>CAOKZL010000483.1:0-638765 GCA_948472985.1 Iguana delicatissima
AATTAAAATAATATGGGTTTTTCTTCCCTTCTGTTATTTTTCCTTGATAAATTAGTACCCTTGCAAGGAGAAAGCGAGTATGAAGAGTGATTTCAGGAAAAAAAAGACATCCCATTTACTTTTGATGTTAACAGAGGAAAAAACATTTTCCCCCGTTCTATCCCCTTTTATAATTTTTTTAAAAGCCCTTTCTTACATCCTTAGAGCATATTTCACTTATTGCTTTCTTCCTACCCTCACACACGAACATTATGCACCAGCAAAGAATTAATGGAACATGTAAGATTCACCTTAGGGCCTGCTAATACACTTTTCTCTTCTCCCTGATGCGTGGAAAGTAAGTTGCATCACACTCATGAGGTTAGAAACACAAACTAATGCTATCTAATTTCAACAGCATTTTTTCTTGATAAGAAAGTACTTGAAGTCCACCCTCTCCCCCTGAAAACAGATCACTAGATTAAATTCAGTTAATGTGACGCCTACTGACAAAGCTTAGTTTTAATTGCCCCATAGAATATACGGCATAGGAAGGTCTTCCTTTGCATGTACTGCGGTGTATTTCCTGTCTCCAATGTGTAATATCAACCAACTTTCACACACATTTGGGTTTTCAGGCAACTCAGACAGATCACTAGTACTTGTCTTTTAAAATAATAATTGCCTTTCCTTTAATCTGCTGTACCAGAAATAACAGATTACTGCAGCACCATAAAAACTCACAAATTTATTTGACGTAAGCTTTTATGGACCACACTCCACTTTATTAGATGCATGAAGTCGGTTGTAGCCCATGAAGGCTGATGCCATAATGAAACTGTTAAAATCTCGGAGGGAATCTGTTGTTTTTACCTGTGAGTGTGACATCTGTAGCAATATCACATTTCAGCTGGTATCTCTGCTTTTATCCAAAACGTGTAGTATTAGCATGCAAGGAGCCATAGCGCTGGGTGCATCCTGCTGTCTTATGTTAATACTGCACATGCTGGTACACACCTTTATTTTAAACATGATGGTAACTGAACAGAGGATTTGTAAATTTCCTTGATCTGCATGTGTGGGAATTCCCTTCTGAGAACAAAATTTCCCTTCAGGCTGATGTTATTGTTATCAGAAATAGAACCTTTTTTAGAGCTTGGGAGTACCTAGATATAATTAATTAGTTAATGGTAACAAATTCTCTGAGAGAGAGCCAGTGTGATGTAGCAGTTTGAGCACTGGATTACCATCCTCAAGACGCGGGTTTAATTCCCCGCTCGGCCATGAAAACACACAGGATGACCTTGGGCTCATCACACATTCTCAGCCCCAGAAAACCCCACAAGAGGTTTCCCTTACGGTTGCCGTAAGTCAGAAACAACTTGAAGGCACCCAACACTAACAACAACAAATCCCTCCCCACAGGTAAAACTACCTATATTACAATTGTGAATTAACAACTGATAGCTTTTTTGAGTGTGACAATGAAACTTTAGTTAGTGTTACAGTTATAGGAGTCTGTATTTACTAAACAGTGGAGAAACAATAGTAGGTGGTTTAAGTCCTGGCTTAGGCTATGGCGTATGCTTCTATCTCATGTCCTTTTGTGGGCACCGAGGTGACAAAAAGGTCGGGGGTAGGAGACTGTACAATGTTCCATGGGTGAGTGATGTATAGCATTCAGATCTTTTTAAAAACTAAAAGTATTTTACCTGACCAACAGGCAAGTAATTACTTTCGAACATTGTAACTATAGCAGTCACTCATTCCTGGAGAGCTGAAATCACAACCAGAGCCTGGATAGCTACTTAAAAAAACAGTGTGTGTGTGGGGGGTCTTACAAGGATCTGAAGCAGCTACGTCACTCTGTTTAATGATAGGGAAGACGCAGAAAATAAATGCATGTAGCTCAAGACCATTTCCGCACTATACTGTTATAGTGCTATTATTCCACTTTCAACATCCTATGGAATTCTGGGGTTTGCAGTTTAGGGAGGGGCATTTAGAATTCTCATCCAAATAGCGCTCTTTGGCCTCAATAAAGTACAAACCCCAGGATTCCACAGGATGTTGAAAGTGGAATAATAGCACTATAACAGTGCAGTGCAGAACTGGCCCAAGAGTTCAACTGAGTCACTGGTTATAACGCAAAAGGACCTGTTAATTTCAGGCCCTTTGAACAGAACAACCCTAAGGGGTAAGGTCAGGTCAACATGTGACTTTATAACTTTGTTTTGGGACTGCAACTCCCATCATCCATCACCAAGCTGGATAGTATCGATGGGAATAGTAGTCTGACAGCACCTGACAGCCACCTCTACCCTCCAGGTTGCAGAAAGAGAGTGCCCTTAACTGTCTCAAAAGTGGACAAAACATTTCTGGCGAAAAGCCCCATTTAGAAAAGCGGAGGGAAGGGGAATACCCTCTCCCCTAAAGAAAAAGCACTGCAGGGGGATCTTTCAACATTTCCTTTGACCTCCGCCCCACCTCAGCCCTTCCTATCAGTGCAGTTGCCGTGGCACGTACAGCAGAGGCCGTGCATTTCCCCCTCGATAGGCCACCACACCACTTCCTCCAGCAGAGAGGAAGCCGTCCCAGCGCTCGGAGGCACGCCTCGGGGCCCGCTCACACCCTCCGACCTGAGCCGGGGCCGCCCTTGCCTGCCTGCCTGGCCGCCTGCCTGCCTTCCCGCCTGCCCGCCCGCCGGCCGCGCCACGAGCGCGCCTTTCCTGGACAGGCTCGCCTCCCGCCTTGCTCCAAGCCCTCTGGACGCGTGGAAGCCCGCGCCTCGCCGGCAAGGTAAAGCTGAAGGGCTGCTCGCGTCCGCGGGGCCGAAATAACCGGAGATTCTCCTTTTTGCCTCAGAAAAAGCGGGTGGTTGGGCATCAGCTCCCTACCGTGAGGGACGGAAACTGCGCGCAGAAAAAGAAAGGGGAAGTTGGGGGCTGGTTGCAAAGCCTAGCTGAACAGTTTTCTCCTTTCATTCATACATAATGAGGCAGAAACAGATCGAGTGCAGTTCGATTTGTAAATGTGTGTGTGTGTGTGTTTACAAAAGTCTCCTCCGCCTCCTGGAACAGATCAAATGCAGTTCGATTTTTTTTATATATATATATATATGTGTGTGTGTGTGTGTGTGTGTGTGTGTGTGTGTGTGTGTTTTACAAATGTCTCATCCATCCCTTGGAGCTCAGGTTTGGAGTCCCTTTTCAGAACCATTTCTCAGGCTGTCAAGATCCCTTGAAGGGAATTGATCTCATCCTGCCTCCTGGCCTTGCATGCTGCCTATAGAGACCAAACTGAATATTTACCTTTCCCAGGACATTTACTGGAGGGCCATTTCCGCACTAGCCTGTTACAGCGCTATTATTCCACTTTCAACATCCTATGGAATCCTGGGGTTTGCAGTTTAAGGAGAGGCCTTTAGAGGGGCCTTCAGCCAGAGTTCTTTGGCCTCAGTAAACTACAAAGGCCCCTCCCTAAACTGCAAACCCCAGGATTCCATAGGATGTTGAAAGTGGAATAGTAGCTCTGTAACGGGCTAGTGTGGAAATGGCCGAGGACTCCCCACCCAGTTGTATTGTTACTGTTGCTGATTTTTGTGGGTTTTGTGGTTGCTTTATTTTAGTGGATTGGGTGGTTGGACTGATTTTGCTTGGTTTGGAATCTACTACCAAGTGCTTTTATTTGGTCCTGGAAACTGATGCAAGAGGGTGCTGTCGGAAGGTCAGGCTCTAAAACCTTTTGAATAAAATGTACCTAATGCCTTTCCCATCCAGTTTCTCTTTTTCTCTGCTTCTCTCTCCCCCTTTCAAGTGAATTTAGCTTCCAGGTCATCTGTATCTGAGAATCTCTCATTTTGTAGATTAATCCTTGCTATAGAACCTAAATGGAAAGTGGTACAGGTGTATTCCCTATGGAAGGCGGCTGAATTTTCTTATAAGGATCCTCTTCCTAAGTTGCTCTGAAAAGATTTTGTACATTCACTTCTCTGCTCATGGTTTTGCCAGCTTTGCAGAACTTCCTGCCACAGAAATTTGCAAAAGCTGGTGTGAACTGTAGCAGAAACCCTGTTGCAAAATGGGAGAACCACAGGGTTCACTTCAATATCTACTGAATTTGAAAAAGATGTATAAAAAAATGATGTCTACTCTCATTATAAAAGAGAATAAAAATGGATGGCCCCTTTGCTTAAGGGGATAAAAGAGGTTCCTGTTATCACATGGCACAAATTTATTGAATTCAAAAGAACGGTTTTCTTAATGATCCAGTGTCCTTGTACCACAACCCACAAACCTCTTCAGCAACCAGTGTGTGACTTTTCACATCTTTTTATTTAGCAAAGAGTCCTGTGATTATGAGCCCTTCTGCAGAGTGTGTAGGGAATGAATCATACTTTCCTTTTCTTTTGGAAAAGTACGCCATGAAGGTACTGCGTAGAAGAATATTCAGCTAAAGTTCATGCAATAAGGAGTGGTATCTGAAAGAAAAAACAAAATTCATATTAGGACAATACCTTTATTAGGTCAACTCAGATGTCACAAGACAAAAGAAAACAAAACCATCCTGTGTTAGCTTTCATATTCCCCAGCTCTTCACTGTTTTGCCTGATGAAAATTTCTGGAGAACGTGAAAGCTTGTAGAGCTTCATATGATATTTGAATTAGTCTAGAAAAGCAATTTCTCCAATAGCGATTTCAAAATTGACTAAGGGGTATCGTTAGAGATACAGTGTGATGTAGTGATTTGAATGTTGTACCGGGATTCCCCTGCTCAGCCTTGAAAACCCACTGGGTGCCCTTGGACAAGTCATGTTCTCTCAGTGTTGGGAAAAGGCGGTGGCAAACCTCCTCTGAACAAAACCTGCCATGAAAACCCCCATGACTGAGTGCCGCCTTAGCATTGCCATAAGTCCAAACTAACTTGAAAGCACACAACAACAAAGAAGTATGTCTGCATAAAATTTCCTGAACCACTATCAGAAGGACATTGAAATATAGGAAGCTCTTGTAGTCTCGGACAGATTGTCTGTTTAGTCAGCATTGTTTCCTTTGATTGGCAGCAGCTGAGAAGGATCTTAGGTGGTGGTCTTTCATTTCATCTACTGTTTGATCTTTTCCTTAAAAAAGAAAAGAGTTGGGCTTGCCAAAGTTTGAAATTCAGATCTTGTTGCAGGCAAAGTGTGTGCTCCACCACAGACCACCAGGAAGGCTTCCTGAATGTATGGTCCACAAAGTAGAATTCCTTTTGTTGTTGTTAATTGCTATCAAGTTAACTTCTACTTACAGTGACCCTATAAATGAGAGACCCTATTATTAACACCCTGCGAAGACCTTGCAAATTCAGAGACATGGCTTCTTCAATTGTCTACCTGTAATGTAGTCATCCTGTTTTCCCTATGGTCTTCCATTTTACAAAACTTTATCATCTTTTCTAGGCATGACAGCTCATAGTTTAATAGCCTTAGATTGGTCATTTTGGTTTCTAGAGAGGCTTCGGGCAAGATTTGCTTTGGAGACCATTTATTAGAAGTCTTTGGTATTTGTAGAACGTTCTTCCAACATGATATTTCAAGTGAGTTGTTTTCTGTCAGCTTTCTTCTCTGTCCAGATTTCACAACCATACATAGAAATCAGAAATAGGTAGGCGTGGATGATCTTGAACTTGATCATTCGGCAGCATGTATGTTAAAATTGAAACGATATCAAGAAGATTAGCATGGCCCCTCAAAACAATATTCAATGATATATCCTTATATTTGAATTCCTTCATAGCTGCCCTTCCAAGTTCTAGTCTTCTGATTTCTTGATTGTAGATTTTGATTAATGACTATATAAGATAGAGAGTCTTTGAGTATTTCAACATCTTCACTGAAGTCTTGTACTGTAGCATATATAACAGGTGCTTGACAATGGCTTTGCTTTTATACTACGAGCATGTAGCAAAATAGCATGCATTCTTTGTGGAAAGGATCAAAATATGTGTGTGTTATGAATGCTCACAAAGCCATAGTGCACAGCTGTCAGTTGATGGTCAGCTTTTGGGGTCAGAGGCTGTGTAAGTAGTTTCAGGAAGGAAGCTCACCAACACTGCCTTGTTTCTGAATGAGGCTGATGTACGACAAATGTTTATGTCCAAAGCAAGATACTCCAGGGAACCACACCTTTTGTAAAATTTTGGACCTGGGCTGTTAGCATCTTGGTACTTTTTGTACAAGATCTCCAAAGAGGGTATTTCCCCATGTATCTTATTTGAAGTACAAACTGTATTGGGTTACCTATGAAAAAGCATAAAGACAATTTTTGGCTATAGCAGTACTGAATACATATACTACAAAATCCTGGTTACCTATATCCAGATAAGTTGGGAGAGACCACCAAGCTTCCTCCAGGAAGGACTGCAGGCGCTATAGAAGAGTGCTCATTAAAGCAGCGGGGGACTGGCCAAGTGGGTAAGGAGAGTGGTGGATGTTGCTGCAGCAAGGCAGGATTCTGTCCTGTCTAAAAGAGGTGGTAGTGTGGCCTTTATTGAAAAAGAAAACCCTCCTTAACTTCACCGTCCTACACAGCTACCATCTGGATTACTGTACTGCACGCTACATGAGACTCACTTTAAATAGTGTTCTGACGCTTCAGTTGGTACAAAGAGCTTCAGCCACAGTGTTAAATAGGGGCTGGTTACAGGGGTTGAAAAATTCCCCTTCCCCAACAGCTCCGTTGGCTGCTGGCTTTCCAGGCTTAATTCAAGCTTAATTCAAAGTGCTAATTATTACCTATAAATCTCTATATGGCTTGTTATTGTTATTGGTTGTTGTTGTGTGCCTTCAAGTCTCTTCTGATTTGTGGCAATCCGAAGGTGAACCTGTCATGGGTTGAGAGTGTGTGACATACCCAAAGTGACCCAGTGGGTTTCCATGATTGAGTGAGGAATCGAATCCTGGTCTTCAGAGTTGTAGTCCAGTGCTCACACCACACCACCACTCTGGCTCTCCCTATATGGCTTAGATCCAAGCTCTCTGACATATCATATCTCCCTTTGTGAGTCTGCCTGGATCCTGAGATCCTCAGGAGAGGCACTTCTATTAATCTCACAGTTATAGTTGGTGAGAACACAAGATAGGGCTTTTTCAGTGCTTGGAAATCCTCCCCAGGGAGGTGAGAATGGCACCTTCCTTGCTGTCCTTCCATCGGCTGACAGACATTCATTCAGATGGGCTTTTAGAACTGAAAGCTTTTAGGGAAAGTGCTTGGAAGAATGTGCTGTATTGTTTTAAAATGTACTATTAAACCATTTTTTATTCTTTTTAGATTCAGAATATTTTAATTCTATTTTAATGTTGATTTTTTTAATGTTTTTAATGATATTATAATCATTTTAATTTGTAAGCTATCTTGAGTCCCAGTCTTAGGCAGAAGGTCTGTGTAAATCAAAATTATTTGGTGCAAGCTGCCTGATAACTTCTGCTATGCTCCTCATCGTAGAGGGAATGGCTGATCAAACTGGGAAACCTCTATCCATGATTCTTTGGCAATGCATTTGAACTAGAATCTTTGGCTTGGAATTGGTATCACATGGAGTTGTTTTGTTCGCAGTCCCATGTGAATATTTGTCTAAGAAAAACCTCCCCATGTTAATGCTATTGAATCAGTTGTCGATGTTTAAGTTTCTCTTGTTTATGTCAGTGGTCCTGAAAAATTAAAGTTATTGATGTTCTATTAAATACAGTTCTGGTGGCACTTGAGCCATAGCAAGGGTGTTTCCTCAAGTGAGGTCCTGATGCATATTGAAACTGCACTGTTTTTTGAGGCGACTATTTTGATATTTCCTAGAAATTATTCATATTTTGCCTTCATTTTTTCCCCTTATGCTTTCCATTTTTCTGTAAGATCTTACCTTTTCCTATGTAACCAAGTGTCACACCCATGTTGTAAAATCCATCCTCCAAGTCACTAATTATAAATTTGTGGGAACTTTAGGTACGATATATGTATGTTTGCTTGTATATATGTATGTTTGCTTGTATGTATATTTGCTTGCTGTTTTTCTGCACTGGAGTGAGCAACATCTCCTCCCCCATATGTTGCCTAGTTAGCATAGTCCGTAGTAAGGGCTGCTCATTATTGGGACATGCAGTCCAAGGATATATGAACAGCCACATTCTCAGACCCTATTCTCTGGGAATAGTCTTTGCACCTTTTATAACTGCAGAAACAGACAAGTTACCTATTTTTCTTGGCACGGAAGTGTCATGATAAGGATCATAGCACTTATTGATTTTAGCTCATTGTGTAGCCAATCCAAAAGCACAAACTGGTAACCTTGTGTACATACCTTTTGTATCTTAAAAATAAGCTATTTGGTGGGATGGCTGCTATATTTCTTGAGTATTTTCTGTGAATATTAGTGTATGCAAATATATAGAATTTACAGGCAGCTAATTCTGTCCCACAGCGTTCTGATGAAACAAAATATTGAAAAGATAAAGAGCTAAATTTGATTCATGAACCATATGTCATTAGAAATCAACTAGAGTGATATGTATGCATTTCAGAAAATAGTACAGTTCAAATAGTCCATTCTAAAGGACTACCCACAGAGCCTTTTAGATCTTTGGATTTGCAGGAGTTATATACAGCACTATGAAAACTTAAGTTCGTATGGATTGTTGGGAATGAGCATTCATTCAAGAGGACCTTTAACAAATTAATGAGAATGTTTTGGTCTACAATAGTTGACTGTCTTTCTTTTTATCATACCTAGTTGGCATTTTTCCATTAATCAAAACTAGTGGAGAAAAAAGGAAGTTGCTAGAAAGAAAATACAGAAAGTAAGTTTCCCTCTGCCTCATTAGTTTTAGGTAAAATAACTGCAGTGCAGGAAAATTCTCACCACCATCACAAGCATGTTTGAGGAAGACATGTGAGCTACTTCCAAGGATTATGGAAGGACCTCTCATTGGCAGCAGAGGTTGGCTTCCTCTCTGCTCTCCTTCTGCCAGCATGCAAATGATAAATGTTTATGTAAACAGGTTGTTTGTGGTTCCTGTTTTCAACATGGGGTGATGAAATTTTTATCTGCTATGTTTTAAAATTCACTGCTGTTTTTAATTTCATGGTCAGCCCTCCACATTTGCGGCTTTCACTTTTGTGGATTTGATTATTCACAGATTATTTGCTGTCATGTCTTCTGTCTCCCTATGCCATTTTTAATAGGAACTGCAAGTCTCATGAGACTGAGAAACTGTGAATGAGGCTTGTAAGCCCCTCTTAAAAATGGTGTGAGACAGCAGTGGAGGTGGCAGTAAGCCCCGCCAGCCACCCACTTCTGCCTTATGAAGGAATCCTCAAAGGAATCCGTGGTGGGTTGAATATGGTTTGGGAGAGCCTAGAGTTATTCATATTTTTTTCATTTTCACAGGGGTCCTGTGCCCCTAACTCTAGTGAATGTAGAGGGATGGCTGTAATTGTTTTAAACTTTTTTTCACAATTAAAATTTTAACTATATTTTGTTTTAATCTGTGTTTTAGGCCACTTAGGATGTGAAAGGTGGGAGATAATGGGAGAAATGTGGGATATTTCCTGTTCTTCCAATAACAACTGAGGAACATCTCAGAGGATCTTC
Organism: Iguana delicatissima; assembly: GCA_948472985.1. Classification (NCBI taxonomy): domain Eukaryota; kingdom Metazoa; phylum Chordata; class Lepidosauria; order Squamata; family Iguanidae; genus Iguana; species Iguana delicatissima. Next base: position 9,601 of record CAOKZL010000483.1, read on the forward strand.
ATATTGCTTAGCTAATTAAATCGTGATATTCGTTATTTTTCTTGACCTGTTTCTTTTTTTCAAGGTGGTTTTTCAGAACTTTAACAATCTTGTTTATTCAACTAGTCTAAGTCACCATTGGAAAAATCACCATTGCTCATAATTTATCTTGTACATGGAAAAAAGTAACATAATATGAGCAAGTAGGCATCTAGATGTTTTTTTCCAGTTCTGGAGTGATTCTAAACAGATAGATCTTAGCAATAACAATCAAACAATGTTCAATGATTTAGTCTTTTCCTCTTTAACAGTTTTTTTTTCCTGGAAAGAAAAAAGTAGGAAGAAGCAGTGGGAAAACATGGGACAGTTATAAGTGGAAGATGACATTATCTAGGAACACCCTGCCCCATAGTATTCTGTGAATGAGGCAGAGTGATGGCATATTAAAAAACTTGGGTGGAAGCAGCCTTTGATTACATTGCGACCATTAGTCTAAAATGGTTGCTCACTGTTCATTAACAGAGTAGAATAGCTTTCTGGGTTGACAGACTGCTGGGAAATGAATCATGTGTTCATAGAATATAGAAGACTGAAACATTTCACTTTTTGGTCACAAAGAATCCCCTTAAAACTATTCTTTTCAAATATATGTCACTTTCATATTTCCTAGGTGGCCCCATAACACAAGAATAGCAATACAGGAACAAGGCTACTTATCAAAAACCGTTACAATGAATAATCTAATATTAGTTCATTTTGGAACATAACAGAGCAATCCAATTAAACAATTCATTTGTTATGTTAACATCATAAAATTTAAATGCATTACAAAATAGACATTTGTCAACTGATAGAATTTGTAGATTGTTGAAATGCCAGAGAGTCAGACAGAACATTTCAGTGCCGTCTGATATTAACAAATAATAGAATCAGCAAGTAGTTCATCACAAGTGCCAAGTGTAAGAAATAGCTATGAGATGAATAGTAAAATAAGCAAATAAATACAACATAAATTGGATTTGGGAATGATGATATAATATGCTGTACATCTCTCCAGGTTATTTCTTTTGTACCTCCATATCCAGTTGAGAGGGCATAGAACTCATCTGACAGCACATGAAAGCAGAGGCTCTTTGTCCTGAAACAGTGATTCTCAGTTGTTTTTTTGGTCGTGCCCCCCCAGGAGCTCTTCTCGAGTTCCACCCCCCGGCCAACAGAGATGCAACATGAATAGATAGACAGGATAATTTATTATCGAACCTCAAGAAAACTTGAGATAACAAAACTTTTTTAAAAACTTTTTAAAAGACAGTATGAATAAACTTCTATCAGGCTTAATGTGATCCTGGAGCTTGGTGCTTTTCTGCATGTTTCATGACATTGGGCTCCAAATTAGACAACGTTCAGCGGTCGCCTCTTCTCACGATATCAATTGTATTATATTTTGTTAAGGAAACTGTCAACCAGTGTGTTGGAAATATTTATAAAAAGAAGGGAAGCTATTGATTGCAGTTAAGGTTGCTGCTTGGATATTTCATTGGTTCAGTTACCAGAGCTCCCATAAAACCTTGGAGGTCTCCTTCTCTCATTTTTCAGTTTGTGACCTCCTTCAAATGTGCCAGGGCCCCCTTGCGGTGCTGTCCTAGAACAACATGAAGGAATTATATCATACACTATAGATGTTTTTAAAAAAGAAAAGACTGATTGCATTAAGATAGCTTATCCTTAGTCTGCACTCTCCTCTGTAACGGATGACGTATCTCGAAGCGTTTGTGCATTTGAACATACTTAGATATGTTTTTACCTGCCTAAACCATCTGTGGGCATTCTTGGACTAGGAAAAATGTGTCATATAAACTACAAAACACTGCGTTACACACCGTGGCTTCACTGTACAGTAGAGTCTCGGTTATCCGACCTAAACGGACGGGCGGAGGGTCGGATAACTGAAACGTCAGATTAGCTGGAGGCCTGTGGCGGCCGCCATTTTGGGGGCGTGTCTGGGGCGTGTCTGGGGGGCATGGAAATGCCTACAGCCACACCCCCAGGCAGCCGCTATGTCGGTTAATCCGGAAGGTTGGATAACCGCATGTCGGATAACCGGGACTCTACTGTTCTTAGTTACACGCCATTGCTCCATCTTGCCCAGTATGGTCCAAGGTAGTTCTCTGCAGTCTTGTAAAGAGGTTTTGCTGATCACCTATTCACCTGATCCTTTTTAACTTGAATGTTTAACCTGGGATATTCTACATGCAAAATGTATATTGTATCCTGGTTTCCTTGACTATGGCTTTAAATCATGCTAGGGTTGTGGAAGTCTCTGCAAAGTGTACCTCATGTTCTTGTTTGTATAGTGTGCTGTTTTAGCCAAATGCTTGCAAAGGAGAAAAGCTGGCAAAAATAATTGTGTTAAATGACCCAATGTTGGTTATATTGTATGAACTGAAACTGCTTGTATAATGCATACCAATATTGTAGTTCTGTTTTATGGTGAAACTAAACTCCAGATTTCTTGGCTGCTAATGAATATGTCCCTGGCCTACAGTTTTCCATGCTGAGAATATACCACTGTAGTTTATTTCTGTCCCACCCACCCCCCGCGTGCACACATTGCTCTCATAAGAAGGTCCCAACACTGCATTCTGCATCTTTCTCTCTCCCCACTCCACAAAGCCTGCATTTCAAGATAGATGCATTATCAGGTAACAGTAGAGAGAAACTGTTGTTGGCAGAGTTTAGGAAGGAGAGGAGCTGATGAGAACAGTTAACTAACCCTTGATCTAGAAAGCTTCAGGAGGGGTGTGGGAGGATCCTATTTATCAATTGGAGGAAAAGCTTTACACTTTTAATGGTTAAACCACCGTTATGTGAACTTTTGCATTAGAGAGAAGATAAACGTCTTGGAATGCGAAGGTAGGAGCAAACTCTGGAAAAGGTGGGTAGAAGTTTTCTTTGAATAGATAGCTCTGTATCCTGAGGAGGTAACTGTTTATTATCCCTCCACCTCTTTTTAACAACAGAGGCAAGATGTAAAATCAAAGTTGGAGTAGGTTACAATTGTGGAAAATGTAGAATTAGCAGGGGCTCTTTAAGAGGAAGCACTGCATAGACTTTTCAGTTATTCGCACGTTGTTAGGTGGCAAAGTACAATGGTCTATGAACCTATGGAGAGCAGGAGTAAGGACGGTGGACATATAATCTTATCCCTGCTTCTGTGTATTTGACTTATATAGTTTCTGACTACATTAAAAAGTGAATAGTATCTGCCATACCGCTGTTGTTTCCTATGGGTACATTTTTTAAAATTCTCCTATAAATGTAAAAGACCAATTCAAAAAATGTAATTTTTCCTAAGTGGTCTTGAAAGTGTGCTTAATGCTTCTTTAACATGCTTATAGTTGCTGGTGCGAATCTGCTTTTTCTTTGTTTTGCTGTTCACTCATGCTCAGAAAGGGATTTTGGAGGCAGTTGCAGTTTGTCATGTCTATTTTATGCAGTTATACGCAGCTACAATAGGATCAGCTTGAGTAGAATCCCATTCTTTCCCAGCTCAAGCTTTATTGCACTGTTTATTACAGAGATGCTGCTGCAATCCAACATGCCTGTGTTTTTCCATCTCTGCTTTACCATCTTTCCAATGCTGGTGCTACTAAAAAGCATATAGCTAGACAGATCACAAGGCAAAAAAGAGTGGGCTGAGTGGATGTAACAAAACTTTGCCCATTTCCACATTACCCTGTTATAGTGCTATTATTCCACTTTCAACATCCTATGGAATCCTGGGGTTTGCAGTTTAGGGAGGAGCCAGGGAGCTCTTTGGCCTCACTAAGCTACAAACCCTAGAACTCCATAGGATGTTGAAAGTGGAATAATAGCACTGTAACAGTGTAGGGCAGAAATGGCCTTTGCAAAAAGGAGCTTCCTCATCAGAGGCTTTTTAAATTGAAGTATGCCAAATACTCCTTCCTCACCTCTTCAGTTCAGTAGGAGACCACAAGAGGAAGCACAAATGTGAAGCAATATTTGTGACAACGTTAGGATGACAGGAGTTGTTGTTCAACATAGTTTGACAAGTATTGCATTCCCTTTGTTTTTCAGACTTCCCACAGACTCTTGATTTAAAAGTTATTTTAGCTTTTCCTGTTAAAAATTGCACAAAGATTTCAGCCTCTAGTCACTTACAGGAACTTGAGTTCTTGAGATATAGTTTGTTGGTACTTCTTTCTCTTTTTAAGCATTTCTATACAGCATGTCACACTAATGAAATAATGCATATGGATTTTGTTTCTCAAATTCTGGAATTTGTTATGTGTCCACATTTTAGCTATGGCTTGTGAGACTGCAGTTTCTACTACTGCACATTAAGCATTACTTAGATTTTGAAATATTTTTCCCTTTCCCTTGGTAGATCTGAATGCTTCTTGGTAGTAATTTTGTTCATTAGGAAGGAGAAAACCTCCTTCATATTAGCTCTGTGTTTAGTATTCTCTACTCTTTTTCTTTGCTGCTGTCTTGAGTTCCTTAAGATGAGCTTGGTGCTGGCCAAGCCTAATCTGTCTCCACATTTTATTGGCACTATGGAAGAATAAACAATTTCTTAATAAGCAGTTGGGAATATTTAGTCTTCCAAATGGTTTGAATTACAAATCCACAAATTCAATATCATTTGTCACACAAATAAGAGTTGTAGATACAAATTTATGGAGAGCTAAAGGTTTCCCACTCCTAAATATAATTTACTCATACTTTCCAACTAGTCTTTTTAATTTAATTGCATTTAAAATTTTATTGTTTTTAGCGAATTCTTTTTTGCGAGCCAGCTTGGCTCTGGGAGAAAGGGGGCATGTAATAAAATGAATAAATAAATAAAATCTGCTACTGTTCCATTTTTTCATCTGCTTTTGACATGCCCATTATTCTCTCTCTATCTCCCACTTTTTCCCTTTGTCCTCAGCTTACTTCAGTTATTGCAGACAGAGTTTTTGCCAACTGAGTTCAAAGTGCAAAAGTAGCTGACACTCAAACTCAGCAGGGAGGAAATAAGAGAAGGAGGTAGAATCTTCCCCTTCCCAGTAGGCTGAAGGCAAGCTGCTTGGCTTCTCCTAGCTTGTCTCTTCTTCCTCATTAATAGCTTTTGCCATCTTCACTGGACTTTGGTGTTGCTTGGTCACACTTGTCCCAGTTTTCACCTGTGAAATGTTGGAGGGCATGATGTGCTTGTCTGAAAGGAGTAACATTTGGCACATTCCAATCCAGTGTCTGCAACACTCATAACATGGTACACACCCAAACCCCACCGCAGAAAATAGGAACCTGCCTTATACTGATACAAATCAAAGACCTATCCAACCCTACACTGTCAGTTCTGACTGGGAGCATCTGTTCAGGTTTCAGGCAGGGTGCATTCCAAGCCTTCCCTCAAGAGCCCTAGTATTACTTGGTGCCCTTACATTTGAGTACTAACCAGGATAATCTCTGCTTACTTTCCAAATTAGACAAAGGTAGCAACTTCACCCATCTAGAATACAAGCTGGGTATAGGAGTCAGTACGTGAATGTGTAATAGACCAGTGGGATTGTGCCAGTTGTGTAGCTCAGTGTTGTGAAATTGATTTTCATTAATACTAACGGAGACAATGCCTGTAATACCAGGCAAGGGTACTAAAGACTCATTCAGCCAGAGCTCATGCTGGGTAATAAGATTACGGCTTTCACTCTTCTTGTGGTCTCCCATAGTCTAAATGCTCAAGATCTTGAATTCACATTGGTTCTTGATGGCTACTTAGGGCTCCAGGGTGAGCTCTACAACATATTTCTCCACTCTAATAGCATAGTGCTGAGAGAAAAGGTGCCTTCCATTCCTATGCTTCCTGCCATTTGATGCAGTGCCAAATTGCTGTTGATCTGCCATCTTGTCTTCTACCAAGCTGACATCTGTGTTTCTGTCTTTCTACTGCGCAGTCCAAGAAATCTGTGTACTGTCTTTTCATCCTACTGCTTTAGAGCTCTACACGGCACCTTTGTCCAATTCTTACTAAGGAATATGGCCTCCATAACGTTAGACTTGTAAAACAAACCCATGTTCAATTTCAAAATGTTTTTGCATGTCAGTAATAAGCAACATCAAGGAAAGCAGACAAAATTGCCAGTTTTAACAAATTCCCCTATTAGAAGTATACATCTGAGCTCATGTTGCAATTTAGCACAAATAATAATCTTTGAATACCTATAAATCCATTCTGCCTGAAGGGCAAATTTTATTTGATTTCACACTAATCAGTTTTGGATGTCAGAAATTACAGTTGCTGATAGCCCATCTGTTTGGTGATAAGATTTGGAATTTCTGTTTATTTGAGAATGAGTGCACTGAATGCTAAAACAAAGGAAGGAAGGTTTTCTCTTATATCTTTCTCTTACTTATCTTTAAATTATAATTTAGCATTCTAGAAGTAAACTTCTGAGTTCCAGATATATATCCCAAACCTAAAAATAATGAAATATTATGGAGAAGATGGTTAATGAATGATGTCCGGATTAACAGTTAAGCTAAAAATACTCTTATGTTTCCTGGAGTGTTCTCACTTTAAAGCATGATGTGTTATTGGGGTGAGTGACATGTTCACTGTATGTTCAGCACAACAAACAGTCTCACTGTGCTTGCTATATTGTGATATAATGACTGTATGATTATGTATTTCTCTCAATGGAGACAGAGGAAAGATGGTGGAATATGAGATGGATATGAGACTGCCTCCTATAGTGCAAATAAGTGGTGTTTTATTGGGAAGGTTGAAATAAACGAACCAATGCCAAGCTCAGGTGTATTAAAGGTGACAGTTCATATTGCAGATTTAGAGTGTGGCACAATGTAATACAATTACATGTGTTAATGCTGCATTAACACAATGGAACATTTAATTGGGTAGAACCAGTGCAAGCATTTTGTTCATCCTCTTATGTGAATCCAGGGTTTGAACTCATCTGTTGTGCTGATAAGTAGAAGCCTCTGGCCTGTGGTCATTTACTAAATCACACTATTTGCTTTATCATTTAAGGTGTTTTCTGGAAGAGTGGGAAGGAATTGGCAAAGATCCCTGTTGTTTCTCAGTCAGTGTTCTTGGTGAGGTGCGGTACATTTTTCTGGTAATTTGGGAGTGTCAGTGTGGTTCTAGCAAACAGTTTCACCCAACTTCATCTGCAGTCATGCATTTGTTTTTCTTGCTTGAGTGAAACCAGCCTCTTAGGATAGAACTGCCCAACTGATAACCACATCTTAATCTCATAAATATGAACCATCTTAAATGGCATCTTACTAAGTTATATGCCCAGAGGGGTCTTCTTGCTCATTTCTTTCCCTAGCAATTACCATTATCTGCTCAGATCGTTGATCTGTTCAGTTTGTCAGTTACAGACTGCCTTGTTACGATTCATTTATGGTATTCAGAGACTTGTGGGGGAAGCTGGAGAATTACAGACATTTTTCAGTTGCACAAGCATCAGCCATTCTCTCATGACTGGAGCTATTTCTTTCCAGAAGAGAATGGACAATTTTGCTATCTATTAATCCAGAACTTTATTAATTTTTCTTCATGATCAGCAATGTGTTTAAACACTGTGAACCGGAAGAAAAATAATTGAAATTCACCATGGTAGAATGTGGAATAAACAACTACTGCTAATTATGTGTAGGATATTTCTTGCCACATGGAATTACTCTTGGGGCCGGATCTATTTCTCTTTGTTTGGAAACTTGATTGAGTTCAAAGGTACTTACTTCCAAAATGGAGTTTAGCATGCATGTATTTTAATGGATCTCTATAATTTTGTATCTCTTTTTTTAAAAGCAACCTGACAACACTTTAAAAATGCACAAATGATTAATGATGAATATTAACAACTTATAAATAATATCTACTGTCAGTTTCCCATATAGCATTGACAGCATGTAAGCCTGCAGCTATGGGAAAGACCAGTATCTCTCTCAAAAATAAAGAAAGCACTTTTGTGGCAGAATGCTGTGGCAGTGGTGGTAGTATGCCTTCAGGTAGTTTCTGACATAGAGCAATGTACAGGCAAATCTATCACGGGGTTTTCTCAGCAAGCTTTGTTCACAGGGGGTTGCCGTTGTTGTCCTTTGAGGCTGAGAGTATGTGACTTGCCAAGGATCACCAAGTGGGTTTCCATGGCAGTATAGGAATCTGAACCCTCATCTCCTGGAGTCCTAGGCCAACACTCAAATCACTATACCATGTTTACTTTTAGGCGATTTCCGCACTAGACTGTTATAGTGCTATTATTCCACTTTCAACCTCCTGTGGAGTCTTGGGGTTTGCAGTTTAGGGAGGGGCCAGAGAGCTCTTTGGCCTCAGTAAACTACAAACCCCAGAATTCCATGGGATATTGAAAGTGGAATAATAGCGCTATAACCCTCTAGTGCGAAAATGGTCTTAGAGTATGAGTAGATGAGGTGTGTGTGTGTGTATGGTAGCTTCAGTAGGAACTGAGGTAGTCAATAATACAGCGATGCTCTTAAGACTGATCTCATGACCTTGAAAGTCATCAGTTAGTTGTTGGGCAGGAGACTACATTTTTCTCCAGACGGAATGAGAAAAAAAAATCTGGAATGAGTTTAACCATTTTTCTGCTATCCTATTTCCATCTTTCACTGGATTGATTCATTTCCACATGTAACAAGTGCCAGAATTGTGACTTGTGTCTTCCACTTCATAATCATGTGGTTGGTGTATATTTTCTTTATAATGTTTCAGTTACTGTTCTGTACCTTTGCTATTTGTCCCTTGCCTACTGGAAGCAAATTCTATTAACCTTTATCATTTCAGTAAGATACATGTTAATTTGGTTGTATTCTTTACATCACATAGCAGCATTGCGTTTGTCAGTTTTTCTTAATTTATATGTCTTGGTTCAGAAATTTACAGACAGCTTGAGGGTGAAAACAATGCCTTTTGCAGTTTAGATCATTCCATGCTGTCTTTATTGTGCTAGTAACAGCCCTAGAATCATAGATTTGGAAGAGACTACAGGGGCCATCTGGTCCAACCCCTGCCATGCAGGAATCTACATCAAAGCACTCCTGACAGATGACCATCCAGTCTCTGCTTAAAAACGTCCGAAGAAGGAGACTCCACCACACTCCGAGGCAGCATATTCCACTGCCAAACAGCTCTGACCTTCAGGAAGTTCTTCCTGAGGTTTAAGTGGCATCTCTTTTCCTGAAGTTTGAATCCATTGCTCCTTGTCCTAGTCTCTGGAGCAGCAGAAAACAAGCCTGCTCCCTTCTCGACATGACATCCCTTCAAATATTTAAACATGACTATCATGTCCCTTCTTAACCTTCTCTTCTGCAGACTAAACATACCCAGTTCCCTAAGCCACTCCTTATAGGGCATCCCTTCCGGACCTTTCAGCATTTTGGTCACCCTCCTCTGGACATGTTCCACCTTGTCAATATCCTTCTTGAAATGAGGGGCCCAGAACTGGACATAGTGTTCCAGATGAGGCCTAACCCTGATGTACAGCTCTTGTTGGAGATTCCTGCATTTCTTTTCCATTTTTTCGGAGGTGCAAAAACATAGTGGATGAACCAACGCAAAGCACTGTATTTAGGGTAGGCAGCCCAGTTGGGGCAGTGGGAGCTGTCTGATTGCAGTAGGTTACAGAGACACCAGATGTCATGGGGGTTATAAATGCTGACTGCTTCAAAACACTACAGAGCACTGGAAGGAATATTATATTAAAGTAGCAACCTTGCTAATATGCTGTCAGTATGTTTTACAGTTTTCACTATACTACCAGCTATACCAGTACCAGCAATAATTTTCATGACTGGGTCTGTCATTGCTGAATTTTTGGTGTGGCTTGATTTTAGTTTAAATGGGTGAAGGTGATAGTTACTCTGAGGAGGTGCAGCAGAGATGTAGGCTATGGAGGAGATAAATCATCACCCACAATAAGAGTTCTCTCCTTCCATGAAATTTTTCTTCAGTCTCCAAATTTCTAGCACTGCAGTAACTTACAACTTCAGTTGATAATTTAGAAATATGACTTAGGCAACCAAAGAAAAACAACAGGCAAAGTGATCGAGGGAATCCAAACAGAGCAAATGTGTAGGAGTTCTACATGTAAATGATTTTCACAGTCTTGGCAATCTAGAAATTTGGAGACCGAAAGAGAATTTCAAGAGGGGGCAGAATTCTTATTTGGAGACTCAATGGGCTCATTTTGCCCCCCCCATTGCCCTTGATGTTAACTGTGGCCAAACATACTAGAAGAACTAATGGACAGTATGATCTGAGAAGTTGTCCTGACTCTAGTCAGTTGGATGGAAGCTTGCTTGGCAATCCCACATATGCCACTGTAATGTGCTAAATAACTAATGGACTAGTTCCTTGTGGACAGGCTGAGTCATGGCCAGTAGGTTAATCGTTATATCTTTTTCAATCATCTGAAACTTTCACCTTCTATCCTGTGATTTCCACTTGTGTTTGAGGGAATCCTGATAAGGATGCAATGTTGTTGTTTGCCTTCAACTCATTTCTGACTTACAGTGACCCTAAGGTGACCTTATCATGGGATTTCCTTTTTCTTTCACTGAATAATGTCAAAATTGGTAGTCATGATTAAAAAGTTTCTACCCTATAAACATTACTTGAGTTGAAATTATTTCTTCAGAGTAAAATTGTTTCTTCAGAAGATGAAGGCAACACCCTTGGTGGTGAACGGACCATTTTGGAGAAAGTTTTTCAAAGCTTTTTTTGAAAAACAAAGTGGTTCATTACAATGGGTTAGTGTTAGACTTAGTAATATTTAGAATAGGTTCACTACAATCTTTGGGTCTACTCTACATGTGACTTACCATGGTTTCAGTGCAGAAAGGAGAAAAGAACAGCTAGTTTTAAAGACAACAGGGCATCACTTTTCTGTTGCAGAAATGTTTGCTGTGTTCTCTGTAAGCATTGAAATGGAATATTCTTATCCATGTCTGATTTTTGTTTTTTAGATGGAGGAAGCATGTGATGATATAGATCAGATGTTCAGTGACTTACTGGGAGAAATGGATTTGCTGACTCAGGTAAAGTATATTTTCTTAACTGAAAGAAAAAAGAAAATCCTGTTTGCTGTCACTTCTGGAATTTCTCATTTCCTCTTCATTTTAATAAACTGCAGAAATTAATTTCATTGCATCAACATTGACACTCATTTGATACCTTCACTTTACCTGTGAAATAACTGCATCTATAGCAAATTGCTGTGGCACAAAAAGTATCAGTTTTGAAAACCTTTGCACCTGAAGCAAAACATGAAGATTTCTCTTATGCGCGGGGAGGGAGCAATTCTATCATTTCCTGTTTTTGTAAGACCTATTTCCCCCTGTTTTGAATATTACCTGTCATTTCTTGCTTCATACTCAACTTGTAAATGAGATTATAAATTGTGGGCACAATCCAAAAACTAGGGGATTCACTTTCTTTTCTATAAAAGCAGATATTTTCTGTGTGAACTAGGTTAACTTGTTTTGCACCAAGGATGTTCCAAGGATGTGTTTATAGAAGAAAATGGAAGCCCTTGAAACAGCCCCTGTGTGCACATCGGAAATGCTGGATGCTATGGCCAACACCCTGTTAGTATGCCCAAGTTTATGCTCTTTGAAGACAGGAAGGAGAAGACTATTCTTTTGTCCTAGAAGTCTGCCTAAAAACCACCCATGCCTGGTACCTGTCAAACCCTAGGAGGGGTTTTGCTGCTGCTGCTTCTTTTTACCAGAGGAAAGGGATGGGTGGGGCAAGATAATTCAGCCCATGAAGATGTGGCTGCTCTGAGCCCTGGGAGAAAGAAAAGATTTGCACACCCTTGTTCCCCCCATCAAACTGAACTGAGAGCAGCAGCTTCTCTATGGTTGAATCATCTCCCTGCTTTCCCCAACAGCAGCAGGAGTCCCTCCTGGATGGTGAGATTGCTGGATGGTGGGAGGAGCCATGCATATGGAGTTACGTGCACATTTCAGCCAGTCTGTGTGTGTACCTCCTGTTCTGATGCAACATGGAGCTTTCAAAGGTGTAGCATCTGTGGCAACAGTATTGCTGTTACTTACATGCACATCCAGGATATGAGAACACTCAACCATCACATTGAATCTGTATCTAGATTGGGATGGGCAGTGTTTTTTCAAGTGTTCCCTTGAGATTAATCATGTGGGGAACAGTTGGCAGGAAACTGGGCTGAAGCCAGATGTTGACAGGGCAGAACCTCAGATAGGTGAACTGACTGCTTCTCTTTCTCGGTGCTTCTGTGTCTTCTGTCTCTCTCTCTCTTGCTCCCCACCTAGAGGGTTGCTGTGAAAGGAATAGAGGTCTTGGAGAGGACTCAACTGATCATTTGCAGAGGACTTGTGAAATTAGGCCAAAAGCCACATGCAGTCCTGAGAGGCATAGTTGCCGACCCCTTATCTGGATACTCTGGGTTACTTGTACAAAGTCTTCTTTGTCCAACGCACAACAAATGTTCTAATGCTGATTTAAATAGCATTGGATTGAGCAATATCAAGGAACTGATAGCCAACTGACCAATTTAATTTAAATTATCTGGGTGCATCTTTACAGTCTTAAAGCGATTAGCCTTAAATGGGGCATAGTAAATCCTTTTGAGCTGATCTTATACTTTTTTTGGCTGTTGTTAATTTTGTTTTCTTATATAAATCAAAAAAAAGATTGTATCAAGTTCCTCATTCCCTTAAGTGTTAATGTTTAAGAAGAAGTGGTGTTTTCTTCTTAGTACCTACCATTTCTATTTTTAGCATGGGAAGAATATATGATGTCTAAAATTTTGAAAAAGAGAAGGGGTAAATGAGAAGTACAACTGAAGGATGAGGAACTTCTACGTTTATTCTTGGGGAAAAGGGTCCACTCGTTCTGATTGTCCCTGTGATATGCTTTAACTCTATGAGAATCATGGAGAACAAGACTTTTTAAAAAAATAGACTACTGTCTTACTGTGCTGTTCTAATTAGTTTGTTGTTGTTGTTGTTGTGTCTGTTTCTGACTTATGGCAACCCTAAGGCATACCTGTCATGGGGTTTTCTGGGGCTGAGAGTGTGTGACACAGCCAGGATTTCTGTGGCTGAGCAGGGAATTGAACTCTGACCTTCAGGGTTGTACTCCAAGCACTACGCCATGCTGGCCTAGAAAAGTAGATTTGTGCACGGTTACACCGTACATTGTTTCTCATTCAGCTCTTTTGATGACTATGAGGAAGGCCCTTATCTTGGTTCCATCACTTACAAAAGCACACGCAGTGGGGAAGTTGAAAGAAGGCTTTTCTAGTGGCTGCTCCCAGGCCGTGCAACTTCCTGTCAACAGAAACTAGGCGTCTTCTGGTCATTTAGGCAGGCCTTTGGTAATTAAGCTAGGTTGCGGTGGTAGAGACTTTTAACTAGATGGTTGCTTTTTCTTTTGTTGATGCATTTTAAAATTTGGTTTATGTTTCAATTGCCTGTTTTCTCTTTGATTTTATCATTATTAGCTTACTGGAACACCTTTTGGAGCAAAGAGCATATACATTTGATAGTGTGGTAAATAAATAAGTATACTTCTCATCAACCTGCAGTCAGGCTAGATAAGACACTGGAGATGTGAGGTTGATGCCATGATATTGTTTTTCTTTCTTTCAAAGATGCTTCAAGGGATCTTGAAGTAGATCTGAGGCACTGGCAGAGGGACTAATCCTCCCTTCCCCACCATTTTCCCATTTTAAATTCATCTTTGTCAGATTGCTACTTGTCATACCAAGGAAATAACCTGAAACTTTGAAGAAAGTGATTTTGAGGAGTACTAGAAAAAGGCTTATAACACTTTCCCTTTTCAGTGCATCAGCTTTAATTCAGTTCAGGTCTTGTACAGCTATTTTTACAAAAAAGAAAAAAAGAAAGGAAAGGAAAAAACACCTCCCCCCACCATAGATCTTCCATGAAACTAAAACAGATCAGAACATTTGTAAAATGTTTAATTGCATTGCACTCATCTTCAGGTTTGAACAATGATATCTGTGAAGCGGGTGCTCAGAATCAGAACTGTGCTGTGCACAATTTAACCATGTCCTCTCTCACTAGGCTCCCAAGAAAAATCTCCTTCTGCCTTGAACTTGTAGGAGGAAAGCTGCCTGTGCCCTGCTATGACCCTGATCCCCCATTCCCCATGGCTACTGTTTAATATTCTTACTATATTTATTTGTATTCTGCTTTTTTCCCAAAACTGGGACTCAAAGTGGTTTACAAGTTAAAAGAAAAACACAATTAAAAACATACAAAATGTTAACACTAAAACAAATTAAACTGTTCACAGTACAAATCAGTAAAATGCACTATCAAGTTAAACGAATAAAATGCAATTTAAAAAGATAGAATATTATTAAAAACAGTTTAGTTTAAAAGTACTCACTGGTGTTGTGGCAATGTTGCTTAGGCATTTCACGCCAGTATTTAGGACCAGAAAGCCCTGTGATAGATTTGCCTTAGGGTCGCCATAAGTTGAAAACAAGTTGAATGCACAGGTCAGTGACAACAACAACAACAACAAATGTTTAGGACAAAGATTCCAGTTTGCATAGCCAAATATTGTTTTTGGTGGAAATATTTTCTCCCGAAGTGCTTCAGTTTTAATCACTCATGCAGGAAAGGGAGAAGTAGTATTTGAACTTTGGCTATTTCTGCACTAGCCTGTTATAGTGCTCTTATTCCACTTTCAACATCCTATGGGATCCTAGGGTTTGCAGTTTAGGGAGGGGCCCAAAGGAGACATAACTTTTAACAGAACTTTTGCCAGTGAAAAGTGATGGTGGCATTTTCTTTTCTTCTTCTTTATCAGAGTCTGGGAATGGAAACTCTCCCACCTCCACCTAGAAAAGAATCTGATGATGAATTTAATTTTGCAGTTGGTTTTAAAGATTTAAATGGTAAGTTCTAGTCTATTGTTCTCTGGGGGAAATAAAGGGCAGGAGCATGAATTGTGATTTGTGGGAGGAAAAAGATGAGAAGGAAAAGCTAAGTGGGTTTTTCCCCCCTTCCAAAATAATTTATTAATTTTGAAAGAGTAAAATTAATTGGACCCAGTCTGGAAAGGTTAAATGCATAAGATATGAATTTTTAGAAAAAAGCTAGTTCTGTACATTTCCTAAAACCCTCTCTGCTTTTGAGTTTCATACTCATTTATTATCATTCATTTTCTGTGCATGTCAAGTTTCTGATACTTTAGCATGGTAGTTAATACTCATGAGAAGAGGCATATTGAAATCTCACTATAGCAACATTACTTGAGTGTGCTAAAAGGACTAAGAAATTAATTCTGTCTTTTTAAAGTTTCTTAGGTAGAATGCAGTTACTGAAAACCATGGTCGTGCAAAGAAGAGCTTCTGATCATGCTAATAGCACTGATGTTCCTCAGGGGAGAGATCTCTGATGCATTTTCTGCATTTTTTTTTCCACAACAGAATCCTTAAATGCTCTGGAAGATACTGATTTGGATGCTTTAATGGCTGATCTTGTAGCAGATATAAGTGAAGTAGAAAAATCCACAGTCCATATACAAAAGGATGCCTCTACCAATCAGCAAAGTGCTGTGAATCAGCCTCTAGCAAATGCAGCTGCCACTTATGGGTATCAGTCACATCCTCCAGATATTCCGGTTGCACACATTGAAGATGATTTGCCACCTCCTCCTGCAGAATTAATCTCTGATTTTCCACCCCCACCTTCATCCTCAGTAGTGGCTCCTGAACCACTCACTCAGGTGAGTAGACAGAACGATTACTTTTCAAAATGTTTCTTACTCTTCTGTTTTAAAATGGTTCTGAAGACATTTTTATTCCAGTAAAAAACAAAGGCTGCCATTCTGTGTTGTGATTACGGATTCACAACTAAGTGACAAATTCTGGTATGCAGTAATACTGTGTAGTCACAATTGTGGCACTATTGTTAATGCCCTCCCAGGCTCACCTTAACAGCCAGCAGCTGCGCCAAGCAATGGAAGTCTGTTTATTTGGCAGTTGGAATGCAAGGAGCATGATGTTGCTGGCCCCTTCCTGCCAGCGAGCAAGGCTGGAACAATCAGAAGCAGGACTTCTGTTGCAATTCCTCATTAAAGCTTTGCTTGTTGGTAGGGTGGGGGCTGAAATGTCACCCTCCTTTTGCCCCAATAGCTAGCTAAATCTTTCCCCTGATGAGGCTGCTGGCTATTAAAGTGGATTTGGGGGATCAGTCCAGGAGATGTTAGTTATGCATTTGTAACTAAGTAGCTGATGTAGGATATCTCATCTGATCTAGTCATATATTTGTCCTTGATGTATTGAAGGAAATTGCTTTTTTTCTGAGTTCCCCATACCTGATGAAATCACAGTATATCTATCTATGAAGTTTTCTTTTGTTTTCAAAGAGGAAAAAAATCAGATAATGTTGAGATCACCCTGCATGGAGTGATATAGTCCTTCTTACACTGTAATTTAGATATCTCAAGTGGCATCCTTCATTTTCAGGTGTTGCCTGAGAAATATGCAATCTGGTATCCTCCGCATGTTTTGGAATGTTCTCTGATCATTGACCCTGCTAGTGGGGCATGTGAAAATTGAAGTCCAAAACTTCTGGAGGGAACCAGGTTGCCTACCATTGAGACGATGGTGAACGTAGATGACAATACTGAAGAACTGATGTTTCCATGTCAGCTGATCTACTGAAGGGGCAATGGATTTTTCCAGATAACTTTTCAAAATCTATCTTCAGCAGGGCTAGAGGCTGCAGTGACCGCCAAAGATGATGGCTCTAAGAATAATGAATTCTAGAGGGAAGGTGTCAGGAATTTCTCCCTGCCGGGCCGCAGCCAGCAAGGGAGGAGAGAGGTCAGGAGCACTTGGGGAGTCCGAATATACCAAACGTCAGGAAAACAAGCCGAGCCAGGTCAAGGTCCAGTCCAAAGGTTCAGGAGGCAGAGAGCCATCCGGAGGGTTTCAGGGAGCAGGAGACACAAAGGTTGTGAGGGCCTGCTAATAATTTGCTGCAAGCAAGGAGCAGCCACATCGGCAGACTTAAATAGCCCCTGTGAGCAGGTGCTGCTTGCTATTGTTTCCTCAGCCTAGTCCAAGCAGCCTCCCTCCCCGCAACCCATTTCAGCCTTCTGCGTGATTGAGGGCTGATGGGCACAGCTGCCTGCAACTCCTCTGCATCACTACTGCTTCCCTCTCTGTCATAAGCTGGCTGGGGCAACTCAGTCTCTGTTTGACTTTCCAGTGCAGGGGATGTTTGCAGGTTGACTTGCTCAGTCACTGGCTCGGCCCCCTGCACAATCAGTTGCTCCTCAATCACGGCATCATCATCTATCACAGAAGGAATAGTTTCTAAAGACAGAACGTTAGAGAGCTATCAACTGTCTGTGTAGTAGCCACTAGGTAAGAATACATTTAGCCTATAATAAATCAACCACAGAAATAAACTAGACTAATGGCACTCGTGTTTAATAGAATAGCACCAGTAGGATGTTGTGATAATGGAGGGAAATCCTTTTTGTTGTGGGAGAGGAGGAATAATGGAGGAAAGAGTTTTTGGTTATTTGTAAAAGCTCTGCTGGACAGAATGAGCAGAAAGCCTCCAGCAAAATTTTGCAAAAAGGAAAAATTTAAAATGTTTATGAAATGGCAAGGGGGAAGGGGCTTTCATGTCGGAGTCTGGCACCTTTAAAAGGGGAATTACAATCTCCTTCCTCTTTCTTTCAGGAAGAGCAAGAAGCACAAGCAAAAGCTGACAAGATTAAGCTTGCACTAGAAAAACTGAAGGAAGCCAAAGTTAAAAAGGTAGGAAGCCAGAGTTCAACAGATTGTGCAATGTATTGACATTTAGAATCTTAATATTTAAATCCTGTCATTTTTATCACATATTGCAGTGGTACGCAACCTTTGTTTCATTTGCATACCCCTTGGCAGCCCATTTCTATAAATTGTACCCTTCATACTAGCAAAATGTTTGCAATTAATATAGTTGCTGTCCATATCTGATAATATACAAATTGAAAAATTCATTTAAAATGTAAAACGATGACATAGAGCAGAGACATAGAGAAAACTCAGAAGAACTCACTCATTGAACACTGAGCCGCCTACTTGTATATACATCAGGATCAGCACGACACCACTTGAACATTGGCAAAGAAGAGCGAAAGCTGAGCCTGTGAGGGGCGCATTGCTGAACACACACATTGCGGTGGCATGTTTGCAACACATTGTTTGGGGAAGGACTCCTTACTATTTGCCAAAATAACAAAGTGAGGGCACAGGGCTTTTCTTGAGGTTAAATAATAAAGGAAACCAGCTATGCCACTCATAATATTCAAGTAATTACACCTTTTAACTTATATCTTGTCATATACTGTTTATATATGTGCCTTTTCCCATCATTATTCAATTTTTTCCATGTACCCCTAAATGACCTGGTTTGTACCCCTGGGGATACACATACTTCAGGTTGGGAATCACTGACATATGGGATGATTTCTTTGCTTTTCGTCTGTTTTTTGTCCGTTATAAAAGGATTATTTTTCTAAAGCACGTTCTGAAGCAATACTTCTCCGAAATTGAAACCAAAGGCTAATATGTCCAGTTCACAAACAAGTTTGCAGAATAGTTATTATCAACTATTATCAGACTGACAGTACTTGATTTGACTCTCCCACTTTTTTATTCAATCAGTTTAGAAACCACCTTTCATAAATATTTCTCCCAGGGCAATTTACAATGCATAATTTTAAAAAAAATCCAATAACAACAAAATATACGTTAACTAAATAAAGCAAAGATGTACACTAAAACAATTACGCTCAATGAAAGAAATAACACAATTAAATAATATAGTCATCCCTCCACATTCGCTAGGGTTAGGGGCATAGGACCCCTGTGAAAGTGGAAAAACTGTGAATAACTCTATGCCCTCCCAAACCATCTTTAACAAACAAAAAAGTTCAATCACCATAATCATCCCACTGTGGATTCCTTTTAGGCATCAGGGTTCCTCCACGAGGCAGATGTGGGTGACTGGTGAGGCTTACTGCCACCTCCACTGCTGCCCCACACCATTTTTAAGAGGGACCTACAAGCCTCGTTCACAGTTTCTCAGTCCCGCAAGGCTTGCGGCCCCTATTAAAAATGGCATAGGGAGGCAGCAGAGGTAACAGCAAATAATCTGTGAATAATCAAATCTGCAAAAGTGAAACCCACAAATGTGGAGGGCTGACTGTAATGAATTGGAACAGCAGAGTGAAAAATTTCAAGTTTTTAAAAAACCACCTTCCTTTCTTCACTTATGGAGGTCATTACTGATGGCATTAACAGGAACTATTAGTAAACCAGGAAAGTTTAAGCATTAAATGTTAGATGGTAAGTTTCCAAACAGTGCTCAAGTTACTTGTATAAGAAGAAGTAACAGCAAGTACAGTTAGTAGGAGTGTTAGCACAGAAGAACAATGCAGCTGAAAATGATAACTTTAAGATACAGAGAACTCCCTGTTTGATTTCCATGCAACACCCCAGTTTAGATCCTTTCCATTAATGGAACAGAAATCTATTCATTGAAAGGGACTTTCTCACTTCCCTTGTGCTCCCATGTACCCCCCTACACACAAATCTTCTGTGGGTTGAGGGATCTTTGGGAAATTTGGGAGATTTACGTAAGAGCAGGAAAAGGGACAGATGTTCTAGTACCACTCCTTACGCTAACAGAAGAGCAATTTAAGATCAAAACATCTTCCTGTATTCAGTCTTGCTGGTGAGTTGAAGAGCTTTTTATTGAAACAAATCTATTTGCTGAATTCAGTTTATGTCCCATCTTTTCCAGTTTTAGTGATCTAAGGGGAGGAGGATGTTACAAAAATGAAAAATTAACGTGAATTAAAATTGAGGACCTAGGCACACAATTTTACATTCAACCACACAACAACTCCTAGATTATACCATGTTGTATAATTTTATGGATTTTAACACTGCTGTATCACCAGCACATGGGTTTGATGATTGTGAATAGAACAGTCTAGGTCACTATGTGGTAAGAGATTCATACCAACACATACTGTGTGTGTTGATGCTCCTGCCTTTGAAATTCAGCTCCCAGAATCATTGCCCAGGGATGGGATCTAACACCCACCCATCCTTTTCAAAATACAGTTGTCCCTCCACTTTTGTGAACCCTTGCAATTGGAAAAACGGCAAATAACTCCCCCCTGCTCCCCTTCCCATTCCCATCTGGGGCTCCCTCCTTCCTGTTCCCATGCAAAAGGAAAGGGAATGGGGGGTGGGTGGGAGAGGACTCATTCCTATCTATTTTGCCCTGGCACTGAGAACTCACATAAGCCATTTCGCCTCAGCACGAGTTCTCCGTGCTGAGGCAAAATGTATAGGAATGGCAGGGGGAGCTCCAGAAGGGGGAAAGAAAGGCTCACATACGCTATCTCCCACCCCCTTCTGTTTTGCATGGAAAGGTGAAAGAGGGAGATTTGGAGGGGGAAAGGAGGGTTCATGCAAGCTTTTGCCCACCCGCCTTTCCCTTCCATTTTGCCTCTGTGCGCTGGAGCGAAATGCATGGGAATGGGAGAAGAATGAGGGGAAGGCATGTGCGCTTGCAAATAATCAAATGTGCGAATGTCAAACCCACGAATATTATAGCTTGTATAATGTAGCTTGTTTATAGCTGACACATTTTAGCTGGAATGCTGTTGACTAGTTCCAGCTAGAATAGATTCATTCAGTTAGTTGTTGAATGATGAATTCCATTTATTAAGTAGATAGATCTTTTCTAGTCAAAAGTAACAATAGGATTTAGGTCTGTGGTTCCCAAAAATGGATCCTCTGGCTGTTTTGAAATTCAGCTCCCAGAAGCTTCACCCAGCTTGGCCAAAAGTCATGAGTTATGGGAGCTGAAGTCCAAAACACCTGGGGGACCAAAATTTGGGAACTACTGATTTAGCCCATTCTTTCCTACAATTAAAAGGAGTTAGAGCAAATGCTGTTTTATTTTTTAATTCTGTTTTTTTAATGTCTACCTATAAGTAAGCCTCATTAATAAAATGTGACTATAAAATAATAAAGGGCAGTTTAGAAAATCATAAAATAAACTTAAAATCATAAAGTAAAATCATAAAATAAACTGACCAACTTAAAATGACAACAGGAAGAAAAAAGTATAGAATTGGCACTGAAATGATCCCAAGTCTTACCCAAGCCATACTCTGTGACAAAGGTGTTCCACAAATCAGGTAACACAATGAAGAAGGTTCTTTCTCTTACCTACAATAGCTTCTACAACGTAAGAATACATTTTTGGGGATCTGCTCATCAGACTTCAGGGGCTTTGCTTAGTCCCCTGACTAAAAGATTTGAATTTTAGCAATCTCTCCCTATTATGTACTTTCTCTGATGACGGGATCACCTCCTGTGTGTATAACCATATCTGTATTACTACCTTTTAATTGAACTATATTATTGCTGTTTGCTTTTGTTTGGTTATTGGTGAATTTATGTTAGTGATTATTGTAAATGTTATTGTAAGTGTAAAATTTAAAAAAAAACAACCCTGTTTAGTAAAATATATAAACAAGAAAGGTGGTGCTGGCTTGGAAGTGCCTCAGGCTGCATTGTTTTCAGAGTCCAATTTTTGATGCATTATACATTTGAATCAGTAATGATCTTCAGTGCTTATCTAGCCAGGCAGAATCTTGAGCATGCTAGCTTTTTAGTCTGTGCTGAAATTACTGCCTTGTCTATTATTCTCTCCGCAGCTTGTTGTCAAGGTGCACATGAATGATAACAGCACAAAGTCTCTGATGGTGGATGAACGGCAAGTGGCGCGTGATGTCTTGGACAATCTCTTTGAAAAGACCCACTGTGACTGCAATATTGACTGGTGCCTTTATGAAATATACCCAGAGTTACAAATTGGTAAGTCACCAAGCATCTGAGAAGCTTTGGTTCTCATGTTATTTCTGTACAGCTTTACAAGAAAGCAACTTGTTAATGCTGTGTTTGGTGGCATTCTTCTGTTGCTGCTGGGCTCCTGTTGCTTTCCATATGAAACAATAAGCTCTTTTATAGTTTCTTTCCTTTTATAGATGGTAAACCTTCCTTTGTTGGACTCTGTTCCTACTAAGGGCTGTGTACTTGTGGAAACTTTTAGTGGTTTGCCTCAGTTTTGCCGATATGATTTGGCACTGAGTTGCCCCAAATTTGGCAGTATGTTTGGCACTGACATTTGGTGATGTACTTAGGGGAGGAGCAGCCTTGGAGTGCCATATGCTGCCTATAGGCCTTCAGCATAGGTGGGGAATGGGTGTGGTCCAATTTTGATCACTGTGCCTCCCCTCAGGTTGAACTGCCTCATTTGAGGCACGCCGGAAGTGATGTCATACCACTTTCAGCCACCATTTCAGTTGATTTGCAGCCTCTATCTATCTATCTATCTATCTATCTATCTATCTATCTATCTATCTATCTATCTATCTATCTATCTATTTTAGCTGATTTACTGCCTGCCTGCCTGCCTGCCTGCCTGCCTGCCTGCCTGCCTGCCTGCCTGCCTGCCTTTCTTTCTTTCTTTCTTTCTTTCTTTCTTTCTTTCTTTCTTTCTTTCTTTCACATGTGCCAGAATTGATGTCATGTCACTACGAGCCACCATTTCAGCTGATTTGCAGCCTTTTTTTATTTGCTTGCTTACTTACCTACTTATTTATTTAACGTGTGTCGGAACTGATGTCATATCACCTTCAGCCACCAATTTAGGCTGATTTTTAGGTTTTTCAATTTTTTTCGGGGATTTTGATGGTAGGGATTTTCAGGCAAAAAGTTGCCTGAAAATTAGTGGGAAATTTTGACTTTTTTTTAAAGGGTTGGGGTCCTTCAGGGGGCTACAAAGACTGGAGAAGTGGGACTGAGGGGCTGTGTGAGTGCCATGGGGCACACTTTCCCCACTTCTGACATAGGTTGTATGCTGCCCATCTCTGCAGTAGAGCGTTGGAAACAAAGACTGGCTCAACAAAAGACCAGCTTGAAAAATACAGAGAATTCATTTGGGAACTAAAAATAGAGGTAAATTTGGGAAGCCTGTGTATTTTGGAGAAACTGCCTTTATTGTTCTTTATTGTTCTTACAGGTCAGAGGGCCATAAGTATTAAGAAAAGTTGTCCCTTAATCATTACATTCAAAGATAGGAGTATACTCAGATGGGGCTAAGCAGCTGTGATCTTCCTTCTTTCCTTTATTTCTAATATTTCTTTTTTGGTTTCTCCAGAAAGATTTTTTGAAGATCATGAAAATGTGATTGGTATCTTATCTGACTGGACTCGGGACACTGAAAATAAGATCCTGTTTCTGGAGAAAAAGGAAAAATATGCTGTGTTTAAAAACCCTCAGGTAAAATAATAGGATACAAACAAGCTGGTGGGTGTTGACATGATTTAGTTTATACAGTGAGGTAACACCATATTTTATTTGCTTTGCAATTCAAATTGTAATGATGAAAGGTGCAGAAAATCTCTGTGTCAGAGCTGATATCCTGAAAGGGGCTTGAGCTATGTTTGCTTTAAAGGATGAAAGTCCTGGAGTGAGAAACCTTTGGCTTGCCAGATGTTTTGGACTATTATTTTTTTTAAACATACCTTCCAACTATCAAATGCGCTTCGGGTGGTATACAAATAGAAGAACCAGCAAACTATCAATAAAAATACAATCAATTAAATCCAATTACTTGTCCCAACTAGGATAGAATAGAAACAGTGGGATAGGTATAATCTTTCACTGGTGGTGGTTGTTGTGTGCCTTCAAGTTGTTTATGACCTATGGTAACCCTATCGTGGGGTTTCTTGGCAAAATTTCTTCAGAAGGGGTTTGCTTTTGCCTTCCTCTGAGGCTGAGAGAGTGTGTTGTACCCAAGGTCATCCAGTGGGTTTCTATGGCTGAGCATGGATTTGAATCCTGGTCTCTAGATTAGATTCATAGTCCAACATTTGAACCACTATACTATGCTGTCTCCTACATGTATTTTAGAGCATTTATAGCCTTCTGTTCGCCAAAAAGCCTCCCAGAATGGCTTACAAATTGTTAATCTGACAATTCCCTGCCCTTAGGCTTAGAATGTAAAAAGACATGAAACTCAAGAAGGGGATGGCAGTGGGAGAGGGGTTTAGGCCCAGAAGATGCTGGCTGCTCTCCTCCTCAGAGGCCAGAGGAATGGCAGTTGAAATGGAGGGAGACCCTTCTCTCAGCTACAGAATCAAGGCACAATGGTAATGTACCTGGCTGCTGGTTTCTCTCCCTCAGAGAGAAACTCTTTCCTACTGCAGACAGCCTTGACTGTCTGAACCAGCATATGTCAACAATGGAAGGAGAGCCTCTCCTCAGCCACTGGTTTTAACTTACTGATCAGGAATTAATTCACTGGGTCTACTCTAATTGGGACTAGCTGCTGGATTTAACCCCAGGAGAGCCAAAGATTCACTGTACATCTAATAGTAGCAGTAATAGTACTCCTATAGTAGTAATAGTAACAGCCATTCTCAGGATTAGTTACCTCAAATGAGAGCTGAGGTAGCACTAAAATGCACTTTATCATTTAAAAAAGTATGAAAGATATTTCCATAACCCTCCCAACCTGCCACAACATTGCCCTAGAGTCCTGTAGTTGCCAAGTGACTAAAACGAGAAGCTTCATTTTACCAACCCAGTGTGCCATGGATTCTGCTGTATAGGAGCCTGTATATCATTCAATTTGTCTACTGATTATATAGTATATTTTCCCAGGGAAATTATTTTAAAGAGACTGTTTCCCATGGAACCACAACAGTGACTCAGTGAAATGAAATATCACAAGCTCATGACTAAAAGCTAGAATATTTGTACACGTCCATATACTCAAAATGTCCTTATGATAAAAATAATAATAATTCATGTTGTACTGTAACTGTAGCAACTGTTGGATTGGATTGAAGATGTGGGGTGGGTGTTTTGTTGGTCTATACCATCTGTAATTGTAAAAGAGAATGTCTCTCTCTTTGTTGGTCTGTCTCCACTGCAGCTGCAAGAATATACAATCTAGACATCTGCAATTTGGTGTGTCCCCTAAGGAACCTCCAGGGGCTATTTTGCTTCTAATTTGGATGCAGTGTCATATTGAATCATTAGGTGACATTGACTCACTGTGTCACTAAGGAACAGATACCAGAATATACAGGAGGAACAGCAAGAAGCCTCAAAGTTTGGTTCAAAGGCATGCATCTGGTTTTGGGTGGGAAACCAGGACACCAGGCTATTTAAGCTCCTGTGGTTTCATGGTGCTGGAAGAACAGAGGTCCCATGTATGAGTCTTGCAAAGAAGTTGGGGAGACTCCTCTGTGACAGGCCCTTAACTTTTCCCAGATTGGTGTGGCAAGTGCCAGTCTGATAAGGCATCCTGTCTTTACCACACAGCTCTGCCTCCTCCTTATGATAAACCACCTCTGTGTAAAAGGGTGAGGGTTTTCAATGTTCATTTAGAGCCACTTAATAATTTTAGAGTAGCGTGTTTTCTGTGTTACCTTATATACTGTATACAACTCAGGCCGCGTCAGTGTTTACAAAGATAAACTGTAACGTTTTTAAAGATCACAGTAAGAATAAAGTAGGGTGTTAGAGCTCATTTACAGGCCAAGGTTGATACATTTCCTTGGTGCATTTTTAAGAAAATGTAATAGGTAACTGCCTGCTCAGAACCAGTTCAGTTATGTCTTTAGATTTTCCTAAAAAGCACAAGTATCATATAAGAGCACTTTGGCTAGACTCCTACCAAAGACTCAGCCCCCAATCTAGGTCACACTTTCTGGCCAGATCCTCGTAGGGCTTAATTACTCTTCTACCTCTCACTACACTTTGACTGAGAACACTCCCACTAAAATAGGGGCTTTACTCTCTAGCTCCTTGCTAGGTTCTCACTGAAGGAATCAAAATACCCACAGATACTTGGCTTTATATACCTTTTTTTTCCCTCAGCCGCAAGCCTCTCCACACACTATTAGACTGGGTTTCTCTCTTGAGGTGCTATGCTGGTTGCAGAGCTACCTGCTTCCAGGCTGCACTGGCACTTCAGATAGCCTCACCCCTGGAACTTTATCATACCATCTTTCTGTCCTGAACCCAGCTGGTAGTCCCAACTAGAGCAGACCAGTTGTTGAGACTCTCTTGGTGGCAGCTAAGGATGGGGAAGAGAGTTAGGAAAGTGAAAGGATACATGCATGGAGGTAGGAAGAGAAAAGACTAGCAAAGAAGGAAATAAAGGCTTGGATGAAAAGACCTGTAAGTAGTGGGTAGGAATCCTAGATCTCAGGACCTGGAGCCTCTTCTCCAATTCTCAGTGCAAGAGGGAGGAGTCTGAGGGCAAGAGCACAGCCTTGAAAGACAAGTGGATATATATTTTCCTTATTTGTTAGACATAATGGCCAGTATTCTCTGTCAACTGCTTAGATATGTGGACCTCCTTTTCCCTATGCCGCTGATGCCCAGTGAAGTAGGTTGGCGTGGGAACTATTATGACAATAGCGTCACAGCTGAAACTAAGTAGTAATTGTGAATATGAAATGGTTGCCTAGCTTTACTCATTTGTAACTGTTTAGTATTCACAATTGCTACTTAGTCATGACTGTGACATTCTTGCGATGAACTCAACTCGTCCTAGCTACAGATGGAAGTCCTTTGTGCTGGCAGTCAGAGCACAAGTGAATGACGTCTCCATCAGGTTTGGAGCGGGTCAAGCTAGGAGAGATTACTTAGCTAAACATTAGAGAAAACTGGCTAGTGCTTTCTTTATTATTGTTGTTGTTTGAATGGCATACAATGTACAACTGTGGTTGATGCTTGAAGTTTCATTCTTAATCAGTAGAGAATACTGGGGTGGAGATAACAGGTTTAAACTCAAGCAAAACTGAGTGTTTCTGCTCATAACACGGTTTATTGAATTCTCCTTGGCTGCTGCTATAACTAGGGGAACACTGTAGTCAGTGCACTTTATAGTAGGATTAAGGTGATCCAGAGGGTGTTATATAGCTATGTAAACCCAAATTCTAGGTAAATGTACAATCTAGGCTTCAGTTTTTGTGTGACTGGTGGTTACGCTCTTGGAAGTGCATGCTGTCTATAGTGACATAGTCCTATGTGTGTTTTGTAGAAAAGTTTCATTTGATGTACAGCCTGTGTGTAAACCATTAGACCAGAGAATGCACTTCTCTTTCAGTAAATTATATGGCTGTTGTACGATTAGTATGGAAGAACCAGGTGCATTCACTCAACAATGAAAATATAGATAATTGTTACACAGCTGCCTCACTCATATACACCAACTTTCCTGTGTACTGGTGGATGAAGGGTGATCTTGTAAATTATTGTATGCAGTCGTGCAGTGTAACATTTTCTCAGGAGGTTAGATTTAATCAAGAAATGTTAACATGGAAGCTTTCTGGCATACATGTTTTTGACCTTTGCTTGCACTTGCGTGGTTTCTGTTCATAGGGGAAACAGTGGAAAGGTGACCGCTAATAAATTTATAGGCAGTAAGTGTTCTATAATTAGAGAGCCAGTGTGGTGTAGTGGTTTTATTACAACCCTGGAGACCAGAATTCGATTCCCTGTTTGGCTGTGGAAACCACTGGGTGACCATGAATGCATCACACACTTGGAAATGACTTGAAGGCACAGAACAACAAATGTATACATTAAAATAATTAAGTTAATCCTTTGAAGAAGAATATAATGAATAACATCTGTTTAAAAATCATATTTTTCACTTAAGTTGTCAGTGGGAATCACAGGCTTAAGAAAGACAGAAACTTTCCTCATTCGTAAGCAACAATTGTGAATTCTTAAATTGGAAAGTAGGTAGGGACCTCACCACAAGAAGCTTATAAAATCGCCCCAACAAAACAAGGAAATTTACTAACATATCAAGAGTTATTGAAATGGGAGGGCAACAAACCAAGAATGTGTACGGAAGAAGAATTAAAGACTGAAGGGCATGAACTAAATTGGTTTCCATGGAGACAACTCAGAGAAAGATTTAGGATGGACCAAAAACTATACGGATTTGAGAGAAAAGAGAATGAATTAGATGTACTGATGAAAGATAACCAAAAGCAAAGAATTTCTAAATTTTATAAATTATTGCTGAAAAGAGAAATGGAATCAGAAGTAGTCAAAGATACAGTGGTTAGATGGGCACAGAATTTGGGACATTCAATTGAATTAGAAACTTGGGAAAGAGTGTGGAAAATAGATGTAAAATTTACACCAAATTTAAATTTAAGAGAAAACTTTTATAAAATGTTTTACAGATGGCGCATGATCCCAGAAAGATTACAAAAAATAATGGAAAATGGGAATTCAAATTGTTGGAAGTGTGATGAAAAGACGGGGTCTTTTTTCCATATGTGGTGGACATATAAGATAGCAAAATTTTGGAAAGGGGAAAGTAGGTAGAAAAGAGAGATTGAATAGCTTATTAAAGCTGGGAGTTGTGTTCATAAGCATGGCAGGATCAACAAACCTGCACTCCTCTCCATACAGATATATTTGTTTAGTATATTACAATATATCAAGAAGTCTCAGCCTGTTTTTGTGAGTGTGTAATGCTGGTGTCACAAAATACAAAAATGCCTGAGAGTGTGCCTGTGTCCTTGTGCACTTGCTTACTTCGGGTAGTGCTGGTAGTGAAGCCAGCTAACTTCTCTGCTTCCATAGCGTTCTCAAGTAGCTGGCCAGCAGAGGTCCCCCCCCACCGCAAGCGATGAGTAGTTTGCTATGATCATACTGTACTGGGCATGTGGTGGAACAGAAGCCTCCCTGCCCTGTTTGTGGTACATACATCCACTGAAAGTGTAACTGGCAGCAACGTTATATTCTTTTGAGTACCAGGTTGGTACCTGTATGTTTTCCCCAAACACTTTAAAAAAGATTTATTAACCTGGCTGATGTCACCTGTCTGTTTGCTGCAGAAACTGATGTTGCTATTTTGTTTTTTTGTTTTTTTATTTGTACATTGCATCAAAACTTTAATTTTTTTTTTTTACAGCATACTTCTATCAATAAGATAAAGGGTAGTACAGTGAAGGGATAGATAGATGGATGAATGAATGGATTTATATGACCTCTTCACAAGTATTCATACTTACTTGCCTACAGTTTGCAACAACATCAAACTGCTTGGTTTGTCAGACAATATTTTTCCCCACAGTATGTTAAAAAAAAAGAATTCTCAAAAAGACTCCTTTAAGACATGTGGCCTCCTTCACAGTTGTTGTAATCTGTTGAGGACCACACAGTGATAAATGCACATGAACAGCATGCAGCATTTTCCTTTGCCCTGGCCTGTTTATTGGGAAATGGTTAATGATAAACGCTTTTCTCTTTCAGTGAGAGAAGAGAGGCATATCAAATAAACAGCAATGGGGAGCTGGCACTGATAAGTGAGACACAAAATGATGTCTCTGTCTTAATGTAGACACAGAAAGCAAGGTCATATGCTGTTGTCCAAAACTCTTTTCAATTAGCTTTTGTTTATCAGTGCAAAAATTTTGGTGTATAGCTCTGACTCTATAGACTCCGGGTGGTCCATCTGCTTCTCCCCCACCCTTCTAAATAAATGCCAGATGCTTAGATATAAACTGCTTGTAGTCAGAGGAGGTTCTTTCTTTCTTTCTTTCTTTCTTTCTTTCTTTCTTTCTTTCTTTCTTTCCCTTTCAGTTCATCAGCAGCTGTTTTGAGTTTGTTTAGTGGTGTGACAATAGCAAGACATGAAATGGCTTGATTGTGTGTACTCAAACAAAGGCAAACAGTACGGGGTATATTAAATCTAATGGCACTTATTTTCTGTGTGAGCCTCATTGAAAGTAATAGGAACTGCACAAGAAGAGCATAATAACCCTATATGTACTCTCTTAGAGTTGAAGCTCCATTGAAATTCATGCCATTTCTCCCAAGTAACTGTCGCTGGGGTCAGACTGTAAGTGTCTCCCTTATGTATGATTAATACACCATTTTAAATACAGAAATAAAATTCCCTCTTTTTCCCATTGGGGCATCTTGAATTCATCAAGGTCCTGTGAACTGCTGTAAACTTTATTCCTCTATTTATCTGAGTCTTCTCTGCAATTACGCTTCTTTTTCTTCTTTTTCACCAGCTTTCACAAATCATAATCCATATAAGAAAAGTAATAGCCTTTGTAGTGAGAATGCACATATTGAAAATTAGCGTGTTTGGGAAAAAAACATAGTAAAACAATTTTAAAATACCTAACTTAACATAAAGCTTTCTGTTTTTACTCTTTTCTGGTGTAATGTTGTATTTTTTATCATGCAGGAACATAATTTTGAGTAATATCAGTATATGACTAATAAATGATGCACCTTGTAGAGTCTGAAATTTTATCCATTTTCCTCTTAATATATGTTGTTTTAAAATCCAGCTTTAGAAATCTCTGGATGGGTTCATGCCTTGTTTTCTACTACAAGGTACCTTCCCCTTCCCCCAGCCATCTCAGGGTACTTTTCCAGGTGCCCTGCTTTCTTGCATGTGCTTTGTTGCCGAAACACAAACTTAGCCTGAAATTGGCCAGATGTCTGAAAATCTGTAATAGAATATATTGTGGTTGAAGACTATACAGTCAGCCCTCCACACTTGTGGGTTTCACTTTCATGGATTTGATTATTTGCAAGTTTCTCCAGCCCCTGCCCTCCACCTCAGGATCTTTTTTTCTGGGGAAACCTTCCTTCCCAGTGGCTCAGATCAGGCCCCGCAGCCCTTTAAAAAACTACCTCTGGCCCTTTTCTTCCTCCACTAGTCACTGCCTGGGCAACTAAGGAGGGATCACAGCTCAATTTCTTAGCACCACAGATCCTTTTCCAGCGCCCTCCCACCTGCACCCAATGAAGGGGATGAGCAAGAGAGGAAGTATAGGGCCACTATGCTTACCCACCCCTTTCCCTCTTCTTTCCCTGATCTGGCTTGGACCCTGGGTGCCCAATCTCCCCACTGTGCCTCAGCCTCCTTCCGACAGACACACATATTTTGATATGTGTGGTTTCTCCACTTTTGCAAGGGTACTATGTCCCTAATGCTAGTGAATGTGGAAGGCTGACTGTACTTAGATTAGATGAAACAATACAGTGACATTGTGCTGAAAACATGTCAATCCAGTTTCTTTTAAACATTCACTCAAAAGGTGTTTATATTTTACAATTGAGTTTCAGTAACTGGTTTAAAAAGTATGCTTTAGGGCAGTTGCCACAGCACTGCTTGTATTTTAAAACCTGGGCTGACATCAGCGTTTTTAATGCTTTGTCTGAAATGTTCCATTCATTTGAAACATCCGAAGGGTTAATGTAATCTGTTGTAACATATCAGAATGCTTGTGGTTTGGCTCACAATTAGCCACCATTTAGATGGTACACATGGCAGGGCATGGAAATGAGGTGCAGGTATTCTCATTCATCCTGCATTGTGCTGTCAAAAGCTCACTGTCAAAAAGTGACAGTCGTAGAAACTTTTGTATGAATCACATGTGAATTACACATGTATAGAACCTTCAGTGGGAATTGAAGCTATGGGTACATTTCCTTTCGTGAGCAGAGACAATATGGCATCAATCCATTCATTTTCTGCATTGAATTTCAGTGCTGGTTGTTGGTTTGGGGAACCACTTGGGCGAAAACTCTCCCTGATGATTCTATCACTGTTCATTGTTTCATTTTTCCAGCTGTTCCTCTTTATTTTCATGTTTAGAGGCCTGAGTTTTTAAAATTAAGACTGTCCAGATATTTAAAAGATGCATGCTTTGTTGTTCTGTAATTCCTCTTGCCACTAGCCTGCTTGCTGACTTGCCTGCCAGCCAAGCAACCAGTAATCAAGCAGGCAGTGGCAGCTGCTAATACTTTTCATCACCAGTGCTGTTTACTTGCTCATTTCCTCCGGCTCAAAGGAAGATGCAGGAGAACAAGTGGGTTGCTATGGTGGAAGAGGAGAAGAGGGTCTAGGGCAGAGCTTTCCAAACTGTGTGTCACAACATGTTAGTGTGTCGGCTGCAGTGTGTAGCTGTGTCGCTTGAATGCTGCCTCTCCTGCCGCCACCACAGGCCAGGCTCAGGCTGCCTCCACTTTCTGAATTACTTACTGAATTACTGTGTCACGAAATGATGAATATGTAAAAAATGTGTCACCAACATGAAAAGTTTGGAAAGCTCTGGTCTAGGAGGTATTTGTGAACATATCCTTTCTTGAGGACATTAGATCAGGTATTACATCATGCCAGCTCTGCCAGACCTGTACCCTGCTTTGAGCTTCAGTGAGGCATCTAAAAAGAAATTTTAAGCGGAGTCCAAAGCAGGCAACTGAAGACCAAATGCTACTTTTGTCTAGTATCTGCACTAAGAGTCTTAGACATACCTGGTCACCTGTTCAGTTTATAACCATTATCATGTTGTCCACAACATTTCTCCATGTCTTTATATTTTTTTAAATTAGAACTTCTACTTGGCAAACAAAGGAAAAAATGAAAGCAAAGAAATGAATGAGAAAAGCAAAGAATCTTTACTGGAGGTAAGTCATGTCTGGGTGAGCAGTGGTACGTTTGGTTATGAAGCAGCCTGTTTTCTCCTACCTTTCTACAAAATAGAATAGGAACGTTTCAGTTACTCATTACTGTAGAAAAATACAAAATTTTAGTGTAACGCTTATTTCAAAGGACATGTGTAAATGCTCTTCAGATACTTCTACTCATAGTGGGATATGGCCAGATCCTGAAAGTTTGAGATTGGTAAAATTAGAACTGATTCACAAAACTCAAATTTGTGTTCTTCATAAGACCAACCAGTTCTTTGACAAAGGTTATGAGTTACTACAGAAATACCCAAAACAAACGTTGGAAGATACGATAACATGCAGTCTTCTCTAAAGGTACGAAAAACAGCAAGCACCAGCTATCTTTTCATCAGGGAAGGCTTCTTCCTGTGTTAACTCTGATAAGGAACAAATGTATTTGCCAGTCATTCTGAGACTAATTGTAATAATCTTTTCCTTCTTCCAGCTGAGGCAGCAGTTTAGCTTTTAAAAATTATTTTAAACAACATGGCTAAATGATAAACAAACATGAACATTGAATACTTGTGTAGAACCTTAAAGATGAATAAATCTAATGTGGCATAAACGTGTGTGAAATACAGTGCTGTTTGTAAGATATATGAACTGCTTCCTGAATTATCTCTGTGTATGTGTATGAGAGAGAAAATGCTCATGAGGAAGAGAGACTGTGACAGTTGTAAATAGTGGAGCATGAAGATGCAGAATTACAGAAAACATTGACAGGAATAATTATCTCATTGGTGGCCCTTCACAAAGGAACTGTTCGGTGAAAACACAGACCTCCTTGCATTGATAAGCAAATGAACATGCTTTGTCCAATTAAAGAAAAATCCCAGTTCGAGTCACAGCAGATAGAGTTGGACTTCTTAATGATCTGTTGTTCATTTGTTTTGGAAACTGTTTTTAAAGAGCCTTTGTTCAAACACTAAAACTGTTTGAGGAGAAGAGAAAGTGACACCACAATTCTGTAAACCATCAGGTCTGCTGAAAAAAAAAAATCCCATGCTATTTTCTCCCAACTTCATTCCTGGAGAGGAAACAGTATATCTTATTAAGTGTTCTTCCAGAGCATGGGGACAGCTGTCCCCCCCCCAAATGTATATCTGTATACCTCCTCTAGCACATTGTTGATTCCTTTTAGGAAATAATTCTTGTGGCTAACCTGAGAATGTGGTCAATATGCTATTCTAACTTATATGGCTGTTTCCAGGTGAAGGCATTGATTAGGGGCTGAGCACCTGTTTTGCATGTTGAAATCCACATATTGCATCTTTGGCATCTCAGGCTGCAGGATTAGAGCACTGTTATTCCCCTTTAGCTGCCGTGGTTCTATTATGGAATCCTGGGATTTGCAGTATCGGGAGGGGCATTTAGACTTCTCACCCAAAGCACTCTGTTCCTTACCACACAACAAACCCTGGGATTCTGTGGGATGAAACCATGGTTGTTTAAATGGAATAATAGCACTATAATTGTGTAGTGTGAATGGGCCCCAGGTAGAGCAAGGAAAAAGTCATCTCCGAAGCTCTGGTGAGCTAATGCCAATCAATGGGAACAGTACAAAGCTAGACTGATTAGTAGCCTAACTTGGTAGATAGCAGCAGTTTCCTATGTTTCATTCCTGATTGGTGTAACCCAATTTTCACCCCACAGGAAAGCTTCTGTGGCACATCTGTCATTGTACCAGAGGTTGAAGGACCCCTTTATTTAAAAGAAGATGGCAAGAAGTCCTGGAAGAGACGTTATTTTCTTTTGCGAGCTTCTGGCATTTATTACGTACCCAAAGGAAAGACCAAGGTCAGGCAAGTCAAAGAAACCCTTTCAAGAAATAAAGCAATTCTTAAAGTTGGAAATAAAGAACTCCCAAGGTGATATTTTAAGAACAGCATCTGGTGCACCTGAGAGAGGTCTCTCTTTGGACAGCAACACTTGTGCAAATATTGGGAAGGAGTTGTTGAACTCCTTTGACACTTCCCCTGCCCTCTATTCTTGTTTTTTTAGGTAGATAAAAAAACTGTATTTATTTAAAATCCAGACTTAAAAGGAAATGAGAACCCTAAGCCAATAACTGAGTCATTCACAACTAAATTGTGCTATTCCTTTTTGTCTCATTCCCTGTGGAAAAGAATTCTTTTACAGTTTGCGAACAGTCTGGATTTTTGCCTGCCAAAATGCAGACTTACGGTACTCTTAGCTTATTCAGAGCAAGGCTGAAGAGAAAGTTCGCATGTGGCTTTGATAGTTACTTCTGTTTTTGTTAGTCCCCCTGCCCTTTCCCCATCCTTCCTGGAAACATACTGAAATTGTTTACCACATGTGCCAACTCATTTCCCCCCTACCCAAATGTTGTTTCTTTACCCAGATCAGAGGTAAGATGCTTTAGTAGGGGTAGATTTTGAGCTTCATGGAGGACCACACCTCCAGATTTTCAGCTGAAAATCAGCTCAGGAAGTGGACAGACATCTATCTCTGTTTTTCATTTCTGGTTTTTTTTTTGCCTGTTTTCTCTGTTTTTAGGAAGTGTGGAGATTTTTCAGCTGTATTGCTGATTCAGATGGCATTGTTGGGCAATTTGGGATTTATTTTTTTCACCCAGCAGAGAATTTAATGTGGCGGGTTGAGATGGCTGGGACTTGGAGCTACAAAAAGTATGATGGGACTATAAGTGGCCTACGCGTGCAGTACTTTCCTAACTCCAGCCTGGATGATGATGATATTCCCTCCCAATGATAGGAGATATTTTAAAATAAGGGACTAAGATCTGAACCTATTACTCTAGTCTTTTATTGATTGCTATGGTTTGAATCCTAAGAACCTGGTTTTTTTCCTCCTTTGTAATCCGTATGTCCCCGAAACTCTTACAAGGATGTTCTCTTTCTTGCTATCTTTTCATAGCCAGGTGAAACCTTTTTTCATTCCAATAGGCTTTTGAGAAATGAAGGCTTTTAATAAAAAGGCTTTAAGAGCATTAGGTACTGCTTTTGTCCTGGTCTTAAAATATTTGTAAACACATTTTAATAGTTGTTAGTGTTATTAATGATTTAATTGCTTTTTAATGTTGCTTTTTTGGATATTTTAACTATAATTGTACTTAACTGTTTTTGTTTTAAATTTGTAAGCTGCCCTAAGTCCCTGTTTTGAGAAAACAATAGGGTGTGAATATTCAGTATTCCAGGTACAGGTTTGTAACTGAGGGCCTTTCCACCCTGCATTGTTATGGTGCTATTATTCCACTTTCAACATCCTATGGAATCCTGAGGTTTGCAGGTTAGGGAGGGGCATTTAGAATTTTTAGCCAGAGAGCCCTTTGGCCTCACTAAACTACAAACCCCAGAATTCCACAGGATGTTGAATAATAGCACTATAACAGTATAGTGCAGAAAGGCCCCTAGAGTTATGGATCCATAACTGGTTTGTACTCAGTAAGACGGCATAGTCCTACTGTAGATCTATGCAAATGCCACCCCAGCTCACCTTAAGGTGCAGCAGCTAGATCCTGCAAAGGGGTCCATTCAGCTTCTGATTGGGGTGCAAGGAGAATGATATGTCCATCCCCCTCCTGTCATTGAGCGCATCTCCAAAAATCAGAAACAGGACCCTTGTCCCAAATCCTCCTGGCAGTCTTGCTCCATAGTGTTAGGGGTTGGAAACACTGTCCTCCTTGTACCCTGATCAGAAGCTGAGCAGACTTCCTTTGCCTGATGAGGCTGCTAGTTCTTAAGGGGGCTCGGGGTATGGGTCAGCCAAGAGATTTTGTTGAGTTACGTAGATGTAACTAAGTAACCAGTGTAGGATGTTGGTATGTAGAAACAGTAGTATAGTATCTTAGAATCACAGAGTTGGAAAAGATCATCAAATCCAACCCCCTGCCATTCAGAATACACTATTAAAGCATTCCTGACAGAGTAGTAGTAGCAGCAGCAGCCGCTTCAGAGGGACTGGAAATATTCAGAATGTTGCTCAACAGCAAATAGGAGAGGAAGCTGGAGGCTGGATGGGTGGGAAATCAGGTAAAATCAGAATGCCTGTTGCACAAGTGGAAGTTCAAGGGCTCTGCTGGGTCTGGGCCCATTGTCTAAGATTTGAGAGTCCAGTCCAGTCGTGCTTCTGTGACATATTTCTGTGGGAGATGACCATGCATGGCATTTAAATCCCTCCCATGGGAAATTATGCTCAGCCTCACCTCTGGGCTTCTGAATATTCACCGTGCACTTTACAACTTAGATGCTTCTTTCTTAGGTGTGTCTTTTTGAAGATAAGGACATGTTATCAACAAAGGTGCATACCTGAATCCCAACAAACCTGTCCCCTATTTCCCTCTGGACCAGGAAAACTAGAAGCTATCTAGTGGAAAGGAACAGCCTAGACTTTCTTTCCCATTATTATTATTTTTTTTAATAACCATGCATGTTAAGTCTAAAGACACATTTAACATCACATCTAGCTTTAGCCCATGGTTTGCTTAAAGCGTGACTAAATTTGGGGAGATTTTAAGGCGCTGTTATTGCATTTCCATTAAGAAGCATAACAAGAGTGTCTGGGATGTGTCAGAGATTTCATCCGCATCTCCTTAGCTCAGAACCGAGGTGTGCAAGTAAGAGAAACTTGGTTGGCATGGCAACCCTTTAAGAACAGGCCATGGTTGTTTCACAGCAGCAAAAGGCCACTTGAGGTGAGAGGAGGACCTGCCCCTTCCGCTGCAGCGTGGAGCAGATTTATAGTTTATGTTTGCACTTGTTTACAAATAAAGCTTCAGACACAATCTGAGAAAAGTCCTTAATTTTTCAAAGAGACTTTGTGAAAACAAAAACCACCCTCTGGCTTTGTCCTGTATACCCGAGCATCACTGATGGGTTTGTGGGCATTTGTTGTCATAATTTTAAGGGGGAATCACAGGATTAAATCCTGACTGAATTGAGACTTCAGCTCTTCTCGACCAATCTCCTTTTTGAAATTCTTCACCAAACGTTTCCTGGGCTACCATCGATTTCCTCTGCTTCCCGTGTGCTACATGGGGAGCAAACAACTGTGGCAGGCCTGAACACCAGTTTTATGTGTTGGGATCCTCTAGGAGCCATGTGGACTACCAAAAAATACCACCCCTCAGAAAAACCCAAAATGGCCATCAGTTCTCTTCTGGTCCTCAAAAACGAGTCTTTTGATGTTAAATAGTATGGGGAGGCCTTACATGCTGTTTAAATGGCAAACTATTGCACTTGGAGGTTTTCAGGAACAGCAGTTCATCCACTTCTTTTAAGCTAGAAAAACATTGCTCTGGGAATTCTGGAAATATCAGGAGCTACAAAAACCTCTCCAGAGGTGGGGAGGGCTGTACCATATCTCGATGAAAGTTGGCTTTGGTCGAGGCTGTTTGAAGACCGTATCTCCCTTTATGAGTCTCTTAGACTGTCTGGAGAGGCCCTTCTCTCTGTTCCACTGTTTCTCAGTATGGTTTGGTGTGAACAAAGGAGAGGACCTTCTTGGGGGCTGCTCCTGGACTTTGGAACTCCCTCCCAAGAAAAGCTTGATAAGCTGAAATATTTGAATGCCGTCAGACTTTTAGAAACTGACTTGGATGGGTTTTTAATGTACTGCAGGTTGCGTATGGGCTTTAAATGAATTTTAGTATTTTCAACTTGTATAAATTGTTTTTGAAAATAACTTATATATTTATACTTTTATTGAAGTTTTTGTATAGTTTTTAGTCAGTACTGTTTTTAAATATGTTGTTAGCCATCTTGAGTCTCATTATTGGAAGAAAGGCAGGCTATAAATGAATAAAATTACTCCTCACTACTATTACTACTCCACCTTCCCAAATTTAGCATTTTCCCTGTAATTTCTGTAATGTCATGAAGGTAACTTTGGGCCCCTCTGCTTGTGATGGGAATTCATCTGAATGGATTATGATAGAAAGCATTCAGTGCAGACCCAAAAAGGTTCCCTCCCTGGATTTAGAATAAAGGCTGAATATGCTCGTCCCTCCACACACCGTCTTCTAAACTGAAAGGGATTGTGTCTATGTCCATTATATCCCATTGCACGTACTGGGAGCACACAAGGGAAGCCTGTGGACACAAGAAGCCAACGTTCCCAACATTTCTTCTGCCGACCAGCAAGGAACAGATGCTGTGGTTAGCAGTAGAGAATCAGCAATTTTGATCAGGCTTGCTTGGGTGGGAAGAGGTGTTAATTGTGCCCCACTCCAGCGACTCCTGTAGGTGATGTTGCTATTTCCTCAATGCCACTAGTTAACAACAGCAGCATATTAACAATCTTAAATAGGACGGGAAGGGATTTAATCCTGTCCCAAGCAGTCCCAAGTAGGCTCTTTCCCCCATGCTGTAATATTAGCAGCCCTTCCCCCACCTCTTGTGCAGCAAGAAAGGTTACAAACTCAATCCTTAGGATTTTCAGGTATCCACCAGAAATATCTGTGATGCATGGGTTCAGCAGAATTTACAGCAACTGTAGTATCTTTCCTTACATGAAGCCATGTTAAAATGTAGAAAGAATTTAAGAAGTGTCCTTTTATTGGGATAAGAAACTAAAAGGGGTTATGCAGAAAAAATCCTATAAAACCTCTTTTCTGATATAAATTTTATTGTGTTTTTCTTTAGCTGAAAGTTTAGGAAGAGCCTCAAGTGTTAAAGTACATCGATAGCTGTGTTTATGATCATGTGCCAATTCTCTGTTATAGTATCTAATGCAATGTTTATTTTTATTTTTTAGACATCTCGGGATTTGGCTTGCTTCATACAGTTTGATAACGTAAATGTTTATTATGGTATTCAGTACAAAGTGAAATACAAGGCACCTACAGACTACTGTTTTGTCTTAAAGGTATGTATAAGAAAGAGAGAAAATTCTCAGGATTGATGCATAAACATATCACATTTACAGTGCACTTGGATCATTCATGAGTAAGTTTAAAAGTCTCAAAGTACAGAATCATCTGTTAACAGGTACATCTGTAAGAGATTAACAG
The DNA here is from genome assembly GCA_948472985.1 of Iguana delicatissima. NCBI lineage: Eukaryota > Metazoa > Chordata > Lepidosauria > Squamata > Iguanidae > Iguana > Iguana delicatissima. The sequence continues at coordinate 49,252 of CAOKZL010000483.1, forward strand.
GATTGTGCTATACATGTCTACTGAGCAGTCAGTTCCTACTGAGTTCCATGGGGCTTACCTTCCAGTTAAGCCTTTCTGTACAAGTTTACCTGTTTACTTAGAATTGCCATAGAATTCAGTTCAGGTTTACTTCTGAATAGAGAGGTATACAGAGGGCCCTCTTTAACCATGAACTTTGCACTTGCAATTTCCAGTTCATGCAAAGCATTTTGTCCCTATACCTAAAATGGTGGCAACATGCGTACGGACTCACTGAAGCATCTGTGAGCACATAACCACCACTGAATATAATAGGATGCGAGCATTCACAAACTCCACTGTTTGTGGGGGTTTCTGGAATGGAACCCCCACATATATGGAAGGCTCAATGTAGTTCTTTAATCTTTTACAGGCAGTGCTGGTGTAACAGACATGGCCCCATGCTTCTTCTGCATATATAGAGTGCCTGAATAACCTCAAAATTTAAAATGATTCTTTGTATCCCACTAAACAGAAATATAACCAAATCCAGCCTTCACCAGTTTGGTGTCTTCCAAATGTACTGGATTAAACCTTTCACCCCTGCCTGTGGGCCATACTTGAAAGAAGGAACATGTTTGGGGCAGTCTAGATACATCTTTTTGGAAGGCAGAGATGGCGTCAGGAGTGAGGGGTAACCTCAACAAAATGCCTCTGATGGCTTTCCACCAACACTAGTGCTTTCTCCAAGCAGGTATTTCAGTGCAACTGTCTGTGGTCCTGAGCTGTGAGACAAATACCTCTCCCAGAATAATCTAGAAAAGTGCCATATTGTGGCACCATCAGTAAGCTGAATATAGTTCTAAGAATATAGAATATGTATGTATATGTGTATGTATGTATATGGTGTATAAATAAGGTATAAAAATATAGGTATCACAGAGCTTATTGTCTTTGAGGATAGGGTCCACCAGCAAACTGGACTCCTGATAGCTGCTCTAGGGTGCCTGCCTGGATATAAGCCCAGTTGACTTCTGTGAAATAGTCAAGTACATTTGTAGCCATTGTGTGTGTACGTGTTTTTGCAATCACCTCTGAGACCAAGAGACTAAAGATGTATTGCTGCTAGTTAAATTCAGGTTACAAACATGATGAAATATGGCATTTCTTCTGCAGATTTAAAAAAGCCATGGGCACAAAACCGCAGCCGTAGATTTTTTTTAAAAAAAATCACTGTCGATAGTAGCAACGTAATCTATATGTAAATTGGCTTGTTTAGCCAGTCTGTTGTGTCTCAGATACTGGGAGAATTTAATTATGCATTGTTGGTGAAGGTTTTGCTTGAGTAACCTGAGAGTAATGGTGCGTAATGTAGAATTAATCTAGGGTGAAAGAATTGGTGCCCTGGGAACAAACTGGCACAATGGTATCAACATACGCCATTTCTGTTTCTTAGTGCCTGCCATTTTAGCCCATCCAGCTGGGGTTTTTTAATAGCCTTCAGAGACATCTTTTTGTTGATGCTCTTGAGAATTCTATGGCCATGTTCCTTTATAACAGCCTTGGCCTTCTAGAGCTAGTTCATGTCATGTTGTTTCCTTGATAATACGTGCAGATTTTCCATGTGAAAAAACAGAGCACAACATAAAGCTGAACTCTGTGAGGTTGGTACCATCATCGTTGTTGTTGTTGTTGTTGTTATTGTAGCTATATATCTCAGTGCACCTCCTTGGAAATAGCTGTGACAAGAGGCAACCTGAGGTTTCTGATTGATGGCGATGGCTTTATAATTAAGAGAGTTTATCACATATAAACATGGCTTATCACATACTTTGACTTCCTACAAACTTGGTAGGGCTGTAAGACTTCTGTGGTACAGACTTACAAGCAGGCAACAATAATGAAAACTTAAGGTTTTTTCCATCTATCTGTATTTATTCTTCGTTTCCTCCAACGAGTTGTGTACATGTCTTTCTTTCTTCTGATTCTATCCTCACAATAATCCCGACAATTAGGGTTAGGTTGAGAGCAGGTGTGACTGACCCAAGGTCCGTCAGGAAGTGTCATGGCTCAGTAGGGATTACAACAGAGATCTTCTGAGGCTGTATTACAGCACTCTAACCTCTGTACGACAATGCCTCTGGAAATACCTGCATTGCCTGAAACTCTTACTTCCACGTTTCCCTTAAATTGAAGCCTTTTGCTTGGAAGTACCGATGTTTATCTTTAGGAATATGTTTAGCTTTAGTAAAATTTCCACCTGAACCTCAGGAAGAACTTCCTGACAGTCAGGGCTGTCCAGCAGTGGAACATGCTGCCTCGGAGTGTAGTGGAGTCTCCCTCCTTGGAGGTTTTTAAGCAGAGGCTGGATGGCCATCTGTCGGGAGTGCTTTGAGGGTGTTCCTGCACGGCAGGGGGTTGGACTGGATGGCCCGTGTGGTCTCTTCCAACTCTACATTTCTATGATTCTGTGATTCTATGAATATGGGCCTTTCCACACTACACTGTTGTAGTGCTATTATTCCACTTACATCATCCTGTGAAGTCCTGGGTTTTGCAGTTTAGGGAGGAGCATTTAGAATTCTCAGTCAGAGAGCTCTTTGGCCTCAGCCAACTACAAACCCCAGAATTCCACAGGATGTTGAAGGCGGAATAGTGGCACTAAAACAATGTATGTGGAAAGGCCCTATGTCACAGCCTTTGAGATACTTGGGACGTGCTGGCTTTGAATTTTTTAGGTCTAATGGGAAAACTTGAGAGGGGAGAAGAATACGTCAGAGATTCTAAATTAATGTTACGCACACTCAAAACCATGTAATGCTGACTCCACCCCCATGTTTCAGAAATGAGGTTTCTTTATAATTTTTGAGCAAAGGAAAGATTTGGAGAAAAAAAATTAATCACCAAATATCTGCATTTCTTCCTAATGAGATGCCCTAAAAAATCTGTCATGAAGTATATTATTTGTGAAGTTAAATATTAGAATTACTAAACTATTTCAGTTAAAATGTATTTTACAAAACTCTTATTCCAACTGCTGACTCAGGAAAATAATACCATCACTTAATCAAAGTGAATTGTGGTCCATGACAGATTATGCCATAATAAACGCGTTAGGGTTTAAGGTGCCCCAAATTCACAAAGCCATAAATAGCTTAGTCTTTTGAGCTTCTGGAAATGAAAACATTAAAAAGTGTCTGATGCCATCTGCTGGAGGTAACAGATTACTACAACACATCAAAAATCCTAAGTGACTTTTTAAAGAAATTCTCTGCTCCAGTGGAAGTTCTCAAATGGAGCTAGCAAACAGTAATGACATTTAGCAAGGTTTTCTTTATTTAATACCAGTAAGAAATATCAGTAAATAATTTTTGCAGTGCAACCTGGTAATAAATACCTAAGATAAAGTTCTAAATCCAACTTGATTAATTCTGACACCATGCTTTCCTCTAAGTCTTGCGATTACCAATGCAGTTTGTTTATACTTTACAATAGCACTGTTTTCCCTCTGCTGAACAATTCCAGTTGTTAAAAGCTTGAAAATTATTATGACCTCTCTTTAGCATAAATCCAGTGTGCAGAATCCAGCCAAAGTCAAAGATACTAAGAACCATTTATTCAGTATCTAAATTTAAGGATGTGCCGTTGGGCTTTATCATGTCAGGCAGGGAAACCAGAATTGCAACAGGATAATAGCCTCTTTGGTTCGGACCATATTCATCTGTTAATGATCTCTTTTGTAAAAGAAGTGCTTTCCAAATGGTCTTCAACCAGGAGGAACAACAGAAGAGGCACAATGTTATATGATAAGTCCCAGCCCAAAAACGCTATTATACTGCAGTACTTGTGATTCACTTTGCTCCTGTGATAAAGCCCTCAATCATACCTTTAAATACTGGGTGGCTGGATTGTGTTATTTAGTACGAATGGGAAACATATGAACTTCCGTCATCCTTCTTTGCTGGGTGGGGTTGAATAGAATTGCAATCCAGCAACACGTGGAGTGGCATATGTCCCAAATTCTTTGCTTCATGGGCTTCTTAGGTAGAATCTCAACTGAGTATGTGAGATGCAAATTCTGTGAGAGTTACAAACAGGAGGTATAACAGACACTGAACAGAATGATCTGCTGATGCTGAGAAGCCAAGTAGAAAGAGAGTGTAGAATGTTTCTTAAAGAATAGGCACAAAAAATTTTAAATTATTTAAAGAGCCCTCTAAATAGAATTGAACAATCAACAGCACTGCATTGGCATAACAATATAAGTACATGCTGGCCTGCATGGCAATGAGAGCTATAACAGACTGACTTGAAACAAAATTATGTGCCTTTACCATTGTCACTTTATTGCTATATGCCTTCAAGTCTTTTTCAACCTTAAGGCAAATCTATCATAGGTTTTCTTGCCAAGATTTGTTCAGAGAGGGTTTGCCATTGTGTTCCTCTGAGGCTGAGAGAGTGTGACTTGCCCAAGGTTACCCAGTGGGTTTCTGTGGCTGCATGGTGATTTGGGCTCTGGACTCTCAGAGCCCTAGTCCAGTGTGCAAACCATTATCCCTTGCTGGGTCACTTTTGCTGCCATATGTCAATAACCAGATGCAATAAGTTTTCATGTAAACCAGCATGAAATCCTTTTCTAGACAAGTACATGGGACCTAATAATGGACTTTGCTGCCTGATCGCCTTGTATAAGTCAAATGTTTACAAATTCTCCAGTATGCACAGTGTCACCGTTACGTTAAAACCCTTCAGACTCAGATGCGTTTACTTTGTAATCAACCTGACAACCACAAATAAATTGACAGACACAGTTAACTTGCAGCAGAGGATTCTTTTATGTTCTTCCAAAATCTGCTGGCTTTTTGAAAACTACAGATAATAAATTTATCTCCCAGTTTGTATAAATGCCAGATGACAATCCACTATGGGCACCCCCTGCTAACACACAGAATGCTAAGCTCAAAACCACAGCGTGCTTCAAATTTACCAGCGTCACGTGGTAGCTATTTCAGACCAGGCTTACCCAACATACGTCTCCTTAAAACAAAATCTTTGAAACTTTGAAACAAAATCTTGACATCCAGTAATGTTCTCAGGTGTAGCTTTATGTGCTTTGCTCATATGTGCATGCCCAATTAACTTTCCTCAAATTTGAAGTTGTTTCTATCTATTTTAATTTTGGCATACTTTTAACAGTAAAATATTCTTATAATTTGTTATTACCAGCATCCCCAGATACAGAAGGAGTCGCAGTATATCAAATACTTGTGTTGTGATGACCGGCAGATGTTACATCAGTGGGTAACTGGCATAAGGATCGCAAAGGTAAGGAGGAAATATTTTTCTCAATAATAAAACAGAAAGATAAAATGTTAAGAAGCATAGGCTGGCACCTTGTTCATGATTTTACACCATTGCACCTCACTTTTGAGGGTGCTGTGGAAGTTGGAATTTTGTTCCAATTACACAGTGACCAAAATCCCCTCCACTACCTACCTCATAAGCAGCACAGATCAGTTTTGTGTTGTTGGAGGGGGATTAGTGGAAACAAGTGCAACCATCTGCAGATTTCTTCAGCTGCCTGTTGTTGCATGTCCAGTTACAGGAAAATAACTGGATGTGTCCTTGCTCATCATATTGACAACAAGGAAATGGGTCTGTTGGGGTGAGCGGGGGCTGTATGCTTACAAGGTGATTTGCGAGGGACATCAGAGACATAGCCATGGAGACGTAGCTGTGTGGCAGACATATGTTCTTGGCTCTAGAAATGTTACACCCCAGTATAGCACAGTGGGCCTGCTGCTCACAACCGGAGGAATCAACTCACCACAAATTCAAATATACACAATAATGTACATTTGAATCTGCAGCAGGGAGCATGCCAGCCTCCTGCTTCTGCCTTCAAGATAGTGGCATTTCTTCACAAAGCAGAAATGGGCAGCTTGCTGCCACCTCTGCTGTTGCTCTATGCCATTTTTAATTAGAACTTATAAGACACTCGTGTATTTACCCGGTGTTGCCTGGGATTTTATTTTCCTCTTAAGAACTCACCCAACTGTCTTCTCCAGTATCTGTAACTTTTTCCCATATTTCCCAATGCAATCTGTATTCAGAGTTATTTACATACATAGTTTGAGTTCCTGAGGGAATATACTGCTCTCTTCCTTGCTTCCTTCCTTGCCTTGTCTTCATAGCAACTGGCCTATTCCAGTGCCTGTAACTTTTCCCCATAGTCCCCAATCCAATCTGTGTGGTCTGGCAATGTTGCTGGACTGGCTTTTGATTTTTTTGCTTTCTGTTCAATTTGTGGAATGCCTTTACGTTTTTCCGGAAGCATTTTTTGTTTTGAATTTATAACATTCCTCACTTATGGAACCCATACAAGCTACTGTGTGAGGTGAGAAAACCTTGTAACTATGGCCATTTCTGCAGTACACTGTTATAGTGCTATTATTCCACTTTCAACATCCTGTGGAATTCTAGGGTTTGTAGTTTACTGAGGCCAAAGAGCTCTTTGGCTGAGAATTCTAAATGCCCCTCCCTAAATTGCAAACCCCAGGATTCCGTAGGATGTTGAAAGTGGAATAATAGCACTATGACAGTGTAGTGTGGAAATGGGCTGTGTTGTGTATGTCACTTTAATTTTTTTCCCATATGCCTTCCAAATGTTTTCTGGGATCTTTATTGATGGTAGGCCTCATCTCCATAGCAACCGGCCTGAGGCCCAAGAGCTCTCTGGCTGAGAATTCTAAAGGCCCCTCCCTAAGCTGCCAGCCCCAGGATCCCGTAGAATCTTCACAGCCAGCCAATCGTACGAGGTCTTCGCCTGTCTGACACAGACAAACAAGGACTTTTATATAGTAGGTGTTTCACATTCACAGTCTCTCCGCAAGCCTCACAAGGCTTTGCAGTCTCTCTGGCCACAAGGCATGCTGGCCATCAGGCGCATTGCATTTGTCGGGCTCCATTGCATCTGGGGAGCTCTCCAGCCATCCGCTTCTTTGTTGTACCTCGAGGGCAGAAGCAGGTGTCTGGCATGCTCCCCAGAGGCAGGGGGGCCAAAAGAATGTACATGCCTGGCAGCTGGGGCTTGCCAGCATCTCCACTGCTGCCCTGTGCCACTTTTAATAGGTTGTATTTTTGGTATCTGCAAGGGGTTCTGGAACCAATCCCACACAGATATGGAGGGCTCATTGTACTTTCTCAGAATGTCTGATGTGCTGGATTGGCATTTTTTTATTTATTTTTTTACTAATCTGCCAAGGACTGGTATTATTTTTGTGCCCATTGGCTACAACTCTTCCTTCTTTCCTGGAAACTTGACACAGGCAGCAGATGGCTTGTGTGCCAGCACCAAATGCATGCATGGATCACCACTTTGGGCAGCACTGCCCTAGTAGACAGCAGTGGCTAAGAATTGTAGTGGCATAAGGACTGACATCAGACATGCACAATAGAACTTACATGGATAGTGCAGTCTCCAAGATTCCAGGTAGCTGCTGCAAAGGTATCCTATATGTGTTGGGACTTTGCAACTTCTCATGGTTTTCTTGTGTTGGGCACAACATGTGGACAAAAGTCAGAGTAATATTCCAAGCCTATGAAGCCTTGCTTGTAATGTGCGTATGGGTCAAACTAGATATATGAAGTGTACAATTTCATGTTTCAGTTTTTTTAAAAGGGGGACACTGCTGGAGGAGGTTGGAAACAGGACTGCTGGAAGGCATTAATTCTTTCTCCTTGCACTGTTGTCCCATTGAAAACTTTAATACTGTTTGTGTGAAGAATGAATGACAGTTTACTAGAAGAAGGGATTTCAGTGAGGGCCATAGCATGGGGCTGAGTTAGTGTGGTGTAGTGATTTGAGTGTTAGACTAGTATTATAGGACATCAGGGGTTTATTTATTTATTTAGAAGACAGTGGACTTTCCATATCTGTAGGCAGTCTATTCCAGGACCCCCCACGAATGGTGAAAAATGTGAATGCTCATATCCCAGATTATTAAATGGCAGTGTCATGCATGCAGAGGCTTCAGCATGGACACGTTCATGTCACCAGCATTTTAGGTATAGGAGACAACATTCTGAATCACTGGAATTCACATATCTAGAGGCTGCATATATGGAGTGTCCAGTGTATGTATTCCTTGCCCTTCAGCCCAAACAGCACCCAGTCCGGCTTATGAATCATTCAAACCCACTCTGAACATCCTTGGCCAAGAGAACCCCATTAGGTTGCCAAAAGTCAGAAATGACTTGAAAGTATGCAACAGCAATGATATGGGTGGACAAACCTTTCTTTAGAACTCCTCCCCATGATTTCAGTACTGATTGCTTCACATGGCTGTTCTCCCCCTACTCTTGTGTCAAACAGATACATGAAATTGTTGGTCAGTTTAGCCTCTAAGAATGTTCATTTGAAGCTGAGTGAGCTTAGCAGTCACTGAAGCCTTTCCTCAGCCTCCTTTATAAACCTCTACACATTGTAAATATAGTGCTTTACCCATATAGAAAAATATTGAAACCGAAGCAAACCAGTGTGGAGGAAATGTTAATTAACTCTGCCAGCAGATTTAAATCCAAGTCTTCTTCAGTAGTATTGTTCAAAGTACTCAGAGCAGAAAAACAGCATTCTATTTTTATTCTTGTGAAAAATCTGAAGTCTTTCAACATAGGCAGCCTGGGCATGGCATGAAATGGAACAAAATTGAGTTTGGCACAATTAATTACACTATTATTTGAATGGACTAGCATAGCCCCACTATTTTCTGAAGTACTCTTCTTCCCTTGTCCCTTCATTATGAGAGTACAGTTCTGGGTACAAAAAATTTACTGGTTGAAATGAACTTTAATTTTCTTTCATTATAAATAAAGATTGGTTAGATCTACAAGTTAGTTCATCCAGTGTATTTGCATTTAAGTTGATGTAAAGTGGGTTGAAATTGGACTAAACCGACGACTATCAAATACTTAATGCTACATGTGAACTCTGAACTGAACAAAGAATTACGATTTTACAGATGAGTTAGGTTTTAGACACCCACATGTTTGCTTTCCTCTAGAACAGTTGAAACCATGGCCTTCATATGCAACCTTTTTCTTAGATACGATACAGCAGGTTTGGTTTCATATCTTTATTCATTTATTCATTCATTAAATTTATACCCTGCCCTTCTCCTAGGACCCAGTGCAGCTTTCAAATTTTAAATTAAAAGTTTAAGTAAAAATGCATTACAAAAACAACAACCAAGTATTAGTTCTATTAAAAGCACACAGATATAAACAGAGTGAAACACATTTTGAAATACATTTAAAACATAAAAAAACATATCTATAGAGGCTTGCTTGTATTAAATGTATAGCAGGAAATTGTTTTTACTACTTTAAAGTGAAAGAGTGATCATTTTCTTGATGCAAGATAATAAAAAAGTTGCTAATGTTTATTTTCCTAGTATGGCAAGACACTGTATGATAACTACATATGTGCAGTGCAGAAGGCTGGCTTAGCTTCTCGACTGGCAAAGCCAGGGAATACAGACTCAACTATGGGATCGTCTTCAAAAGGTACTAGTATATATCAAGCTGTGTATATATTTGGTATGTTGAAGAGTATCCTATATAGATTCGGAACCACCTGTCTGTATCAGCAGCAGTTCTGCTTAGCTTTAATTCCATTTCACTTGGCTCACTACTAGTTGTGCATTTCAGCTTGGATATAAATAAATATTCTAGGTGTTTGACATAACTCCTGTGACTTCTTAATCTCTCCTGTCACCACTTTACATTAGAACAACTCCTTGTACATATCATAAATTCCGTTTTTAAGAAAGAATTTCAAAAGGAAGCTATTGCATAGCATGGATTACTCTAATGAGACATTTGCACACTGGGGAACTCCAAATGTGCCACAGGAGCCTGCAGTCCTGTAGGGATGTGGGGGTGAGGGAGGTGATTTGCCCCATGCAGCAAGGGTTTTGGGGCGTCCCAGCCCATAGCCACGCCCCCACGTATTGCAGCCATGCCTCCACACACAGTGGCCACATCCCTCATGCCATAGACCCCCCCTCTCCCCCCTCCACACACTCCAAGCTCCGCCACTTGGAACACGTAAAGCGGCTGCATTTGCACATCAGCAGTTGAACCATCATTTAGCACAATGTGAACAAGCCTTTACTCTTGTGCATTCCCCTTTCCTGTTCTTTCTTCTGTAGGAGTGGGAGAAGCTTGAAAACCTTCACTGCCACTTTTACTTAACTGCCAGACTAACGAACTCTGGTCAACGTTAACTGTGATTAGTTTCAAACGGGCTAGAACTGCTGAATCTGTCTTGTTAAATTAACTGTAGTCCCACTTCCAAATGACATGGCAACCTATGGTTAAAGGAAGACGTGAAATCTTCCCAACCCCTTCCAGCTGTGTTGCATGATGAGAAGCATGTTTTGCTGTGACTCGTTCCTGTTCACTTATGTTGCTCAGAACTATGATTTAGCACAATATCCATATACAGCTAAGGCGTTCTGAAAGTATTTTCCCCCCTGCATTTATATTTTTGCTACATTTTGGATTGGGGTGGATTATTTATGTGGGAAGCTTCAGTAGTCCATTTAATATAAAGAGAAACTAGATGTTACAGAGTACAAAAACACTTCTCTCCAATATTTAGCTTCCAAATATTCTAAACTAATCTGGATAACCTATCATGCTTATGGACAACTGGAAAAAAAATCACAAAAGCCTTGGTCAGACTGTAGAGTGTATTGTTCTGATTAAAACAACAAGATTTCTTCTGGTCTGTTTTCCCTTTTTAAGGTTGTCAACATCTTATTTAAAGCCTCTTAGGGAAATATAAACAATTTACAGAACAGTTCTGAGTATTTGTTATATCATATGAAAATTAGCTTACTGTAATAAGTAAGTATATTTAGTAGATATTATAGTGTGTACTTTTGATATCTTTGTTTACTTGAATTGGAATGCATAATTCGATTCTCTCTTTTATTGTATCATTACAGGTAGTACTCATGCAAATGGACAGGTCCCCCAAAGCAGAAATCCAACTATGGCAGCCTCTTCAGCAAATGGGAAAATTGCCGAGATTCCAAAGGTACAAATAAAATGTATTAAGAATGTAAGAATTCCCCCTCAGATCCTATTACAGCAGGGGTTGGGAGAAGGTAGGCCTGACTCTACTAATAAGCTGTTGAGGAACATGTACTAGAATTAGACCACAGTGATGCAGACCTCAGCTACATCCCACGTGGACTATTGTAACATACTGCCTTTGAAAAGTGTTTGGAAATTTCAGCTGGTCCAGAGTGCTGTGGTCAGGCAGTTGAAGGCATACAGCAGGGAGCATGTGACTGTCTTGCTAGTGTAACTTCACTGCCTACTGGTTTGTTTCTAGAAAGACTTGGGACTAGGCTGTCTGTTTCCTCCCATACAAACCTACCTGGGTTTCATGATCTTTGGTGGAAGCCCATCTCATGTTACTATTGGGGCATATGGAAACTAGTGGCAATCATGTGTTCCTTATGGGAAGACATGCAATGAATTGAATACTTTGGTTTCCAAACATACTTTCCAAGATGACATCTAAAAACCTAGAGGTATCTCTGTTTCCCAGAAACAATTATATATTTGCAGGTTTCACTTTTGCGGATTTGATTATTCATGGATTTTTTTAAAACATAATTTTTATTCAAAACATAAAAATAAAACATTCCTTATTTCTTACAATTGTATAAATGTACATCCTCAAAATTATACAATTTATTACTTCAATCTTATATATACATAGTAATAACTTTCAATACCATATTTGTACCTACTTACCCACCTTCGCTTATTTCTCCTACATTAATTGTGAGCGGTTATCTCCTATCTATACTTGACCAACTCTTTATGTACTATACATTAACTATTCATGGATTATTTGCTGTCAGTGCTGCTGCCTCCCTAGGGCATTTTAAATAGGGACTGCACGCCTTGTGAGACTGAGAAATTGCAAATGAGGCTAGTAAGTCCCTATTAAAAATGGTGTGAGGCAGCAGTGGAGGCAGCAGTAAGCCCCACCAGCCACCAGCCACTTCTACCTTATGAAGGAACCCTGATGCCTCAAAAGGAATCAACAGTGGGTAGAAAATGGTGATCATACATTTTTTGTGTGTTAAATATGGTTTGGGAGGGCCTAAAGTTATTCATGATTTTTTTTCACTTTCATGGGGGTCCTGTGCCCATAACCCTAGCGAATGTGGAAGATGACTGTACACATAAATAAGGGACTAGGAGAGTGCAAACCAATATAAACTTAGGCCATTAGAAATTGGAAACAAACATGTGTGACTATTAACCTTGTATGATGGTCTTATATCATCTAGCCCAAAACTTTTGTTTTGGTACAAGGCATACCTAAAATGGCTTGCTCCATACCGGTCCTTGTCAAGGTGTTTATAAACACATAAGGAACTACGGGTTTAAACACATTTGGTGGCACTGTAAGATTTAGTCTTTGGATAACTTGACTGCGTGATCATATTACATCTTACTACAGTGATGGAATGAATGTGTTGCACTTAGATTTTATCCTATTTATATTCATCTGCTCAGTAGAAGTAGAACTTTCAGTTACTACTGAAACAGTTATATAGATGAATATAGGCAAAAACAGGAAGTGGTCAGAAATCAACTGAAAATACATTTGCATAGTAACTTTTAACAACTACCAGCTGCACCTGCAGAATGAAATGAAACTGCGTATATTATATTCCCAATTGGACTCTCTTTATCTTAACAACATGGTTTAGTGATACATGAAGGCAAGCTTATCTACTACTGTGCCAGTGGCAACATGTACTTAATGAACTGCTAGCCTGCACACAGAATCCTGGAATTATAGAGTTGGAAGAGACCACAAGGGCCATTGAATCCAAACCCCTGCCATGCAAGAATACACCACCAAAGCATTCCCAACAAAAATTTCATTTATTTGGTGTGATGGATGCATTAGAACTCAAACATCACACCTCTCCTTTGCTTTATACAGCATCTGTGTAAAGGTTAGGAAGTTCCAGTAATCTTTTGTTACGTAAGAGTATAGAGGAGAAAGTGGCTGTGATTGGTACAAAAATCAGAGGAGTGTATAGGATCACCTTGCTCCTGACTCTGGCAAAATGCAAGCAAGGCTAATCCCCACCCACCGGCCTTTAAAGTGTACAGGCCATAGAAATTAAGACTAAGAGAGGTTATAGTTATTAAATGCTCTGAGTCCAGATTAAGATGTATGGAATTCTAGGTGTGTGATTTCTCTACCCATCCTCTCCACTGCTTAAAGATGTCATACAGAAAATAGGCGAGTGTGGCCATCTCTAATGCAGGGGATCCCAAAAAATAAGCCAAATGAACTTTGTTTCAGAAAAGGTTGGTAAGTTTTAAAATAAATAACATTTACCAGAAAGAAACTGAGTCAGTACTCTTAAGGGTGGAAAGCAAGCCAATCCCACAAATGTAACTGAACAGGAAATGAAAATTGGCAATTTGATTTAAATGCTGCAGTGGAGACAGGACTGAATTTCCTTTTATTCATCAGTGGCTGTTAAAAGTTCTCCTAACAGGTCTGTTGTTTCAAAGGCCTGGCATGTAAATGTGGACAAACTTTCAAGTTACAGGTCATATACTTCAAGTTCCCCAAAGCTAAATGGGAATCAGAAAAGTGACAATTTAAGTTGAAGCTAAAGTGAACAAAGCTAAAATAAGTGTTAATGGGTGGACTGATACTGCTTTTTTTTAAAAAACAAACAAACATCAGAACCAATAGGTAGAAAACTTAGAAAGTATATTTAATTGGTCCTTAACTGAGTGTTAGATGTACAAATGAGAACCTCCTAGCTATGTAATCAGGTGGTCAACACGATACCACAAAGCTGGATCTGTAATATCCTTAACATTTTTCCAGGATCTGTAATATCCTTAACATTTTTTGGAATTATTGTTTCCTCTGTTAAAAGGTTAAGCAACCAGACAGTGTCACTGATGCCAAGCAAGCATCACTACCTACCACGCCACAGTTCAGACAGCGTAAACCTGGAGGGTTACATCCACCACCTCCTCCTCAAAGACGGTCTTCTGCAGTAACTGCTTCATTACTTGTACCCACTGATACTGAGAAGAAATGTATGCCATATCCTTCTGATCCATTATTTCCACCACCACCTGAATTGATACCTCCACCCCCTGAACTGGATGATCTTCCACCACCGCCTCCTCCGCCACCTGAATGCTATGAAGCTCCTCCTGATTTTATTCCTCCTCCACCACCTTCCTCTGCTGCTGTCACTGGCATTCCAGAGGTACTGCCGCCACCACCTTCACCCTCATTCTCTGCCCCTGGTGTGCCTCTGCCAATCAGAAAAAAGCCTCCTCCTCCTCCTCGAAGGCAAGAAGCAGGTGATGGGCGAAGACCAAGTGGACCACTACCAAGGGAAGATGGAGTTGGACAAGGAGGAGATTTCATGTCTGATTTAATGAGGGCATTGGAAAAGAAAAGGAGTGAAATTTCATGAAGCAAGTTGTTTAAAATACCTGTGTGTGAGATCATGGAGAGGATGCTCTGGAGAATTGGCCAGAGGACTTCTTAATGGTCCAAAGGAGTACATGGTAAAGGAAGTCATTTCATTACATCCTGAGGTAAAATAGGCCCCTTTCCCAATGACTGTTTGAAACACGGGCTTCCAGTGGTCCTGGTTCAAGAGTGAAAAACACAGGTAGAAGCATGGGAAGTCTTCTGGTGAAAGACAGACTCTACAAGTGTGGCCTTTTTGATCCAGCAATTAGTTCAAAGAGACATGCAGCAACACAGAGCTAGATTAATTTATTGAAGTTGTGGATCTAGTGCTGAGGCACTTTACAGGAATAAAAGTTGGAGTTCTGAAACAGAAAAATGATAGCTTCAGCAATTTGTAAATGTTCATTCTTGAATGGCTGGAGTTACAAAAAAAGTTAAGTCAGGATGTACCCTTTTGCTTCCCATATTTGAATAAAAAGTGGAAGATACTGCCTGACATACTGTGTTACCCTGATCACAATGTATCACACCTGATTTCTTGATTATTTTGAAATTAGGAACTCTCAACCAGTGTGAATGTTTCCATTAGTAACACCTGCAGGCAACACATGATCTAACGGTAGGCTAAAGTTTTTAAAAATCAGTGCCCTTTCTTCTTCCATGTAATAACTTAGAAATTCTTTTAGCTGGCTCCTAAAAATGTTTGATGTATTTTATCTGAGTATTTTAAGTAATTAATCTTTTCTTTCCTCTCTGTCATTTATGAGTCACCTGAACCATCTACTCTTCTTTTTGACGGTATTCATCTCTGTGAATAAAATCCTCTTCTGTGTCTTCCTACCAGTGTCAAAATTAATAAGTGAGTGCTAATTTTGTTTTTTTTAAAATGCAGCACATAACACATTTTGGGGCAATCTTTAGGCAGAGTGGTTGTACTGCTTGGGAATGTCTTTATTTACTTTCACAAAATTTGACCACAATCCAGTATCCTCTCAGCATAGCATAAACATCCACATACGGACCTACGCTATGTTGAGCCAGATACGTCCTCTCCCCAGACTTACTGTAAATCCATGAAACAGTCCCACTGTAAAGTCTCTGAAACTTCACAGCAGACAGGTAGCCCTGGAGAAGCTTTAGGAATTGCAAAGGAAGAAGAGTGCCAAGGGACAGGGACACTTATGTCCTATGCCTGTAGAATTCGAGCCTTTGAGTTTAAGATAGTGGTAAACAAAGTCCAGCTGTCCAGATGATGTTGGGCTGGAACTCCCATCAGTCCTAGGCTGCACAGCCAAAGGTGAGGAATATTGTGAGCTGCAACCCATCCTTGGTTTAAGATTACAGTGACTTCTGTAATTACAGTTCCCGCAAACCAAATCACTATTACTTTAAACTAGGAAGCAGAAACAGTCTGAGGCAATACCCCAGAATGGCTCATATACAGAAGTAGTGTTGCCATTGAGGGTTTTCAGCACAGGGGGCAGAAGGAAATTTTGCTATGAATGGCAAATTAAAAAAGAGCAAAGTATTTCTTGGTATGAGGAAGCCCACACTGTCTACACCAGGCAAGAGTTTCACTGATTCACTGTCACACACTTTGCTTAACACTTGTCATCTTCCTGTAACCTCTAGGCAAAATACTCCTTCATAGGAAAGGATTCTCACTGGATGATTTTGTTCTAAAAATTTAGAATCCTAGTTTCTAGTTCTAATTATCATATGCAATGGTTATTTATACAATTTTTGAAACAGAAGCTCCCACCACCTTCTACAGCAGACTCTGAGGGCCATTTGTAGAAAGCACCATCTGTAGAATCTAACTGTTTCTGACTGTGGCACTACAAGAACAGGAAACTCAAGTAGTGAAAAGAAGAAGGTAAATTACTTGGACACTGTTGCCAGTAAAAGTACAGAGGGCCTGCTTTACCTGTGATCTCCACATCTGTGACTTCCACAGTGCAACGCACTGTGTCCAATACCTAAATGGCAGCAACCTGAATGCCAACATACAAACAGTCCATGCTGTCAAGGTCAGAGACCTGGGTGGCAAGCCAGCCCAGAGAAGGAAGTGTGAGAGCCAGCAAAGTCCAGCCGGGAGGAGACAAGCAAGCACTTTACACAAGGGAGTTTGTTTACCAGAACATCAAGCAAAAGCCATAGTCAGAGTTCCAAAAGCCAAGGGTCAAGAGATCAATTCAAGGTAGCAGGAACTGGGTGCTGGGAGCAAGGAACAGGCAAGAGCAGGACTTGAAAGAAGTTTGCCACAAGCAAAGGAAAGCTTCCAGGCAGGCAGTTATATAGCCCAAGACACAGGTGTAGCTACTCACTGCTTCTTGAACTTAAGCAAGGAAGCCTCCCTTTGCTCAGCTCTCTTGAGTCTCCGTCTTGTTTGTGGGCTGATTGGCACAGGCTCCAAACCACCTTCAGAATCGGATCCCTGTTGCCCTAAAGGAGCAGGCAGAGGAACGTCCAAGCCTGCTTGGTCCATGGCAGCAGGGGGAGCTCTCGAGCTGCAGGACTCATCTCCATCCAGAGCCAAGGGACCAACAGCTGCTGCTTGTCATCAGCTGCTCGGACAGGGGCTTCAGTTATCACACACACACACACACACCACTGCCACTGAATATAATGAGACGTGAGTGTTCACGATTTCCATTATTTGCAGGAGTTCCTGAAACGGGACCCCTAGATATACCTAGGGCCCACTGTAGTTCAAAAGTGAGGAACAGAAATTGCTGACTTTTCAGGGCAGTTGCTAGTATCAGAATCACCTTACTAAAAGGTGGTGATTAGATCACATTATACACCAGTCTCTTCCAATCTGGTGCCCTTGCTGGATTTCAATTCCCGTTATTCCAGACTACTTGCCATGCTGCCAACCTTATGAGAGTTGTAACCCAAATTGTCTAGAAAGCACTAGGTTATAGAAGGCTACTAGGGCAGTGAGAACAGTGTACACACATAGGCCATTTCCGCACGAGAGGAGAGGAGCGGTTCAGTGAGCAGTATTTTTACATTGCAGTTTGCAGTGTTTTTACAGAGCAGTGTTTTTACATTGCAGTTTGGAAACTGAATTCAGAAACTCTGCTGTCTGCAGTCCCCTATTTACATCGTACTACTGTGGAGAACAGCAGTTGCTGCATCCACAACAGTAAATCCTTGGCCACTCCCATTCCCCTCCCTCACCCCGCCCCACCATCGTTGATTGGTCTGTTTTTTAAAGAACACACAGATATTTTTAACACATTTCTGTGTTCCTGTGTTCTGTGTTCCTGTGTTCTGTGCATAGGAATGTATGTTTGTTGATACTTGGAAAAAAAACATGTTTTAACAGTCCATTACCAGATCCACTCTCCTCCCACTGTCCATTTAACACAGGAAGACAATAATGATGGCAATCTGTCCTTTGATGGGCAGAGAAAGACAGGGATGGAAATGGCAGAAGGGACAGCCTGGGAACGCCCATAGCCGGCCACTTCTGCAATGTGAATCGATGCTACGCTTCTGCATGTAGGCGAAAACCAAAGAACCACTGGTTTGGGAGATTTACATCAGAGTTTTTCTGATTTTCACATACAGTGGTTTTGCATCACAGTGAACCACAGTGAACTGTTCCAGGAGCTGAAAATGTGCAGAACCACAATGAAAACTATGAAGCTAAAATGATTCAACGTGCAGGCAGGAGGTTAAGAATTCCATGCTGCTACGATGTATCAACCTCATGCAGAAATGGCCATATTTTGAAAGAGAGGAGAACAGAACCAGTGAATGATACAACAGGAGGAGTGGCAGGGTACAGAACTGACAAAGATATTAGTTGTGTGTCTTTTTGCATTATTCAAAGTTTTTAACTCTTTATTTAACCTTGATTACAAATTACCTGCATCAAGATGAACAGCTGATTTTAATGTCTTTGGCCCAGGCAGGGGGGCGTTGTGCATAACCAGCTCTCTCAGCCGCAGTCTGCCTCTGAAAGGGTGACTGCAAAATCTGTTGCAAGAGACGGACCTGAAAATAAAATAATTACTATTATTGTGGCAAAGTTGCAAAACAAAACTGGTTTCACATTCTTAGGTAGCTGCATTTTAACCAGTTATACTATTCAGTTTCTTGGTACTGTAGGATGTCTCAAGCATAAAACGTAAAAGGCATCAAAACCACTTTACCTCAGAAAAATCATTATTTTCAGCTTTTTGGGCAGCTGATTCTGCCATCCAATTGCGGAGCACATACCTAGGATTAATACCTGAAACCAAAAAGAAAATTCCTGTTGCACATAGAAAAATTAGCTGAGGCTTTTTTGCTAGAGATTTATTATACTGAATTCCACATCCTGTAGTACTGATAAAAGGAAGTAATTAAAAATTTCAAAGGGCTGGAAGTTGACTGAAAGGAAAATGCAAGCTTACAACCCATAATTCACCATTTTCCATTGTCAGAGTGTGTAGGAATTAAATACTGTGTTCCTTCCACTGGCACAAAACAATATGTACTTATTGTAACAGAGAAGAAAAATATCATCCCAATTTTTCCTGAACTTGATTTTTGAGGGTGAACAATTTGTCACTATCTTATTCTTTAATCTCCCAACTCTATTTCTTGCTATATTATGCTTAAACCACCATCCTATAAGGATTGGAATAGCCCTGTTTGAAGCACTGAAGACTTAAAGCCAAGTTAACTAGCTGTCAAAATTGGACACATGCTGTTTGCACCAAGGGTTTCTGGAATCTTCCACCCCATGGCATGCACAGTGCCGTGGTGTACCCCTGCCCAACCCAAATTTGTCCATGCCCATGTCAATGAGAAACATTGTTCCACAGCAGGGGAATGATTATAACTCCATCTAGCTACTTCCCAACCCCAGCTTCAAACAGTATAAACTGCAAACCAACGTGCTCTTAGCAAAGTCTGCTACCTCACGACTGAAGACGGTATTGCAGGCTTCATGCATTGACACTTTTACATGAATTTTAGAAAAACAATGACAGCTCCACATCACTAGACTCTCCTAAATATGCATGCCATATTCCATGTTTTATAGTCTTGGAGCTATGACTTTGACAGACTGTATTCTAGATAACACAGTATTTTTATTAAGACATGTTTCAAAATTTGCTTTAAGTTAGCCACAGGAAACCTCTGGCCTATTGATTCTCCATCTAGCCCACTACCTGAGAGAGGGAGACTGGCTGCAGCCCCTTTTCATGTTCTACTTGTACTGGACAGGGGACCCGCCCTCCCCGCAAGCTAAGAACGAGGGGCAAAACAGGTTTGTATGTCAGCATATGTAAGAATGCGGTGTGAATTTTTGCTTGTGCGTATGAAAGGGAGGTATGTGCGTGACAGAGAAGGAAGTGTGTCAGAAGGCACGCACCAACACTGGCTCCTCCCACTCTGGGCAGCAGCTCTGCCCACTGGAGGAATGTGTCCCCACTCTTAAAGCATGCCACCATCTCCTTATCTATCCTCTGTGTGTGTGTGCGTGCACACGCATCTGCGTACATGCACACGTGTAGGTGTGTATGTGTAAAAACAGAGCACTTCGTAACAATCTTATTTTTCATTACCCATATCTGTCTTAAGCTGATTAGGTGTAATAAAACAGAATTCAGACAGAATTTGAAGGCAAAACTGCCAACTCACTATTCTGCTGTCTATCCACCAGAACAACAAATGCTTAGCTACAAAGGCTTTTACATTGAACTGTGAGATAAGTAGGAATTCTTAGAAACAAAATGAGAATTTAATTATCAAGTGCCTGCTTTATAAAACTAGAACAAGTCGTAGAAGTCCTCTTTAATTAAAAGTATGACTCTCAGTTTCACCCCTTAATGATAAAAACGAAACAAAAATGCTTATAGGTTAAATCTGCAGCGGTACTTACCCATATTTCACAGAGGGCTGTGGTGGGCTAGACAAAATAAATCTGGACTATTTAGTTGCCTTGTTATTTATCTCCAGAATGGACATTAAAAATACATAGTGGGCCCTCGGTATCCACTACAGTTTAATTCCAGGACCCCACTGTGGATATCAAAAATTCACAGATGTTCGAGTCCTATTGTGTACATTGGTATAGTAAAATGGCATCCCTTATATAAAACAGCAAAATCAAACTTTGCTTCTGGGAATTTTTTTTTAATATTTTCAAGCCATGGTTGGTTGAATCACTGGATACAGAATCCACAGATACAGAGGGCCGACTGCATATTGCCTGTTGCTACAAGTTTATTTTGTTCTAAGCAACCTCATTTTAAAAAAAATTTAAAAAGAGAGGTATAAACCAATTACTATTGAAGATATAGGTCAGAATTCAATAGGGCAGACAGAAATGCATAGCCTAGACTTAAGAATTTGGGACTGGTTCATATACTCCATCCCAATACATTCACTAGTTTAAGGAAGACATGGGGAATATGTGAAAGTCCCCCAGTCTTCATTTACCAGGTGGCAGTCACTGTGACCAAGAGAGACCAGTTCCCCTGCTGACTGAGAAGCAGCTGACGCTTCCACCCCCTCCCACAAGTTATCTTTAGACAGAGGAGGAATTGTGAGAGGGACCCTGTTTATGGCTGTCACACTGGAGATTATGCACTGGAGGGAGTGGAAAAATCAGTCAGCTATTTCCCCATCAAACAAGTCCCTGTTGCTCACAGTGGCTGTTGCCCAGTAAGTGAGGACTGGGGAGGGGCGGCGGCAAAGAGACGCTACTTAGCTGCATAATCACCTTAGGTATGTCGTTAAGTAGGTGATACAGAATTCTGGCCATAGTCCTATCATAATCTCAAATGTTAACAAGAAGAAAATATCCATTTGCAAGTAAATACAATATAACTACCTGTACATTATGGTTATGGGGAAGAAGCCAGGACAAAATGCTAGGTTTTAAAAATTTCTTAACAAAAATAGGCAAACTTAGAACAAACATTTCATATTAAAAGATGAAAAAGTAACTTCAACATGAACTGAGCAAAGCTGACTAAAATGCCACCCATCAATTTTCCCACAAAACCTCATGTGAAAATTCAATAAAAACATAGTGGTGACATTAAGCAATGATAATCGTAAGTTTCTAATATGGAATGGAAAACCCAATGCCAGCTGCAACCAACAGTTCTGCAGAATTAATATCATTAATATATACCTGATGGGGTTTGCCAAACCACCTCCATTTTGAAGTACTGCTTTATTTGAAGATGAAAAGAACAGATGAATGAATCTTGGTGATGAAAGGCAAACGTGTTTTTTTGATATGTGTTATGGTTACCAGCATTAAGAGACATGCTGCAGCATCCCTGTGGCTGAATGAATTAGTTTTTCAAAGCTAATTTCTTAGACGCTTCTAACTGCTACTACTTACAGAAGCAGACTGCCTTAGAAAAAACAATAACTACTAAATATATACACCCTCCCATCCCCTAAAGTGATTAGTGCTGAAAAGATGGAGTTAGGCTCCAGTTTTGTAGCAACAGAGTTCTTCGTCGTGGTCTTTATGTCTCACACACTGGGAGTTGTCGCACATGTGCGGTAACGTTCGGAAGATTCTAGAGCTTAGCAGCTTGGCGGGAACCCCTCCCTCATGCCTGTACTGAGCATGCTCAGCCCGCCAAGCCAACGGTCTCTCCTCAGTTCTTTTTCGTCCGCCCTAGCGAACGGAAGGTTCTTCCTTAGCAGCACTATTTGGCTTGTTCTTTGGAAAAGAAAAGTGCTGAAAAGATGGAGTTAGGCTCCAGTTTTGTAGCAACAGAGTTATAAGGACATAAAGAGCTCTTGTTATACTAAACCATATCACTGGTGCATCCAGTCTAGTACTGTGTTCTCTTTCTGGCAAGAGCTCTCAAAGATCTTTCTCTAGTTTCATTGTAAAAATACAAACAAACATACATAAATCTACACTTAAATCTACTTTATACATGTAGCATAAGGTCTAACACAGCTATGATTCCTGCTGCAAGAAAACTGTGCAGTTCTTGCCACAAGGAGAAAATTAATTTGCAAACTATTTAAACCTATTCACTACCCCGGGACTCAACCATTATCCTGGCTCTTGTAGTGAGGAGGGTGGGAGATACCAAACATCGTATGGCTGCATTCTGATAGCTAGATGCAAAACACAGGCATCCTCTGGGACCTCGCAGGGGGATTTTGGAAGCCCTGGAAGATGGTGGATCATGTCTCCAGCTATCAAAAAACAGAATGACAATCTCTTGGGGTGGGAGAATAGACACATAGCATATGCTATCTCTCCCCGTTGCACGCTCTTGGAGCTGGGGATTCTTGTTGGGTCTGGGCTTTAGCCAGGATTCTCACCACTGGAGTTTCCTGATATTTGAGACCTCTCTTTTTCTTTTTTGCCTTGAGTATTCTCAGCATCCCTAGTCTGGATGCACCCTGTTCTCCAAAACTCCATGAGCCTTTTTTGTGGCCTGTCATGCAGTTGTAGAATAGCAACAGCAGTTACACTTCTATACTGCTTCTCAGTGCTAAGCACTCCCTACGCAGTTTAGAATGTTGTAAGCTAATTGCCCCCAACAAACTGGGTACTCATTTTACCAACCTATGGAAGGCTGAGTCAACCTGGAGCCCGGCAGGATTGAACTCACGCTGTGGCTGCAGTACCAGCATTTAACCACTGTGCCACCAGGGCTCCTAGTAGAATAGAATAACATTTGCCGTTTGAAGATTTGACCAAAGGGGACCAGGGGGTATATGATCTAAACCAAAAGTGTAACTGGAACAGCATAACAAATTGGTTGCATCTGCCTAGTTGCAGAAGTTCCCAGCATTTCTGTAAAAGGAGAGGTAGATGAGCACTACACTGGTTTTTTCTTTAAATATCTGTGAATCACCAAGTCCATCATAGAAAAGTGGAAGCTGGGAGCTGCTTGTGAAAACATCAAGATGAGAATGATTCCATGCACTGTTAACATAGAATTTACATCACTACTCTCAACCCAGTATCTTTTGTATCTGAAAAGAGCTTGCAAGGCACATGCTTCCCAGCAGAAGTAATTCTAGGGGAAAGGGGGCATGATAAATGTGATGTGCCAGCACACTGGGTCAAAGCCTGATGGTAGCTTTGCTCATGACATTTGCCACATGGAACTCTGAACTCTCCTTAGAAGCCAAGATGTCTAAATTGAGACTGTCACACTTGGACATATTATGAGAAGGTATGACTCTACTTGGTAAGGCAGAAGGCAGTAGGAAAAGAGAAAGACCACTGTTCAGGGGAATAGTCTCAATAAAGAAAGCCATGATCCTGGGTTTGCAAGACCTGAGCAGGGCTGCTGTTAACAGAATGACTTTGAGATCTCTCATTTGTAAGATTGCCGTAAGTTGAAGCTGACCTGATAATAATTAATAAGAACGATGCAGATGATGTGAAAAGAAGATATATTGTCCACATGTTGAAATAACAACAGGACTATTTTTTTTTTTTGGCATGCAACATAGTCTTAGTAAAAACGATAGGAAAGTCTGCTCTGTATGAAGGGCATGATTTTGAATATCTGAGTTGTTATTTTTTTTTACTTGACTCACCAGTCATTCTTCTCCTTCGCTCAGAATCTGAGTCACCTGTATTCCTACGTAATATTAAAGCAAAACAAAACACAGAATGAAAAAGTTCAATTTGCATCTATTGATTCATATGGCTACTCTGGGCTAGTTCAGACATAACAATCTTGGATTGATAAACTATGGTTTATTAAACACAGAATGAATATCACGCCTATGCTCACCCCTGCTTCCTTGCCTCCCTGCTTTCGTGCTTCTAGTTTAGTTTGTTTTAAATCTCATTTCCCATTATATCTGAATATTCAGAGAACATTCGGTTTAACCTTGGTTCACTAACCAGAGTACAAAACTTAGAAGGATCTGATCTTAATGAATTATGATGTATTAAGTCAACATTATCACATCTGAACTATATCCCCTGTACATATATAATAACACTCACAGCAAACTGGATGGGGGCAGGATTACATTTATTTAACAGACCTATTTGGCACTGGGCCTACTCTTAATTTTTTTTCCCCAAGAAACATAATCAATCTTAAATTTGAATGCATACTAGAAGTATGAAGCAATCATTCTGGTTTCGTAGTGGCTGTGTTAAGTTCTGCTTTATACTATTCATGATTAGCAACTTTGGAAAACACAGAATGCATCTATAGTTTCCCTCAGCTCAGATATCGAGGCTATTTCATCCAAACAGCTTAACGACAGTAATAATATTTCTGATACTTAAGATATAATGCATAAACTGTTGCATACATAAGCATGCATTGCCAGTGGAAAGGCATCTCAAACAAAAAGGATCTCTCTCTTATTTTTGAAAGGAAAAATGCTCAAAGAGTAGATCTTGACAATTTTCTATTAATTGCTACAAAAATATCAATCTTACACAACTTTATGGATTTGCTTCACACAGAATATACAGTTTTCCTGGCACAACTCAAGAAATATGAAAAGCTGTCCTATTGGGAATCAAACCACAGATCTATCTTGGCAACACTACTGAAACTAACCCATTTCAGAAAGTAGTCTCTTCCAGCCATACTAGGAACTTCAGGAATACAACAGAACAGGGGAAAGCTGGTCCTCTAAGATATAATGTTATCTACTCTGAATAAATACATTTACCTGTACTTGTCTATTTGGCTTTGCATTATCTATTGCTATTATCTATTGCTTGTATTAGTGCAGATAGAATTTCGATATTCTTGGTGCAAAAGATGGAAGAAAACAGGAGGATAACCTTTA
Organism: Iguana delicatissima; assembly: GCA_948472985.1. NCBI lineage: Eukaryota > Metazoa > Chordata > Lepidosauria > Squamata > Iguanidae > Iguana > Iguana delicatissima. The sequence goes on from CAOKZL010000483.1 coordinate 74,540, forward strand.
GCACTGGGCCAGTGTGGGGTAGTGGTTTGAGCACTGGACTATGACCCTGATGACCAGAGTTCGATTCTCCATTTGGCCAGGGAAACCTACTGGGTGACCTCTGGTGCATCACACACTCTCAGCCCCAGAAAACTCACGATAAATTTGCCTTAGGGCCAACATAGCTTGAAGGCACATCATCACAACAACAACCCCCACCACCTCAGTAGGAACTGGCGCTAAGTCACTTATTCATTTTTATATAGCCACTTTTAAGGAACAGAACCACACTACTCCTACATAGGAAGGAGTGGGAAATGTGTGCCCCTCCAGATGTTGCTGTACTGTAACTCCCATCATCCTCACAACTGAAGGATCATCTCACGATCCACTATGCTTGCTAGGGCTGATGTTACTTCAAGAGGGCCCCATGACTTTCTCTTCTGACACATACACTTTTTAGGATTATTTCATTTTAAACAGCAGTATCATAACTATTACATAGATGTGTGCCCTGATCTTTAAAAATATCTGGGGAGGCGTCCAATGCCTTTTTTTTACCTTTTTAATCTCAAGAGATACCTATCCACCCAGCTGGAAAAGAACTCGTGTTCAGCCACATCCTGCAAAGCCCAAAATTCCTACATGGAAATAATTAGTTATATGCTGTTAACACAATGATAACAAAATACATGTTGCTTCATGGTGGAAACCATAATGCAGTGATCAAGTTACCCACGAGTATTTCTGAAAATCTGTAACAGTGCTGAACAAAGTTTCGAGCATTTTGAGCTATATAGCTACACTCTTTAGAAGGCCAGGAACCAGAAGACAAACGTGTTTTATCAGCCTCACACTTCTTCTGCTCCACTTTCAACCATTTATCCTACTGGCATGGGAGTTTGGAGTATAATTACCAATCAGAACAGCAGTGAAAAAGCAGCAATGTGGTTTAGACTTATGTGTCTAAGGGCAGTATATAGCCAAGAAGCAAACTGGCAGGGAGATATTCAGCAACTGGCGAACTGCAAAAGTAGTTGCTCAGAACTGGGGATTTTTATACTCTTATATGTTCGTGCCAAGAAAACTCTATGATAGGGTCAGCAAAAGATGGAATCAACGTCAAAGGCACAAAACAACAACAAAAACTGTTTTATAGATTCCATCTAGCATAGAAGCTCTGAATTGAGCTGCTGGAATGAAAACAGTATAAGGTACCAATAAGTAATGGGACCAACCCAACATTATGCTTGCTAATGGAAACACAGTGTCAGATTATGGGATCAAGGTAAGTTAACAAAAATAAGCTCTCCAATATTTATGATTCTATAAGTGTTGTCAAGCAATTGCTCTCATTGCAAATAATGCCCCTCTCCTTTGGCTCCTGTCTTGGAAACCAAGACAGATTCCTGCATGCTTTGCTGCCATGGAAACAGAGTCTGAGAAAGGTCCACAATGGAACAGACAGATGTTTCACTAAAATCAGCTACCCCTTTTCCCCCAGAAAAAAACAAGAAAAGACTGAATATCCATCAGTCCTGCTTTCACTGCACACAGTTTCAGTTTTAAGCACCAACCAAGCCTCCTTTTGCAATTTCATCTTAAAAGAAACAAACACCATCTCTTTATACAGTAATGTATCTAGTTTTACAATCATTCATACATTTCTCAAATGCTATGTTCAAGTACCTTAGGGATGCTGAGGTCCTTCAGTTGGTCTTGTGAAATCTCACTGAGCTGCCGAAAAGTCATTGTGAAATCTGCTCTTGAATCTTCCAGGAGCTAATAAATATTACCAGATTTCTGTATCACCCTTTGGTACTCTGTCAAACTGCAGTTCAAATATTCAACCAAAAAAAGAAACTCACTTTTAAGAGGAATGCAATCAAATAGTTATCTTCATCATCATCGCCTAGGAGACCTAATTTTCCTTTGAATATTTCTGTAAAGCTGAGAGTCAATGAAACAAATGTATTAGCATTGCAAAGCTGGAAATGTCTTTAATACATTTTAAGTGAATATCTTTTGTTAAAAAGATGAGTTTCAGCTATAACGTACCGTCGATAATATTGTTCAGAGTATCCCTCAAGTATCTGAGAAGCCCTGTTAAATGAAGATATGGAATGATTCATCAAAAATGTGTATGATAGGTATAAAATTCACAGATCAACTGTCCAGAACTCACAGATGAATATGTCATTTTGTAATTTTTTTAAAAAGCCAGTGTGAACCAGCATGGTTTAAGAGTTGGACTAGGACTCTCGGGGACCAAGGGTCAAAATCTCTGATCAGCCATGGAAATCTACTGGGTGACCTTGGGTATTCTCTCAGCCAAAGGAGAAAGCAATGGCAATCCCCCTCCAAATAAATCTCCTTCCCTCTGCACATACTAAAAAAAAAATCCCTGTGAGAGGGTTGCCACAGGTTGAAGGTACATAACAAGCAATTATTCTTTACAAACAAGAAACTTTACACTGTTACACTAAAAAAAGAACATTCTATTTTGCAACTAAATCCTGCTTTTTCTTCCACGAAAAACTTCCAAGCAATGTATATGTTTTTGCCACTGAAAGTTAAGCAATGAAATGTTGACATTACAAGATGTGGTATATATAACTTGGAGAATTAGTAACTTAAGATTCTGTGCTGCTTTAAGCACATTAACTTGAATCATACCACCTTTGGAAATGAGTCTTGCTGCTAGGAAAAACCATACTGCAAGACAAAATCCAAGAGAGTCACTAGACTCCTTCAGATGCAACATCCTTATTTATAGGAATGGATGTTAGGCCTGCATACTCTCCTCTTCACATGTGCTAGTTTTGGCACTTCAGTCTTGCAGCTTAAAATCCTATTCAGTAAAATAACATTAAGCCAACATTTCCCAGTTCGGACATACTGAGAATCTGGCTTAAAGAAAGCAAGACTGAAATACTGAAGACTACACAAGCAGAAGAGGGAAAGAATTAGGATGTTAGCCAAATGCTTTTTCTTGCCATAGTTATTAAGTAAGCCAGGAATGTTACATATGAACTGACCAACTGTCACCCTATAATCAACAATATGGGACTGGTCTCATCCTGAAAAACTCCTACAATAATCTTTAAATAATTGACTGTTGTTACTGTGTGCTTTCAAGTTGTTTCCAACTTATGGTGATCCTATGTTGAACCTATTACAGCCTTTTCTTGGCAAGATTCATTCAGAGAGAGTTTGCAATTGCGTACCTCTGAGCTTGAGAGAGTGTGACTTTACCCAAGATCACCCAGCGGGTTTCCATGGCAGAGCAGGGATATAAAAGTTGTTCTCTCCAAATTTCTACTCCAATTCTCAAATCCCTACACTATAGTAGTTCAAACTATTGATACTGGAGCAAATATTACACATTTCCTATTATAGCCTCCATTGCATATGTTCAGAGGCCCACTCTCGTGGCTGGACTAGAGGAACATAAGGAATGTGCTTCAGAAGACTGTCTATTTCTGCAAGAATAAAAAAAAGGTCTTTCTATACAAAACTCCTTCAAATATAGTATACATAATATGCAGACACTTAAGGATTCAAGCTGCAGGAAAGGAGATTCCACTTGAACCTCACAAAGAACTTCCTGATAGTCAGAACTGTCCGGCAATGGAATATGCTGCCTTGGAGTGTGGTGGAGTCTCTTTCTTTGGAGGTTTTTAAACAGAGGCTGGATGGTCATCTGTTGGGAATGCTTTGATGGGTGATCCTGCATAGCAGGGGGTTGGACTTGATGGCTTCTATGGTCTCTTCCAACTCTACGATTCTGTGGAACTGGAAATTGTGTCAAGGAGTGGTACCTCCTCATTACAGGAGTTGAGATGGTGGGTTTTTTTCCCTTCAAAAAGTTACTGCTGCTAGTATTGCAGCAATGTAATCAAGCAGACTGTGTAGATCACGTATGAAGATATTGGTGCTTAAAGAGACCTCTTTTCCATTTACCCCTCAAACTACATTTTCCCTGGACATTACAGTCAGTCAAAACATCTTTCTAAATACACCTTAATTTCTGATGTTTCTGTTTTGTCCTTCCAATTTGGCCAACAACAGCAACACCAGGGCCAAATCTAGGAGCACTATAATGTTTACCACACGTATTTGGCCATTATACACATGAATTTCTACCCCATATTTTCTCCTCCCCCTCCTTTTTGCAAGTACTGTCTTTTGATTTCCAAAACAATTTCATCTAAAGAACCATTTTTCTCTTCTGCACATATGGTCATTAAAGCATTTCTCATCTCACCAGTTCTTTTAAGTGTGTGAAGATATTTTAAAGGATTACTTACAGCTGCTTTTGTCTGGGATCCAATAAAGGGTTTAGAGCCTGTAACAGCTTGTTCAGATTAAACATCCCAACATTTGCCTGGTTTCTGATTCTATATCGCCTTTCATCATCAGATGTGTTTGGGACAAAGTCTGAAACAAAATGGCATTTCTGTACAAAAAGTATTCACTATAAATAGCAACTTTAATATATTTAAGAAGGCTCATTTTTCATGTTGATTCAAGCCAACAAAAGCCCTTCGGGCACTAAATATTTTATCCAGAATTCTATAAACACAAAGGTATTTGTTTACAATAAATTAGCCCTAAGAATATTTGCTAAAATAGGACTATATTGTTGCAGTTTACAGATGGCAATTATATTATTTTCCTTTTACAAATAGAAAAAAAACCTAAGATGTTTAAGGCATTAATTTCTAAAATGTATTTTCAGTGTTCATGGACATAAAATAGGCTACTTTTGAACATAATAAAACAACCACATACCATGAAAGACAGAGCAATCTCAGGACTTCAGTTTTCACATTTGAAGAAATTACACATACTTTACTGTTTTGTTTTCTTTTTCAGTCTGCTTGCAATGGCAAGAATTGCCCAATGTCCAAAATCTGCCATGCTTGTAAGTAGGAGATACAGTCATTCAGTGTATACATATACATGCACACATAAAATACAGCTAACAAGCTGCACTGTATTCCATAGGTTGTCAATATAAGCTTGGCTTATGCCCATGTATACGAAAATTAGAGAAAGACAGAGAGAGTGTGTGTGTCCTCTATGTCTCCTGTTGATTTATGGTGATCCCATGAATTTCACAGAGGTTTCCTAGGCAAGGAATCTCCAGAGGTGGTTTTGCCAGTTCCTTCCTCTGAAATATAGCTTACAGCACCTGGTATTCATTGGTGTTCTCTCATCCAAGCACTGACCTTCCTTTTAAAAACAACCTTTTGAAAAGCCTTCAGGGCCTATTTGATTTTACCTAAATCTGCACAGATGTTATGGTTTGAAATAATTTAAAACTGTTATGGTTTGAAATAATTTAAAACTGTTTCAACTGATTTTAGCCATCTTTGTTTAGCTTGTCAAATTGTTTAAAATGCTTTTAGTCTGTTTAAATTATTTTTACTGTTTTATATCACTTAAAATATTTCTTGTTAAAGTGATTTTATTGCACACTGCTCTGATATTATATGATACAGGGCAGGACAGAAATATTTTAATTAATTAAGCAATAAGTCAATCAGTGAATCATAAAACATATCCAGAAGCCATAACAAAAGCCCTGTAAACTTCTATTAACCTTCTCCACTGATTTTCATAGCCTTCCATTTTCTCATCAGACGAATTCTAACTCCAGTCTCAGCACCCTTCTCCCTCTATGTGTTTCTTTCTAGCATAATTATCTTACCTGCCCAACCCTGTATAAAGATAGGAACTCAAAGGAACAGAATGTGCACAAACTAAATGTACACATGCAGATGTAGTCAAACTGTACCATTTGTTTAGGATTCAATACCTTGTATCCCAGATGAAATCAATTCCGCATTCATGAGGCTATACTCACCTGGGTCATAGGAATCCATAAACCCAAATGGGCCATAATCTATAGTTATAGATAAGAGGCTGAAATTGTCAGTGTTGCACACACCTAAAATTAAACAAGAACATAAGAAGAGACAAACTGAGATCAAACCAAAGGTCTATTAAGTCCAACATTCTGTTCACACAGCGGCCAAACAGTTGCCTATGGGAAATGTGCTGGAAGGACATGAATGCAAGTCTGTCTCATGTTCCCCAGCAACTACCTCTGATACCTGATGTGAGTTACAGCTACCCTAATCAGTAGCCATTGATGGCTCCCATCCACCATGAATGTATCCAATCCCTTCTTAAAGCCATTCAGTATGGCAGTTTTGAGTACATCTTGTGCCGGTGAGTTCCATAGTTTAACTTCTGTTGTGTGAAGAAGTTTTTCCTTTTATCAGTCTTGAATCGCCCATCATTCAACTTTAGTGGATGGCCAGGGTTCTAGCATCACAATAAAGGGAGAAGAATTTCTCCCTATCTTCTCTTTCACACCATGGCTAATTTTACACACATGTGTCATGTCTCTACTACTTACTTGTCTTTCTTCTAAGCTTCAACAGCCACAGATGTTATAAGTGTTTCTTATAAATGAGTAGCATAAGTCACCTGTTTTAATTGCCCCTTTTTTCACATCTTTTCTGCCTCTTAACATATCCTTGCTTAAATGTGGTCACAAGATTATATACAGTATTGCTGATGTGGTCACAAGATCAATTGTTTAAAAGACACTTTCTTTTAAATTCTTTTTCTAATTATGTCCTTTTTCTAATTATGTCATGGAATTCCATGAATTCCACATAGCAGCCACACTCAGGATTAACAATTATGCTGTCATCTCAATAGTACAATACCGTGTCTTTGAATACTGATTTCATAGAAATGAAATATGCATTAAAATAATTAACAAACTTCTCCAGGGCTAACGGTTTAGCAAACAGGCTCAGCTTCAAACTTCATAGCTAAGAGGTAGCTTATTCATTTTTAAGTTGCTGTCATGAACCAAGGCTGGATTCAACCCATTGTTTTTATTAATTTAGATTTATTCATGCAATCCACATAAATCTAAGATAGCTGAAAATGTCTCAATTATGTGGCTATTATGAACTGTCTCCGCTGACATGCACTAAATATGCTTTAGTAATGAAGTGCTTCATTTGAATGTATTAATTCCAATATTCAGTAATGAATTGCAACTTGAGAAGACCAGTGTGGTACAGTGATTTGAGTGTTGGGACTAAAACTCCCCAGGAGATCAAGGATCCCATCCCTGCTCAGCGATGACTTTGGGCAAATCACATTCTTTTAGCCTCAGAGACAAACAATGGCAAGCCTATTCAAAATAATCTTGCTAAGAAAACCCCAGGACAGGGTCACCACACATCAGACTCAACCTGAAGGCACATAATAACTATACCAACAAATGAAATACAAGCCAGGTGCCAGGACGCACGCTTGTAGGGAGAAGACTTCATCCTATCTGGGAGTCACACTAAATTTTAGCAGAACCTTAATACATTATATTAAAAAAAAACCAGTATCACAAATATATCTCACCATGAGCAAAACCTACTGACATCCATAACGCCATCAAATGTGCAGTGTCAGACACTACTGCAGAGAAAAAGGCCTGAAACAAAACACATGTTTTTTTAATCCTCTGTGTCTTTTAGCAAAAATAGTTTAGGTACACCACTGTTGAACATATGATGCCCACAACTCTGTATCATCTTAGTAATGTAACCACCTTAGTAATGTAGCTAAGTAGTGTTCTCAGCCCAACCCACTCAATCCTCACCAGGCAGCAGCTGCTGAAAGTAACAAGGGTCTGTCCCACCGCTGATTGGGAAACAGCTGACATTTCCACCTCCTCCTGTGAACAATCTCCAGTGAAAGAGGCAGAAGCAGGGTCCCTGTTGGAATTCCCCATTGAACCAGAAACTGCTTGTAGTGATGTATGTGTCAGCTGCTTCCTTATTGAGAAGGGAATACACCTCTGCTGCTCATAGTAGCTGCTATCTAGTAAGTGAGGATACATAAGGACTGTGAAAACAAACCAATCACAAATGTCTAACTCTAGGTTACACATTCATGACTGACTTAGTGAATTCCAGCCTACACATTTTACAAAAACAATCTGAAAATGGTTATGTTTCAATTTAGAGGTAAGCTAGACATGAAATGAAAACTCCACAGTGAGCCCTTACCATGACTTATTTGGTAATATGGAAAAACAATACAACCAATACTAAATATCAGAAATGTATCACTGTAGCTGTATGCTGTGGTAGGGCTGAAACTGGGAGAACAGTGTTGGTGAAATGGGTAAAATGCCCTTCTGCGCTGCTGCTTTTCCAGGCTTCAAAGCAATCACCCCAGGCCGTTAATTAGCCACAATTTGTGGGGTTACTGTGATTACATGCCTCCTGCTAGTCTAGTTTGGTTTATAAAATATATGCTCTTTGGGTAGGCATGGTATCATACCTGCATTCCTTATATTGCTGCTAAATATGTACCAGTCCATGTTTTTTTACTTCTGCAATGGTTCTGCACCACGAACCCTCGTGAAAGTCAAGGGGCCACTGTAGGATATTCAGGTTAGAGGTGACAGCCAGTGTAGTGCGACCCTGGGGACCAGAATTTGATTTGTAACCACTAGGCTATGAAAACCCATTGGGTGACCTTGGGTGTGTCACACACTCTCAGCCCCAGAAAACCCTGTGACTGGTTAGGGTTGTCATAAATCCAAAATGACTTGAAGGCACAAAACAACAACAACAACAACAACGTAATGGTAGTAACTACAATATACACAGTAGACACTGCAATGTGTTGCCTTTTTAACTAGAAGAGAAGGGGAAAGAGAAGAAGCATACATTTTAAGCTCAAAAAAATTATGCACTGCATATTGTTCTATCTACCATACCACACATATGTATGAGACATTTTTGTTGATAAGAATGATAATGGAAACACAGTCTTTTAACTTACCAGATATCTATTAGAATCATTCAGATTTACTGATGGAAAGTATTCATCTATGACAAGATCTAGCAGCATTCTGAACAAAAAATGAAAAGTTTACTCCATCTATATTATTCCAGTGATGGAATAAACAACAGTGAAAGGATTTTTTTTTTTGTATGTATGTATTTTTTCTCTGTCTGTTTATACTTATACCCTGTCTTTCTCCCATGATCTAAGTGTCAAATTATATATTTTAAAAATATATTTAAAAAATCCGCATTTAGTATATACATAGCTCCTTCAAACTATAGCTTATCTGTTTTTGGGATGGAGCACTGGAATGCTTTCAAAGCTTATTGATTAAAAGGAAGAATCATATATGTTCTCACATACATAACTGAAAACTTCCAAGAGCCAGATATTCTAAATTGTATAAAAATGCAAGGATAGCAACATAATACATTGACAATTTCCCAGTTCTTCTAGTGGGGGACAGAAGTCTGCAAATTTGATCTTGACTCTATGAAACGAAATATTTTTGAGTCGTCCACGTTTGCACCCATACATAAAGCAAATATACAAAATTCTACTGATCAGGATCCAAAGAATTGCTCAACCAATTCCACTTCAACCAAGGCTGCTTTGGATTTGTGGTTTTTTGAAATGGTCCAAGACAAAAGACATCTGAAAATGAAGAGTTTTTCCCCATGTTTTTTAAAAAGCAAGTTGCACAAGCGCTCCTTCAAAAGGCAAAAGGGGAAGTAGTCTATGCTAAACAACAAAAAATCCCAACAGATGAGTATCAGCCCTTTAGTATCTCACCTGAATAGCTAACTATATCAGCAACTTCAGAGTCTGTACAAGAATTTGTAGTAAACCCTTATAATTAAAAAAAATTGTTTAATCTTCACAGTAAGTGGGCTTTGTTTATATGCCCTTCCATCTGGGTACCTTGAATCTGTAATGTGCCTCCTCCACTCCCTGTGTTCCTAAGAAAAATGTGTCAGGCTATTAATATTTATAACTATAACACACTGACATTTAGAAACTTCCTAAATCTACAGAAGTAGTTTTGCAAATATTTAGTCCAAATATCAGTCATGGCAAACTTACCATCAAGCATATGTTTTTTAAAAGGAAAATACTTCCTAATACATGCAGTTCTTACAAAAAGTAACAAGGTCTAATGGCCCTCAGATTAATAAGTTTTAAACTAACATATTTTATTTGCCATATGCTTTTGTGGAGCCTAGCCAACTTCACGTGATGTTTGCAGATGCCATTGGACTGTTGTTGTTGTTCTTTCACATGGATACTGCATTGGAAATTTTCACAACAAACTGCCACACTTCCTTTTATGATTCTTTTGCTGAAAGCAAGAAGCTAGATAGCTATTCTATGATTTAAAAAGAAGCTGTCTTTTCAAAATATAGAAACCAGAACATCTGGTATGTCACATTTCAGAAGAGTTTTCTACTGCTTTTATTGGCCAGGATTCCAAGAGCCCTGTGTATGCATTCAGCACATTCATGGGTATACGCAGCCACATCCATAAGTGTTAGAATACTATCTTCCCATATGGTGGCAGCTCCCTGTACTTCATGGAATGGCTTTCTGCAATGGTCTTCTCCTATCTAGGACTCCCCCAGACATGCTTAACAAACCCCATTTATTTATCTGCCTCCCAGGACTGGAAGTGAGAAGCTGATAACTCACAAATAAATCATTATTAAAAAAAAAAAAAATCTCCAGTTGGCATGGATAATGATACAAGTCCAACACATCTGGAGGCACTAGTTTAGCAAAGTTCCACTAGAGAATCTCCTCACCTTTAGGAACAACTTTTAGAAAGATGCAGGAATGTTTCACAGGAAGGAGAGATCTAAAAAGCTTTTGATACATGTGAGCTTTTGGTAACCTTTTTTTTGGACACCAGCTTCTATATTATATTGATCAGGCAGAAATACAGATGTAATACAGGTAGATATTATAATAAAAAACTTAATTTATAACCTTAGTAAGTCCAGTTCTCCAGAATGAGCTAATATTTCTAGTGATCCTATTCGAAACCATGATTTGGCAACGCGCAAGACAACTGCACCTGAAATATAAATGCACGAGCCCATTATTCAATAAAAAAATGCAGTCTGAACCAGGCTAGTATATACTGTTCTGAGCATACACAAAACTATTGCACTTGTAGACACCTCATCTGCATCAGTGGAGGAAGCAAATCTTCATGTGCAGTGGAATCAGATACGCAAATACTGTTCCTCCACTGAAAGAAATAGGCAAGTCTTTGTTGGGTGTAAAGCTCCTTAGAACTGGTACATCAGGGCAATGATAAGAATCAATAAAGTAATGTAGAAATTAGAAGTTAAGAATCACTCCAGTCTGGAAAGTCTGATTTATGGCCTAAATCAGGGGGTGAAATCATGTGGCTCTCCAGATGTTGCTGGATTGCAAGTAGCAACCCAGCGGTATGTTGGGAGGGTTAGGAACATCTGAAGGGTTGAAGATTCCTATCCCTGACTTAAATCCAATTGTTAGTCCCAAACGCAGCAGATTTACAGTTACATAAATGCCAATTTGTCAAGTTCCCATTTATTCAATAGGTCTGCTCAAATTGGGATTAACAATTGGGTTTAGGTCTATGTTTCTTGAATACCCACAGCAAACACAAATACTTCTTTTTAAAGAAAAAAAGATTACACAAACTCAGATGCAACAGGCCTCCAAGTAGCTATTACTCTACAGGCTATATGGAACCTCCACGTTCAGAGGCAATATGCTCAGAAGCAGCAAAAGGATGGAGATTACTGGCTGCTGTGTAACGAGACAAACTTTACTCCGATTCAGCAGGGCTTTATTTGTGTTCTTATCTAGCTCCTTGGTGTTCCTGCATTGGTCACAAGATGGTCTTCGAGGTTTACAAACATGAGAGAGAAGTAGCAAACAATAATTAAGAATGCAAGAAGTGAAATAACCAAAATTGATAACGTACAAAATCAGCAAACCTAAAATACTTCAAACCCCAACATACACAAATAAAATCAAAATTTTAAAGCAGGATTAGACAACTGTGGCAGGTCCATCCAGCAATTTTCTGTCCTTAGGCCTTGAAGTTGTATGTACTTCCAAAAATGCAGACAAACAACCAAACATCCATACAAAAAAATTCACCAGGAAACATCCAGAATTCCAATCTTGATTTTGAAAAACAGCTAAATTTTATAAATGTCAAACAACGCAGGGGGTCACTGCCTATTTAAAAAAGTGAATTGCTGTTCTTGGAGGTTTACAGGAGATGCAATGCACAGGCCCCCTATTTTTTTGGAGGGGGGCAGAGAAACAACAGTCCTGGGATTCTGGAGGTGCCAAGGGCTGCAATAACAGGGGCCTTGGGGGCCACATGCAGTTGCTAGGCTGCATTTTACCCATCTCTGCTTCAGTGTAATTTTACATATACACAACAGTGCAAATCTACAGCTGTTCAAATCCAGCTTTACAGCTGACTGGAATAGCATATAAAAGAATGAATAATGCATCGTCTTGGCATGCTTAAAGTAGAGAAAATGGATGTAATACTGTCCAATGTGTTGTTGTTCTGAAAGGTACACTCCAGAGGGTATTCTTTTTATGGTCCTAAGAACACACTTTTAACACTGACCTGAGCAGGTTTTTTATTATTTATGAACTTATTTTGCTTCATGATATAAAAACAGAATGTGCAAGTGTCATTTAAGGAAAATTAATTGAAGAGCCACAGTATCACCAAATGGTAACATAAAAGGCAATACTTACCTCTTTCTTTCTTAACATTTCCATTGTACAACCGATCTCGCCACACATCATCATCACTTACAACTAAGCTATGAAAGAAAAACAATTCAGTGGTTAACCATAAAGCAAGTTAAAATTGCTTCAGAGTTGTGTGCTGTCATGAAAGTCTGTTTCACAATTTGATCTTGCCTCTAACAAATTAGTTAAGATGGTCTTTTTGCAACATCACTGTTAGGATTTTGCTGTCTGATGTTTTCATTGGGCCAGTTGGTTATCAGAACACCTACTAAACCTAAGATCACTGTTGCATTTAGGGTTCACCTAAGGTTATTCCTAAGGACTTTTCACACATTATTGTCATGGTAATATCCTATTGAATCCTGGAGTTGCAATTTGGGAAGGGGCATTTAGGATTCTCAAACAGAGAGTTCTAATAGATCACCAAATTACAAACAATGAGATTCCACAGAATGCAGCCACGGCAGTTAAAATGGAATCATAGTCCTAACAAAAGTGTGGTGTGAAATGATTCCAACTTTCCCATATCAATCCAACTAGAATTGAAGGTAGTCCAATAAGAAGTTGCATGCAAACCTGTTACAGGCAAGTTTGATTCTCTGGATCTTTGGACTAGTTGTTTGACCCTCATGATCATCTTGGGCTCCTTTTACTCCATGCCTTTGTTGGATAGCATATTACTCACCTGGGGCTGCATACAGTATGCCCTGTGTTAGCCTCTGCTGTAGTTGGAGTATGATGGCATCACACCCACTACTTCTCTGTCTATTGTGACCTAAACCAGAACTTGCCTAGGTCTGGTATGGAAGATAGCTTATTCATTTTGCTTTGTTTATAATAATTCTTCAGTTGGTTCTTGTGTATATAGCTGTCCATTTTCTCATCCTTGTAAATGAATCTATATCCTTTAATGTTGTGTTACAGCTGCTTATTTAGGTGTTGCTCGGATCCTAAATCAGTGTTTGACTTCTTGGTTACATGCTACTGTTTAGGTATTATAGAATCATAGAATCACAGAGTTGGAAGAGACCCCAGGGGCCATCGAGTCCAACCCCTGCTATGCAGGAACACTCATCAAAGCATTTCCAGCAGATGGCCATCCAGCCTTTGCTTAAAAACCTCCAAAGAAGGAGATTCCACCACACTCCAAGGCAGCATATTCCACTGCCAGACAGCTCTGACTGTCAGGAAGTTCTTCCTGAGGTTCAGGTGGAATCTTCTTTCCTGTAGCTTGAATCCATTGCTCCTTGTCCTAATCTCTGGAGCAGCACAAAACAAGCCCTCTCCCTCCTCGACATGCAATCTCTTCAAATATTTAAACATGGATATCATGTCCCCTTTTAACCTTCTCTTCTGGAGACTAAACATCCCCAGCCCCCTAAGCCATTCCTCATAGGGCATGGCTTCCAGACCCTTCACCATTTTGGTCGTCCTCCTCTGGACACACTCCAGCTTGTCCATATCCTTCTTGAATTGAGGTGCCCAGAACTGGACACAGTATTCCAAATGAGGCCTAACCAATGCAGAATAGAGTGGTACCATTACTTCCCTCGATCTAGACACCATACTCCTATTGACGCAACCAAGGATTACGTTGGCTTTCTTGGCTGCCGCATCACACTGCTGGCTCATGTTCAGCTTGTGATCTATCAAGACTCCTAGATCCCTTTCACATGTACTGCTATCCAGCCAGGATGAGTCCCTCATCCTATATTTGTGCATTCCATTTTTTTCTGCCTAGGTGTAGGACCTTACATTTCTCTCTGTTGAAATTCATTTTGTTAGCTTTGGCCCAGCTCTCCAATCTGTCAAGGTCATTTTGAAATTTGATCCTGTTCTCTGGTGTATTAGCAACCCCTCCCACTTTGGTGTCATCTGCAAATTTAATCAGCATGACCTCCACTTCATCCAAGTCGTTGATGAAGACACTGAATAGCATTGGGCTCAGGACAGAATCCTGTCGCACCTCAATAATCACTTCTCTGCAGGATGAAAAGCAGCCACTGGTGAGCACCCTTTGGGTTTGGTCAGTCAACCAATTACCAATCCACCTAACAGTAGCCCCATCTAGCCCGCATTTTACTAGCTTCTTTGCAAGAATGTCATGGGGAACTTTGTCAAAGGCCTTACTAAAGTCAAGATATGCTACGTCGACAGCATTCCCTTCATCTATCAAGCTTGTAATTGTATCATAAAAAGAGATAAGATTAGTCTGACGTGACTTATTTCTGAGAAATCCATGTTGACTTTTAGTGATTATAGCATTGCTGTCCAAGTAATTACAAACTGCCTGTTTAATGATCTGCTCTAGGATTTTTCCTGGTATTGATGTCAGGCTGACCAGGCAAGAATTATTTGGGTCTTCTTTTTTCCCTTTCTTGAAGATGGGGACAACAGTTGCCCTCCTCCAGTCTGCTGGGATTTCTGCTGTTCTCCAAGTATTCTCAAAGATTATTGCAAGTGGTTCAGAAATGACTTCTGCCAGTTCTTTTAATATCCTTGGATGTAATTCATCTGGCCCAGGAGACTTGAATTCATCTAGTTTAGCCAGATATTCCTGTACTACTTCTCTACTTATTCTGTGCTGCATTTCCCCCCCTTCCTCACCTGCTCCCCATCCCCCAGGTTGAGTATTTCTATCCTTTTGGGAGAAAACTGAGGCAAAGAAGGTGTTGAGTAGTTCTGCCTTCTCTCTTCCCCCCGTTATTAATTGGCCATCTTCTCCATGCAGCTAAGGCTCTATGTCTCTTGGGTGAAGTTTGGCCCTTGATTCTGATAATCTTGGAACAGTGCAGAGTAGGTCTGGAAACATTTATTAAATTTATTTATTAAACGTTTCGCTGCAGGTATTACCTGTTTGGAGGATGTGATGTCAGTGCTATCTGATAAAACACCAGGATTTTCAAGTTTCTTACAACAACCACAGTTTATAAATGTATTTACAGAACCCCCTGTAGGACCAGTGAAGTGCTTCCTTGGAGGGAACAGAGGCTTAACAAAAAATGTTCTTAAACTCTTGGGAGGAAATGCCCCTGTGTCCAAGAATACATTAGGAAACTGTCCTTGTTTGTTTAAAAACTAGCTCTGATTTATTAAAAGTACGTAAAATCCTAACATGGTCTGATGAAGAAGACAGTAATTCAACTATACTTAAGTTAATTCATGGTTTTTAATTTCTTACTAAGAGGGTTATTGACCAATGAAATACAATGCTTTCAAAAGGGGGAGAAAAATTAAACTATCTGATGTGCCTGTAAATCCAGATGCCCTTCAGTTTCTCTAATAAGCTTATCCTACCACCATGGTTTAGCTTTTTTGGAACTGCTAATAATGGTTAGGAATTGCACAGAAAACACAATGTTGCCTTAGGAGGAGTGAACATGTTAATTCATCTGCAAGTAAAAAACACAATATACCTTATCTTTAATAAGCAAGATCTTTTAGGCAGCTGGCTGTGATGGCACAAGCCTGTAATCCAACAGCTCTAGAGCCTGAGGTTGGTAAATTGTTTGATCTTAGAAGTTGTGGGCTGCAATTGTAGGTTATGCTGATTGGATGTCTATACTAAATTCAGCATTAATATGTTAATCTCTGCGCAGCTGAGAATCACAGTCTTGCCCAAGGAGGGTAAACTGACTCAGATCCAAGGCACAGCAGTTAAAACTTCTGTCACTACCAGTAGCAGGATAATGCTTGTGCACAGATTATGTACCACAATTAGACCTTTTAAAGGTTAGCTGGAAGCAAATGGAAATTGTTCAAAATAATTCAGATTTTGGACGTATGAGTAAGGAGAAAAGTACTGATCATAACAGTGGAAGAAACAAAGTTCATACTAAACTTGAAGTCACTAACACACATAATTCATGAGGTGGCCTGAGTAGCTCCGGTAAATGAGAGAGATGGCTTTCCAAATGCATTGGAGAGTAAGTCCCAGCAACCCAAGCCAGTATAGCCAATGCCCATGCTATGGAAAAAATGCTGAGTTTTAGAACCTTGTCAACACAGGATCAAATGGTTATTTGAAGAAAGGCAAGAAGTATCATTTTAATTTCAAGATCAGAGATCTAGCTGAAGAATATCTATCATTCAAAGTCAACAAATGCTATGTTTAGAAATGTATAAACACTATAAACTTGCAGTACAAGGAAGATGCAGCCCTTTTAGTTTTCCTGGACTTCTCACAGATCTTTGTTACTATCAGTCCTTCAGTTTACCTACTTGAGTTGGCCTCAGAAAGCACTGTTATGGAGGCTATGGTCCTACCTGGCAGGTCAACTTCAAAAGGTAATGTTGGAGGACTTATGCTCTGCCCTATAAGCTTTGGCTAGCAGGTCCCAGTTAGTCCCCAAGACATGCATATACCTGAACTTTACATCTACACGAAACTTCTGAGGAAAGTTGTCTGTGGCTTCAGACTGAATAGGTGCTGGGGAATAGTTTTGGTATGGATGAATACAAACAAGATGAAGCTTAATCCAGACAAGATTGAAGTTCTGTCAGCAGACAGAGGGGTTCAAGTGGTGCTGGGCAAAGTTGCAATTGCCTTGAAATACGTGCTCATAGCTTGGGAATGACTTTAGATTTGATGCCTGTGGGAAGGAGTGACAAACAGTAGCTAGGACTATATTTTACCAAGGCTGGTTGATGTGTCAGCTAAAACATCACCTGGGGAAAGCAGAATGCACCTAATTATCAATGTTCTAGCTAGATCAAGATTTGACAACTGACAACTCACCCCTGAACCAGCTCAATATCTGCCACTCGCTCACCAAAAATACTGCACTGCTAGAGTTCTTTAAAAAGTTAGTAACATCAGTGGTGGAAGAAGTCACAACTTTCTTAGGTATTAATCTGTTCTTAGGTATAAGTACTAAAGCCCAATTTACCACTGAAACTGTACAGAGCACCTTTGCTTCTCCTGAACGGCTTTCAGAAAGCAAGGTATAATCAGTTCTGTGTGGCTTAAATTGTGGGCAAACAGCCAAATCTGTTTAAAGGACAGAGTGCCTTCCAAATTCTCAAGGGTTAAAAATTCTGAAATGAATTTCCACATGAACAGAACAGAACAGAGATTTGGATAAACTAAACTCAGCAGAAGATAACATCTTAAAATTCACTATAGGGGATTTAACCTTCCCTTGAAAATATTTTAGAAATCTCATTAAAAATAATCTCCTAACAAGTAAAACAAGCTAAACAAATTCAGATCTGACTTAACCTTCCATTTAAAAACAGTTTTTTTAAAAAAGAAGAATCTCATTAAAAAGACCTAACTCCATGAAAATTTGCAAACTCAGAGATGGCAACAAACTAGAGATGGCCAAGCAAGAAAACTAAATACATATCTACCTAGCAGGAGAACTCAGTAAAACTATAAACTGTCTGGAGTACACAGCTTATACTGTATTACTCCTATAGACCCTATGGTTTATTTTAAAAACCCTAGTATATAGATCTGAAGGTGCTGGATAAAAAAAGTATTTTCTTATCTAGCATCATTTTGTTACTGAAGGTTCCTGTTGTGAACATAAATGCTAGGGATGGGACTAATCCAGAATTTTCCGGAACCTAATCCCTGGAAGGTTCTGGGAATCCACGAAACTCAAATCTTTTGAATTCTTTTTTAAAAAGGGTTTAAAAAGCAAGGGAAAGTAGGATAATCTTGGGCAAGACACGCTCTCTCAGCCTTAGCAAAAGCCTAGGCAAAGGCAAACCTCCCTCTGAAGAAATCTGGCCAGGACAATTGTCATAATTTTGCCTCAGGATCTCCCCAGACTGAAAATGTCATGAAGGCCCTTTGTACACAGGCAGGAAAATGTGGATTAATCCCACATTTTTCTGCCTGTGTAAACAGGACCACTACAGTACAGAGATAATCCAGGTCAAAACTGGCTTTTCTCTGCATAGCTCCTTCTGGCATCCTAGGGTTTGTAGTTTGATGATGCACCAGCACACTTTGGCAGAGAAGACTGTGACATGTGGTAAAACTAGAAACCCCAGAACTGTGTCTGCACGTGAGCTATGCAAAGGTATGTTTCAGCTGTCCTTGAAATCTCAACCCTGTAGCTTCTAGTCAAGTGCTGAACTTAAATATGAAATGTTCAATTTAAATATCTTAGAATACAACTCTAGATGTAATTTGTGAAATTGTTAGCAAAGGCCATTATTATTCCAAGGGAAAAATTAACCTACTTGCCATCTCCCCTTGTGTGTCTAGTCTCCCAAGTTTTCAGGCGTCCCCGTCTCCCAGGTTTTCAGGCGTCCCGGTCTCCAACAAACTGTTTGGGTGGTGGATTCGAAAGATTTGGTTCGTCTATTTTGGCACAGGAATTCAGATTCCCGGATCTCAAATCCCTGCCAAGGATTCGGTTGGCCCATCCCTAATAAATACACAGAGCTGACGGAGTTGTTCCAACTAACTAGTGGTCTTGGATAAAGTACATGTCCTTTCCTACTCTTCTGCCAAGACTCAGCAAGCACTTTATGAATGAACTGCATCAGCTGAGACACAACAGCTTCCCAGTGGCAACAACAGCTTCCCACTGGCAACAATCTAGCTACCAGCATGCAGGGTAGGGGGGCTGAGTTAAATATTTATGAAAGGAAGTCTGGAAAGCTTTCTAGAATGCTGCTCTCCCACTAAGTAGCCACTTCATTACAAGGCTTCTAAACAGCAAGCCAGAAATTAAAGTCGCCGGAACTCAGCAAATCTAATATATGCTTAATATTGTCCTTCACTCGAACAGTGTCACAGTAGTGACCAAGAATAATCATTAAGTCACTAGACGCTTTCATGCTCATCTGCGGTCTTGTGCACTTTGCACCAAATGATGGATCCGGGAGATCTTTCATTGAAAGAATTAAGGAGGCATTCTAATGGGTCCTAAAAGGGTATAATTCAAGAAGCAGATGTTGTTTTCCCAATAAATGCTGGGGAAATGCATGTACTTGGCAGGGAAAAAAACTCTACTTGAACAGTCTGGAAGGAGTTTAATATACAAGCACCCTCAGCATCTCCTCATTCCATTTCAGGCATTTCAAAACTTCATGCATTAACATTCCAGCAACACAAGTAAGGCACATCTCACACATGTAGTAGGTGGGTCACAACTGAGTTTTTGTTTCTGTATTGTAGCTGCTTACAGTTGGCCTTCCACATTCACTAAGGCTAGGGGCACAAGACCCTCACAAAAGTGGGAAAATCACAAATATCAAAGTGTGTGTGTGAGACAGAGAGAGCGGGGGGGACCCAAGGCATGGTGGGAAGAATGGGCACGCAGGGACCAAACCAGGTCAGGGAAAGGAGAGAGAAGGAGGGTTTGGTATGGTGGCCCTATACTTCTTCTCTCTTGCTCATCTTCTTTCTTGGATGTGTGCATGGGGGATAATGGGAGAGGACTGGTGGTGCTGAGAAACTGGGCTGCAAGCTATCCTCAGATGGCCAGGCAGTGGCTGGTAGAGGAGGAGGAAGACCAGAGTTGGATTTTTAAAGGGCTGTGCATCCTGATTGGAGCCGCCAAGAGGGAAGATGCCCCCAGAAAAGAAGCACTTGAGGTGGGGATGGGGTAGGGATTGAAGAAACTCATAAATAATCAAATTCATGAAAGTCGTAGCCACAAATGTGGAGGGCTGACTGCATTTAGTATTATTTGCCACATGCACACACAGCTTTCTCTACCATATAAAAAGCAAAGCTTTTTGTGTCTGCTTATATAACATGAGTGCATAGGAGGAAGAGGGATACTTGTAGGGCAAAATAAGCAAGCAGAAGTAGGGGTACTTAATAGAGGTACTTAATCTTTGTGTACTCTAAGTAGAGGTACTTAATCCTTTGTGCACTCTACAATTATCTCTGCCAAGTCTCTGTTCCCACTGCCATTCCAGTGATGTTCCCCCGCAACATGTTTCTTTATATCTTCAGAATCCACTGTAGGAAATACCAGATATCAGGGCTTGGAGAAGAGAATATATGAAAGAAAGATTAAGCATTCCTCCTCTATCATCTTGGCAAATGTTCTTCCCCAGGGTGTGCACTATTAGCATTATGAAACAAACACAGACTTAAGGCTACCTGCTGTACTGCCACAAGATGTAGTGCTTTAACACAAGCCAATACAGCTAATGAGGATGTCTTTCCTTTCTGACTTTAGTGGAATTAGCAAGCATGAAATCTAAGCCTAATTCTATGGGAAAAAAAGAACAAAAATGGATAATGTACCTAGCAGCTCGGCTTGTAGGGATTCCAAGATAATGCATGGCCTCACTTCCCAAAAATTCTCGAACAGAAGAATGAAGCACAGCTCTGCCATCTCCATTCCTATGAAAAAGAAAGCAAGCAGTATATATTTTCAGAGGCAACTGTGTTAGTCCATTTCAGTATAAAAAGGGAAGAAAAAGTGATTCTGTAAAACTTTTAGGACTAACCAATTTATTTCAGCACAAGCTTTTTGTGGGTTATAGTCTACAAGGAATGTAAATTGTACCCTTTATAACTTAATCTGATTTGCACAACTTGGACTTGGAGCTTGGAAGTAATGCAATATGAGTAACAATGTCACTTGCAAGGCACTGCATAATGTTGCCTTCAAAAGTAACAATGTTGGTAACATAAAATTGGAGAAGTATAACATTTTTCAGTGCAACATTATGGGCCAATCATTTTGGAGGATTTGGGGCCTTTTTGTTTAGAAAATAATAAAAATAATAAAAAAGCCCCAATCCTTCAAAATGACTCGCCCAAAATTTTGCATTGAAAAATGTTACACTTTTACCAATTATTATGTTACTAACATAGTTACTTTTGAAAGGTAACATTATTCAGTGCATTACAAGTGACATGAAAAGCGAATTTAATTGTGGCTAATAATGCAAAAGTGAAACTAATCAGAAATAGACAAATTTGACTGCCCCTATCCTGATGTAATGCTTGACATTTCAGACATGGAATGAAGCCCACATTATCACATATACGTATGACAGTAAATGTTGGACTAAAGAATCAAACAGCTGAAATCCCAAATTCTTCCGCTACGGAGAACAAGATATGGATGAATAAGCAGCCTTGTAGCTCCTTTTATGAGTAAAGATCACATCTACAACACAGCAACTGTTTTCTAGTGGAAGATTGGTCTCACTGGGTCTTCAAATTTATCAGACTATTTTTAATGCTTGCTTGGCAGCAGAAACTGTGGATTCAAGAAAAGCCTGAAAAAGTCTTAAATTTATAGTTTGCATTATCTTCTAGCTGTATTAAATTTAGCCATGCTGGACTTTTTTTTCTCTCCAAGCAATTCTGGAAGCCCTTCCTCTGGCATAGGCTCCATACAAAACCAGTAATTTGAAAGTTGCAATTGATTGTTATTTCTACCAGCACACAGTGGTTTCAGCTCTTCAGAAGAGTGAAAGCCTGCATCCTGGATGCATCTAATATTATCTTGAGAGGTTTTTTTCCAAAAACAACTGAGAGCAGATGTTACACAATTTCCTTTTAGATTTCTATGGGTGCTTTTGGACTGAGGGTTCCTACTGGTCACAGCCAAAAAGCATTGTGAAGCTATTGCATCTTTCTTCTGTAGTGCATTTTTTCTGGTAAGAAAAGAAGATACAACAAAGAAAAGGAAAACACTGGAGGGCCACAATTTGAAGATAATTTCATCTAGATCCCTTGCAAAATTCAGTGAATGTGCCATTTCTAAGCCATAATAAAAGCATCCTAGAAGTGCTCTGCATGATAAAGCAGCAATCAGGTCTCTAATTTTTTTTTTCTTTTTTGGAAGAACCCACATACTTCCATAAGGCTGCCCCATATCACATTGCTACTTCCATCTAAGGTAGCCTACAGAATCAATGGGATTTATGTAGGTATTGACTTACAAGTCTCTCAATGGGTCCAGCTCTAGCTGAGACTAATAACTGAATTTAGGCCTATAATTCTTACAGATGCCTGTCCATCTTTCATCATGATAGCACTAATATGATTAAGTGCAACATCCTTTAATACAAGTCTGACTTTACCTCCCAGAAATTCATGCTGAGAGCTGTATTGTTGTTGTGTGCCCTCACGTTCTTTTCAATTTATGATGACCCTAAGGTGAAGCCATCATGGGTTTTCTGGGGCTGAGTGTGTGTGATGCACCTAACATCATCCAGCGGGTTTCCATGGCTCAGCGAGCAATCAAACCTGCTCTCCAGGGTCATAGTCCAACATGCAGATAACTACACTATGCTGGGTCTTGAGAGGTATGTTACGTTCTGGCTATTATGATTAAAAGCTAATGACAGATATATCACCCTGTTAATCCACCTACTCTTCCTTTAAATTGCCTTTTATTTTAGTGATCGTCAGAACATATCTGCAGATACCTACCTTTTGAGCAAATATTTGCTACCAAGTACACTGAAGGGCAATTTGCAGTTTATTCTATGAGTTGATTTTGGGGTTGCTCTTCATGCTGGGATAATACATGAAATTAAGGGTTTTGATGTGCAACAGAAACTAATTCAAAAGATCCTTCAAATGTGCAACAAACCTAGAGTAGGGTGTCCTTCCTGAACCTTTCAGCTGTAGTTCCCAACTCACACCAAACCTGCAAAAACAGTATTACTATTAGTAATGTTGAAAATTGGCACAGCACAGTAAATAAATGTACAAGTCCAGAAGTCCCAGATTCACATCTTGCTTCAGCTACAAACTTTGTAGTCAGCTTTGGACAAGCCATATTTTCTCAGCCTCAACGCTTAATCTGCAATATGAAGAAAATATGTACCAATGTATTTGGCAAGACTGTTAAAAGGCTTACTTAGACAACGTATTTAAAAAGCTTCAATAGTATTACTATTAGTAGAATTCAAAGACATAGCTGTGGGATATTGTAGCACTTTTGAGGCTGAGAGAAAGAAGTTTGTAGTATAAGCTTTACTATAAGCATCCCATCACTATCCGTAGCAATAGTTATAAATGTACTTTGTTCAGAGAACACCTATTTAAAATGAAGTACACTTTACCTGTTTGTATAAACGCCAATCAAATGAGCCCTTCCATCACCCAGCTGGCCTGCCCAGCTACCAAACTAACAAGGAACAGGAAATATTAAAATGCAAAATTATTAGTCTTTTTATTATTATTATTTGCAGCAAATTTAAATCTGGAAAGTGATTACTAAGCTTCTTGAAGGTGGCATTCAATATAATGCTATGTGAGAAAAGCAAATTCAGTCCATATGGCCAGTTTAAGGCAATGATTACCATATTTTATTCCTATTCTGATGGTGAAATATACCAGTGGTAACGAGAAATAGGACTCTATTTTTCTCTGTCATTATCAAAGGTAAATTATTAGAGGCTAAAGCTCAGGTCCACAGGGAGAGACAATCTATAAAACTTGAATAAAACTTTGGCTGCTAGTACATACATTAAGTCTCAGACTATTTAGCGGATTTTGGTGGAACCTTTTACAACTTTCTCTGGAGCCACAGGGCTCAATCCATTGAACCCTATTCAGCTCAAACAGGCCCATTAAAATGAATTGGATTTATTAATCTCAATTAAGTAGACCCACTGAAGTGGGGACTAATACTATATTTAGCCCATACTGAAAGATACTTCTGATTGAATGAAAGCTGGCTTCCTTAAGAGTCTGGATCACATACTGGAAAATTCACTGAGAAATGACTTAAACCAGAAAACTCCTAACAAATTTGGATTTGCCTTTAACACCAGCAGCACATTCAACTGGTTCAGCTGCAGAAGGAAGAGAATGATGTCAACACAGAAACAGTAGTTAAAGTATGTGAGTTCTTAGTGAGGTATAATTGAGTGTGGTCTTTCTCATAGCCCTGAGAACCCTCATTTCTGATTGACAGGATACATTGTGCCAAATACAGCAATTATGGCAATCTCTGGCCCTCCAGATATTTTGGACTACAATTCCCACACTCCTTTACTATTGGTCATGCTGGTTTTATGGGCATTCCTAGACAAAACACCTGGGAGACCAAAGTTTCCACACTCCTAAAATATAGGAGAACAATTTTGTGAAAGAAGAAAAAGAGATGAACTCAAAAAAGGGCAAGTACAGTTTTCAAACAAAAAAAAAAGCTGATGGATATTATCATTAGGTTATTATTATTATTAACCTGATGGCCACCATATCTGTGGGCCAGGGGCAGAGATCCCAAGATTAGTTTTGTGCCACTGACAAGCTGTAGAAAATCTTCTGAGCCTGAGACTGATACATCCAAATCCAACATGTCTTCCAAGACTTCCTGAAGGAGGAATAACAACACAGAAATTACTAAGCAATAAAATTTCGTTCCGCATAATCTGACATATGAAGGCCACTTCTATCAGTGAATGTTCATGGATATACACCACTTATCGAAGTGAATGAGCATCAGGCTTAGCATAAGACTAAGAAATGCTACCCCATTTCCAACTACCCCAATCAAGGTACACAGGACCAAAAACCAGTAAGCTATCTGGATATCTAGGACAGAAGATCCCACAAGCCCTTATGCCTGGCAATAAAAATGCAACAACAGCAAATTAAATAATTAACAATTTGCTGCTGCAGATCTGATGCCCAGGTGGTCATTTCACTCTTCTTAAAGGTAGAACACTTATGCTAGTGAATTGCCCTGCAAGTGATACAAAAGGCCTTCAACTATTCATGCTCCTTCTGTATACTGCGCACACTATTTTTTAGGAACACAGCTGAATCAGATCTTAGGGGAAGACTTAAGCACTACATTTAGTAGCTCTACGAACTTTGCAATTATGGCAGAAGCTTGGAATTCCTCCTGTGCATACTGGAATGTTTGTGAATCAGCACTGGATTTGAACTACGGTAGTACAAGGTTTAAAATAATTTGATGTCCCTTTGTTTCTATCAATTTAATTACTGTCTGGATCAATAAGATAAGAACTGTAAAGAACTTTACACTGACACAGACAGGTTATAAACCACGTATACAAACATGACTATTTTCAATGCCATCACCACAAAAGGTGGTTAGCTTATCTGCCTGAAAGTAAAAAGTCTTATGGAAAAAATATTAAAGGTTAGCTGTGTGGAATGCTTACTTGTGCATTCAGCTGAGGAGCGGAAATCCTAATAAAAATACTCTTTTCCACACTGGCTTGTGCAAGCAAAAAAATCTGCCCAGTGTCATAACCAAAAATATTAGCTAATGTGTTATATTTCCAGATCTCTTAGGTATACATTCTGTCTCCTACAGCTTTTCAGCTATTAGCATTACACTTAAACAGATATTTTCACTATCCAGTTCCATCTCTAATCATGATTGCAATTGGTTTGGTGCTGCTCATGATCAGTAAAAATGTCAGTGCACTGTAACACAATCACTATCCAAAAGAGTAAGAGGGTGATGGTGGTAATGCTAACATTAGAGGAATGGGAAGAAGCACTGAGCGGAACTATTTCAACTACAGACATATCAGACATTTTGAGTGTTTCTGGTTATAAGCATGTTAAACTCTTAGAGCAAAAATTTTAAAAAAAGGAAAACCCTGAAAAAACCATGAAATATGACAATAAAACTATAAATTCTTTTTACACAAATCGTAATTATTTTTTTACTATTCAGGCATAAAGTTCATGTTTTTGTGACCTAGCTCTGGAACTGAAAGGAAGGAGAACTATTAACAGGATAGAGGATAAAGACGTAATGGTGTGGAGTGTATACATGCATGTAGGCCCCTGAAAGGCTGCAGCTAAATGGTAGAGCACATGCATTAAATGCAAGAGCTCCAGATTCAAGTGCCAGCATCTACATAAGGATAGCAACAGCTAGTAGATGATACTGAGCTAGATGGCCAATGATCTAACATGGGGTGGACAAATCTGGCAGATCTGGTGGACCCTATCCCCTCCCTTGGGACCTGAAAAGGCCTACGCAACCCCTACCCTGGTACAAGAACCACAATAGCCAGATGTTCATTTTTTGTTTCATTAGTATCTTATTATGGGGTAAAACAAGGCATAAGGAGGCATTGAGTGACTTGCTTTAAAGTACTTGTGTAAGTCTCCCTTCTTAATGAAAAAATAATGGAGGCAGGAGAGCCCATATGCAGCCTGGATCTGCATGTTGCCCAATTCTACTCTAAAAAGATAAAAGGTATCAGCCTGTGTTCCTGCATCAAGCCATCTGCCCTGGGTGATCTGTATAACAAGAGGAAAAGTATACCTCTGCAATGATTATTTTGGGTTCTCTGCAAATGTTCTAATAAAGCTGGCACCTTCTCCTGGACAGAAGTTCAATGATGGGTAGAGAAAGTCTGTATGCCTTTTGCAAACTTCACTGCAATAGCATATATTAGGCATATACACGTAACAGTATAGATTATATACTATTTGTCTCTGTTTAGTATTGAGGTACCTTTTCTTCAGACATTTTGGACAAAAGGGAGAATTTCTGGATTTACAGACTTGCTACATGCCCTCTGCCTAGAGAATAATACTATCATCCACTGAAGAATGCTGAAAAAAGTGTTCTAAACTGCCACCCTGTATGCAGCACAGTTTCATTTTTAGTAACCAGAGAGGTAGAAGTCAAAATGTTTTGTTCATGTTATTTTTTTTTAATGCTTGCTAACTGCGTCATTAAATATAATAGTATGCAATAGTGCATATTACATATGCTCTTACATAAATAAGATATGTATTACAGCGTATACAGTAGTATATGTTATGAGGGTTATATATTTGCACTTAGTGATTGCTACTTTTTTTATAAAGACATTTTTAAATAAAGCAGCAACACTTTGCATCCAGCAGCAAAAATAAAAAGAAAAGAAAATCAAGCCTAACCTTTGAAACAGCTACAAGCAGAACTCTGGATTTAAACGGAGTAGGATAGACTACTGAAAAAATGGCACCACGAACATCACGAACATAATTTTCCTGAATGAAATCAATGGGAAGAGAAGCTAGAGAGAACAAGCAAAATCCTTTTACACAACATTCACAAGGCTTAGCCTTTCACAGCAAAAATAAAAACAAAACAGAGCCCTGTTTGTGAACTCCAAAAGCCTATTGAGTAATACTTTTAGCACCACCCCAAATACAAGGTAGTGTGCAAGGTTTGGAGTTTTCATGAATTCTTTATAAGTTAGGAGGTACAAATCTGGAGATGAAGAAGTAGGTCAGATGTTTTCCCCCAATTTGCATTTCATACTGTCTCAAGACAGAGACCATTTCTGCACTACAGTATTATAGTGCTATTATTCCACTTTCAACATCTTATGGAATCCTGGGGTTTGTGGTTTAGGGAGGGGGCATTTAGAATTCTCAGCCAGAGAGCTCTTTGGCTTCAGTAAACTACAAACCCCAGAATTCCACAGGATGTTGAAAGTACAATAATAGCACTGTAACAGTGTAGGGCAAAAATGGCCAGAGACTGCAAATGAATGTAGGAACAAGTAATGCTCATATCAGGTTACAATTAACAGGGGAATGTTTAGTTTTCCAAATGTTAATCTTCAGGTCTCAAAAGTCCCAGAAAGCACAGGGAATAGTAAGAGACTATAATACTTGTTGTCCAAAGGATGTGAAGAACCATGGTTCCCAATCCTAGGATTATAACATGGATTCTGGGACAAAGAGGCAATGGCTAACTATTTCCCAGAAGTGTTTTTTGCTTTGAGTGAGACATGTGCATTCCTGGATAGGTCTTTATCTTAGCACTAGGTCAGAGGCCCACCAGATGTCCTTATATAGCAAATTTCAGCAGCCCTATTCATCACAGCCGATGACGGTAGGGTTGCCAGGCTCGTGTAACTTGTAACAGATCTTGGAGCTATACATGGTAACATAAAGCTCTGCCATGCTGACTGAAGGTACCCTGCCCTCCTTTGCTTTCCAAAGCCCAACTTTTAGCTGCAGTCATCCCCTTCCAACAAAGCCATTTCCTCGCTGGTGGAGGCAGGGGAAGGGGACATGGGGGAGCACCCTGCAACAAGAACAGAACCAAGCACTCCTCCACGAGCCCTCTCTCCATCTCCACTGGCAAGGTAATAGCCATATTGGAAAGGGACAGCTGGGATTTGGATGGTGTGATAATGGGGCTTCCCATTATCTAGACTTGGCTAAGGGGGAATACTTCCCTCTTCAGGTAAACCAAGGGTTAATGGGGTGTTGGGGTTAGGTTATACTTTTTATTATGGATCAGCCTCACAGGTCACAGGGAGAGAATTGCCCAATCAAGGGGAAAAAGGTGAGCATCTTCGAGATGCTTCGATGAAGTTATAAAAATCCCTGAGAGACCATGTGGCAGAGAGAGAACAAAGAAACCTCCTAGAGATGAAATCTGTGCCAGTCGTAGGCTGCAGGCCCTGGGCCTCGCCTCCTGGCCTCACTCTTCTCTTAGACCATCTAAGCCTGTGAATCCAAATGCGAGTAGCTAGAAATATGAGGTAGTTAGTTGTGTTAGGGCTTTTTATTATTTTGGAGGTTGGCTGATCTTAAGAATGTATCTGTTTTTATAACTACTTGTAACTTAAGCGTACCGGGGGGGGCCTCTCATGTGTATTATTGTCTTGTTTACTTGCATGCCTTAAAATAAATGTTTTTCTGT
Organism: Iguana delicatissima; assembly: GCA_948472985.1. Lineage (NCBI taxonomy): Eukaryota > Metazoa > Chordata > Lepidosauria > Squamata > Iguanidae > Iguana > Iguana delicatissima. The sequence goes on from CAOKZL010000483.1 coordinate 103,774, forward strand.
AAAACCTCTGTTTCCTCTCCATTCCCATGCCATCCTTCGGCACACGCTTAGATAGGCCTTCTCTCATTCAGAAGGGGGAGTTGAGGGAAGGGAAAGGTCCTTAAGCACAGAGATTGTTAAATCTACTGAGCAGAGTCCCACTGAACTGTTCAGTCAATTCAGAATTCAGTGGGTGGTGGCAGCATGAGAATTAATAAATGCTGGGGGATTTCCTGCTCCTTTTCAAGGGTAGAAGCCAGTCTTGGGGGGCTGGAAGTAAACTCAGTATGACAGATGGTGGCGGGGGAAAGGTACCATGTTTGATGGAACTTCATAGTACATTTTCTTCATCCAAATCTATTCAGGGTTAATGTTACAGGAGTCCCATTCTGGATCCAATTTGGCAACCTAAACGGTAAGGAATGCTCCACACTAAAGAAAACAAATCAACTGAAGCTGAATTGTATAGTATTACCTAGTGGCTGAAGAAAATTTAAATAATCAAACTGCAAACTCTTTAGGCTATGGCAAAGCAAAGCTTATGCCAAAATAAACATTTTAGTCTTTAAGATGGCAAACATAGTATTTTGTGTTATTTAAACAACTGTACGCATTATATGTTAGTTATCTTTAAAGCCAGGGTATAACTAATATTAAATGGTGATCACCACTTTCTGCAGGTAAGGTAAGAACACCTGAAGCTAAGGAGTTGTGAATCTGATGATTATCTGCAGGAAAAGGTGGAGACACATCTCGAAGTACTCAACAGAAAAAGTGCTCTACAGAGACAGCCCCAACACATTTTGGCCTGTATATATTGCTATGGCCTTATTCAAGGGTGACATAAAAACATAAAAATAAATATAAAAAGAAAACACATAATCATATGCTAAAATATACATAGTATAAAAGATTTTCCTGTGGATTCTTTTGGGGACTCTCCTACTTTTTCCTCTTTTGGACCTGATAATTAACTTGGATGAGAGACTCTTGAGAACAAAATGAAACTGTAAAAGTATCATTAACACTATTAATATTAATAAGCATTAGACAGAAACCTTTCTATTGGCATTAGAGTCTGTTTCTCCAAAGAACAGAAGGGAGAACAGAAGTTTCACAAAGCTGTCTTTTAATATTATCATTTCCTATAGAAACAGGACCATCAAATACATTCAGACTATCATTATGAAAAATGTAATAAAAATTTTAAAATATATAATCTTCTATATGCTAACCAGAAGAACCTGAACTCATTCAGTTGCTCAGTCAGATCAAGGCTGGATGAAGACATTTTGCTGCCTGATGCAAAAGACAAGCTGCCTACCCCACCAATTAAATGGGATGGCTGAATCTTATTTCAACACTGGGAATGAGACAGTGTCCTCCACAGCACCTTCAGTCATGAAAAGAGTTAGGCCTAAGTCACATCCAGCTATCCACCCAAAGAGGGGGTCAGATAGTGTGGAAGGACCGCCTTACCCTGCATAATGGTAAAGCAGGCCCTACCCTACCCCAAGTCACAGCAGAGGACTAAGTATGCTTACATGTGCTTGGAGCTCTTATGTGATGAGACCAGTTCTGCACACTAGCAATGAAGTGCTGGAGTACAGCCCAAGCTGAAAGAAGAATACCTAAATGTTATCTGTTTGGGAAAGATATATAAAGTGGGGCGATTGGCTCCAATCCAGAGAAATCTAGCCGTACTCAAAGGCATATCTACACTTGCTTCCCAGTTCACCAGGAGCTTTGGTGAGCAGAACGCCAGGCATGGCACACAGATTCTCTCCTTAGGGCTCTCTGCTGCACAATGGTTTGGAAAAGGCATCTTCTGTTTTTCACCTCCAAAAGATACCTGGGTACTCCCAAACCCACTATACAAGCCAGAGAATTCAGGGGAGTAAGGTAGTATGTTGCAGGCAGAAACGATCCAAAACAACATTTGTAATCCCACACTTATATCTCACTAAGATCAATGGATCAATTCCATTAATATCAGAGGGTTTCTAGTTCAGCTAGCTCTGTAATAGGTTCAGGCATGTTACTCATCTACAGAAATTCACCTTAACATGTAATTTAATATATTTGAAATTAATGTTGACAAATATATAGTCTTAGATATGTACCTGTATATTTTTCTGTAGAAAGTCTCCATTCACTCAAAGCAAACAATTTCCTTTTTCTTTCACAGTAGCCTTGCTCTAAGTTTGATGTATTGATGTATTTATGCACATAGCTAAAATTATTTGCAGCAGTTAAAGAGTCCAGGAGGTAGCATCCAGTCTGACATACAAGCATTAACAATGTGAACAACCACTGAACCACAGAATATCTCAACATACTAAGTCTTCAAACTGTTCTTAATGACAGCTCAAGTCTCTATGGAAACAAAAATAAAAGATAATTACAATTATTTAGCTTTAAACCATTCATGTTGAGGAAAACAGTCTATTAATTAAAGATTTTATATGTTTTTAATTGTTTTTAAATGCTTTGATGTTTTAATTTGTTGTTGGAAGCTGCTTTGGGTCTCATACTGAGAGAAAGGTGGCATACAAATACAATAAGGATATGTCCTTAAGACTTATTTAACATTATTTGACCAAGGGAGATATCTTGAGAATATACTGAAATTATTTTTTCAAAAAAACACATATATATTTAAAAACTCTATTTAAAAGAACAAATGTCCTACTTGTGCTCTTTTATAAGACTTAATTGATAAACAGATATCATAAAGATCTGATATTTATTGAATGGCCTCCCATAAAAACAATATAAAGGGCATCTCTTGTTCCATATGCAGGTGTAGACAAACAGGTACTCTCCAGATGCTTTCAATTACAACTCACAACAGCCACTGCAAGCAAGACCAATCATCTGGAATTATGGAAGGTATAATTTAAAAGGACTGAAATGCACCAGCTTACCAGAGCTTGGGAAAGCTATTGTTCCAGTTTTCCAGGGTAATTTGTTAGCTGTTATCCACTAGTGAAACATCACTATTCAGTACTATTAGACTGATTTTTGAAAATAAAAATCATTTGAATAAATAACAGTGGCCCCAAATACCTCCTCAAAGTAATGCTTTGAAGTAACAAGTAAATGTTACACATTGTGAAAAAAAACCTGCTGTACACTTTTCTCATTACAATGCTTAGAAATTAATGATTACTGAGCCTCAATACTACAAAAAAGATTTTACTTTTAGTGTTCCTTCGAAGCACTGCCAATTTCTATGAGTTCCATGATTTTTAAAAAGACAGAATTGTCTTTGCAGATTACAATTCTATGCACACTTAACTAAGGAGTAAATTAGAAGGAACATGGTGGGACTAGCTTTAAAATAAATGAAGTGTTGTGCTGTAAATTCAATTTTGGAGAAAAAAATTATGTAGAAACCTAGAATTGTTTAAAACACATATAATCAGAATTCAGAAATTCTTAATTTCTAACAATGGTTGGCAGCTGTATCCCTCCAGTCATTGTTGAAGTGTAACTCCCAACATTCTTCACCAGTGGCTATGCTGGCCAGAGCTGATGGGAAGCAGTAGGAGAAGAGGACAGGCTGTTTATAACATAGTGTCTTGGAGATCTCTCATTCACAGGGCCTTTCTGCACTACACTGTTATAGTGCTATTATTGCATTTTCAACATCCTGAGGAATTCTGGGATTTGTAGTTCACTGACACCAAAAAGCTCTCTCCATGAGAATTGTAAATACCCCTCCCTAAACTGCAAACTCCAGCATTCCATAGGATATTGAAAGTAGAATAATAGCACTACAACAGTGTAGCGCAGAAAGGCCCACGGAGTCTCCCTTAGTCAATGTGGACTTGACAGCAAGTAACAATTAACAGCAAGATCACACTCAATAGGACTGAGTTCTAAGAAAACAAGCAAATAATTTCACTTGTGCACCTTCAAGTCATCCGTGGATTTATAGCGACCTCATGAATTTCAAGAGGTGGTTTTCCTGGTTCCTTGCTCTGAAATGCAACCTACAGTACTTGGTACTAGTAGTTTCCCATCCAAGTACTAACCAGGGCTCACTCTGTTTAGCTTCCAAGATCAGACAAGGTCTGGTGCCTTTAGGATTTTGAGGCCCAATCAAATAATCACCTACTTATCTACATGCTTTGACTACTAGAAGCTTTTTAATGCTGATTGCTGTTCTCTTCCCTCCCCTTCTTTCTTGGTCAAACTGTTACATTTTCTCCTTATCGGGGTGAAATCAGACAGGATAAGGTACCTCCCTGCATAAAGGAGTGGTAGAGGCAGAACCTCACCTGTCAAACTTCTGCCTAAAAGCACTGGGAGCGGCTTTCCAAACAGAAGAAAGAACAGAGTATTTTTAAAAAGAGCAGCCCTGTGATCCACGGGGAGAAACAAAATTCAGCGTTGTTTAAAGCCTTTATTACAGTCATCCCTGCACATTCGCTAGGGTTAGGGGCACAGGACCTCCTTGAAAGTGAATAAAACGTGAATAACTCTAGGCCCTCCCAAACCATATTTAACACACACACACACACACACACACACACAAAGTATGATCACCATATTCAACCCACCATGAATTCCTTTGAGGCATCAGGGTTCCTTCACTAGGCAGAAGTAGGGGGCTGGGGGGGGCTGACAGCCATCCCACCGCTGCCCCATACCATTTTTAAGAAGGACTCACTAGATTTGTTCACAGTTTCTCAGTCTCAACAGGCTTGCAGTGCCTATTAAAAATGCCCTAGGAAGGCAGCAGACATGACAACAAATAACCCGTGAATAATCAAATCCGCAAAGGTGGAGAGCTGACTGTACACAAAAAGATGTTGCAATGCGAATCCGTAATCATTACTATACACCAGGTAATTTGACGTCGTGGAAAATGGCCACATTAGGGACTTTTTCAGTAAGTCTTGGCCCTGAGCAGAGAGAAGGGGCAACTCCAAGGCCCTCACGTAATGAGAACGAGCTTTTTATACCTTATTTCTCCCGACCAGCGTGGAAGGAAGGGCGGCCCTGCTCCGCTCTTCCCGCTGAGCCGGGCCCTGACCCTCTTTTCCTGCCTCTCACAGGCCGCTCTGGAGGCGGGGCGGCCCCTTCTGCTCCACCCCGCCACTCCCTCCTTCGCCTCAGGAGCCTCCTTGGCCTCAGGAAAAGAGGAGGTCGAGGTGGCGGCGGCCTTGGCGGCGCGGCTTCCCGTCTTCCACGTGTTGCCCGAGGCCGGGTTTCCGCGTCCGGGTCGGCGCCGCTTTTGCCGCAGCAGCCGCTCCAAGCGCCGAGATGAGGCGGGCCTAACAGTAGCGGCGCCGTCAGTGGCGAGGCCTGGCTGGGCTCGGAGGACGCGGCCATGGCCCTGGCGTGGTGGCATCGTTGCTGCTGCTCCTGCGCCCTCTCCTCCTCCTCCCGGGCGAAACGGCTGCCCGGCGGCCCTTTCCGGAGCTCGAGCTCGGCTAGCGGTGGCGACAGGAGCGGCTTCGGAGCCAAGCGGCCGGCGGAGCGGCTGACAGCGCCCGCGTGGGAGGCGCCGCCGCCGCCGCCGCCGCCGCCGGTAAGTTCTGTGAGGCAGCCGAGCGCGGGCAGGTGGAGGTCACGGCGGAATGAATGGGTGCGAGGAGGTGCGGCTGGAGCGGGAAGGGGGAGCCGCCCCGCAGGGAAGCCTGTGGAAACAGGGAAGGCCGCGGGTAGGGAGGTGAGCGGCTTTGTGGGGTTTGGGGGCGCTTTTGGCAGGTTGCCTCTCTCCAAAACTAGCGGGAGACGTAGCCTATGTGATCAAGCTTCCCAGTGTGGAAAAGGCTGAATAATAAAGGGGCTTTTTTTTTTAGCAAGAGTGATAGGCAGAGGATTAAAAAGAGGTAAGATAGAAATGTCTACAGCCACGCCTGGCCGTGTCAACAGGGGCCATTTCCTCACTGGACTGTTGTAGGGCTATGGTTCCACTTTCAGCATCCTATGGAATCCTGGGGTTTGCAGTTTAGCCTTTGAGGCCCCTCCCTAAACTGCAAACCCCAGGATTCCGTAGGATGTTGAAAGTGGAATCGTAGCGCTATAACAGTCTAGTGCAGAAATGGCCAGGGAAGTGTCTTTGGCTTCTTGGAGTGAGGGAGGAAGTTGAGGTCGCTCCTTAAAATGATAGGCAGAGAAAAGTGTTAATTTGCACACCCTGCAAAGTGAACATTTGCTTTCAAAAGCCACGATGACGACCATTAGTTTAGGCAGCTATAAAAGAGGATTTAGCCACTTCACTGAGGACAGATTTAGAGGAGTTCTCAACCATGCTACCAAAGTTAAAGGTTCAATTTTTTTTATCAGTTTTGGTTGTATCCTGCCTTTGCTTCCATTGAGCTCAAGGCAGCATAGAATGGGTCTCTGTCCTCATCTGTTTATCTTCACAACAACCCTGTGAGGTAGGTCAGGCTAAGCGCGATTGGCCCAAGGTCAGGCTGTGTATTCTATGGTTTGCTGGGCACAAAAATTTAGAATCTTAGAGTGGCTCTCAGTAAACCTCTCCTTATCTTGCTGGCGGACTAGGAGGAGATAATAGTGTGGGAGGCCTATTGCTTTTGCGTTTATGGCCTTCCTGGAAGTTACTAACCACAAAAAAGCTCACTAGTCTCTTTGCTAATCACAGAGGAGGGAGGGAGGTAACTTCCTCTTGCAACAGTCTACTTCATGAGAGTACTTATTGTTAAGGATGGTGGTTCCCTCCTCTCACAGCTTACCGGTTTTTAATGCCAGTGATGTGGGTTTTCTGGAAAAAAAATAGAAATATTGTTCTCTGATGCTCTCTGATTTAACTTGATTGGTTTAAATATTATACTCAAACATACTCAAAGCTAAATACTGTATGCAAACATGTTCAATGCTTTATGTGGAAATTATTCTGTTGGAATATTTCTAATGGTGTAAAGAGAATAATGTCGTCATGGTATCGTGTTTGAGAATTGCGCTACAACTCTGGAGACCAGGCTTCCATTCCCTGCTTAGCCATGGAAACCCACTGGGCAGTCTTGTTGTGTGCCTTCAAGTCATTTCTGACCTATGGCAGCCCTAAGGCTATGGTGGTCCTAAGGTCACAAGGTTTTCTGAGGGGTTGAGAGTGTGTGATGGTGTCCAAGGTCACCCTGTGGGTTTCTGTGACTGAGCAGGAAATCAAATCTCAAGTCATAGTCCAGTGCTCAAACCATTAAAATACACTGGTTCTCATGCTTCACCTCTATTAAACAAAAATAACCACGTCTGAAAGAACAGTATTTGTAAGATCATATACCTAAAGAGAGCTATACCTGGCATATCAACAGTTGAATGAAGACCAGGTGGTGTAGGCTATATGTCAGACAAAGAAACTGGCAAAACTCCCTTTGAGTATTCCTTTCCTATGAAGTTAATGGGTGATGTGAAGGCACATACATGCAAACTTTCTTTTGCTTAGATATAATTGTAAATGCCTTTAGCTTCACTGAGTCACTCTCTGCATTACTTACCAGTTTCATTTCAAGTTGAGAAAAGAAAACTGGTTGAAGATCTTAGGTCACTAAAGATGCAGGTAAGTCTGCAGGCACAGACAACTTACCCAATTTTTGTAGTTGTGATCAACTGAGAAGCAAAGGGTTTTGTGAAATAGAAGAAGCTTAACAATGTGTTCATTTGTTGGTCTGTTCTTCTGAGCTCTAAAGTTTGTCAGTGCTTGTCTGCTTAGAGAAATAACTAGAATTTCATGTACTATATATAGCCAATCTAACTGTTTATTGCAGTCCAGCAGTCCAGGCAAGTATACACGTGTGTGCACAATGGTGTGGAAAATTTTTCAGAAAATTTTGAGCAGAAAATTTTCCACCACACATCTTTATTCTGTACTTAGCAAAGAAATTTTAGAGTTACCCACCGTGTATCCACTGCTAGTTCAGTCTTTCACAGTCATGGAATTCTTTATTGCTTACAGCTAGTCCACTAGCACTTAAATACAAGGCTAGCGTGATTGCTTTGGACTAGATGGCCGTTTAGTACAAGCCAGCAGGGTGGCTTGTTGTATATTCTTCAGATGAAGAATAGCTAAATAAGATTGGAACACAGGGTTTAGAAAAGGAGTCCAAGCAGTAAGATGTATTTTTGTATGTATTAGTAAGATATGATATTTCCTTTCTTGCTGATGGTCAGCACTGAAGTTTCTTGCCTGCACTTAAGATCTGTAAGAAAGGTCTCAGAAAATGTCTGCACATATACAAGCCTGCTTTTTGGGCATGCAGGAAAAGATCTTCTCTTGTTAGACAATTGTGGTTCATCCTTCAGTTTTTGGAAAACGTGTCTGTACAGAACTCTTTCAACCAGACTTTTAAACTTTTTAGTATTGTACTGTGGTTGCAACGTTTTGAAATAGTTTTACTCTTTTTTTTAATCTTGATTATTTACAATTTTTAAGTACCAAGAAAGGATAGCACTTAACAGAAAAGGAATACAGAAATAAATAAAATCAAGACCAAAGAACACACAACCTGCATAACCTTCATAGAGAGAAAAAGATAACCTAGCTCCATAGGCGGGGAGTTCTGGAGAGAAAGCCAGCCATACCTCAAGAAGGCAGTGGTGTATATAAATGGGCTACAACAATGGATTGTATAAGAGGAGTGGGAATCAAGTGGCTCTCATGGTGATAGACTTAATTCCTGTTTGAATAGAGAGGTCTTTGCCTGCTGGTGAAAGGAAAGTAGAGGGGAGCACTCTAGAATCCAGTGGAAGGAGATTTAACACTACTCTAGGTTTCAAATCAGAAGTTTGTTATTAGTGAATTAAATTCTGTACTCCTTCTCATTGCTAATGATATATAATGATAAATATTGCTCCTGTTTGTTGGGCAGGTTGCTGAAAGTGGTGTTGTAAGATTGCTGCTCCACCTTGCAACAGTGCAAAATTCTATGCTAATTGCTATCTTTGAGATTCTGTGAGGAAGCGATCTCCATTTTCTCCATTCAGGTAATGGAGTCTTTGATCCAGCCTGGATATTGATCCAAATAAGGTTTAGATGCTTATGATGGGTGGCTCAGATGTTCTATGTAATATCTGAAGGTCTTTTAAGAAGGCTGTATTGAAACAGAAGCCTCTTGGGCATGTAATACTAGCTGTTTGCAGTGGAGTACAGAGATCTCATGACAACAAAGTTAATAAAATGGATATCCCGTAATTTCTGTACATTGCAAAACATTATACAACCCATTACGTAAAATGTTATACAAGCATTTTTACAGCCTTCTAGAACATAAGTAGGAGAGATTTTTTGCAGGATACTGAGCAGGAACATAAATGAACAAGCCAGTACTCATCTATTGAGTGAGCTTAAAACTTAGGAGGAATTCCATTATTGGGTAAGCCATTGGACCAAGTTGGATTATTGTTCCAGACATCATAAACCACACAATATATTTTAGAAAGCTGTGAATAGGCTTCAGGCCTAGTGCTTCTTCCTTATCCCACATGTTGCTGTGATGTTTAATTTTCTGACTTATATTAAGTCAGAGTTCTCAAGATACAATGTCAGAATTTTTTTGTTAGCTTTGTTGTTAAGCCAGTATCTCCCTGGTCAGACATAATGTAGAGTTCTGGCTTCGTGTAAGCTACAACTGGTGTGTGAGGAAGGAAGCCTGAGCTTCCACCCTTGTGATTACATTTGTAGGAATGACTTCTTCTGACAAGAGACATACCAAAACTGCTGAAGAATATTAATGCCTCATGCTTGTACTCTATTCAGTTCTAATGTAGAGTTTCTGTACGCTAGAGGTGCAGAGGAAGAAGAACTGAGGTGTGAAAAGGTTAATGAATTCTCACAAGTTCAGGGACAAAGCCTATGCTTTGCATACAGAAGGCTCCAGATTCAATCCCTGGTAGAGCTAGGAAAGAATCCAGCATGAAGCGCTGGAGAATGACTGGCAATCAGTGTCAACAGTACTGAGCTGGATGAACCAATGGTTTGGACTCTTTGTAGAGCAGATTCCTGTGTTCCCAAGGATAAAGCTTGGCTTTCCCTACCTGTCCTTTCCCTGGAGTGTGAGTTTTAGATTAGACTGCTAGGCTTAGTAGGTTTGGGATGAGTGGCTTCTTTCCAGGTCTGTCTGGATGAAGCTAAGCGTTTAAGTGAAAAATTATAGTTCATTTTGAATCTGCATTGGAAATAGAAATAGTAATATATTGGAGGTTATTTTATTATGCTGATGTCATGACTATGAGAGAATTTTTAGGGTCTGGTGAGAGGATTCAGACACATTGACCAATAGTTTTTGGAAAAATCTTAAAGAGAGGATCATTGGAGAAACCTGTGATCACAGTGGCTCCCTTAGATGTGTTTCTGGGCATGTTAATACTCAATATTATTAATACTGTGGAACTTGGGATTTTACCTTCTCATGTGAAGGGGGTTCCAGTTTGGGAGAGATATGGGATGTAAATCAAATAATTAAATAAAAGCTGTTTAAGACATCCAGCAGGTTAGATGAAGTAAATCAGTGGACAACAAGGAGGAAAAGAACATAAGGAATATGGTATCTTCAGTGTTACAAATGAGAGACTACCACATATCTTTGATAGTAACACTAATTGTTGAAAAGCTAGCAGAAAAGGGATGGAACAAGGTGTCACCACAGAAAAGGTCCTGTGGTATATGTTATACCACCGATGGTGAGAGGACATGAAGCACATGTGCCACGAACCCATATTTTTGTCCAAAGAAGATTTTTGGCAGCCTCGGAGCTTACGTAACATATCTCAGCTTAGTCTAATGAGAGAGGATGACTTACATAGGGAAAGAGATTGCAAAACTCCTTTTATAGCTTTGCTTTTGTAACACCTATCCTGCAGGAGGAAGTAAGCCACTAGCAATAAAAACTTGAGGAAGTAAAATGGAAATACTTTTTATTGTAAATAATTCCTTGTGTGACCTGACTGGCAAGTGCAAGGTGACCAGGCAGAGCAGATTTTTGCAAAACAGAACAGATTTGCTAGTTCTGTCTCAAGCTGCTGGTGTGCTACAAATGACTAACATAGGTGGGTGTAGTAGACTGGCAGGTAACATTGATAACATTGTTTTGAAGGCCATACTAAATAACTCTGTGAAACGTGATTTTCAGATGAACACTGTTTTCTTTTCTTTTTGCATGCAGACATCAGATATTCTGAGGGGAAGTTCATATCTATCCTTTCCAAGAATGCACAGTATATTTTGGCGGTAAGTTGAAAGCATTGTATTGCATCATGAAAAAGAGTATTTTATAGCCAAGGTGAAGGGTTTTAAAAGGTTTAAGTATTACAGCTACTGCTGTAACCTATAGAATTATATAAATTGATACATTATTTTACAGTCACATTGACAGCTACTTGTTTTTTTCCTTTGTCATGCAGAAGTTTGAAAAGTTAAATTCTTTCTGTCTCTTCCCAATCAGTTTGGTTTGATTTCTAACTTCTGTTTGTCTAAAACTGCTGGAGCAGGTAGTTACCACGTTTGGAACACTACCCATTGAGAAGTTCTTCTACAGGACCGTGCCAGGTTAATAAATTGTCCTGCTTGTAAATATGCTAGTCTTTGACTCTTCTCCATTGTGTTATCAAAGCAGAAGTACAAGTGGCAAGAGCTATGAGAAGACTAGACCAATAATAAGCTTCGTGAATTGAAACCAACACAATGTATTGCTTAAGAACCAGAAAAAGTCTTGGCTCAGTTAAGAATTGGGTATAGAGTCCCTAACCTTTCATAAGAACAAGGAAAACCCTACCCATTGTAGGTTGTAAGATTCCTATCACTGTTAAACAGATCTTGCTGGAACATGCACAGTTCAAGTTTTTAGCAAGCCTTCCTGCAAACCTAGTTTCCTGCTCTAAAGTTAGTCTCATGTTTCAGTGACTTTTTGATCTTTATTCCATTTTCTCTGCTTCACAGACTGGCTGTCTTCACTTTAAAAACTGTTTAATTAGTGAAACAAGTCACTGGTGGGAAAAAAAACCTCATGTGTCTGAAACAAGGCTAGTGTGTGATGAAGTATGTCTTAAGTTTCTGTTATGCCGTACTTCAGTAATTCCTGCCCACAGAAGGCCTGTTAAAACCAAATGAATCTCCTAAAAACTTTCTATTATGCTTAGGCTTGTGTCTAGAGCTGGTGTGGACCAGGAAGCATAAAAACATTTTCAGGAAAGAAGGTTAAATTCAAAATGCCTTGCATGTCCTCACAATTTCTGGTGTACTCCCTTTTAAAAAAAGGCCCTCTCTTAGTTCTAAAACATCTCAGTGGGAGCAAAGAACATGGCTAAATCAAGCACATGCTCCCTACGACGATGGTGGTGTTGGTGGTGGTGGTAAAACATTTTTATGGGACTCTTGAAGGCCTCGGAAAATGGCCATGCTTTGCCTTCCACTGCTGTGGATGTATGGTTAGATAATGCATTTATTGACTGCACTAAATATTTATTTATTACTGTTCATTGTATAGGACTGCATGATTCCCGGTGCTGATAAAGGGCTTATAAAAGCAAGTTAATGAAACTATCTTTATTTTTATTTTATTTTTTTGGTTTTATTTTTTTTTTTTATTAACAGATTTTGTGTAATAAAATAAGCATATCAATATTCTCAAAAAGAAAAGGGGAAAAAAGTATAATATGTGATATACAAAGTAGCGTTGTAACACAAAACAAGATATCCAAATATTTAACAGTAAGAACTATTGACAGTTTGTTCGACAGGTTTTCATTTCACATTTTATATATAAAATAGTCTGATCTTTATCGTAAATAGATAACTTCCTTTGGTTTCATATAAGCTCAAATATACCAAGTCGTTTAATTATTCACTCGAATTTCTTAAAGAATTTATCTATACAATATCTTCTATTTAAATCTAATTTTAATCTGTAAAATTCTCTACTGCTAGGTTTCCCCATCTGTTTCTTAAATATTGTATTAAAGAGTCCCATGTTTTTATAAGTGCTCCCAACAGTGATCCTCTTACTAAGGCAGTTAACTGATCGGTTACAGCCATATCTAACAGTTTAATTAACCAATCTTCTTCATTAGGGATATCAGGTTGTTTCTAGTTCTTGGCATATATAATTCTAGCAGCAGTGGATATATAAAATAGCAGTTTTCCATATTTTTTCCCATTTTCTTATCAGTCATACCCAACAAATATAATTCTGGTTCCATTTGTAATTTTATACCCAGAATTGTCTCTGTCTCCAAATGGATTGTTTTCCAATATCTTCTGGCCTTTGAACGATTCCACTACATATGGTAGAATGTTCCTTTTTCGTCTTTGCATTTCCAGCATTTATTGTCAACATTTTTATACATTGCCAATTTATCAGGAGGTAAATACCATCTTAGATACATTTTATATACATTTTCTTTTACATTTTGATTAGTATATCCTATACTCTTTCCAAATTTTTCCCCATTTTGCATATTCAGTTGGGTGGCCTACATTTCATGCCCACTGAATCATAGATTCTTTGATAATTTCCTCCTCAGTCTCCCACCGAAGAAGCAATTTGTATATTATATTATATTATATTATATTATATTATATTATATTATTTATTTATTTATTTTATTTGTATATTTAATTTATATATATATATATATATATATATATGAAACTATATTGAAGGTCAAATTAGATGCTGTAGGAGATAATGGAGTATTGCTGTGCAGTGTCTCTTCACTCTGCTCCACCCTTGTATTAGCTATCACAAGAAAATGTGAGATGTGATGATATCATATCCCTGGTTCCAGTTCACGTTACTGAAGGGTGTTGAGAAATGTTTTCTGTGATGTCACATCCACGTTATTTGTATAGGCATGAAAAAACAAAAGAGAGGAACAACATACATGGAGCAGCAGACACTCCATGTCTTGCATAATGCCTAGTTTGGCACAAAGTCCTTACATACATAGCTATGAGGTGCCAAGGGAGAGAAAGCCAAGTACAAATTAAAATTACGATGTACAGAGATTAGAGTCTGCCCTTCTTAGATATCCCACTTAGAGCAGTGCATGTCACCTTCAACACAGTTACTGGGGCCAACACCTTGTTTCATCACATTCTCATTTCTCCTACCATAAACATGTACATGAAATCAATCATATACTAACAGAAGATTTTATTACTTTAGAATGAAAAGTTCATGAACTGGGGGATGGGAGAATGCAGCCTTCCAGATGTTGTTGGATTGCAGCTGAGTTTATTTTGTTTTTAGTGTAGGCTGTTTTGGGTTTTTCTTGAAAATAAAAACAATATAGAAATGCTCTGAAATTAATAATTCCCACCAGCTGTAATCAGTGCAGCTAGTGCTAGCAGTGCAGGAAGGATAGGAACTGTAGTGCAACAATGCTTGACAGGATACTCTTCATTCCTGACACAAAGTGGCTGGTATTCATGATTGCAGTTACAAATGTGTAACCTAGAGATACACATTTGCAGTGATGTAGACTTGAGTCAATTGACTAGAACTCGAGTTGGACTTAAGTCACTTCAGTGACTCAACTCGGACTTGTCTAAACAATAAATGAGGCACTGACTCAACTTGACTCAAGACTTGTATATTTTTAGTGATTGACTTGCTGCCCTTGGTTCAGTAACATGACACATTCATCCAGAACAGCACTTCCATTTCTTTTTGCCTGCTGGTCACATGATGATCCATCTCAAGCCCAAAGTGTGGGCACATTTCTCAGAGGGGAACAGAAAACGGGTTAGGCAATGGGTTTAGGGCAGGCTTGAGGTCTGCTTAGCAGTCTGTCCCTGCTGTATATTGGAGGAGCCTTCTAAAACTTTTCCTCATAGCAGAAGACAAGACTTGCTTCCAGAGTGCGGGGTGCATTTCTCAGAGGGGAACAGCAAATGTGTTAGGCAGTGGGCTTGAGGAGGAAGGATCCTTCCTCCTAAAGCTTTTGAAGCTTCAGTAATGGGAAGTAGGAAGGATTCTGTTCCCCACTTCCGAAGCCCATTGGCACCAAAGGCTTCAGTTTCAGGAATGGGGGTAAGAAGGATCCTATTCCCCACTTCTGAAGCTGCAGATGGCAAAATCACAAATGTGCTGACTCTGCTTAAATTGTTAAAATTGACTTTATGTGATTCTGTCCAGAAATTCTGGAAAATAGATTGGGGTATAAAGTTGGCTCCCAGACTTAAGACTTGACTTGAGACTTGACTTGACTTGAGACTTGAAGGTAGAGACTTCAGACTTGACTTGAGACTTGCAGTAAAAGAATTAAATACATAATCGCACATTTGTGTCTGGTTTGTATTCATGAACTCTGTGTTCAGTCTTTGAGCTTCTAGCAGACAGTCAAAACGGTGCTGTACTGCATTGCCTTCTTTGCTCAGAATTGCTTTAATTGTTTTAAAACTGTATTTTAGGACTGTTTTTAGATTGCGTTTAAAAGTTTTTAAAGAGCATTTTCATGTGTTTTAAAATGTTTTTAGCTTTGTATAGCATTAATTGCTTTTATTTGTCCATCTCCTCAGGAGCCCTGTGGGCTTGGAGGCGGTGCAGAAATATCTTAGCACAGAGAATATGTAGGGATTGTGAAAGTCCCCTAGTCTCAGTTTAGCAGGCAGCAACTCCTGTGAGCAATAAAGGTCTGTATTTTCCTTTTGACTAGAACATAGCAGACTGAAATTTCTACCCCGTTACCATCACAATTCACCCTGTCTTCAAGTTTCTCCTCCCCAATTCCTTCCCATCCCATCCCCGTGAAGTGAGTTTCATGCCTTTAGTACTGAATCTGCCTCCTCTGATGATTTAGTTGCCTTTTGGCAGGAGAGGGGATGGGAAGGAACTACAGAGGAAAAACTTGGAGAGGGGCTGAATTGCGATGGCTGTTAGGGAAACCTTTAGTGCAGGTCTAAGTTTGCATGCTCTGACAATCTGGGACAAGCAGAGTTGTGGAGTAAGTGAAGTGGGCTTCATGCCTTTTCCAAGGACAGGGAGAAGGGGGGACTATGCAAGATATGCATGGAAAGGCACTGGATCGCAGTGGTTGCTGCTGGCATCTTTGGTACAGATCTGAGTTTGCCTCCTTTGATGATCTGGGAGAGGCATAATCGTGAGATGGGGAGTGAGGAACTAGAAAATCGTGAATAATCAAATTTGCAAAAGCTAAACCCGCAAATGTGGAGGGTTGACTGTAATTAACTATTGGATAGTCACAGAAACCAGGAGGAACAATTATCTTGTGGTTTCACCAAACAGATGTGTAGACTTTGAGCTTGTCTCCTGTCCAGCATCAGAACTGAACAAAATGCAAGTTAGGTATGTTCACATGCATAGCGGTTGCTTTCTCAACTATATGTTGACTTTTCTTGTTGCAAATACCAAGATTTATTGCAAAATAAAGATTTATGGTTATAATTTTTCTTATTTCTAAAGTGCCTATTAAATGTGGAATGACATTTTTGGTCCTCGTGATTAACTTGGAAAAAGTTATGGCTTTCTTTCCTTATGTGTTCAGATATTCAGAAGTTAACAACTATTTTGGGATTAGCATGACTGTCTTATTATTTTGAATGCTTTGTAATACCCCTTTCCCCTTGCATTTTAACAGTCTGAGTTACTTTTATTAATATCGTTTCCAGATTTCATCATACAACGGTGCGAACGCACAGCTGTGGTAAAGCAGTTAGTGATGAAAAATACAGAGATCCTTTTAAACTTGGAATGAAAGATTTGAAAAATCTCTATGAAGATATTCGAAAGGTGAGGCACTCTTACGGGGTTGTTCTGCTAAAGAGACTCAATCCACTTATATTTAATCCACTTATGCTACTAGAGCAACTGCCCAGAATTGCCTTTTTGTTTGTTTGCAGGAAATAAGGGCATCTACTACAGACCTTAGAGAAATGTGTGAATATTACTTTGATGGAAAAGGGAAGGCTTTTCGACCAATGATTGTGGTGTTAATGGCTAGAGCGTGCAATTTTCATCATAACAGTTCTGGGTAAATACTTCACATTTATTTTTGAAGTTCTTCTGAGTTCATCCCATTTATTTGGTTCAAAAAAAGTCTCATTGGATAAAAGAAACAGCACTGGGCTGTCAGTGGCAATCATTTGCTTCTGTGCTTTAGTCAAAACACATACAGAGCTACAGTGGCAGTAGAGAATATCCATCTGTATCTTAGTTTCATGTTGAAACACCAGCTTGAGAACTTGATCTTATTATGAGCAGCATCTAGATGTGGCAGAAAGGATATGATTACTGTCAGAACTTGACAGATGTAGCCACCCAATCCAGGCCAGTATTGTGGTGCCACTCCTTATCCAATGGCCACACTGCCTGCAGATGACGGACTTTATCATCTGGAGACCATTATATAGATCTGGAGACCACTAGGTTGCAGCATGGATCATTGAGCAACAAGAATTTCTTCCTTCTCCTTATTTATAGATAGTCTGGCCTGATGACCTATTGGTCAGTGGAATGTGTTCAGTGATGCTTGGATAGGAAAGTGCTGATATGCCATGATGCCAAATGCAAAGCAACTGGGGTTGAGACTGTAATGCCTAGAGGTGGTAATTTTAAGCTCAATAGTTTTCCTGTTAATATTAGTTATTAACATTTTTAACCAACGTAAGTATTTAACTGTACAGCAGACTCCTGTTTTATAACACTGAGAAGAAAGCATAAGATTGCGTTGTTTTCATTCCAAAATGATATGCATCAGTCATTTCTGAAATTTATCTTAATGGAATGAGAAGAATCCAACCGTATGTTGAACATTTTAATTTCACTAAGAGAAACATTCGCCATTTTCCTGTAAACTGGTAAGGAGTTTGGAGGTTATGCTGCTCTGTTATGAAGTGCATTATTTTTGTAAACGAGGCTATTTCTCCTAGATTTTAAACTTCTGGTGGCAACTGTATTGTGATAAAGGATCAGCCTGGCCCATAGAGCCTGTGAAATATGAACTAGTTCTTATCTCTCCTTACAAAAAAATACCATTGGCAAATGAACCATTCTGTTTTGTAGAGAACCAGAATTTGGCTTCGTAATCCAGTGGCAAGGTTGAAACAAAATAATTTACTCATAGAAACAATTTTTCATTTTTTCCCAAATTTGTTATGTGTGTTCAAACCATTCCAGCTTATGCTGAGACTATTACAGCATTTTTCTGGTGTGATTTATTTAGAAGAGGTTTGCTATTGCATCCCTCTTAGGCAGAGAGAGTGTGATTTGCCCAGGGTTAACAAGTGGGTTTCCATGGCTGAGCAAGGATTTCAATCAGGAATCCCACTGCAGTGTTCAAATCACTACATCACACTTGGCCTTCTGAAGTTGCATTTTATTACTAAGTGTTAGAATTACTACATTCAAGTAATGCACTTCATTACTAAAGCATATTTAGCATATGTCGGGAGAGGAGTTGTAATAGTTGAAAAAGAGTCATTATGTGGATATCTTAGTTGTTTGTGGACAGCCCACTGGCTATACTACAGCAACTTAAGCAAAGCAAGAGGAAGAGGAAGTGATCTTTTTGTTTGCAAAGTATGGTGTTCTCCCCTACGAGAGATTCTGTAAAACAAGAGAGGAAAAGGCCTGAATTCTGTCAGGCTAATAGAAATCAATATGCGTAGGTATATGGAAGTAGCAGAGGAAACTCTTGCACCAAGTTTCTGTCTTTTAAAGGAGCTACTCCCATTTTTCTGATATACCTGTGTATCAGTGATTCATATGGAAGCATATTAAAAGGGAGGAGAGCAGCAGCAGATCAGCTAGATTACAGAAAGTGGTAGGACAGGAAGGAAAGGCATTTTGGTTTGTGGGAGGGCTATTATCAGTGGATGGAGAGTAAATGAACTGATGCCCAGTTTGTAGTTTTTGGCTGTAAGAATATCTTGCTGTATGGTTCCATGAGAAGTTAACTCCTACTCCCTCAGCTCTGAACCATGTAAAACCTTGGGTGCTTTACTGGTCAAGTGTTTTAAATTTTGCTTGTTGACATTCATAATGAAAAGATGGATTTTTCTAATGATCCAGTCTGGCACAGCATTCCTTAATGTGTTCTGATCAGCTGTGCTCCCTAGAGAAACTCTTTGCAGAGGCTGACGAAAACAATTGTCTGCTAATTGGAAACATGCTGCCTCTGAACATGAGAAATACCATTTTTAGCAATTGTGGCTAATATCCATCAATGCAATCAAGGAGAATGGATCAAGCTAATCCCTTAGGAACCTTTTATTTTAATTTCCATTCCAACATGTTGTGAAATAGAATTTCCTGTGTTTCATGAAGAAATACTTCATTTTCTTCCTATTGGAGGATCAAATTCTAATGTTCAGAATAAGATAATTTTTCTTTACATTTCTCCTGCATTACTGCATCTTGTTAATCTCTGTCTTATCTGTGAAAGCATATTTTTTTCCAGTTTTTGAGTGCTAGATATTGCTTCTTGAAAGGAATATGGTATACCCTCTGCTGACAGTACCTCAGCACACACAAATGCAAAGTCACGTGAAGCCTCGTGCCCAGTTAGTGTCAATGGACACACCGGTGTGGTGTGCACATCTTGTGTCCATTGACAATAATGGGACAAAACATTTGCTTTTTTTGCTTTATGCAAAGGTTCCTGGAACAGAACCCC
Organism: Iguana delicatissima; assembly: GCA_948472985.1. Classification (NCBI taxonomy): domain Eukaryota; kingdom Metazoa; phylum Chordata; class Lepidosauria; order Squamata; family Iguanidae; genus Iguana; species Iguana delicatissima. The sequence goes on from CAOKZL010000483.1 coordinate 123,361, forward strand.
CAAATATATGGAGGGTGCACTGTAGTAAGTGTAAGTCTGGAAAATGAAGTTAAACTATGGAGGCAGTGAACCTTAAAATATTTAAATATTTAAAATATTTATCTTGGACCATGGAGGGACTAATGTTTCTTACAGGTTTGGTGTTCAAAGCATCATTTTTATGCGCTGATCAGGATGTCCCAGGATGTGCGACTTACCTTCTCTTGATCTCTCCCTCACACCTCTTTCAATTTTAGGGAGGTGCAGGCAAGCCAGCGTTCTATAGCTGTAATTGCAGAAATGATCCATACAGCTAGTCTGGTTCATGACGACGTAATTGATGATGCGAGTTCACGAAGAGGAAAAATGACACTTAATCAAGTCTGGGGAGAAAGGAAGGTGAGTTTAACAGTGCAAAAATTTTTGTATTGGGGGATATGTTTACATGAGAAGCCAGGACTATTTGAGAAAAATATACAGTTTGCCAGGTCAGCACAAGCAGCAAGGGCAGATGTTACAATTATGCTTTTGAAACAACATAATTGAGGATATAATTTTTTAGATGGATAAGTTTCTCTTATAGTAATATGCTTTTAATTGCACAGGACATAAATTGCCCAGAATTAAACAAATGTGTAATATGCAGCTAAGCATGAGAAGTGTTGTCCAGTTCAGCATTTTGCTGCTGTTATGTGTCTCCAAGTCATTTCTGACTTACAGTGACCCTACAGTGCACCTATCACAGGCAAGATTTGTTCAGAGAGGCTAGCAGGGTGTGACTTGCCCAAGGTCACCCAGTGTGTTTCCATGGTTGAGTAAGAGTTGAAATCCTAATCTCTTTAGAGTCCTACTCTAACATTCAAATCAGTACACCATGCTGGCTGTCTCAACATTTTCTAAAAATTTCCTATGACATCAAGTGTGCCTCTTCTGTACACCTCAAATATACATACCTGTTTACCAAAAGAAGCTACATAAATAAAAGCTTGAGGCCAGAGGTTTTAACTTCCTGTTGCTGAGCATTTTAAGGAGAGATTTAAGCACATGCTTAAGTGAAATTAGTGGCATATGTTGTGAATTTGCTAGATAACTTTGCTTTCTGTACTCCTATAATCATAAAACTGAGTTTTCTGGCAAGCTTCTGAAAATTTTTTGTTTCCAGAGATCATTAGGGAAGGAATAGAGCAAATATTCTCCCAGCACATTTTCAAACTCACATGTTTTTGTTTCTTCTTTATTGTTATGCGTGGAGGCAGTAATAAAAGGGGAAAGAAATTCAGTTATGTAAAAAACAGAGTACCTCAATCCGTTGCTTCAAAAAAATAGCACTTTTTAAATTAGAGTAGGCTTAGCTGAAGGTCAGAACAATTCGAAGTATCTGAAGAAAAGCTGATAAGATTATCAGTCTGCTCAAGAAACATTCCTTACCTTTTATCTTAACTTCTTGGATCTCTATTCTTTATCTTGTGGGTGGCTCCATCCATAACAGGGAGGAGTAATAAGCAAAGATATAGTCCCTTCTTCTTCAGAATATTGTCCTAATGCAAGGCTCGCCCTCTGTGTCTCAGTCTCTTTCCCTTGGTCTTGGAAGAACTGGAAGCTTGTGGCTGTAAGGTATGGTTTCAGGGAGATGAGACAGGATGTGCCAGGAGGCAAAAATGTAGACTAGATTTTAACAAGAAAATAAGATGTTCCTTTGGACTCAGGTCAAATGGTGCTGTGCTCTAAGTTTTCCTGCAGTCCAGTGGGAAAGAAGGGACCATGTTATAATGCTCTCCCACCAGGTTCACATTTGTCCTAATTTGTCTAACCCCATTAATTTGATGGGACATGCTGTTGAAATGGAGAGTCTTTATCTGCATGCAGCCAATATCTAACTGCATGCAAAGGCATTATGGTTTAACACAGGGTGAGCCAATCTGGTGTCCTTCAAGTGTTTGAGATTACAGTTTGCAGAAGTTCCAGTCAGCATGATAAAGAATGATGGGAGTCTACAACATCTAGAGGGCACCATGTTTTCTCCCAATGGTTAAACAAAAAGCCTTCCATCCTTTCATAGGTCGCTAAAATGAGTACCCAGCTTGTTGGGGGCAATTAGCTAAAAATACATTGTAAACTGCTTAGATAACACTTAGTTGATAGGCGGTATAGAAATAAATGCTATTGCTATTGCTATTAAACAAAAAAAAAGAAAAAAATATTTTGGGCTGAAGGATGTGGCCTAAGTTCAGTTGCTGAACTTGCCCAAGGGGAAAAAATGAGTAAGTCTTAGTGTGAACCATTATAAAAAGGACACTTCACCTCCTAATATGTAATATTTGAGCTGGCTTTTTTTTTTTACAGTGCTGGTAAACTTATTTGAGTAATAACAGAATGAAAATATTTTGTTAGAAGCATCCAGAAAAAGGCAGCTAGCATTAAATCGACCCTAATCTGACCTTATTTTATTAGGTATTAGCAAGAGGAAGGGACAGTTTTGATATGTTCTGCCAAAACCAAAAAGAGTCTGTTCTTCAAGCTTTTTTTTTTAAAGTAAGCCATTCTCTTCTAGGCAGTCCTAGCTGGCGATTTCATCCTTGCAGTAGCATCTCTAGCTTTAGCCCGTATTGGAAACACCACCATTGTTTCTGTGCTGACGCAGGCGATTGAGGATCTGGTGCGTGGTAAGGCTTTTTAACAACATATATAGCAAAAAGTGAAGACATTTTGTCTAGGCAACAGGTTGGCTGAGATCATTGATTTCTTCTTTTACAGGTGAATTTCTTCAGCTGGGTTCCAAAGAAAATGAAAATGAGAGATTTGCTCACTACCTCGAGAAAACCTTTAAGAAGACTGCAAGTCTTATAGCAAACAGCTGTAAAGCAGTATGTACGTTCCATCTTTCCTGCTGTTAATATACCATGATGGAGAGAAGGGAATCTGGGATTCTGGGACCCTAACCTTTTCTTTCCTAGCCCAGGACTTGCAAACATTTCTCCAGTGTGTAGTATGCCCAAGAGCAGGGGCGAACAAAGTATGGCTCCCCCAGGACCATTTTTTGCCCTTAGGGCCCACCGGGGATCAAAAAATTGCACCCAAATGTCCTCTAGGGGGCATGGAGGGTATTTCTTCCATGCTTTGAGTTTCCCCTGGACTACTTTGCAGGAAAGGTCTTTAAAACAGGAAGTAAAGTGGAAATGACTTGCAGTCCCTTCCTGTTTTGAAATAAAGGCCTTTCCTGGGCCTAAAAACATAGTGAAGATCCCCCCCTCACAGCCCTGAGATGGCTTTGGGGATCACATGGGAGCAAAAAAAATTGAGTTTTTATGTGGTGTAGTGATGGGGTTCCATCCCCCCAGGTCTGCCAGGGAACTATGTGGCCCCTTAGCCTCTCACAATTCCTCACCTGTTGCCTAGTGAGATGAAGGAAGTTAGTAGATTTCAACCCTTTGTTTAGCTCATTGTCCCAATCTAAGGAAAAGTTGTGGGTGGAGGAGGCCAAAAAAATTAATATCCTGATGACTCTGCCCTTGGTCAACACCAAGTAAGGGAGTTATACTAGCAGAATGGAGTAACACTACTAGCAGAATGGAGTAACACTAGCTGATTTATTTTATCCAGCCTTGCCATTATGTTCACTTAGTTAATCTGCTTATGAAGACTTCCTAACAGAATGCTTCAAGTAATATATTGCGAGAATTCTGCTGTCTTTCAAGTTACATTTTTAATTGTACTTTTGCCCTTTTTGCCACTGAACAGCTGGTTTCTCAGTTTCTTCCAGATATCCATGAGTATTTGCTTTAATTTTTATTGGAGACCTACTATAGGTACTTAATCTGTGAGACACAAGACTTCCTATTTCTAAGAGTGATATCATTAACAGCAAACCTTAAGTTTTGTCTCAGGCTAAAGTGGGGTAAAAATGCCTAACTTCAGATGCACATAGGTGGGGTCTGGGGAACTAGAGTGGTGAGTAACCACCAAAGAAGACTTGGATACTATATGGATCTATGCAGCCACTGTAAACAAGGTAAATTTCCCATAGGGCTTATTAAGAAAGGGTCTGGATAAGGCTGCCAGTGTTGTAATGGCCTTGTACAAATCTATAGTGTGGCCATATTTGGAACATTGTAAAGTTTTGTTTATCCTGTTTCAAAAGGATGACTTTAAAATTTGAAAAGGTAACCAAAACTATCAGATGGTTTAGAATACTTGCCATATGCAGAAATATCAATTAAAATATCAATTTAAAAAAGTGAAAAACAGAGGGCTTTCCAAGATGTTGTTGGGCTGCGACTCCCATTGGCTGTAGCCAGCATAACCAGCAGTGCAGGATTGTTGGAGGAGTCCAGCAACAACTTTAGGGAAGTGGAATATGTGGCCCAATGATTTAAACTGATTGGGTCTTCCAGCTGTTGAGTGGGGAGGATACTCATGGTACTCCAGAAGTTTTGTGGCTAGAATTCCTATCATTCCTGTCCAGTGGCCATTTGGAGTGCCTTTATGTCCCCTGCCTTAGATAGAGTATGGTAAATTTAGATTTTAAAACTGGCAGTAAATAAACAGTACTGGGAAAAGTGTGTTGCCATAACAGCCTGTGTGGCTACTATGGAAAATGAGGTGCTAGCGAGGTGATAGACTTTTGTGTTTGATTCAGAACGCCCAGAGCTTGGAAGTGCTGAGATGGAATTGTTAAGGAATTCTAAGTAACTGATCTTTAAATATTAAGAAGTGTAATTCAAGTGTGAATTCATTCAGCCATTAAACTTTAAAGTATCATATGATATATGGAGGGCGATTATAATATATTAATATATTGAGAAATGTCAAAATAGCATTTTTTATGATTTATTTTAATGTTTAATTTTTGCTGAAAAAATGAATTGTAGTAACAGATGACTTAGTCAGTCAGTCTGAAGCTCTGAGAAAGCCCTCTGGATATTGACAGGATGACATAACCGGGTGACGTGATTGGTTTGACTACTGTCTTGTGTTCATTTGTACAGCTCCTTGTTTTTAAGATGGCTTCTATTGGACTATTTGAGCTGGGAGGAGAAGGAGGCTTAACAAAAGCAGCCAGTCGTCTTAGCAGTACTTATAGAAATCATCACTTGCTGCATCTTACTGTTTTAATAATCTAAGAGGTAGCAAAACATGCATCACAAGACCAGATTGCTATAGGATGTGGGGTGTATGCAGAAACTTGCAAAGAACTGCTTCCAGCAGCTTCTGTGTAGAAAGTGCTGCCTTGAGTAGAGGTCACAAAGACAATCAGCAATTTGCCACAAACATTTCTGGAGCGCATAGAGTATTATAAAAGTGGTTGGTCTGTTCAGTGAATACATTTTCAGCCTGTCTATAGAGAAACACAAAACCATACAGTTATTGCTGGGACCACTGTTGTAATTTTTGGCCAGCTACTTGCAGGTTGTTAGTGATGGAGTAGGCTGTACATTTATCTTTTTTTTTTTTACTCCCCATTTTTCCAATATACACATGCAAACAGTGATCAGATCAAATTGTCATTGCTTTAGTAATAGTCAGTCAGCTTGCAGTCATAATTCTGCATTTCCTTGTTCAGTCTCCACCTTGGCAATGATATGAGCAGCCATAATAAATATTTAAGATAGCCCATCTATATTCAGAGCATATATATATTTCATACTGCAGTTCTGCTGAGTTTCATGGGTTTTTAATGGTCTAGGTTGGTGAGTGTCTGAATGTGTAAACAGGTACTGGGGTGGTAAGGAATGAGCTAATGAGGCCTTCTCTTCTCTCCCTTCAGCTGTTTAATGTTCCTAGGCTGCGTGTACAAACAGTGGACACTAATGAGGGTATCGCCTTCTGTTTCCCTTTCAGGTGTCTATTCTAGCCTGCCCTGATCCAAAAGTTCATGAGATCGCATACCAATATGGAAAAAATATTGGAATAGCATTTCAGGTATTAGTAACTAATGCAGGGGGCTGCAGTGTCCTCACAGGGGGTCCACAAAGGCTTGATAAAATAAACGTTACAAGCTTTTAAAGTTAAAATAGAAAGAGAGAAAGAAAGGCAGACAAATTTGTATAGAATCATTCCAGTGAAAATATTATCATAGGAGTGCATGCATTTATATATTTATTTATGTCTCCAAATTTGAAGACCCTTGATGAGCAATTTCAAATAAATATTTGATGTACTTTAGGGTTTTAAATCTTAAGTCTTGGTGGTCTGTGGCAAGAAAAGATATTTAAAGGAGGTCCATGGTAAAGAAAAGGTTAAGAACCACTACCCTAAGAAGCAAGTTTTAGGAAACAAATGTTTTATAATTATTACATGGATACTTTGTTAAAAGGAAAAGATATTAAGTATGTGCTGCAGTAAAATTGGTTGTTGTCTGTTTACAGCTGATAGATGATGTGCTGGATTTTACATCATGTTCTCAGCAGTTAGGAAAGCCAACATCAGCAGATCTTAAGCTTGGAATAGCCACTGGCCCTGTCTTATTTGCATGTCAGCAGGTAGGTTTAATAAAGATACTGTCTTCTCCCCAAATTAAACAACAGTGTAGTAGGCTTAAGAAAGATAGGTATACTGCAGTTTAAGGCTTTTCTTTGAAAAGAAACAGCAGGTAAAGAATTTAAACAGTTTATGGAATAGGACTGTATTCTCTTGACCAAGAAAAATATATGCCTACTTGGTGCAGGGGAGGGTGGATGCTTAGTGGAAAGAGGGACAACTTGCACAATAACTATTGAAGCAGGTGTGAGTAACACGTGACTTATGTGCCATATTCAACCTCAAGCCCTCTCCCCTCCTCGCCCCAAAGTGCTGCCAGAATTCAGCAGCAAACCACTGAAAGCTCTCTGAAAAATAGGCAGGGAATGCTTGCTTTAAAGGAGGTTTCAGAGAGTCCTGCTGAGATTCTGTGGCAGTTTGCATACCACAGGGCAGGGATCTGCTCTAACCAACAGGAAGTGCTTGTTCTCATTTGTGGCTAAAATGTGATGATATGACTTGCTGTGCAGGGTCTAGGGGTGCTGTGGACTGCAGGAGGACCCAGGAGGCATAATTTGTTCTCAGATCTGCCAAAGTTACCCACACCAATTCTAAAGGAACATTTAATACTTTGTTACAATTTCCTGCTTTCTTATTGCACAGTCCTAAATTACCAACTTAAGTCAGATGTCTGTCTGTTGATGAGTTCCGGCAATCATGCCATGTTGTTTCCTGGGTAGAGTTTTCTTTAATGGCCTTTTTTTAAAAAAACAAGTCACTTTGCAGTTCACTTCCTATTTGAAAAAGGGTTTTCTCCCAAGGCCAAAAACATGGCAAAATTGTCTTTATGCCCCTGCAGGTCATTTTGGGCAAATATCTGCTCCCTCCCATTTTTTTTAACTTTGAGGGAAGTGCATAGGACCCTCAAATACATTTCCTCCAACTCTCACTAATCCAGTGGCAACAGTTTCCAGCTGAGTGTAAAGATAATCCTCCCCTCTTTTCTCTACACTGGAGTATACAGTAAAGTAATTCATAGTCTCTTTCTAAATATATTACAATTACCCTCAAAATTGAATTAAAATAATAGATCTATGAAGATACATAAGTATTCATTTCACTTAACTTGATTTGTAGAAAAATTAACTTTTTTTTGGCAAAGTTTGGAACTACCTTTTGGGAGAGTTTTGTTAACCTACTTGTGTTGAGAAGCAAAAAGCCGAGAAAATATTCTCCAAGGTTTCTTTTGATTGAACATAATGCTGTACTTCAGTGTGTACAAGTTCACTTTTCTCATATTGTTTGGAAAAATTTTGGGGGGGCAGAGTTAATCTTTGTTCTTTGCCTCACTTAGTTTCCAGAAATTAATGCCATGATAATGAGGCGATTCAATTTGCCAGGAGATATTCAGCGTGCCCAGGAATATGTTTTAAAGGTAAGAAAAGGCTTGAAACTGTTATACTATTTTAGCTGTGTGTAAGATGTTAAACATTTTTATGACAAATATTTCTGATAGAATAAAAGTTTTGTATCAGTTGCAAAAATGTGAAAGTAGAAGACACAGAACAAAAAAGCCATATATTGCCTGCTGATACATCTCCATCACTTTTTCTTTTTTTCAGAGTGGAGGTATACAACAGACAACCTACCTCGCCCAGCGCTACTGCCATGAAGCAATGAGAGAGATCAGCAAGCTCAGACCATCCCCTGAAAGAGACGCCCTTGTTCAGCTGGCAGAAACTGTACTTTCCCGAGACAAATGACACATCTCCTTCCATTCATTCTGGCAGCTAATTTACCAGACTGTGCCTAAAACTACATTTGCGGAACATCTTGGCTTGCTTCCAGCACAGTAACCATTTTTTTTTAAAGTTATCCTCACTGAAAGAAATATAACTAGGGTTTATATGAAGTACAAATGTTTTATTGAAGGAAGCCATACAAAATAATGAAAACATGATCCATCTGTTCAGCTGGTAGCAATGCCCTGTGCCTATGGGTTGTTTTTTTTTTAATGAGGAGGGTTCATGTTTCATGTGGGCACTGTTTACATTGTTCAATATTGACACTGAAGGCCACAAAGAATAAATACAATCAATGTGTTGAAAAACTCATTTCTGTAATCCCTGGTGTGTGCTGGGACTACAAAAATACCTTGAGTGACCTAACTGCCTATTAGAATTGCAGAGTACCCAGAAAATTAAAGGAGATTGGTTTATTATAAAAGACTGTACATAAAATTTTGTAATTAAACAGGTTATATACAGATTAAAGAGATGTTCCAATTCATAAAGGGAATACAGAGATTTTACGGGTTGCTAATTGTTCTCAGAAATAACAAGTTAACAATTAGGAAAAGGCAAAAAAAAAGCATTTAATATAATTAGGTTCACTTAAGAAGGCAAGGACTCCTTCAGTGTTTAATGTCACACTAGAAAATAACTGCAACTGCTTTCAAACATCCAAGTACACCTGCTTTTTATCATTTAAAAGTTTAATACCCCTTAGGGCAGTGCTTAATGCCCCAAATAAATTTTTCCTAAATAAAAAGAAACAAATCCCTTACTAAATCATAGACTGCCTTAGATTATCTAAGTAATACAAATTTTGTACAAACAAACCAGAAATAGCTGATCTCATGCTCGAAATGGAGGTGTCAAAGTGCACACTTTGTAAAAGGAGCGAAATAAGTTGTGACAGCTTGTGTCTTTCTCTAGGTGAGCTGAAAGGTTAGCTCCTTTCAAGCAGATGCATAGATGAGCATCTCTGATACAGCTCACCTCCATCTAGGCCCACATGTTATGTGTCTTCATAGATCTTCCCCACCCCAGCAATCTACTTCAGTGAATGTGGACAAGTCAGTAGCAAATCCTTCCAATGATGCAGTTTTATTTTCAGCAGGATATAAGACTTCCATAGTTAAATGGACAAAGCTTAAGTGATCTAAATTTGTAAAAAAGACGTCACTGGTGGGTTTTTTCCTTCCACACCATGTGTTACAGAATATTAAGAGTGGCTACAAAGCATGCACAAAGTACACTGCTTTCTAACCAGAACCACTGGGTGTCATAGAATGTTTTTACTTGTTATAGAATAACAAAGAGCTACAAGATGTTGGGGAGGGTTTCATAATTGATCCCAGTTGCAAAAGCCTTAGATAGAATTTTACACAATTTTATGCTAGATCAGTACTGCAGGCTTGGACAGCTCAGCACATGTCAAAGGAGGTATGGGCACAGCCAGGTCTCCTTAACTCTTAAGAAAAAAAAATCTCTCATAACCCTGTTATTACTTTGCTCGCTCTCACAGTAACTATTCAAAGAAGCATGAGTGGTAATCTTCTGATGTCGTCATTTCCAGTCACAAAAAAGGAAGCTAAGGAGTTGTGTAATTTTACATGCAGAAACATGTTTTTCCTTCAAGAGGATGTTTCATTTTGGACTTGCAATCAAAAAGCATCCCTGCTGATAAGGGGGAAGTTTGCTAAATCGCTGCTTCAATATTGCTTTGCAAGGCAAGCCAGCAGAATTAATGGACAAGACCTTTGGTTCACTTATGTATTTATGAATGGAAAAGTCAATGCAAATTTACTCATAAAAAAACCTCAGGTACAAATTACATACACATCATAAGACCACCCATCTTTGATTCACATGAACACCTCGGAGACTCAAATGACTCATTGGAATAAACTTTTAGTGAAAGTACTCCAAGTAAAAGATTACAACAAATTGGAAGCATCTTGGATTTCTTCTGGAAAAAAAAGTATAATTCAATACATAAGTTTGTATGCATGCTTTTAAACGAATACTATACTTTGAGAATGAGCAGGAGTCTAAACAAAGGTAAATGACCAGCACTATCAAAATTTTCAACCAGATTTAATGTTAGTCTAACATAGTTGTTAGTTTACCATGCTGCACTGAAAAAAGAAAATAATGGCACAATTTGAATCATGAGTCATTAAATATTATATACCCTACTTCCCCAGAATATTTAGGCTGGCCGTAAAAATCAACAATGCATTAAGTAAATAAGCATAATCAATAATAAACATTTGCTTGTTTTACAAACTCTGTAGAGACAAATGCTTACGGATGAACATTCAATCATACCATTTAAACAGTATGGCCTGAAAAGATGGGCACATTTTAAAAGAGTATTAAGACAAGTGTTAACCTTTAAGTTACCCTTTGTAAATAATTATGGCATGATTGAATACAAGACCTGACCTGAAGAGTGAACTTAATCCGCATAGTGCATGATTGATTCGACATAGTTTCCAGGAAACAGGCCAGTCACTCTGTTGCAAACACCTTCATACCAGCCGTCATCATTCTTCTTGATAACATAAATGATTGCACCTTCCATGAATGACAGCTCATCATCCTTGTCCTTTGTGTAGTCATATATGGCAACGACTAAAAGTAAGAAGAGAAGAGTCAAATGAATTTTGTAGTAAATTAGGCTCAAAGCAGTTATACTGCTGTATCAATGATTTCACAATTTAACCTGCAAACTAACTGCAAATGGACGGATGCAAACTTACAACCAGAAAGAGACTAATCTGGCATTTTAAACAATAGAATTTGCACTGTAATTGCAAAATGATCACTTAGTAGTAGGACATATGTTTTGCATGCATGGCATCTCAAATTCAGTATCTGGCACCTCAAAGGAATCTTGAGCAGCGAATAATTCTTGAAGAGCTCTTGCCAGCCCAATTACAACTGGACTAAATGGAAACGCTTGATGTAAGCCAGTTTCATACATTTCCCCAAATGTTATCCATAGGCAAGATAAGTGAAATCCAAACCTCCACCCTACACGCCCAATTTAACAGATGGTATTAATTCTGATCTGGATCCTTCACTGTTATAAACTCATATACAGCAGGACCCTTGTAATAGTTGGTCAGGAGCCATACCTAGATCATTAGATTATATGAACTCAACTTCCCTCCTTTAATCAAGTAATGGTACCCTATTCCAAATCCTCTGTTAGATATGTGAGGCTCACTGTACAGTTAACAATGACAAAGGCTTGAACCCTACTGTTAGTACCAATTAGTGCAGAGTCACTGGATCAAGTAGTACATGGTAAGTGAACACTTAACATAAATCTCATTGATTCAGTGCTGTACTCTGCATAGGACTATCAATAAGATTCATGCCAAACTTGCAACATTAGGAACAGTATCCAGAATATTAAGGGAACAATATTACTTAACATTTATGCATTTATTCATCCATATGCGCCCCCAATCTTGGTGATTACATGCCATGTCAACTTTATCAACAAATTTATGTCATATTATGGAGCTAGCATCTACCAGTAGTGCCAGGCTGGAGGGCACCATAGTACAGTAATTTATACTATGAGCAGCAGCCTGCAGACATCTGCCTCTCCTTTTCAGATTGTTTACCATCCCCACCTCTCATTAATTTGCAGCCAATACACACAAACTACACTCACAGTGCACTCCAGACAACCAAAATCTATATTCATGCTAATACCTTTCATTCCAACATCTAGACTTACCATCCCCACTCATCTTCTGTAACTTCTTGCGTAATTCAAGAGTGTGCCCACATACTTTATTCATTCCCTTAACACCAAGTAACTTCCAAGTTACCAAGCCAAGAAGCAGTACATCTGCTGCTGTGATCAACTTGTTACTCATATCAGCTGAATAACAAGACTCCCAATTCTAGTTTGCCCATTGATTCCTCCAGTAAGATGTAGGGTTTAACAATGGTTCCTTCAGAGCAACCAACAAGACAGTTCTCCATGCTCCTTCTGTTCCAGAACTGATCTTTCTTACCTCAGGCACCCTTCTAACACCCACATAGCTTTACTCTGTGTCTTAACATTAAAAAGGTCAGTAACTTCAATGTGTTTGTCATTCCCTCCACCATCTACCAATGGAGATGAAGGGTGGTTTATTGCTGTATCTATACAAGAATAAGGGGAATTCTAACTTTTGTTGCTACAGCTGGTTTTGCAAATAGGTTTTCAAAGCCAGGTTATGGTAATACAGTAAAAAAGTGCACAGTTCTGTCTCCTCTCTAAGATTGTAATTATCACTAAAAATCAAGGCCATAATCTAACAGAGATTTACATGCATAAGTGCAAAAGAGATTATAAGGATTTACAATCATAAATTCTCTTATAACAACCTAATACAATGCAGGAATCAGTATGGTCCCATTTTATTTTTTCCAAATAAAAACAGATACGCCACATGTCAGCAAGACTTTAAAAGTTGCCTTTAAAAAGTTAAAAATGTTTTTTCTTTGCTCACTCAAGGTCATTTCTGGAAAATCATCCTTCTGAAACAAACAAGATAAATGAAATCCAATTTGCCTTCTTAATGGATTATTTGCCTTCTCTCATTCCAAAGTGCTTAAAGGTATATTTTAAGATTTTGCTATATTTGTTTTTCAAAAATGGACTAGACTATTGTGAAAAAGAGAACCGCTGTATCTTGGTCTAGATCAGGAATAGAGTTCTTCTAACCTGAAAAGACATGGATATGCCCTTGGAAACATGCAAATGTTTGGTTCCAATGACATAAGCCACTCCACTCAACAGATGACCAGATCAGTTTCTTTCTTACTTAGTAAAAGGTAGTACTCATAGGTGCATTTCACTGCCAGAAGCATTTTAGAAACACTGGCCATGTTTAAATGTCATAGTAAATCATAGTGAAGCATGACATGACCAGGCTTTGCACTCATATATTCCACCTTCATGAGGCTGACAAGAGGAGCTCAGATGCTCCATTTGTTTAACCATGGCTCCTTGTGTTGTCTGGGATGATAAACCAAAGTTAACTGTTGTTGTTGTTATGTGCCTCCAAGTCAATTCTGATTTATGTTGAGTCCAGTGTGAATTTATCATGTGGTTTTCTTGGCAAGATTTATTTATAAGGATTTTGCCAGTGCCAGCCTCTGAGACTGGAGGCTTTCTCAATACAGAGTCTGATTTATCCTAAGTCACCCAACAGGTTTAGGGGATTCAAACTCTGGTCTTCTGGAGTCCTAGTCCGACACTCAGACTACTATGCTGGATCAGATGAAGTTGACCTTAACCATAGTTAACTCAATACAAACCAACTTCAGTCTTTGATTTAACGTAAGCCAGTTAATCATAGTTCTGGTTTAGATGACTAACCAGCTGTGATTAAGCAAAGGGAGCAGTTCCGAACACCCCTTTTCTCAGCCATAAGAGGAGACCGGAGATTAGGCATGCCAGGGTTGCTGTGATGCATTCCTGGTGTGTTAAATTGCAACATTCAAATGCAGCTGATACCTTATTAATTCTTAGATATATCCTATGAGTTAGGCCAACAATATTTTTCCATTGTGTATCCTTAATTGCTGGAAGGATTCTGTGGCTGTAAACTAGTCCTTCACATAAGACTTCACCACAGGTTTGTGGTGTGATTAGCATTAAGTACAGAGAGCTAAAAAGTACTATTTTTAGATATACTGCAAAAGCACTGTAGGTCCTGCCTAAGGAGAAAGGTGGGATATCAATCAATCAAACAAACATGTCAGTCAGGTAGTCGGGGTCATTTTGTTCTCTTTTCACGCAAATGTGCTAGCCCTTTACCTTTCTCAATATAGTTTTTAGGTGCCCAAGCAGGATCACCATCTGCATATGGATCATTGTACTGCACTACTGCAGCCTCTTCATCTTCATAGTCCACTGGTGGTGGTGGTGGAGGGGGTGGAGAGTCATCAAACATAGGCATCTCATCAGGCGGAGGCGGTGGAGGCGGAGTTGGGCTGTCGGCAACTAGAAAGTCAGTGAAAGGAGGATCTCTGTTAAATATTGGGCAAATACATGTAACTGCAAGGCTGAAGCTCTATATCTTCTACAGAAGCTAATGGCATGCACTATGGTACCATGCAAGATTAGAAATGAATGCTTGATGTGTTAAAATGCTTCAGTATACAGCCTTGCAAATTACTAGCAGCCACATAACTACAGATGCTGTTTTCAAAACAGACTCTCCAAAGGCTTAAGCCAACCTGTAGCAGAGGAGGTAATGCATATTTTCTCACTTTTATGGTGCCAAAGGTTGCATCACTTCCTGCTCAAGAAGCTGAGATGGAACCTGCTACATAGTGCAAGCTCAACAGCAAATGTGTCATTCTGGTTGTTTCAACATTATTTTATAAGTTTACTTTTGCTTTAAGACTTTTATTGAGACATAGATGTAGACATTATTCCTTCACTGCCAAAGGCAATCCCAAGGCAGGGTACATGGAATGATAACAGTAATATAACAATAAAGATCAAAGATCAAATTAATAAAACCAACAATTAAAAAACCACCAGGAGTAAGGGAATGTGTGGCTTTCTACATGTTAACTGGATTCCAACTCCACCAGCTCTACCAAGTACACAGCGGTAAGAACTTCTGAGAGGCCTAGAGGCTCACACGTTCCTCATCCCTACTTTAGACTTTGTTTTAAAATCTCAGAATTGTCTTCCAAATGTCCGGGCAAAAGGGAAAGTTTTAATCTGGCATCAGAAAAAGCAAAGAATTGATGCTAATCTTGTTTCCCACAAGAGGGCATTTCAGAGCTGGGGTGCCACCAGAAAGAAAGCCTTCCGCTTCTAGACAGAAAGCCAATAGTAAGAGTATAACTTCCTATTCAGTCCCGCCCCACCTTAGACATTGATGGAAGGAAGACAGTCCTTTCGGAAAGAATCTGCAAATTGTCTCATACTGTATACACATAGAATGGTCTGAAAGGTTTGGGGAGCTTCACTGCAGTCCTATAACCTAATCCTGCAGGCAGAGCCCCCACCCAGTGACAAGCCTATGTATTTCCAGTTCTATGTCCCAACATGCATGACAGCTATTATCCTAAATAAGAAGCCTCTTACTGTAATATAATAGCAAGGTGACTCTGACATGTACACCAGTATTGGATGAGAGTCACACAGACAAAGACCTGACAAATTTACTTATAGGCACCTAAATCTATTAATTCAACAAGCTTGTGAATCATAGATGTGCTTCCATTAACACAGCATACACTATCAAAAAATCCTATTCAAAGAAGGATTGCCAGAGTGGGTTAAGCGAAGGAACTAAAGAACATTATTTTTTTTTAAGCGGCACTGATTTTAACAAGAAGAAAAATAAGCATACTTGTTACAGTATCAGTACAAATGAGAGGATATGGATGAATTTGGATGAATTGCCCCAAACTTGGCAGCATGGTTGTCAAAAAAAACCTGATCAGTGATGTCACTTTCCAGCAATTAAATCAGAGGTGAGAAGCATGCTGCCCTCCAGATGTTGCTGGGCTGCAAGTCCCAGCAGCCCTAGCCACCGCAGGCTACGGTGAAGAATGTTGGGAGTTGCAACTATAGTCCAACATCATCTGTAGTTCAACCTGGATTAAATGATTCATGTATTTCTAGATCAATTTATACATCATCTAGGATTGCACTGCAGTAGGTCTTCCCCTGGCAAATTCCTCATATACTAGAAAAGCCTCTAGGGCTCATGTCTGAACATCAGAACTGTGCACTCTGCAGAAACAGTTGGACCATCCAGTCCTAAGTGCAATATCGAAGTTTTGTCCACCTTGTTTTCTTTCTTTTTCACTTGCACTGTTTTTTAACAGACTGAAACAAATATAAAACTTAGTCCACATCCATTTCTCCAGATGATTTAGACTGCTGGCAACTGTCCTCTGATTTTGTGTCAGCACTGCTCTGTCCATTCATTGGTCAGTATTTTGCCTGATTTTGTTCTAAGTTAGTAGCATATCATTCCCACTTAATCTTAATCACTCATTTTACTGAGACTTCAATTCAAATAACTCAGTCCAGATCCAACCCAGTATGCCCTAGAGCAGTGGTTCTCAACCTGTGGGTCCCCAGATGTTTTTGGACTTCAGCTCCCAGAAGCCCTGAGCATTGACCATAGTGGCTGGGGCTTCTGGGAGCTGAAGTCCACAAACATCTGGGGACCCACAGGTTGAGAACCACTGCCCTAGAGTGCAATATCTTACTTGCCCTTCCCTTTTCATACATGACTTTTGAAAGGGGTTGTTTTTAAATGTACTCAAGGGCATTGCTGGAATGGATAATCTGCTTTTTCACTTTGATGATTCCTGATACTAAGGCTCAAAAACTCCCACGTACATAGCCCCACTTCAGCCTTCCCTTTTAGCACTGTCCTGATGACGACTGCTTCTATGACGATAAAGCACTACAGAATATTGGGGGAAAACATACAAATTGGAAGAGGTCATTTGTCAACTTTTGTCTCCTAAAAACATAAAAGTCCAAGAGATTTTTGAACAGAAGAAGAAACTAAAAGCATCAACATACTGTAGATGAATATACTTCTAAATGTTTTTTTTTAATGGACAAATTGAACCTTGATGTTGAGAGGCAATCTACATCAGAATAGCAGGTGCATGGAGGCATCCTGCCAGCCAAGAGATGCTGGAAGAGACAGGCCTTTGGTAGAGCTTGGAGAAGAACTTTTTGAATTGTTATTTGCATAACTTCCTAGTCAGCATGCTGGCTGGGAGATTCTGGAGGCTGTAGTCCAAAATGTAACTTTTTAAAGCTTTGGCCTCTAGTCTGATCTTATATTCTTAGGACAAAATCCAGCTGCTAGTAGCAATCAGAACACACCCACTGACTCAACAGAAAGTACATAAACATTGACTTTAGACATTTCTACACTAGACTGTTATAGCGCTACAATTCCACTTTCAACATCCTATGGAATCCTGGGGTTTGCAGTTTCGGGAGGGGCCAGCTGGAAACTGCAAACCCCAGGATTCCACAGGATGTTGAAAGTGGAATCATAGCGCTATAACAGTATAATGTGGAAATGGCCTTTGACTTTCCAAATTCCCATCATTTCTACTCTAATTGGGGCAAACAACTGAATATAGGCACTAATTTTGTGTTTATTGCTTTCTCAAAACACTAAAAACAATCCCCTCCTTTTCATATGCAGTACTTAAGACCCTGGCTCAAAATTTGTTTTACATTATGTCAAATAAGAACGCATAACAATTTATTATATCAATGCCATGTAACATGACAACAAGTATACATACACTGGGAACTTCTATCACAAGCCCTACTGAAATGGATGGAAATTTCACTTTTTCAGTATTAATTCACAGTGAATTGCCATCATTACATTTCTTTTGTCCTAAACCATTTAATGTAAGAGACAGGCATGTACAGAAAAACAGAACAGTTAATGGACAAGATCCACTTCATTCTAAAGTGCACAGGGACTTTGAGAGAAGCCATTTTCATTCTAGGATTTTATTTCGCTCAAGAAGAAAATAAATGCTCTTAAGGATCAAGCATTGCTCATCTTATTTCAGCAAATGAAAATTATTTTGTGCATAAAGGAGCACCTTGCCCCAAAGCTTTTCAACAGATACTGGAATATAGCTAGTGCTTGTGCGCTATACAAGATACCCACATTCAAGTTAATGTAATGGAGAAAGAACATAATAAAATGTACAATAAATGTAAGTCTCCAAGCTCCTTCATTTAATTTAGGTTTTAAGCAGTTAGTTAAAACAACAACAACAACAACAACAATTATTTTAAAATATTGTAGGGAAAAATGTAATTGCTTGGATTTATCTGAAATAATAAGTGCAAGCCCTTATATTCTGTAGCTCTATAACATCACTGAGCAGAACTCATTAGCTACAGTTATTTCCTCTTTATATAGTGTGCTCTTCACATCTGAATTTCATATACGCTTATATAGATCCTCCTTACTGCATTGATGCTTCACCTTTGAAATGCTCAAGAGAAATTTAATCCATCTAATCTCAATTTTGCAGCTGCATTATTGGCAAAATCAGGGCAGGACACTCTTTCAAGATGCATGTAGTATTTCACTGCACACAGGTGCACACATACACACACACATACACCCAATCTATCAACCAACTATTAGATGGAATTTTTGTTTATCATTTTCCAGAAAACACTTGGGTTGCAATAAAGTGTCTCTAGGACATCATAAAAACTAAAGCTAGCAGCTGCTTGTCTTCTAACAATCCTAGAGCTAAATGAATTGTGTCCTGTAGACTATTCTCAGCTAGGGGTGAGCAACTGGGAACTCTCAGATCTGTCTTCCTAAGAACCTGCGAACTGGAGTGCCTGTGGTGGAATTAGCAGCTGTAGCAAATGATCTGTAACCATATTACAGCATTTTAAAGAGTGTTTATTGCACACATATGATAGCGAATATGCTAGTTCCACTCCCTCTGTCATTGTTTTGCTTGTGTAAAAAGCAATGAGGTTGAAGAAGAGAGATTCCCTACGCATGCAGGTTCTCCACTCAAGCCAGAGTGCAAGGAAATAGAGAGAGCCGCCACAAACAGAAGATCCTTACCTCTTCAAATCCATTACTTTCCAAATGAACAAACTGGCAATGGAATTTAGAAAGATAGTTCACTCCACTCACTCACGAACTGAAAAACCACCTGTTAAGAACATCTGAATACTGTATTCCTTGCAGTCCTTGTTGAGTGATTGGTGCAATGAGGTACTGACCAACAACTTTTCCTTCCTGCTTCAGGAAAGCTCCAGGCAAAATAGTGGACCAGTGTCTTCAATCTTATGATTTGGAAATTTATCATGCACCCTTATTCTGACAGCCAGTTTTGTCCTTCATGATCCTTTCATGCAGTTGTTAATATCTGTTGTGCCATTTAACCTTTTGGCTCCAATTTGAGCAAAAATTATTTTCTTTAACTGAAATATTTAAATATATCACCCTTCATTTTATTTAATTTCAAGGGGGTTTGAAGGAGAAATTAAAAACGATGCAGCAAAGAAGCAATATTTCCTGTCTACACTCTGTAGTCCTTTTAAAACTAAGACTAATATGGATGCAAAGGAGAAAGTTCCCATACAAATAGCCTATATAGATAAAATATTTCTGAATACAGAAACATCTACATCTATTTAATATTCCCCTGTTGGCCATGAGGCAAATTACCACTTAAGCCTTCCGAATCAAAAGATCAGTTTAGGCAGTGATTCTCAACCTGTGGGTCCCAGATGTTCGTGGACTTCAGCTCCCAGAAACCCCAGCCACTATGATCAATGCTCAGGGCTTCTGGGAGCTGAAGTCCACGAACATCTGGGGACCCACAGGTTGAGAACCACTGAGTTTAGGGATTTGGGCACCTAAATACTCTAAAGGCACCAGATCCTATCTGATCTTGGAAGCTAAGCATGGCCAACCATGGTTAGTACTTGGATGAGGGGCCACCAATGAATACCAGGTGCCGTAGGCTCTATTTCATAGGAAGGAGCTGGCAAAACCATCTCTGACTATTCCTTGCCTAAGAAAACCCTATAAGATTCATGGGGTCGCCATAAGCCAACAGGCAATCTTTCATAGGGTTTCCTATTCAAATAATCTTCTATTAAATCTCCAGACTTCTAAATGATTTTATGTATAAATATGTGGGGGGGTGTTTATGTAATATAATATATTATACATTTATTTATTTTATACATATGACTTCAATAATTTTTTTAAAAAATCAACTTCAATTTTAGTGTATCCTTCTGGAATCCAGATTCCACATAAAAACAGGGCTGTTCAGTTGTCCTTTTTTTCCAGTACGCTCGACACACATAAAACACACATGTGTATCTGTGACTATATCTAGGGAGCAAAGTAATCATGTGCACATACACATACACACCCTCCCCTGGTCAAGAAGTATAGCCATAGTTCCAAAAATGTCATTAATAATTCCAAAACTAATGCTAAAAATCAGTTTTTTAAAAAACTGAGAAGGCACCTTTCAATTCTATAATGGCAGTAGACTACAAAACATGATTAGCATCTCATGTAGGAAAAAAAATAAGAAAATTCCCCCAAACAATAAAACCTAACAGCAGAGTCTCACTGGCCAGCCATGCATGCTAAGAGAGAGAAAGAAGAAGAGAGAGCCGGCTCTACTCTTTGGAGAAGCTGAGCTGCCAAACTTACTGTTTTCCTGCACCCTGGCCACGAAGCCTGTGAGAGGTATCTGTGGAGTCAACTGAGGCATAGGGGGAGGGGGCGGAGCAATAGAAACTGGAAGCAACACACGCCATAAACAGGGAAGTAAACACAGATACAGGAAGAAAAAAAAGGAAAACAAAAACAAAAAGCAGCTGTCAGTAACAATGGATCACAAAACAAGGTATGCAATGAACAACAAAAAAGCACACAACACGACCTCCTTCAAAGTTTGCTTTCCCAACAATACAACTACTGCTGAACTCTCTTTGAAGCCAATCGGAAGTTGAAGCAAGGGGGAAAGGCCACTGAGCACAGGCGGAGGTGAAACCAATATGCCGTGTTTTACCAATTTCACTTGAGTGTTTCAAATTATTTCTTTGCTTTCAACAGGGAAACACTGATCTCTCAAAAGCACTGGCATCCTGCAGCAACATCTTAACAAGGAACCGTAGCGCACAAGAGAAGCAGTAACTTTTGAAACAGGAAGCATTAAGAGCAGATTTTACAATAAAATCCCATGGGAAAAAAAGGGAACGAAAGCAGGGTGGGAATCACGCTTTACAACTGACCCTGAAACTAAAAAATCAAGAAAATGAGCTGCTGTAACTGCTTTTAAGGATGGCATTGACCACTATATTTTTTAAAAGCCACTCTGCACATAATTAAAGGCTTTTTGAAAGTTTGGATTTTTTTTTAAAAAAATAGATGGGCTTTTAAAGTTTCACAGTTGAATATATACCACTGAATTTCCATTTTTTGACATCTAAACAACCTCAAAAAAAGGATATCCCTGAGAACAAAATAACTGTTTTCTTGTCAGGCAAACCTGAGCATTCTAGAACACGTGTTTGCAATGGGCTTTGTTTATTTACTGCATTTCAATTAAATCAAGATGATGTGCATTCAGTTTCTTCCAACATACTGTGCTCATCAGTCAAGAAATTTTACATAATTTTGCACTTGCGTAGAAGCATCATGGGGAGGGTTTTCTGCTGTTGACACAGCAGTCAAAATCTTCAGTGGCAGTATCAGAACTTACATAATACTATCAAGATGAAATCTGTGTACAAGGAGGCTTCTAATTATTTTTTAAAAATACTTTCATTAAGTGCATGAGAAGGTTGAATTGTGAAGTGAAGGCTGAAGGTTGAATTGAACTCTAGGTGAATTATGAAAGAAATGACAGTGATTTGAAAGGACTCAGAAGGATGTGAACAAGGTGCCAAAGAAGTGGATGTTATTTATGTGAATTATTATGCACCTTTCATTCTCAAACTTGCATAACAGAATATGCCCAGCCTCCTCAAACTGAACAAAAGTATGCACAATCTACATTAGATGGAGACAAAACGTGTATCTCCGTAATTTCTCAAAACCTAGTTTTGTATAACCGTGTCCTGTCTTCAACTAGGCCAGTGGTTCTCAACCTGTGGGTCCCCAGATGTTTGTGGACTTCAGCTCCCAGAAGCCCTGAGCATTGACCATAGCGGTTAGGGCTTCTGGGGAGCTGAAGCCCACAAACATCTGGGGACCCACAGGTTGAGAACCACTGATCTAAGCTGTTAAGGCCTTCCATTGTTTCCGTTCTTTATTTTTTAAATATGTTTGCAGAGAGCCCCGCTAGCAAGTTTTGTAACAACAAGAAAATGGTCTTAAAAACTCTCAGATGGGATACATTTCCGTTATAGCACTTCTTCAAATCATGTCTTGAAAGCTCTGTGTTCAGCAGAGTAATATAACTGGAATCACAAATTTGAAATAGGTTCTAGATTTCCATAGTCATTTTATAAACAGTGCCATCATTTGGTATTTGTATTTTGACAATTACATCCAGAACTTAGGCCACTTCAAAACCATCTTGCTCCCCTATGTGGCAACATAAACAACACACAACACAACAAGCAAATTTACATAGATTTCATTTCCAAGATCTATCTTTTTCTTGCCCAACCCCATTCCCCCAAACTAAGTTTATCTCTTGGCATGAAAAATGCGGCCAAAGAGAAATGGGACACTTGGAAGCTATACTGTCAATACTGAGATATTAAATTAGAACTTTTAGAAAAAGATTAAAACAATCAGGAAGTTAAAATTAGTTGCAAGAAGTAACATTTAGGGATTGTGTCTGTATCCAAACAAAAATACGTGTTCTAAACATGAATTGCATTATAATGTTAAACAATAAGGACATTTTCTGAGCATGCTTTTGTCATACAGAAGGATGACCACCTGAAAGTGTTACAGCTGTTCCTCTATATTTTCATATACTCCCACTTGTACTTCTCTAATGAACTTGGCAGATAAACACTAGTACTATCAATTTATTTAGCATCTCTCAAAATTATGGACTGGGTTGGAAATTTAATTCCATCCTATGGTCCTTTCATAACATGGAGAGGAGCAAGAGGGAACCTGTCTACCTATTGTACCAATTACCATATTTGCCGGTGTATAAGATGCACCGGTGTATAAACGCACCCGTTTATACACCGGCGAATACTATTTGCTGGCATATAAAACACAGTGGCATATAAGATGCACTCCATTTCAAACAGTATTTTTTGGAAGAAAAGGTGACTTTTATACACTAGCAAATACAGTAACCCCTCCTCCACCCTGCCTCAGACCTCTGTATATCTGTACGGAGAAACTTCATTGAGATATGGGCTGCAAACATATAGACTATAGATACAGAGCATTTTAATTTCTTCAGTGAAACAGCTGATCAGCCACATGAGCCTGGCCAACAACTGTTCCACTGTACAATCACAGATCATTTTCAAATGCAACACTCCTGCATGAATATGCAAGTCCACTGAAGATGGTACTTGAGAGGAAAATTTTGCTCCTGCTCCATTCCACATGATCCATCAGACCAGGAGGAGAGAATTTTTTATCTAGCCTTATAACAGTTTACCATGGTCCTTAATAATGATGATGATACTGTTGCCACAGCTAGAAACAAAGAAAAGACCTAGGGAAATTAAATTCATTTTAAGGTAATTTATTTAACATGGTGCTGAAGAAAAGAAATAGCAAATTTGATACCACTTTGAAAAATTTGTTTTTCTAATGGCTTCTTGTCTAGTAAAACAATAAGTTAAATTCTTCGGTCCAGTTCAGATGCAGTGATCTTAGTTCTAATAAAACCATAGTCAGTTCCTGGTCCATAGTCGGAGATTAAGTCATAGTTTCCAGTTCAGATGCAACAGGAACTTGTGGCTCATTAAACCATAATAGAATTGCCAAAGCCTGACACACAAGGGGAGGAAGGGACAGAGATATAGAATGCTAGCTGAAGACTTGTCCTTGGCCCAATAAATCATGGTTTATTAGACCAAGACAGTTACATCTGAACAAGGACAGAATAAACCCCAAAACAATGCATGACCCTCAAAATGGTTTGCACAAAAGCAGCCCCAGGAGTTCTATGCTCTGCAATAACCCAGCAGCTTACTTGAATTTTGAGAATAGAGAGGCCCGCCATTAACATGAGGTTGAGCAGAAAATGGAGCGGTCACAGAAGGATTCCGCCTAAATCCACCAGAAGAGGCCGAAGAAGTAGTAGAGTTGTGTCGGGAAATCTGCCTGGTCATTGTGCCGTACTGGGAACCAGGAGCTGACCCAGGAACAGCTAAAACGCAGGAGTCAAAAGGAACCAACAAGACATAAGCCAAAACCAAAACCAAAAACACCTTAGGACAGACTGAGTGTAGAAAAAAAAGCAGACATGAATGGGGATGAATTAAGAGATATATGAAGCTCAAAGTACACCAAACACATGAAACTCAAATCCACGGAATTCATGGAGAAGATTAGGAAGAATGCATAATATGTGTGTGTGTGTGTGTGTGTGTGTGTGTGTGTGTGTTGTGCATGCACATACGTGTGTTCAGTGGGGAAGGGGAGATTATTCACCTTGCAAAGATCCATCTTTAACTCTTTCAGATCTGCTGCAGCCATTTAAAGATGCAGACAGTGGTGCAGATAAAATCGAGTTGCCCACATTGCATTAGAGAAGTTTAAATGCAATATCTTTCATATTATCAAGGGAACAAAGAGAATGTGAATGAAAGAATTTCCTCCAAGCTACCATAAACATGATTAGCTTTCTAAGATGCAAGAGGCTTCCATCTCCTTCCAAAAGAAAAAAAAATTAATTTGCAAACATAAGTTATTAAACAAAACTTCTTGTTACAAACCAGGTTAAGCTTGTCCCACTGACTGCTTTTTCTACCTCCCCCCCACCTTTCTTTGAAAATCATGATGACCCAACTCTTAAATTCTTCTTAGGTCTTTAAGCTGAGCTTGAAAATTTTATAGATAGTTTTTCTTATTAACAGGTTAGAACCACCAACAGTTTTCACTATCAACCTAGAATTTATTGGCTACCTGCCAAATTTAAGTTAATGTTTACAAACTGCATATTACAACTCCTACAAAAACAATCATGATCTGCTGAGTCTATTCACAATTCTGCTAGTTTACTCGAATAGCAAAAGTGATAAGACATGTCATGCTTATAAATCTAAAATGGACTAGTAAAACATCCAAATATCAAATTATTTGCTAATGCATAAGGCTTCTTCTGTGCCTTTTTAAAGCAAGTTAACAATTTTGAAACAAAATATTACTACATACAGATACATATGTGTTACAAATATATGATAATAGTCTAAAGACTCTAGGAATTATATCCAGTAGTGACTTTCTGCTAAACAAAAACTGTTTCTATTTGTACAAGGCCAGGGAGTCTATCAGCCCCTGTTCACTGCAGTTATTTGGAAACTACTCCTGTGGTGGAATATTAGACATGGTACGGAAGGCTGCAGCAAGTAGGGAGGATCAGCAATAACTGGATGCCTCACTTTGCACAACCAGAAGTACTTACCACTAGCACAAAGCCACCACTGGATACAACCCTGTTGACTTTTAATATTAACAGAATGTTCACTAATATTATCCAGGTCAAAGCCTCTCAAATTCACATTTTGTAAATGTCAGCATGATCAGAGCAAAATAATCAGCTTAGGAATATAAGATAAGTAGAGATCTTGAAGGGCTTACTTTTCTTTTCTTTTTTTGGACTACAATCGAATGTTGGCTGAAGGATTGTGTGAGCTGCAGCCTGCCAAAAGTAATTTTTCCAACTTCTGACAAACGCAAACAATATTTTGGTGAATTAGAAAGTGCAAATTGTATTATTCAGCTTTGTGCACATTTCACCTTTTATTATTTGTAAAGTCATAGGATATCCCAAAGAGAATAAAAATACATCTCCTTTCTGTAGTTATAGCCAACTTTCTTCTTGTATTATTAGCACATTGTGAGCTATTGATGTTTACTTGTTTTAGTGTGCTGTACCAGTGAATTTGATGACTTGGTGTAGGACATGTGTGCCAAGCCAAAGCTTATATTTATTGCTTATTATTATTAAAGTTCTATGAATTTTATACAATGAGCTAAATATTTAAATAAGCTTTAAATATTTAAACGAGTTAACTTCATTTAAATAAAAAAAGCTATAATTTATCACCTCCTGTAAACTAACTTTCCAGATTACCTTGTTGCTATTTTAAATCAAATGTTGTAGTTTAAAAACTCAAGGAATAAAACATTAACAATGGCTTCTTTAAGACAGACATGGACAGCCAATGATAAGACATTACTTTTTGACAAAGTAAACTCATCATGTTTCTTGTATCTTGCCCAGTTTGTGTGGATACTTATTTTTATACTAAAGTATAAATGAACAGACCACTGAAAGAATGTATGAGGGGGGGAATCTCTTCAACTTCCACTACACAGGAGTGGATTCAAGGAAAATATTTATGTGAAATATTAGATATAAGTGATTTTTGGCCATAGGATTGTAGCTGGATTTGTGCCCCCTAAAAGTTGCTACATACTGAAAGAAGGTAGAACATGGACAACTAAACAATTTCTGGTATGCAATCTAATGCCTATTGATGAATTAGATTCTTGCAAGAACATGTGTTCTTAAGCAAATAGATGAGCTCATTTATATAAATTATGCATTTTTGCTTTGTAAATTTCACACAGAACAGTGGACCACCAATTCCAGGGCAAAAAAGGAAAAGCAAAGCACAGATGAATAAATTTAACCTACCCTGAAATGCAAAGTATCACCTTTCCTCGTGCTGTTCCCCCTCCCCTCGATGTGTTGTGCTACAAAATTTGGCTATGCTGGCTGGGGACAAAGAACCTGTATCTTGGGGACCCTTGGTTGGGGAGGGCTACAGTATTTATTTGGGTGAAATACATGATAAGACTATGTGCCTACACACATACCATCAATCCCTGGCATGTCCTATTAGAAGATTCTTGAGCAGCAAAACCAAGAAAGCTGTCTGCCTGAGACCTTGAGGAAATACTGTCAATCAATGTGCAGACAATTCTTGGCTAGAAGCAACAGGTCTCCCTAAGTATACCTGAAGGCTCCTGTATTTCTATTCAAACTTTCAGAGGCTTTCACCACAGAAAAATTAGTTGGGATTAATTTGGTTAAATCCCCAATCTTTCATTATTATTCTAGAAGATCATATACACACACCAAGACACAGAATTATAAATGCATTAGTTGGAAGAAGAGGAGGAAAGGAGAGTGGAAATATTAAATGTTATATCCACAAACTGCTGTAACTCCAGCACACTCAGAAGATCTCACCTACAATATTGCCCATCATGAGAGGCGGGGGCACTGGTGGTGCTGGGGGAGCTTCAGGAGGAAAAGGAACAGATATGTATGCTATTAAAACAGTTCAGATTGCCAAAGTCAGGACTTGGTCCAGAGTCCAACCTTTCAAGATTCTTTAGAGATCCTGACTGGATACAGGTGCCTATTTACAAAGTCAAGACCACTGCTTGTAAATCAGTGGGAGGAAATGTAACCAGAATTCATGCAATTTCTTCTATTTGGTTGCATGGCAAAAAATATATTTTAACATGTTTCTCACGGGTGATCAGAAATAATGATGTGGAGAGTAAAGGCATGATCAAGGTCAAGATCATCATCGTTACCATCATCATCTCCTGACCTATGGCTATATGCTGGAGACTAACATGCCATGGGATGTGATTACATGCAACTTGTAGTAAGTTCACAAGCAGACACCATGAAAGCAATAGCTATCTGCATCCATTCCTCCATCAGTAAAAAAATCATCATTATTGGGGATACAAACCATAGACCTTAATCCAGATTAACTGTCCCATGTTTATACAGATTTTTACTCCCTTTCCTCTAGGTTGAATTAACATTTTCTCTGTTGCAGGGAAGACATCTATGCAGATGCAACAGGATCACAACTCCTCTTTTGCACACCCCAAAAGAGGTGTTCCGGCACTCAATATAGAAGCTCAGGAAGACAACAAAGGGTGATTCAGTGATAGAAGCAGTGAAGGTCCAGTCCCAGCACACACACATCTTTCCAATTCTGCTGCAGTGAATGTTGCGCTAAAAGCAGATGGTATTAGCTTCCAAAAGCGGCTAACATATTTAAATAACCATTGCTTAGGGTTTATTCTAGATGATGACTCAATTATGCTTACAATAAAGTATCATCCTCTTTTAGAAGTATAACTGAAGAAAAA
The DNA here is from genome assembly GCA_948472985.1 of Iguana delicatissima. Taxonomy (NCBI): domain Eukaryota; kingdom Metazoa; phylum Chordata; class Lepidosauria; order Squamata; family Iguanidae; genus Iguana; species Iguana delicatissima. The sequence continues at coordinate 151,463 of CAOKZL010000483.1, forward strand.
ATGTACTGTCCTCTCAAATCTTCTTTTCAAAACAGCAAGAGATGAATAGACAACTGAAGTTTGTTTTTTCACATAAAGTTGAAAGACACTGTGATCTTTTTCTTTTTGTGTGCTCAATCCTTCCATGAAATTGAACTGTAGAATAGGACCAGTCCCAGAACAGAACGCAGAGGTGTTCCTTCGCCCCCACTATAATATAGTTATCAATATCGTTTTACTGAAGTAAGCAATCTGAAACGGTATGATAAAGCACAGCCACTGAAGGTGATATAAATAACTGCACACAATCTACAATTTTTCTGAACTGTTCGTAAAGAATCTGAATGTCATGAATGAAATTGGTATATACTGTGACAATGTGTCTTGTATCATTTAACAGACCAATCTTGTTCCCGCCACCTATTTATGGATTATTATGTTTATTAAGGGCTCTCCTATAAAGATGGAAAGAAAAAGAATAAAAATCCCACAGATAACATTAAAAAGTATTTGAGATGTTCCTCTGGCCCAAACAAATTTTACCAGAAGCATCTGAGAGCATTCTGCACCAATAAAGAATATTGTCTAATAAGGTAGTCAAGTAAATACCTTGGCCTATAGTTGGTGGTGAGGGCGTAGGCACGGCAATGGGAATGCCAATACTGCTGCTTCCACTGTTTTCTCGACTGCCACTTCCTCCACTACTACCACTATTACAAACAAAAACAAGAACAGTACAAGGAGATAAGTAGGTGTTCTGCAAGAACAGTGGGTTTAATATGCGTGGCTTTAAAATGGAATCAATAGTGAGACAAATTACCTCAATTTCATGACAAAGCCATGAGCTTTAAATTGAATCTATCCAAGAGAAAAGGAAAGAGAGACATCGGAGGAGAGAGAGAGATCCTTGCCTCTTATTATCATATCAGCAGAGCAGAATGCATGAAATTGTAACAGATACAGATGTAATTAGCCAGGTCATTAGACACTCACATACAGGCCCAGTTTTAGCTATCCTACTATTTAATTAAAAAGTGTAAAGAACACTCTGAGAACTAAAGAACTATTAGACTACATAATGTTCTAAATGGTTACAGGAAGCCTGAAGTAATTAAGGGTGATAAACTGCATGTTAAAAAACTTCCAACACGTAAGTGATTTGTAGTCCAGGTGTGATGAGCACTAAAGGAATTTCCTTGCTCCTAAAGTATCAAGAAGGGCCTAAATACCCTAAAAGGCATCAGATCCCATCTGATCTTGGAAGCTATTGAGGGTCAAGTCCAGTTGGTACTTGGATGGGAGACCACCAATGAATGCCAGATGCTGTAGGCTATATTTCAAAGGAATGAATGGGCAAAATCACCACTGGAGGAAAAAAAAAACCTATCACCATAAGTCACCAGGCATGCACACACACAAAAAAAGTATCAGGAAAACAGATTAGGATTGTTGCAAAACACACACACACACACACACACACACACACACACACACACACACCCCAGTGTAAAGTGCTGCTGCTCCAGGAATGTTGTTGAATACTCTCCATTTATTATGCCTGCAGCTATGCTTTTCTAAGAAATCTCATGCTCCATATAAATACAATTTGTATATGTTTTGCAAATCAAGGAGCACGAATCTGCATGAGGAAACTTGTTTACCCCTTGAATATGTTCTACCAAGCATACAACTGAGGAAGAGGGGGGCACTGTGCCTCCAGCAGCCATCCATGTCCCCAGTTCAGCTATCCAGCTTAGTAGAATCTCAGCTCCCCCCACCCCATAATGAAAAAATGGAGCAGCAAAGAGCCTTCGGAGGGGTCAGAATTTAGCTGCAGGAAAGTGACCCCAGGGACTCAGACCAAAAGGAAGAGAGCTGCCACTTGCCACTCAGCATAAAGTCCAGTGAATACACTGAAAAATGTAAATGAGTCATATAGAAATATATTAAAATACAGTATCACTGCATTCTGCACACTCATCTCAAATAAGGCAGTGTAAATTCCAAGCATTCAATATAAGTCAAACACACAGCTGCATAAAGAGAGGTATTAGAGAACACAACCAGAATGAGAGCTCATTCCCACAAAATTAGCCTTCTGCATGCCAAAGATCTTGAACTTGTTGCCATGGTTACAGCTGAATTTCGTACCACAAACCACTTGTGACACTGAAGAGTCCATTTCCGTTGCCTCAAATAATGGATGCACAAGAAGGCATTTATACAACTGTTTTAAATAAGACAATGTTTTAACTGACTGCAGGCTGTCTCAAAATAGAACTATTGTCATTTTGCAAGCTCTACATCAAATGTCACATTTATAAACTTCCATTACGCTACTCAAACAAAATCACGTTGCTGCTCATTAAAATGACCACTGCTATGCCTTTAGCCATTAATGCAGCCCAAGAAACTACAGTGCTGGAAAATCTTGCCTCCAGTTCCCTAAAGCAAACAGCTGTGGCATATTCTTCTCAAGAGAATGGCTGGCACTTCTAGAGAGCAAGTGTTGGATCCAAGGACATTTCTGTCCATTCAGAAAAAGCCTGGGCATCTGTACTGACAGAAACACTGTATACCGTTTATCAGGAAGATCCAGGGACTAATCTACATTATATAAAAGAATCACGTGGGAATTCCTGGAACTGTAATACATCAAATTGCAGGAGTAGGAACGGTTTGCGTGTGTGAATTTTCCTTGACTAAACACTCTGCAATGAAAAGCAACTGCACAGGTGTGCTAGTTTTACATGAAATGGGAAGTGTTTAAATTTTGTTGTTTAGCCTAAGGACACATTCAAATAAGAATCCCTTTAAGATTTACAGACTGGTATGGAATTGTGCTATATGTTGGTAGCCACAAGGCTGATAATTACCAGTTCCTGTGCTTGCCATAGAACTAATACATATTCTCCAGCTGGAAAGAAAAACCAAAAACATTCAGCTGGCTGTTTCACAAAAGAAGCTTCAACTGAAATTTGACATGTGTGGACAGAAGTAAACAAACTTATCCATGAACTTATATAATACTGCAAACTGCATAAATGGTGAGTAGCTTTAAGTTTGGCAGATGTGCCATTTTCTTCTCCTCGAAGAACTTATTTTGCCCTCCCCAAGTATAACTGAAAATAAAATATATATATTTGTCTCTATAAAATACTACTACTAACAATCTTATTTTACTGGGGGGGAGTAAACAATTGGAATGTGCTACAATCAGTCCAGTATTTCTCTGACTTTGATGTTTTCAATTTTAATCCTTGAATATGCAAATTTGTCACAATTTTTTAGTGATGTAACTTATTCAGGGTAGCTGGCATGTTGGTTCTCTATGCCAGCAGCCAACATTCATGGCAGTAATGCTAGCTCTCCATTTGGCTGAGAGAACTATTCTTTTCAAAATTCTGCCTTCAGCCTCAGTCTACCTCCCTACTTTGAAGTTAGAGAAGTGGATGTAGCTTGAATCCACAGTTCCACTTGGCTCCGGAGTCTTTACAGACTGGCACAACTGAGAATGATGTCTTTCTCCACCTTGGATCTACGAAGAGATTGAGGGCCATAGCATATATCTCGCAATATCATCTTCAGCAGATGATGTCGGAACACTTTCTGTGACAAGCAGCATTTCCTGGATGGTAGAATGTTATGAGTGGTCTGTGAAAATCCCCTCACATCCATGACTCAATTGCCATGTGGTATTGGCATTCTGAGCACAGGCTGTAAGTAAGCCTTGTTTTAGTTTACTTCAAAACAGTAGTTTCTAAATGGCCTAGCAGTGAGATCTAAAAATAAGTATCATAGATAAGTGTGATCCATAAATCTTGCTGAGACAGACAAATGGATTCTCTTTCTTTTTCAAAAAAAGAGCAAATCTTAAAGCAAATTCCTTTTATTTAAAAAGACTTCATTTCAGAGTTTCTACAGTTTAATGCACAATAGGTACCCAGGGCCCTCCAGACATTTGGGATTACATCCTTTATAAATCCGTGAATACTAATCATGCTGACTGTAGACCACAAGGTAGCCCAAAACATCTGGAGGGCACCAGGTTGCCCATTCCCTCTCTACTGTCTTAGACTGAGCTAAATCTGAATCCAGTTTCTTATCACATCAGTCATAAAGTCTCAAAGTCTACCTGTGTGTTCTGGGTCTCTGGTTCAATGATGCTGTCCTTCCAGGACTGTGCTGGCTTCCAAGTCTTGCCGGACTGGTCATGTAATCATTAGGGACAGTTGGTGGCTTAACAGGCTCCAAAGTCTTATAAGGAGTATTCCGTCTAGATACACACAGAGAAACAAAAGGTTTCTTAATTTACGACGAAAACAAGTTGTTGTATTGTTACCCTACAGTCTATTAGGCATCACTGACATCTTGAAGTATTTCTTCTGAGGCAAGATATGGTTTAAAATGAAGAGCTGCCACTTGATGAAGTAAGCTCTTACATAGCACAGACAGTACTTGGACTTTTAAGGTACGTGACTATAATAAAAAACCATAGCCATCCACAACTGAGCAGTAGTAAAATGAGGCTCTGAGCGCCATCCAGGTGGAACTGACTATTGCAATGACTTGGAAACTGTGGAGATAAGAATGGTTTTAATATGAAATTATTCTTTACACAAAGATAACACGGAAATAGAAACTGACCACAAAATACACAGTTGTTTCTACAATGCCATCACTTTTCCCCTGCTTCACAAATTGGAATTCATAGAAAACAGGAGTCAAGGGAAGTAGAAGTACAAAAGGATAGATATCTGAATAATCAAATTTATGTCAGCAGAACACACACCCTCTGTACACGTGAAGCCAAAGGTCTGGTCTTAAAGCCAGCACCCAGGTCTGTTGGACTACAACTCTCAGAATCCTGCAACCTATATAGCTGGCTGGAGGATTTTGGGAGGTGCCCCATCTGGAGCAAACTAGGCCGACGATCCAACTGCTAATCTATATATCATCATCATCATCATCACCACCACCACCCATCTTTATTTATATCCTGTGTTTTTACCCTAAACTGGGATTCAGGGCATCTTACAATAAAAAAAGTAAAATACAAAATCATGCAAAAGATCAGCTTTAAAACAGAATTAAACTATTACAATATTTAAAAAGATAAAAAATAATAAAAAGCAATTGAAACAGTACAATTAAACACCCTCTTGAAACCCTTTCTCTAAAATCCTTGAGTTCTAAAAACCTGTCAGAATAATAGTAAACCCATTATATTAAACAAACTTGTATAAATGACAACTTAGGGAAAAAATGCAATGAATCAGTTCTACTTGAACTGGGACTAGCTGTTTTATTCAGACTCAGATTGTGGAAGACTAACTTAAAGCATATAATGTACAAAGAATCCGGGACGCCTCATCTGTCATGGTTCAATACAGAAGGCAGGATACAGAGTACAGGGCTAAAGAAATACTGCTCTGACTCAGTTTGTCAACTGGAGGTCACCTGGATAAGAAAGCTGCCTTATATCTGTCCAACATTTAAGGAATGCTTCTCAGCAACACAGCAATATTGTACAAGTTTTGCAAAGATTTCCTGTAAGATGATGTAAGGCAAATAGGAAAGCATACAAGGCCAAAGTATCTACATGATTTGTTTTCTTCCCTTAGCTTTATTTATCACAGTCATAACTGTTCTATGATTCAGGTTTTAGTGGTTTAATCAAGTCTGAATTTTACTCTGCAAAAGATTTTACTCTACAAAAGATGACATCTCTGTAGGACTCTATCTCATTTTGGCTGTGAAATTAGGAAACCTGGCAAACGTGCTCTGCAATTATGGAGTTACGCAAATCCTTTCCCATCACAAATAAACCTGCAAAACGAGTTTCAAACATTGTTTCGATGTGCCAAATATGATTAATACTGAAACTTAAGGAATTTATAGGCCTGAGTTTGAAAGGAGGCAAATAAGAATGTGATGAATTTTCCACGGTAAATAATAAGAACATTGACCATTTATGAATAGCTTTCTTTCCAACCCACCACCCTCCAAGGCTTGGTTGATGGAGACACAGGACAAAGTTCTTGGTGGTTAATCCTAGGCTCTAGAACTCCCTCCGAAGGGAGATTCAATCTGCCCCTCTCTGTTGTCTTTTCTGCAGCAGGCAAAGATCTTCTTGTTTAAACAGGACTTCAGTCTTCGCTGACCAGGGCCACCAGGGTGGAGTGATATGTAACTGGGTGTGCAGTTTGAATATGCATTCTGTATTTTGCATGTTTATTGTTTTGAATTTTAACGTTTTAAAAATTGTGTTTTAACTGAAAATATTGTTTAATGAGTTTAAAACATTTTTTTTTTACTTCACAGTCTTTTAACTGCTCTGTTTTAGTTTATGCTGTAAGCTGCTTTGAATCTCAATTTGGGGGAAAAGCGGAATATAATTTGTTAAGGCACATGGGGAAACACATAAGAATATTTTAAAATACCGAGGTTCAAAATGCTTTTATGGCTTTAGGTATACATTGTTATTGAAATTCTATAATCAAACAGTGAAAAAAAAAAACCCCAAAAAACAAAAAAACAAAACACACACACAAAAAAACTTTCTTGGATTTCTATCTTATTGGATCCATACTTCACGCAGTATGTGATCTGCATAAACAAGCATTCCTCCACCAAAACATTTAGGTTTCACTACTGTTATGTTCTCTACATGCGGTTGCCTTTGAAAGTGTGTAAAAAGTTCAACCAAATTCTCTGGCCAGGCTGGAGATTATTATAGAGAGCATGTGATATTCTTGTTAAAACAGCTTCACTGGCTACCAGTCCGCTTCCAGGCATAAATCAAAAGTGCTAGTTATGTCCACTAGCGCTTTTTAATATGTAGGACCAGACAAATTCTCCCCTATAAACATGCCCAGGTTCTAAATTCTTTGCAGGAGGTCCCTGCTTTGATCTCATTTCCACAGGAAGTAACATGGGTAAAGAGGGCCTTTTCAATGGATCAAATTCTCCGCCACTGAGTAGTAGTCATTACTTTCATGTGTGTTTTAATTCTATTTTAATTGCTTTTTCAATGCTGTGTTTTAACAAAAGTTTTGCTTTTAAACTAACTGCAGCGTTGATTATTTATGTGTACAAGGTAAGTTTTTCCTGCCCATTCTAGACCATGTCATTCAGTGAATGGTTCATGCAGTTATGACAATTGTTCCTGTGACAATTTTTCATATCTACTAAATATGCCCCATCTCTTTTCTAATGTAGGCTGAGAAACTCTGGCTATCTCTGGGCCTGTTTTAGGATAACTTATTCACTCCTTTTTTGTAGGATACTGTCTCATGATGTAGCACACTCCCTCAAATATGTAAGTAGCTATATCCTGCTTCAAGGGGCAAGGAAGACTGAGACACCATTGTTCAGTCCATAGGTACCTACTCCTCTAACTCAACAGGTGGCACTGAATAGCCAGCCACATCTGGCAACTCCATCTAAAGCACTGGGTACAGAACAGAGAAGACTGGAAGTGAAATTGGGCTTCAACCACTATGCTGTACTCTTGCTATTTTCTGTGAAAGCCACCATACTGGCCTAGCTTCCACCAGCAAGGTGATCAAATCTGGCAGAAGAGTGACACTTGGTATCCCAACTGGGATAGGTGTTTACACACTTCAGTATCACAGAGATTAATTCTTTCCTGCAAATTCATACTTCCAGCTATAAATCACTGGCAATTCTCTCCATCCCTCCAGCTATCTTCTCATCAGCACACTTTTCACAAACAATGCAACTTGTTGGCAATAATTTATATTATCTCCCAGGAAACCACAGTAAGTGTTTCCTCTTCTCCGATTTTGGCTCAGAGTAAACTGGATCCTACCGGGCAGCAGCCACATTTGAAAAAGAGGTAATGTTTGGTACAAAACAGAGAAATTGAGGTCTGAGCAGCATGCTGATAAGATCAGGTACAATGACCTCTACAATATGTATGGAATGAAGAAAGACTACAAACAGTGTACAATTACACAGTGTCTGGAAGAAAAACAGTCTCATTAAACGAACCCATTGCATCCAGGACCTAGAACAAAGGAGGACAAATGTGGCTTTCCCAGATGTTGTTAGACTTCAACCCCTAACAACACTTTCCATTTGCTATTCTGGCTACGGGTAGTAAAGGCTGTAGTCCAATTACATCTGGAGCACCATAGCTACCCACCTCTACTATAGCCATTTACCCTCTCATATATCCAGGAGGTAACTGGAACTCAACATCCCTCAAAAAATTTCTTTGGTAATGCCTTCCAGCTGGCAGGAAACCTGACTGAAGGAACTCCTGCTAATGGGCAGATTATAAATACAGGATTCCAGTACATCATTAATATATTGCTTAAAAATTAATACTGGAAACAACACGAGGTAGCATTACTATAGACTGTTCCATGAATTCACTGCACTAGTTAGTGGGATAGCCAACAGCATTCTGATGTAGCGCCTGATTAGAGGCCCTAGGAACTGCTGTGCCAAGCAGTGGCAGAGCTTGGAGTATATGGTGGGGTGGGTGGGAAGGGGCGGGGCTACAGCATAGGGGTGTGGCCACTGTGCGTGGGGGCATGGCTGCGGTGGGCGGGCATGGCCAGGGCGTGCAGGGGGCATGGCTACAGATTTGGCTGCCCCAAAAACATTGCCACCAAGGGCAAATCACCCCCATTGCCCCCTCATCCCTATGCGACTGGTGCCAAGTGTTATTGTCTAGAACTGAATTTTAAAAAGTGTCTGATATACACTTTGAACCATGAGAAAACTTTTTTAAAGTACTTCAGCCTACCTAGATCCCCTCTGCTTCAGTACAACTCCAGTACAACTACACTTTTGAGACCCCTCCCTAAACTGCAAACCCCAGGATTCCATAGGATATTGAAAGTGGAATAATAGCACTGTAACAGTCTAGTGAGGAAATGGTCTAAGTCACTAGCTCTGAAAATTAGAGAATTATTTCTAGAATCAGAGTTCAGTAAAATGATGAATCCCTTCAGCCCTCTTAGTATTAAATAGCACTTACTGGTATTTCCTCCAACTAATGATTCTTAACAGTCTTTTTTTACAATTCTCAGCAACTTCTGTCTGCTCAGTGCAGATTTATACACCCATCCATCCATTCCTACCTCCTGTTCTGTAAAATGGTTTTGCACAAATAGCTCATTTCTACCCTTGACTGTCATCTTAAATTTTAGTTTTATGAAACATCCACCTACAACCTGTGTTACACAGTTCCTACTCTGAGTGATTTCTGCTTGGCAGCTTCTACCTTTAGCAGTTTTTAAAAATTACTGTATGGTCTGTTTAAACTTCCACTAAACATCTAAAAGATTAATCAGAGAGCAGAAAAACAATTCTTTAAAAACCAAAAATGTTGAAAGCAGATTTACACACAATAACATTCCTCCCCTTTTTTTTTACTTTTTAAAAATGCTTCAGTCTCATATCAACAAGTCAGCTGCACATTGGGAGTAACTGTAGATCTAGCTTGCGACTGAAGTTCTAAATATTAAATGCATTTGGATATTAAATATTAAATATATTTGGATACAGCTCCACAATTCAAGCATCCATTAAAGTACTAGTGATTCCATGCCAGGTTGCTGAAGCATAAATTTGCTAAACTGGCTTTGCACATTTCCCAAAGATGTGAGTGATGTTATGCATTAGTCTCTCTCCATAGCAAGAGAGCTATGCCCTCTGCACACACATGCACAACTGCCTTACTGAGCCAGAGTTAAAGGCATTTTTCAGGTTCAATATTTGTCTTCTAGCTTAGGCAATGTTTCTTAAACATCTTGAGTTCACTTATTAAAAGAAAATATATATTGTCCTACTGACAATTACCAACTTACAAAGGGTATTACAAATATAACACAAATATAAAAACAAAACCAATTATTAAAATCACAACTTTTACAATTAAAAACAAGTCAGACACCCAAGCACTATCAAAAGGTATAAGTACAGAAAGTTGAAAACCAACAGTACAAAGATTTTGAAAAAACACATCAAGGACTGAATGTCTGCTGGAAAAGAAAGGTATCTAAATATTGCCAATGCTGAAGCTCTCTTGGGCTTCTCCACTTCTAGACCTACCCTTAGGGAATGAGTGAGCATTTCATTTGGCTCATTTTAAAAATAACGAGCTTCCAAAATTTGCAGATCTCTTTATAAAGTCAACAAAAACTTTACTTTTTTTTTAAAAAAAATGAATGTCAAAGGAAGTCAAACACAGAGATTTGCCTGGATGGCATCCAGGCCCAAGACTTCCAGGGCTTAGCTCTTAAAGGGTTAGCTTTGTGTCCCTGCATATTCAATCATCTCTGTATTTCTGAATTAGGGTTTCCTCTGAAAGGCTCCTCATCTTTAACAGTTACATAATAGAAAGCTATCCACAACAAGCATAGCTATACTCACTGAATTTGGCCAGTGCAGCTGGATGAAAATTTTGGCTTGTTCATTTTTGATAACTTTCTAAAATTCATAAATTGCCTCATAGATTTGAGAAAAAAGAAAACAAAAACAAACAAAAAGAACACAGGAAAAAATGAAATGGTCAGATACATTATTCTGTATTTATGCTATCACTGAAAATTTTCCCATCCTACAATTCCACACCAGTCATTTGTTTAGTAAGTCCATGAACACTCTCATAAACTGTCCGTAGTAAATATTTTACAGCAGGAGTGCTATTTTTCTTGATCACCCTTTTCATAGCTTGTCTGACTCCTCTATACAGTGGCATGAAGCATGCAAACAGATCACCACCATCCACCAGCTACTGTTTGTTGGATTCACATTTATATCCTCTAAGAGGCACATGGAGTCTGTCTCAGACATTGTTTCCATCACTGGTTGATTGTTCTCAGTGCCTCAGCACCACAACCCATGGCACCTGCTCAGAAGATGCTCCAGTTTTCCCCGAGCACTACAATATTTGGTCTGAGAACCAGTGAGTCACTGGTATAAGACTGTAGCAGCACAGCAACTTATCTGACAAAACATTTTTCTGAGTTTGCTGCTTGACTTGCTCCTAAATGATGCAACAGATTTCCCAAGCTGATGCTCTCCAGATATTGTGTAGGATAGAGTCCTATAACCTCCAGTGAGAATGGTCATGCTGACTTCAGATGATGGGGGCTGCAGTCCAACATATCTGCAGCTGGCTGGGAAAGACTGTAGCAGAGTGTATTCTCTTACAACAAGACCTTGGTTTCTTAGGTATGTATGTAACAAATGCAACCCCTCCTTTCTAAGGTTCATTTCTTCCAAGTCCATCTTTTTTTAACTTCTATTCCACAGTTAAGAAGTACACTGGCAAAAGCAGCCCTGGGAAAAGAAACTACTTGCTGTATTAAATTGGGCACATGGACTAGCTTGTTATAGTGCCTGCCTTCAGATTAATCTATTTTCCTAAACTGTTAGACCGGCTAAACAGAATACCCTCCATATTTCAGAGTGAATGTTCAGAAGTGTCATTATCAGAAATAAGAAATCTTCACCTTCAATTTAGACAAGCTAAACTGCAATGTTCTCACCCAAGCTGCAATCCTACATATCACTCACTCTGGAAATCATCTCAGTAAGGTGAACTTACTTAAAAAATAAGTGTCTTTAGGATCAAGGTAGACAGTTATTCAGCATAAACTGCAGCTTCCTTAAAAGAAACTCACTCCTAATGTTAATATTTCATATCGGAAATGAATGCAACACAGTACTTAACAGTAGAAGACAACAAGACCTCACATGCCAGATAATGTTGGTCTAAGCAATTCAAACTGTGTTCTTTGTCAACATAAAAGCAAAATAAGAAGTCTTATTCTTACCCCAGAGTTCCCCGGCCTGACATGGGAGGACTTGGTGGTTTTTGCGTAGGCGGATTTGTTCTTGACAAAGTGCCAGTTCTTGCAGGCTGATTGTTTCCGTGCTGAAAACCAGAATAATGCCTTAATTTTTTTGGATGGAAATAGCTCAGACTATATGTGAATGCAATGCTTCAGTACACTAATATGAAGCGAGAATTCCCAGACAGCTATTAAACCACAGCTTCTCCTACTGCATACTGGATTAAACAGAATAAGAAAAATCCATGTCTAAGCTTTTTATTCTCTTTCCCACCCTACACCACCATTTGCAATTTGATATTCACAGTGAATGAAATCTAAGCTCCACTAAGCATAAATAATGGCTTCAAGAACCAAACCTTATTTCAGTGAAGGTTTTTGATCCACCAATTTATTTTGTATTCAAGGTATACTAATTCATTTATTTAGTCCAGCTATCTAATTAGAATAGGCATGCAAGTATTTCCAGGAAACCTGATCTAATACATAAGTCAATAAGAAAAAAAGCATCTATTGAATCAAAGCAAAGCACTATGTTTGTTAGAGAAGTTAAATGTTATCTATGGATAAAACGCATGTGTCAATATATCATTGATATATTAACTGTCAGTTGGAGCTGAAGTTGAGCATGTCTAAAATAACCTATAGGGGAAGAAAGAGCAGAGAAGTACAGGAAAGAGAGAGCGCTAGCTTTCAGGTGTAACTGCTCAGCAGCCTCTATTGTCATGGGGTGTGGTGGGTCAAATGAGAAATAACTCTTCTTACCTTGGCTTTTAGCCACTTACGTTGGCAAAAACAAAAGGAGGAAGAAAAGTACAAATTAATGGCATGTCTCTTACTCTCCACGGCAGGTTTATACACTAATGGTACAATATTGGCAGCATTCTTTTTCTTTTCATTGTAACTGTCAATTACAGCCCAGGCAGAGGAATAAACTTTTACTTTTGCAAAAAGCAGAATGGCTTTCCACAAAAGAAGGCAAGTTTACCTCTTGTAATCCAGACTTTAAAAAAAAAATTATGACAGGGCTTCAGCAACTGTGAAACACCACTTAAATAGACATTTATCCAACAAATGCATTTAAACAGCCTGCAAACACTTGAAACAGATGTAAGAAAATTGTGATGCGGGAGGAAAACCAAGACGCTCAAAAAGGTTCTTTACTGAGTGTCTGTCTGCCATTTAACAAAATAGAATCCTTCCTAGGAATGGAGATTATGTGAAAAACATCTCTCCAAGGATGATCTTCCAGTCCTGGACACGGTCAGTACACACAGAAAAATCCCTCCTTATGACTTGTTTGGAGAAAGGCAAGTGCGGGCCAAGGTGAATTGGTAGACTTTGCCATGACTCTAGTTGTCCTTTTGCCTCAGGAGTCACCATCACAAACAAATTTCAAAACTCATATTAAGGCAAAACTTTTGTTTGATCAACTAAAGAGCACATAATAGTGTGAAAGCTCTCAAGTTCTCCAGAGCTCTTTAATAAGCAAGTTAGTAAACAAGCCTTCCCAAAAAGGAGGGGGCCACGCAGCCACACAGTCTTCATTAATTACAGTCTGAAGACTGAATTGTGGGATGGACTGCAGGCATTTACATTAGGGTTCACAAAATGATGAAATAATTTCAACTCTTCCAAGGGCTGTGAGGATAAAACCAACAAGGAATAGTTGATGCCGTTTTTTTAAGTATAAGATGGAACAGTTTCATTCTTATCATAGAGATACAACTACCAGCACTTTGCCAACCTAGTTCACACTAGCCATTTTTCATGTGTTGGTGTTAATACATGTGTGTAATTTTTCAAATCTACCCTGCTACTACTGAGCTGTGGTTCTACTATTATACCATTTGTCTCCTCTTTTACATTATACTTCACATGCATTCTCATGACTCCAAATTTTTTACTCTTGATCTTTCCTTTTGATGTGAGAGCCTTTGAGAATAAAACCCAGCTGACAGAAATGAGAATATTACAAAGCAGTAAGAACTAGTATGGTCCAGCAGCCAGAGTCTGTTCAGACATGAATTAACTAGGTAACTTGTTTAAAATCACCCCATCATATGTCACCCTGTCCAATGGGAAAATTTTTGTTCAGCTTCATAGAAGTGGAGCAGTGAGAATATGAAGCAGGGATGCTGAGCCTTTTGAATGCCTGTGATGCTGTGAAGAAGCCAGGTATGACTAATGTTTATTTAAATAGATGTGTTTACCATCTATGGTATGGCTTTTTACCTTAACGTATGCATTTAAACTGACTTTAATTCATTCTAAATATATCAATTATATTCTGGAAAAGCAATCTTCTTTGCAACCAACATGTACTTAGAAAATTAGGACTAATAATGAAGGTTATATTGCTTTGCACATATTTGCATTAATTTATTTCACAGGAGACAACCCTGAGGGAAATTCTTTGACAGCTAGCTGATGCTGGAATTGAAGATCAGATCTGAGAAATCTTATGTCTTTTCTGCACAGGAAGGCATGTTGTCCACAGGTCTGTACTGTAGTTTGTATTTTTCCAAAAATTTAACACATTCTGTCTCCGTGGGGCCTGCATGTAATGTCCTACAATCAAATTCTTTTGCCACATAAAGTCTTTTGCTTAAAAATTGACCCTGTGTTCCTTTATTGTGTGCCTTCAAGTAATTCCTGACTTATGATGACCCTAAGATGAACCACTTAGGAATTTCTTGGCAGAATTTGTTCAGAAGGGGTTTGCCCTTGCCTTCCTCTAAAGCTGAGAAAGTGTGACTTGTTCAAAGTCACCCAGTAGGTTTCCATGGTCAAACAAAATTTCCAAACCCCAGTATCTGCTAGTAAAATCAGATTTGGAAACAACCCAAACAAGAGCTGGTATGATGATATTCTGCAATAGTAAGCAAAAAATTCTCATATATACAGCAATTAGAACACTGTGTTGCATCTGTATGGTGGTGGGGGTGAGAATTAGATGCGTTTTTCACATTTTGGCATGTTGTAAGAGAAATCACCAAGTTATCTCCCCATTTCTATCCCCCCATCGAAAAACTGTAGTACTGGGCTCTGGCCAAACTCCTACAGAGACTTGCAATAACAGGTAGTCACTCTTATAAGGAATCAAAAGCCTTCCTGAAAAACTTAGTACAGTAGAGTCTCGATTATCCGACATAAACGGGCGGCCTGATAGTTGGATAGCCGAAAATGTCGGATAATCCGGAGGGCTATCCTCGCCCGTTGCGGCCGCCATATTTGGGGCGTGTCTGGGGCGTGGAAATGCCTACAGCCACACCCCCAAGCAGCCGTGATATCAGATAATCTGGAATGTCGGATGACCGAAGGACGCATAATCGAGACTCTACTGTATATCATTTCTACTTTTCCTCTTTCCTTTATAAAAAGGAGAGCATAAAGAATCCAGTGATTCTGGAGAGAGAGATGTGCATTATTCTGACTTCTCTTAGTTCTCTCTTAGTTCTCTTAAATTTTAATATAAACATAAAGGGTTGTCATTTTGCAGTCTCTTTTAAAACACTGCATGACTATTTGCTTTAACATGCCTCTGAGATCATTCAAAAGGCATTTACTTACATTCAAGGAAACATCTTGCATGAATTGCTTGGGAGAGGGCAGCTTTGCCAAGGTGTGCAACTTCCTTGTTCCCTCTATTTTTGCATCAGATGCCACACAGAGAACATAAAGACAGATCCAAAAGCCACAGCAATGCCAAATGGTTAGCACAGCATAGCAGTAGAAAGAATAGTCTTTTTTTTTTACACAGAAGTCTAATGATAGACTCTGTCATAGAAGCTGTAACAAACAAGATGCTATACTCAAAAATTGAATGTAAACAAGCATTCAGTGTGGAAAAAAATCAGGATGGAAATGACATTAAGTGAATTAAGTTTCTTTATAGCCCAGCATTATACTGATCTCCTTCAGAGGTAGCAATAAACCATATTTCAGTATTATGGGAGCAAAGCACAACCATCCTCAGCTTCATGTACTTCCTACTCCCTTCTATTTCACTGATGCAAGCAGGAATAATTTGGAAGCCCTAACTTCAGTTTTAGACTATTCACAGTTTGGTCCAATCCCAGACAAACCGTGGTTAATCATAAACCATTAGGTAGCTGAAGCATGCCAATTTCATACATAGTTAATGAAGCTGGACTGTCTCAATGACCCATACTTAAGTCTAGGCATAGTTTAGGGTATGGATGCAATGTGGCACATTGTGATTAAATGAGAAGGCTGTTTATTGCTACATCTGAACCACATCGTGGTCTTTGATATTTCTTGTTTTGCTGTCACAGTGTGTCCTTGAAGAAATGATTAGTGCTATTTTGGCACATGAAAGATAAGTCATGTCCACAAAGAGGCCAAAGAGCAAACCATTAAGTTCAAAAGACTAACCACTGCTTTAAGTAGTATCAGATTGAACTATACTTGAACAGTTCTTTAACAGCTTAGCACCGTTTCAGATAGACTAGAATGTAAACTTCCAGTACCATCTACTAATGAGAATGTTTGGAAGAAAGCACAGTTCTTACCTTTACACCATGGCCCACATCATCCAACACCGTGTAGTCTATAGGTTTTCGAATATACCTTACAGGACGCTCCATATTTGCTGGAGCAATGATTTTGTGTGTTCGGGATGTATTTTTATTGGTCGTCAAAATGCCAATTTCTCTGCGGGCCACCTTCTCTTTATGTATGTCCACTGTCTGTAAAGGAAAAGTGACATGTTTATGCAGAAGCAAACCTTCTATTCAAAACATCTCGTTTAGAAATCAGCAATATTTTATCAAAGACAAGAAACATACACTGTTCTTATTTTATTTTTGCTATGCTTCCCTTCATTCATTCCTCTGCATCAGTCTAACTTTGAACCATTTAGGATTTTTAAAAAACTCAGTTCCTAATATGTGGCTTTATGCCGCTGGACAGCGTGGGTTTCTGTGTAATTGAGACATGGAAAGAAACTGCATGTAGAATGGCTACCACAGATTGGTCTAAAACCAATTTTCTGGAGTGTTCATGTAATTGCAAGACAACTAGTATTTTCATGCTCAGATGGATGTCCTTTGCCCCATGCAATTATGGTGCAATTACACTTACAGGATTACACCTTTCTGCTTATGGAAAGAGGAAAAGGTACACAATAGCCCCTATAATTTTATGCTATAAGGACAATTTGACGTTGGGAAGTGAGCTAGAAACTCCCCCAAACCACAAGACAGTCAAGAAATTGAGCAAAATGCTGTAAGAAAGAAATAGATTGAATGGAACAGAAATTAGAGGAACCTCCTTTAGTACTATTCAAAACCTGTGAGTAGAAAACCAAGACTCAAAATGTAATGCAAATGATGCATATGCACTACATTTTTAAACCATACAATTGCTTTAGCTGCACAAATTGCCAAGCACGTGGAATTTTGAACCCTTGTAGGGTTCTAATTACAAGATGAGAAGACAGGAGTGTGGATCTCAAGTGGAGTTAATAACTTTGAGCAGCATGTCCACAGCACACAAGATGCATACTAGGGCAACACAAAAACACAAACTTATTCATTCTTAGCCTCTCACCTACACTCTCCATTTGGCCATTTCTCTTCTGATAAGAATTAAATTGGGTAAGACAAATCATTAAGAACCTTTCCTCTGGTTACGCAATATTTGCCACCATATGTTAAATTGCTCTATTAAATCAATCTTTATCAGCAGTGAGGGAACAAAACCAAACCACACCCAAAACAAAACTAGCTGATCTAGTTCTGAATACAATAGATGGCAGATTTTATTACATTGGCACTATACACATACACTGCTCAGACCAGGATTATACGGCTGTTTTTAGCAGTTGGGTTGTGAGCTTTGTGTGAATGGAACAGCTTTTAGATTAATGTAAATACCAGTCAATACTTACAGCTGCATACACACCGGCAAAATTTTTTTAAAAAAAAAGAACATGGACTCTCAATAAAGGCAGAACTATACAAGAAAAATAATCTACAGCATAGAGTGCAGTATGAATTCATCAAACATATAAATACAGATTTGTGCATAGATTCTTCTATACCTGTATCACAGTGGATAAAATGCAACTTCCTGATTCAATGGACTGCAGTTTACAGGGAGCCTAGCCAATATAGCAAATGGTAAGAATTCTGGGAGACACATTCCAATAACATACGGAAAGCTGCACTTTGCCAACCCCTGATCTACATAAGCCAGTATACAGCAACACAGCCTTCAGTATTCATGTTCAAGAAAGATACAAATGTCTCTTTCTTCCCACTGTTCTGAATAGGAAAGAATGCCCATCCATATGCGCTGACAGGTGTCAAAGCGCGTGTATAATGCATTGTTGCACTGGCTAGCGCAAAATCCAAAAAAGGACACACTGAAGTCCCATTAAAACTGCTGTTAGTTTTAACTTGATTTGAACGAGAAGTCAAATAACTTGTCTCTTTGATCTGAACGAGAATTAAGCATAACTAGCTTTCATTGGATTAAAGCCATAGTTCTGCATTAAGGCCACATTTGTTTATATAGGAATAACAACCGTCAAAGTTATCTTCACTGACATTTTAAAAGAAATGTTCCTTGCTCTGAAATCTAATGTAAAAAAAGTCAAAGTTTGTCTGTTTGTCCATGTCAGGCAGAGAAGACCTCATATGACTGGCTGTGTCAAGCAAGAAGACCTCATATGACTCTATGGAATCCTGCGGTTTGCAGTTTAGGGAGGGGCATTTAGAACTCTCAGCCAGAGAACTCTTTGGAACTCCACAGGCTGTTGAAAGCGGAATAATAGCACTGTAACAGTGTAGTGTGGAAACAGCCTATGGTCCTGTCTTAGAACTCATACAGGCACATTTCAGCACTTAGCTTTCTTCAAAGGGATTAACAAGAAAATGAAGATCCTTTTGAATTTGAACAATAGCACATATTCAATTTACTGTTCTAAGGAATGACAAATCTCTATTGCTTGCAGTTGTGGGAGGGGAATATTTGAGCCAAGAATTTCAGTTATATCTTATTTTATATTGGCTTTAAGAACCTATTCCTGGATCGCAATTTGTCTGCCAAGGGTCTTCACTGAAGCCTTTCGCAGCCCTGGGTCGCCAGTTGTTGAAGTAACTTCCAAGTTCACCAGTTAACTTGATCAATGGTCAGGAAGGGTGGTGCCTGCAATCTGATATCATTTGGAGGACCAACACTTGGAGGAAGGCAGCATTAAATTGATTTCTGCACACTCAATGATATCAATGACATCTTGAAAGCTGAGTAGCTTTTGATATACCTGTGCTTCTATTATTTCCTCAAATATAGGTTAGGAAGCACTAGGTTTCCTACATTTATTAAACAATGAAATGGTAAACTTTATAAGGTACACCAACAACGTGCTTTAATAAGCTCGGCATGTTCTAAGTTGATGATTCTAAAGGTGATATGCCTTCCCCAAGCTTGTCCTCTCAACATTTTAGACTACAGCGGCCGCTATTCCTTGTTACTATGTCCACTGGTTATGCTAGCTGGGTGATGGGATTTGTAGTCCAAACATATCTGCAGTGTGCTGGGCTGTGGAAGGTAGTGTCATAGCTAAAGCATGAGCTTCAGAAAATAACAATGTGTGGTTGAAAAAGTGGAAGCAGAAGTAATACTGGGCCATTCAAACAAGGCATCCTGTCCATGCTTCATACTCAGGGAAGAGGGGGAAATCCAGAAAAAAAGGTTCACTATATGCATCCAGTAATATTTATCTCATGTTTGCCACTGCCTTGTAATAGCATTCTGCCTGATGGACAAGGAAACACCCTCAGATAAGGAGTGAGGAAAAAGAACAGAAGAGAAAACTAAAACAAAGTACACTGTTGAAGCTTTTAAGTGTAATTTTCTTTTGACAGCTCTGAGTCATTTCACACAGCCAGCTTTTGACTTAGCATGCAGTTTTCACATCATGAATTGCTCTGAGACGCAAAGTGTCTCAAAGCTATGAGCAAATGCGATGAAACACCATTTACATTCCAGTCCCAGGCTCATATAAGAATGGAAATTGGGAATTTAGTTCGTCACTGATACTTCAAGCTCTGTTTCATTCATGCAAATGCTTCAACATTATACGTATTGTAGAGGAAATGCCAACTTTGCACCAATTCTCCTCATATCAAACCTACAGCAGTGGACATTCCACAGAAAATATATGCATCTTTAAAAAGCAAGGCAACATTACTGTGTGTCTTCAAGTCACTTCTGACTTAAGGTAGTAGTAAGGCCATAAAGGTGTTTTCTTGGTAAAATTTGTTTGAGGCCTTCCTTTGAGACTAAGAGAGCATGATTTGTCCAAGCTCACACAATGAGTCACACAATGAGTTTCCATGGATAAGCAGAGATTCAATGAAATCACGTTTATCAACTTCCTATGTCTTGACAAATGTCATATTATGCTTGATCTTATTCATTTCAAACAAAACTTTCAACAGAATCACAACTCCTTAAGTTTACTTGGAGTACAAGCTTATGAATTGTGTACACACTATGAGCTAATAAAAGTTGTACAAAACCAAACTGGTTTTCAGATTGTAAAAATACCATCTGCTAACCCATGCTAGTCATTGTGGATCTTAGGGGAAGAATAAAACCACATGCCACTTCACAAAGGAAAGCAATTCTACAAGTCTGTTTTGGCTAACCAGTCACGTTAATACTTAGAGGCTCCCAAAAGAAACTACTCACAGAAGGTTGTAGCAGGTCCATGATTCAGTCTGCAGAAAGCCTGGTGACATAAGCATTTGCAGGAGTCCATAGTTTATCAACATCTAAGGCCAGGAAAGAGTCTGCAGCTGCTCTACTTCATGTTTAAATATCTGCTTGTCAAGCTTTAACAGTGCAAAATTCCATGCAATTTTTTGGCAAACAATAAGTAGACAACAGTGTTCTGTCCTATAAAATAAAAGCTAAAGGGACAAGTTTGAGGGAGCCTTGGCAATGCTTAGGAAATGTCAACTTTCCTCTCCCTCTTTAGACAGCCAGTAAAGAAAACCAATTCAGAGATGTCTAGAGGGGCCTACCCTAAAGGCTCTATGTTTCCCTCTGAAACCAACTCCCAACCTAGAGCAAGCTACGACCACCCTATGAAGTTCTGAGTGTGGTCTTCAGGATGGGGATTCTGACTGCTAAGAATGAGGCTTCATAATATGCAGCACCTATAACTTCACCAACTCACCCACATCTACCCATTGGCTTTACAAACTTGAGATGAGGACAGAGGAGGCCCACTTGGAGGATTCCAAACTATGGTCCTTCCTCAGAGCTTGACAAAGTTCTTTCCAGAGGGAGGCAACACAAAATATAACTCCCTTAATCTTTTTGCTAACGTGCTCATATTGACCGTTAAACCACCACTTACAAGACCTTCCATGAGCAATGGTCAAAGCAACTTCTGGCTTTGAGAGTTCTCACTAACAGCTTTCCCAGGTCCTATACATCCCATTTGTTACCAGGAGGGAGCCAGCAGCAGGAACTCCAGTGCCTCATAGGCTCATAAACTGGCTAAAACAGAACAGTTTTTTTCTATGAAATTTAAGCCATCAGATGCCAGATTATATCACACCATTAAATCTATCAGATCTGGCACCTTGTCTGTAAAATGGCTGGCAACAACTAAAGCTATATGTGGAGAAAAATGACTTATCAACTTGAAACAAGTCTATGGTACAAAGGTGTTTCATTATAAAATGCAACATGTGAAGGAAATCCTTTTTCTCTCCAACCCTTTTTGCAGTCTCCTATATAAATGGCCCACCATGAAGAAAAAGAGTGTTCCTTGTCTCTTCTAGACCTTCAGTCGCACTGCTTTTCTTTACATAGCAACTTTTGCAGAAATTCTTCCTACCTTTATATAGCAACTTTTCACAATGAATATATTCTGAGAATTTGTATATCAACCATTCTGTATATTGTTGTTATATGCAACACAGCTATTAAGTATCACAACTCTTCTTCGAATAAAAAATAGTTTGAAGAAGATTTTAGAGATCATACTTATTTTACTAGGCATGTTCTTATCATATACAACTATTTTGTAGGCTAAAGCAGTGGGAAGATGTGGTCTACACAGAGATGCATTTGTTTTTTGCATTATCCTTGTGACAGAAAAATCACAAAACGTTGTTTAATGAAGTATTATTGAGTAATCTATTTGAGACTGTACAGTCATTTAATTCAAATAACTGTTAAGCCTGTCTGGTTGTAACAATAAAAATTAAAGTGCAAAGAAAAATTAATGATATTTGCCATTGGAGCAGAAGAGATTATTTTCACACAATTTGGTGTTATAGTTTAAGTGGAAAACTACCCAGGTACTGAATTTCTAAACCAAGCTTTTACTCAGCCTTTCTCAGTCCTATGTTCTTGGATTACAGGTCTATTCATCTCCAGCCAGCATTGCTATAGTGGCCAGGAAAGATGAAACTTGCAACAACACATCTGGAGGGCACCAGACTGGGGCAGGTTGGTTCAACCAAAAGGTAGGCGGTGTTAGCTGCTATTTGCTCCTGATCTCTAAACTAGAACTGAGAGAATTAGAAGCTGATCAGAGAATCTCGCATTATTTCTCCTTTTCCATCTCTCCCCTGCACCAATCACCCACTGTTCTTAACCATTTTCCCTTCTTGTCTTTGAAGGTTACTTTCTGGGAGGGATACAGAGGTTGAAGCAGGAAGATATGAATGAAAACTCTGCATGCAAAAAGCCAAGAAGAAATCAAAGAAGAAATAAGGTAACTGTTCTTCTCTCTGTAAGCTAGAAATTATGTTTGTAATGGAATGGAAATAAGCAATTTCAACTGGAAGATCTAAGCATGGAAGTATGAGGGAGGGTATTTTTGAGACAAACTTTTAATAAAAATTATATCAAAAACAAAAAGCCAAACTCACTCCCTTAGATCCCATCACTGATTAACAAGGAGAGGGACCATGCAATCTTATATATGCACACACACACACAATGTGCAGCTTGTCATACAACGCAAGAATCATGAGAATTAATTCCTTGATATTCCCATATGAAAATTAAGAAGCACCCTGTGATTTGCCCAGGCAGACCAACTCATTTGTCAGTCTAGAAAACACATCTGTATCAAAACTGTACATCAGGAAAGCCACTTGCACTTCTCTCTCTCTCACTTTCTTTCTCAAATCCCTATATAAGGTTTTATGTTAAAAACCTGTCACAGCTAGCACCTGCAAGCAAATTCTTTAAAGGGCCCACTTATCCTTGTGATGGCAACTTTTTTATATCAAAAAGATATAACGATATAGCTAACAGAGCAAAGCACATGCTGTCAGAGTTAATCCAGCTTCGGCACTCAGTAAGTACAAAAAAACCCCTGTGTCTGCCCAAATCGTTCCTTTGTGCACCACAGCTCTTGTGAAGTGCAGAGCTCTTCTTTGGCCTCAGAGAAAATGTTTTCATGATTGTAACCATGGAGCAGGGAAATGCCACTTAGAGGAGATGTCAGCAGGTTAAGAGTTTTCATTGGCATTAAAGCAAAACAAATCATCCAGCTAACTTTACAGTTCTTGCAGTCAACTGTACTCAGTGCAAGCTATCCCTAAGTCAGTATTCCCACAAAGACTAGACAAGAGTTCAAATTTGTGTTGATAAGGGGGAAGTCTACAGGGCTATATCCACAGGGGAATCTATGAGAGGTTAGCCCCTCTACTGGTATTACCTTTTCTTGAATATTTAGTTATGATGTGATGTTGTTTATTCCCTGGTGAATTTTACTATATTTGGAAAAAAAGTACAGTTGTCCCTCCACTTTCCCTTTTGTGAATTTGATTATTTGTGAGTTGTGCACCATGGCAGAAGCTGATCCATCTCTCACCCCCTCCTCCTCTCTATTTCCAGTCCTCCTAACGGCTCCAGCCCATACCTTCTCCAAACCTTTTCCCCCGCCTCAATAACCACAAAGACAGTGAAGAGGCATGGGCTGTGGTGCTACCAAAGTCAGTTTGAGTTTGCTGGAATGGATGGGGCTCTAAAAATCTAACTAATGCATGGTGGCGCTGTAGTATAAAAAGAAGTTACGGGCTGGGGCTGTTGGGAACACTGGAGGCAGAGAGGAGGATGGAGTGAGGAGATTGACCCACCTCCATTGCCAGCTGCTGCTCCTAAAATCAGTTTCATTAGTCCTAGGAGGTGGATGGGTTTTGAAAATCGTATTCACAGTTTTTCCACTTTCACGGGGATCCTGTGCCCCTAACCCTTGTGAAAGTGGAAGGCTGACTGTATTTAAAACTAGTGGCAGCTACAGGAATACAAGTGCACTAAACAAAAACATCTCAAATATAGAAATGTAGTATAAGCGGAGGTTCTGGAGGAAAATATCCTACAGAATTCTCTGTCTAAATTTGGAGTTGGCCATATGCAGCCTTCTGGTCTAATTTAATCAGCCCTTCTGTACAAGCGATCCATTTAAGCCACAGCAAAACTGCCCATTCTCTAGCAATCTGCTAGGTGGAGAGAGAAAAAGGTGAGGAAATGAATGAGTTCTCCTCCTTTTGACTTTAGCCTTCACGAACACTGGTAAACAATCCTCAATATTGCCCCTGAGGGAACGTATCTCTCAACATTTTTTTTGTTAAAATATTTATATCCAACACCACATTATGAGATCTAAGGGCAGAGCAATAACTTAAACAGACTAAAAATACTATTCAGCATGTTAAAACAGCCTAGAAAGTCTAAACAGTTTAAAATCATGTACATGTACATTTTAGGAGAAATCAGTTAGGCCCTCAAGGCCTTAACAGAAAGCCGTGTTTTAACTTGGTGTAAAAATGAACCCAACATCAGTGCTAATTCAGCCTCCAAGGGGAGAGTTAGACAAACAATACAATACTTCAGAGAAAGCTCAACATGAAAATGGTCGCCCATGAAAGATTGGGTCAATACCAGAGATGTAAATCTTCATTAAGTTTCTTTTTGAAATAAGCAACAAGTAATTTTAGCAATTTTGTTCCTCCTGTGAGAAAGCATTTGATTATCATATAGTTTTCAAAGGTTATTTGCAAGTCTAGACATATTCTGTGCAAAATTTGTATGTGGATGAGCCCTGGTGGCGCAGTGGTTAAATGCCAGTACTGCAACCACAAGGTTGTGAGTTCGATCCTGCCTGGCTCCAAGGTTGACTCAGCCTTCCATCCTTTCGCAGGTCGGTAAAATGAATAACCAGCTTGTTGGGGGCAATTAGCTAAGAATACATTGTAAACTGCTTAGATAACACTCAGTTGATAAGCGGTATAGAAATAAATGCTATTGCTATTTTATACAGACAACAGCATTTTCTACACGGAAAATAATAGTTCAATGCAGAAATGTTATTTCCTATGTTTCTGCACAGAAAATATTTTCTATACACATCATCCCTGTGCAAATTTTGTGCAGAATAAGGCCCAAACTGAGAAGATTCTTGTTAGTCCAGGATTCCTCTGGTCAGGGTTTCTCAAAATCCCAAAAATGTTTTTCCCCTACCATTTTTTGGAATATTTTCAAATATTTTTTCCATTTCTAGTCACTATGTCATATAACATGCATAAAGTTGAGGTGCATGCACAACTTGGAAATACTACTTTTGGAGGGTACAACTCCCACACACCACACTGGCTGAAGAATTCTGGAGAAATCCAAACAGTAGCTTTTCCATGGGGTATTTATGAGTGTGTATGTATTATATCCAGACAAAAATATGGGTACTTTACTTGGAATTTGTTTAAATGAAATATTCCGCAGAGGAAACAAACTTCAGAGTCATGCTTGCTGTACTGTCCGAGCAAATTTGTAAACAATTACAGTCTCCAAGCTTTTATCAATCCATTGCCATGCAGCTCTGGAGATTTCCAAACACATGCTATATATGACTTTACCTTGGTTTACAATTGCTCAAGAAGGTTTTCGTGCAGCAAACCGGGGTTATTTGGTTCACCATGACAAAACACAGCTTTGGGAAACAGCAGTGGACTATGGTCTAGACCCTCCCGGCAATAATCACGCACCATGTTCCCAAACTCCCACACTGTTGAATATTCCCAAAGTTGAGTGAAAGAACAAGTATCGTACCTTTTCCAGCAAAGCTGCCTATACAGTGGATACAGCATTTGAGGTTTTCCACGGTAATATACCGCCTGAGAACTTTGCATTGTATAGGCTTACCTCGGTAAACAAAACCTCTGACAGTGAATTGCATTTTTACAAAGTATTTTTATGTCTATCCAGCTCCTCCTTTACCTTCTCAAGTTCTGTCTAGCTGGATTTTTGTTAGCAGCATTGGCATTATAGATTTTCATTGTCAGGTTGCAGCAACATGTTGTCAGTAAGCAATGCAATAAAGCTTGACTTGGGAAAGAATGGGATCCCACTCTAGCCAATTCTACTGTAGCTGTGTGTCCCTGACTACCTGCATCAGAAAAGAAAAAGAGCAGCTACTTCCAGAATGCTTTGCTGTTCTTGTCTGAACAGCAAAACAAAGAGCAAAGGGGAAAACAGGTAAGGCTGGCTCATCACTGAAGGCATTTTGGAAGAAGCCTTTAACTAGTCTCTAGCAAGTTTGAAATGGTATTGTCTACTTATGCAAGGCTTACCTGACCTGGTTGCTTCATTTCACATGCACATATTATTAGTTTTTAATAAAAGATTTTCTGGAATATTTGTGCTCTTCTTTTCCGGTGATGCAGGAAAATATCCCCATTCTTTCCAAATATTTCTATATCTGATATCAAATTTTCTGTTAAAGAAGTCATAGCCAGAAACATGTCTACTTCATTAAGTGAGGTATACCTGTACTATCTTTATACTACCATTGACTGCTAACAATGCAAAAGAGGTTCAAATATACAGGTAACCATCTTGTCCCAAAGTTTCACCTATGTTGCTTCCCTGTGGTTTCTGGTGGAACAGATTATCAGATACCAGGTTAAGAAATAGCTTCTCCTATAAAAGATTCAAATGAAGCGGATGAGTGCGTGCAATGCTTCCTGCCTCATAGGAATCTACCTAAAAATTACTTAGCTACAGCTACTGATAAAGAAGCAGTGTGTTTTGTTTTCACTAGCAAAAATCAGGAAGGTAGGCATGTAATATTTTACCAAACAGAGAAGTATCTATCATACTACCTTCTAGTGTCCCACCAATGGATGCAAACTTATCTCAGCTTTATTATCTATATTTAGAAACACCAGGAGACTTAATGTTAAAAAAACATTTACTAAGCTGTTTATTTGGAGGCTTACTGAAACTAGAGTAGACTGATGGAAAGCAATCAAACATAATATTTCAATGGGTCTACTCTGAATATTAATCTGGATACAACCATTATTAAACATTAGATAATATATATCCTTAAATCCAAGACTTCATCACCCGTTCTCTACCTCCTCACATGAAAAAGCAGGTGTGCATTTAAAAGAGGTACCAGCACAAGTATATTCTTGTTGCATGGGGCCACAGATATATAGCAGTTTGCAAAGAGCTTTCTATTTCACTTGCTAACATGCAGAACTGAACTAATATCTGCTGGCACACACACAACTTTGGAACTTTGCCCAAGGGAAGGACCTCAAAAGCAGTAACATCAGCTTCCATATAAGAAATTCCTTAAGGATGAACTACATATTTCTCAGGCTGGGCTGTGTGCCCTGTTCTGGAAAAAGTCAGGAAGTGGGAAACAGGAGTTATGCACAAAGAGCTCTCAGGGCTATAAGCAAAATCAGAAGACAGGACTGACAAACAGCCTAGGTGTTGTAAGCAAGAACAAGACCAGAAATGCATGACAGTTTAGTAGCTGTAGTTGCTCAAAGGAAAGATGAAACAAAAAGCCCTTAGAGGCTGATATAGTAGTTTGAGCATTGGACTAGGACTCTGGAGAACAGGGGTCAAATCCTCATTCAGCCACAGAAATCCAGTGAGTGACCTTGGGCAAGTCACACTCTCTCAGCCTCAAGGCACAAACCTCCTCTGAACAAATCTTGCCAAGAAAACTCCATGCTAAATTCACTTTAGGATTGCTATAATCTGGAAACAACTTTCAAGGGACAAAACAACAACAGCAATAACAACAACAACATCTTCTTCCCCATAAGCATAATTGTGAGCCTCAGTGGCATAGCTTGGCGCAAGAAGGGCTGGGGCGGAGGCATGTGGGTAAGGTGATGGTGCACATGGGCGGTGCAACGGTATGCAGGGGAGGAGTGATGGCGTGCAGGGGTCAGGCAAGAAGCGGTGGTGCCCCCCAAAAAGTGCCACCCAGGGCACACTGCCCTCTTCGTCCCTCCACCACTGGTGAACCTGGCTGGACAGAATCAGTTCTAGAAGGTCCTCTATTAAGAATCTTATCACCTATACTTCAGGGAGTCACCATATAGGAGGTCTCTACATAGTTCCAGAAACTCTTGATAATGGAGCCAAAACCTGGTGCCATGTGTTGACCACTTCCTCTCTTCTCTATCATTTTGCATCATGACATCATACTGCATGGTTCAGCCATCCACAGCCTCTGAGACGACATGGGCCAAGTGATTCCAGACCTTATGGCAGGGTGGGTGAAATGCAGCCACTCAGGGGTGTTTTTACAGCCCTTGTGTCTCAACAGAGCTCCTCAATGCCCAATTTATATGTCTTCATGTGTGCATTTTTAAAGACCTTCTCTGCACTTAAATGTTTCCAGAAGTGGTGGTATATGTATAACACACTGTGGAAAGGTCCAACCTTCCAAAACTGAAACCCAAATATTATAATGAGAAGGGGGTTATCTGACCACTTCCAGTTTTACTTTTTAAAACCATCTATATTACTTTATTTTGCAATTTCTCAACTTGGAATAGCTTGCAGCAGCTGACAAAAAAAAAAGTCTCCTTGGCCCATAGAAGTCATACATTCCTGCATTGTAGGGTAGAACACAAAGATGCTTTGGGGTCGAGGGCAGGAGCCCTGTATTAACTTTTGGATATTACTATTTCTACATCAGCACACAGGCTGCTGTTCCTACTGCAAAAACAAATGGCATCCATATACCGATTTCTACCTTATGTATATTTGGCTATGTGAAGAGCCAATGAGGATGTAGGAAAACCTTTTTTATTAGTTAAATTTCAGAGAATGATATGTCCATGGGAAAAACAGATGAATAAAACATCATAGGGGGGAAGACACATTCCTAGGAACAAAATCAAAAGGGAGCTATTCAATTTCATTGCTATTTCCTGTTTAAAAAAAAGAGGAACATTAAAAACAAGCCTTTTGATTTATTGTACTCCAGTTAAGGCACAAAGCGGAGTGAAATTGTAAATCTGTTATGTTTCAGTTCTTCATACAGAGAACTTAACTGAGAGGGACTCATTTCTAAATAACACACGTAAGAGCGGATGTAAGAACACTAGAGCCTGTCTTATGGTTTGATTACTGGTCCATGTAGCTTGATATTGCTAATTCTTAGCGGCAGCGTTTCTCCAGCTTTTCAGCCAGAACTCATTTCCTAGTTTTACCTGACAATCCCTGGCAATTCTTTGTGGTGTCACACTCAAGTACTAACTAGGCTTGACCCTGCTTAGCTTCTAAAATCAGGTGAGACTGGGTGTGCTCAAGGTGGCATGGTAGACCATGCAGCCACGTAGGGATGTGGGGGTGGAGAGGTGATTTGCCCTGGGTGGCAATGTTTTTGGGGCATCCCGGTCTGTAGCCATGCCCCCTCTTGCCCCCCCCCACACTCCAAGCTCTGCCACTGAGACCACATATGCAAAGCTTCACATCTCACAGGTCATCATTACACCTGCAAGCAGAAGTAATAACCTTTCCTGGTACTGACACAGAAGTCTGATGACATGGTTCCTCCTAAGAATACTTCCATGTGCCTCAACAGTGAATAAAGTACATAGCTGCTGAAGATCATAATGTGGCTGTTCACCCAGGTGAGGAAACAGTAATGCAATTTGGCACAGCAACTTTTTCTTTCCACTGTAAATGCCTTAGAAAACCTTTTGAGATCAGTATTTGCATAAATAGCAGATGTTTTACTTTAGCAGGTCACCAGCTCTGTAACAGCTTGCACACTGTTAAAGACTAACATTTTCTTTAATGTTAGCTAGTAACAAACAGTAAGCTATGTTTAATTTTCATAGTTTATTTCAAAACATTCCAATACTATTTCTAATAAAATCTGAGGCACAGAATTTGTCATCTTGAGAACCAGGGATTTCATCATTTTTTTTTAAAAAAAAATACCCTTTTATATCATGCTTCTTATCTAACACACAAGTTTGGTGACAATACGAAAGAGGCCCTTTTGGAGGGATGATCTCAGATTTTGGCATCAATTCAAACAAGGCAAGGCTGGCCTCCTCCCTGTTGTCCTTCATTGGAAAGCACAGACCTTTGGATTTATGCAGGGTTATGACCACTAACTGGTTGTGGAGAGAAGGACTTTTTAACCAGAGACATGCACTGTACCTTTTCTTCCCAATGTATTTTTAAAGTGCATTTAGTCTGTCTTAATATGACAAGTTGTTAAACCTTATTCTAATATCATAATATATTGTGTTTAGCAGCATGTATTCTAATAGCATTATTTTATTGTGTTCAGTGGTTTTGATTTGTTAATTGTGGTTTGAGCCACCTCAGGTACAAGTATTGGGAGATAAGGTATAAACATAAAATAAATAAAAATACAGTGCTCCTAGTTCTCATCAGGGCAAAGATCAGTTCACAAAAAGTGTGTTGGCACAAGCTAGTGAAGTTTCAAGAGCAGGATATGACTTTGATTTCTAGGGGCCAGGACACAGCTCTGCATGGCTCTTTCACTTCCTGATTTGCACGTGGAAGTGATATTACCAGCTGGCTCCACATTTCTTTGGTTTGAAGACATAGGCCATTTCCACACTAGCCTGTTACAGTGCTATTATTCCACTTTCCACATCCTATGGAATCCTGGGGTTTGCAGTTTAGAGAGGGGCCTTTGAGGCCCCTCCTTAAACTGCATACCCCAGGATTCCATAGAATGTTGAAAATGGAATAATAGCACTACAACAGTCTAGTGTGGAAATGCCCATAGTACTAGTTACAGTCATCCTCCCTTATCCAAGGTCTCACTTTCCACGGTTTCAGTTACGCATTGTCCAAAAATATTAAATATTAAGATATTAAATAGAAAATATTAAAATATGAAATGGAAAATCCTGACATCTGGGTGATCACCTATACTAGTGGATAGTAGAAAGTCTCTATACGGTCCCTGCAAAACCAGAGGGCTACTTGCGGTGACATCAGAACCATTTCTAGCTTAGTCTGAAACCTCTCAATGGTCCCTGTAGGGCTAGATAGTTCAGTACTATCTTTGGTTTCAGGTATCCACAGGGATCTTGAAACATATCCCCTGCATATAAGGGAAATTACTGTATATCCTATTTTTGCTCCAATGAACTCAATGACATGAACATGGCTCTCCTTCTTTCCAATTTATCTGGACAACATCACAGTTGGGCAGGTCAATTTAAGAGAGATTACCACTGGCCCAAGGTCACCCAAAGAGTATCATGGCTCAGTGGCAACTAGAACCTGGATTGCCCAGGTCCCAGTCAAGCATTCTAAACACTACACTGCATTGCTGTAGAAGATTCAGCTTCTCATGATACAGTTTTATATTAATTTGGTGTCAATTTTTAAATAGATACTTATCTAAATCTGCCTCTGAAAAAAAGCCAGCCATATTTGACAGATCTCAACTCACTGCCACAATTTAGCTCCTTTCTCTCTGCTATGTTCCTATTTCTCCCCTTCCTTCTATTGTTTAAACTTACTTCATTAATAGATTCTGACATCAAGTCCCTGGACTCCTTGCCTTGTGATTATGAAAGTTAACTATTACAGTCTAGCCTCCGCCATGCTTGTGGCCAATAATATATGCACAGAGAGTTTAAATAATGTGCACTGTCCCTGAATAAAGGGGCTTGATGGTGAATTTTTCCAGTTCTGAATTATACCTACCTGCACAGAGGAGATTAGACTAGAGCCCTAATTTCTAATCTTGAAGCTCTAAAGAGAGACTGACTTCAATTTGCATGGTTCTTTTTTGGTTATCAGTAAGTAGCAAAGAGAAATTCATCTGGCTCAACTCATTTAATCTCAATCAATTAAATCCCCTATCCCTGAAGCAAGCTTCAAAACTAAAATCACATAGATTAAAATGGCATCCAACAGGAACTATGCCACATCCCAAAACGGTTTTAATCAGAAGGCATTATGAGTTCTTTCACGATTTTCTGTGAAGAACTGGTCTCAAAGAATTGGTCTTGCCATCATCATCATAGATAGCATGGGGATTGGAACTAGGAACTATTACCTATTGCCTGTGCCACCAGGACCGCTCATTGTCAGGTGGAAATGACATTTCAAGCCAGAATACAAATTCAAAAGAGCATTCTGGGAGTAAAAAACCCTGATCTGCTCTACCATATATTCAGCATAAGGAATTTTATTTCCAGGAAAAAATGGTTTCATCAAAAAAAGTTTCAATTCTTCACCTATCAAGCATAAAAAAATAAATACTAAACTTTATCTTGTAATTTATTCTTTTTGCATGTTTTGGTTTACATCTTGCAAAAATGACAGGCATATCTATACTACGCAATTATAACACTTTGATACCACTTCAGGTGCTATGGCTCCATGCTATGGAATCCTACGACTTGTAGCCTGGTGACGTACTTAAAGCTGTAGTTCAGAGGAAGGAACTGGTAAAACCACCTCTCAGTATTACTTGCCTAAGAAAACCCTATGAAATTCATAGGGTCACCATAAGTCAACAGCTGATTTGAAATCACAAACATATACAGCTTCAGAGAGTGCACTGCAGAATTCTGAGTATCTCATCTAACTGTCCTAGCATTCCATAGGATGGAGACCCAATTTAGTATACATTATTTTTACCTGTTTGTTTTAACAAATAGCAGCATTGTGAAACTCTTATGATTCTTTTTTCGCAGCAAAATAATAAACTTTACCATAACGTTTCAGAAAATTGTTTTATTAAGACAGACAGAAAATTCTCATTAAGTCATGTGCCTCTCACACTGCTTTGGCTGAAATCTCTACTTCCTCAATTTGAAATGTACCTAAGACATAGCTGTGTTGGTCTGTATCTCCATAAAAAAATACACAGGCATCCTGTACCATTTTTGATACTGAGAGAAGGAAATTTTTTGCATAAGCTTTTGTGGGTTCCCATCAATTTCATCAGATGCATTCCAAATTGGAATGATCAGTTCAAATCACCGTACACAGTAAAGCATTTCATTCAGTGTTTTCATGGTTAAGAGATGTCTTTGCCGAGTCAAAAGATTTATACAAACTTGCAGAATACAACAAATAAAATACTGGCCTGAGGGATCTCTACATTGGATCACTTTAAGTTATAGTCTTCCATTCAGGTAGGATGTAAAACTTTTGATGTGGTACACACATCTCCAGCAACCAAAAAGTCTTCGTGTTCTTGACTTGAGACACCTTAGTATGGAAGAAACTACTCATTAATAGGAAGTAGATATACTCCTAAAAATAATATTTTGGACTGCTTAGTCTGACCACTTCAGCTCCAGGAATTCTTTTCTCTGCAAGCACTAGTCAATGATTTGAACGTTTCAAACAGGGAGGGAGTCAGTGTTTGGAAAAAAATATACAATTTATGATTCAAAAAGAAGAATAGTGATCTGAAACGACCTGTATTCTATTGGGCAATAAACACCTTTTTCTTCAATGCTTGTGTATGCTAAGAATTTAATAAGCCTGTGAAAAATCTCTGCCGGAACCATACATATAAATGCAGATAAATTACCAAGAATATTGTTCTGTTTTTCCTCAACACATCGTTGAAATGCCAAGGGAATTCTACTAGAGTTCAGCTAAGTACACAAGAAATGGAACTTGAAATACATGAAATGGGAAGGGCAGATACAATTCCATGAAGTCAGATGGCTTTTCTGAAAGCAAGAGAAGTATCGTCTATGAACATGTCATAATTTGCCAAAGTTATACGGCTGAGACATAAGAGAGGAAAACAGGAAATATAGTCTATTTATGGATCTGTTATCCCACATGGGGCAAATACTCAACGTCTTTCACTAGTTTTTACTGGAAGTAACTGTGGCACATCATGCTTTGTACTGATGAACCAGCAGGATGGTCAAACCATCCAGAATTATTCTGAATAGTTCAGCAATACCACAAGTATCCAGAGTTTTCACTACAGTGCAGATGTGTAACTTTTGTGGTTAAAGGGTAGAGGAGTATATCTGCAGTTTAACAGCAGTACCTAGACACTGAGAAGACAGAACACAGGAACAAGAAGACAGGAACTCTGCCTGGTCAGAGAAAGTGTCTATCTGTTCCACTATCCCATGTGGCCAACCAAATACCTATGGGAATCCCACAGCAAAACAAATGGGCAATAATATCCTTCTACTGTGGTTGTTTACCAGAAAAAAGCCTCTTCCTTGATAGCAACCTGATCCGACTTTTGGTGTCCTTTCCTACACTTTCTCCCACAATCCTTTGTGATGTCCACAGTATTCCTGTGGTTGCATTACAGATTTAAATAAAGGTGTTACAGTACCGGCCATTATAAATCTCTCCCCTACTGATCTTGACATTGCATGTGGGCTGATGTTATCAATGAGCTATCCACAATGGTCCCAAGATCTCTTTCCTGGTCAGTTACCACCTGCTCAGACTCCATCAGTGAATATGTGAAATCTGATTTAGTTATTTTTGCCCCAACATATGCATCATGCTATACTTACTTATATTCAGGTATGTTGGTGATTCCAATAGCCTTTCACACTACTTGGAAAGAATCCTTCAGAGCTCTTTACAGCCCTTAGAAAAGTATGCAAAAAGCTATTTACTATGTATTTTACAAATGAGATAGCCAAACACATTCAGGTCAGAATCAAAAAGAGGATCCCTTCAGGGATCTTTTACAGCCCATCGAAAGTATGCAGAGACCTATTCCATATGAACTTTGCAACCAAGATAGCCAAATACATTCAAGTCAGAATCAAAACGAGGACAAATTATCCATTTTTCTGTTCTGGTTGCAGTCACCACACAGTTCATGGAATGCAACCCTAGATGATTACCTCAGTCTTCATGGATGGTTTTTCCATTGGGGGAAATGTCAGGGGATTTCTACTGAATGACAGAAGCTAAAGAGATACTGAATTTAAATAGCTGTGTTCAAAATGGATTAGTGTGAAAAATCAGAACGGGGTGAGGATCTTGTCGACCTCCACATACTGTTGGACTGCAACCCCCAAGAGTCCCAGCCAGAACTGCCAATGGTGAAGAATGCTAGGAGATGCAATCTAACATCATCTGGAGTGCCACACAAGTTCCAACTAGATACTGATCTGTAGACATTTTAAAGGCAACTATCACTTAGAGAGGACCCTGGGAATTTATCAACAATATTCATGCAGACCGTAAATTAAATATATTACATACATTCTGAGAAAAAGACTAAACTCAAATTTCTGAAATTTGCCATTTCTTTGCAAGAACCAAAAACTCATAAGAGGAAAGAAAAACTGCAAGCAAGACCTCAAAGCAATCCATACACACAACAAAACACACCCATGATGAAAACACACCCATTTAGCAAGAGTGAAAAGGGGAACTGTAATACTGACTCTAACAGTGTTCGTTTTGTTCTAAATGCATCCCAGCAGTTCTCCATTCCACTATTAACTAAGTGATCAGACTGAGCACCAGCTGTTTATACTAATACTTCGTTGACCAGGATTTCTTATGTGGAATTGACAATGATAATTCCCGCAGAGGAACTGTGCTTGTAAGTAGAACTCTGGGAATGCATTGCCCCAACAATATTAAGGGTTTTATCTAAGAAAACATTTACAGAGATCATGCATTTTGAATTACGGCACTCAGAATTCACAAACTGGGTTTCTTTTAGTCAATTAACATGGTGTGGTCCTACAGATCACATACTACAATCTTGGGCATTTTTTCTAAATAATCAAGTTAAGCACTGCTATCTCTTTCTACCAAATTCCATGGAAGCCGTTTCTGTGCTAAACCAGTGCCTGCCATCTGTAATGGACTGGATGAAGCTAAACAAAATGAAGCTTATAATACTCAGCTCTGTCTCTCCTTTCCACTTAATTCCAAGGAAGCTACTGTCATGTTAAACCAGCGTCTGACATCACTAATGGACTGGATGAGAGCGAACAAACTGAAGTTTAATCCAGAGACAAGACTGGTCCTCCTGCTCAGCTGAAAGACAGATAAGGGAATTCAGCCTGTGCTAGATGAGGTTACACTCCCCGCAAAGACACAGATTCACAGTTTGGGGGTCCTCTTGGATTCAGCCCTGAGAAGGAAGGCCCAGGCTTCAGTGGTGACCAGGAGTGCATTTGCACAGTTAAAGTTAGTGCACCGACTGCATGTGTTCCTGTTATCTGGTCATGGTAACACAAGCCTTGGTTAAATCCTCTTTAGGCTATTGTAATGTGCTCTGCATGGAGCTGCCTTTGAAAAATGTTTGAAAACTTTAGCTGGTCCAAAGAGCTGCAGCCAGATTAACTGGGGCTGACTACAGGGAGCACACAACTCCCCTTGTTCCAACAGCTCTACTGTCTGCCTGGAAATAGATTCTAGGCACAATTCAAACTTCTGGTGATGACCTGTTAAGCCATTTGCAGCTTGGTCTGTTTGAAGCACCATGTCTCCCTTTACAAGCTCCTTAAAGCTCGAAGATCTTAAAAAGAAGCCATTCTTCTTATTCCACTATCTTTTCAGGTTCGTATACTGGGAACAAGAGACAGAGCCTTGCTGATGGCTGCTCCCAGACTTTGGAACTCCCTCCCTTGGGCTATCAGGATGGCCCCTCCATGCTCTCTTTCTGCCAGAAAGACAAAATATTCTTATGTCACTAGGCTTTTAGATAATGACTGGGATGGGCTTTTAATCAGGTGCAGTACTGTTCTGTAGTTGTATACAGTCTTGTAGTGAATTTTAATGGTTTTAACTTCATAAACTGTCTTTTAAGTAACTTTTATACTTAAACTTTTTATTTATGTTTTAATAATTTTAATCTGTAATATTTTTGACATGTTCTAAGCTGCCTTGGGTGACATTGTTAGGAAAAAGGCAGGATATAAACAAACAAAACAAAGATAAATATTAGGATTCTAGTCCTGCATTTTATCTATAATTAACATTCCCAAATTTCTTACATCCTTTATTATGGACTACTTATAATGACATAAAAAGCAGACTACTATTTTAATAGAGGGATTATAAAGTTAGAGAATAAAGCAAGGAAAAACTGAAAAAAATCTGCTGATTAAAAATGCATATGTTTGTCATATAATCTACCGATTCAAATAAAAGTTTTACTTCTAAGGTATACATTACTAGCAGAGCTCAAAGCAGGAAAACTGTTTTGAGGAAAATTATTATACCTTGATCCAGTTGGATGAGACGTTTTAGTACCCTAAGTCATACTGCAGAACTGGCATAGAACTAGAGCTATAACGCAGGTATGTTATAATGTGGTTACCTAAAGAGATGTAAACAATATCCCTGAATTTCAGTCAGTTTCCTTATATGCATTGTTTTAATCATCTAACAGCAAAGCCCACATGGGACTACAATTGCCCCAACAAATCTACTGTATTTACAATTTTGGTACCTTTTCGTTATAGCCAATAAAATGTATTGTCCCATGCCTTTTTTTTTTCCTGGCAGAAGTAAAAGTGATACATTCTGATTGTTAGCAGGTTGGCACCAGGCTGGGGGTAGAATCCTCCATATGTTCACAAAATATAAGATGTCTAAAATTAACCTGAAGCCTATCGATAAGCATACTGATAATCCTCTGTATGTTGGAATGCCAAAAGTGTCAGAAAGCACTCCAGCACTCATTCAAACCATGATTTTTCCCCTATTTTGATGAAGTTTTTTTAAAAAAATTGATTGCAGAATAATATTGGCTAGTAACACTCCTTTGCTTTCTCTAAGGAATTAGAGTTAGGAGTTAGGAAGGCCAGCACTTAACTTGCTCATCAGAAGAGTATGGGGATTCATTCATTGTGGTATAGTGAACAGAACTGCAGATCTTGCTTTTTTCATGAAGCAAAGCTATTTAAATGTTATATTTACTGAGTAGCTCTTCTGCTCAGATTCATCCCAGAACATCTGTCAGTCTACTATTAATAATTAATTTTTTTTAAAAAAAGAATAAACACAAATAATAGCAATGATTAAAAACTAAGCAGAGTTTTTGAAGATATCCATGCCAGGAAATAATCTATTTCTTTGAGAATCAATAGCACTGTGGTTCTATAGAATATTTATCCACAATCAAATAACTTGGGAAGGCTGCTTATTTGGACCAAGCTCCTGGAATCCCTCCTGCTATAAAGGCCAGTGTCCACAGTTGCTGGGAGATTCTAGAAGCTACAGTCCAAAAAAGCCACTTTGAGTGCCATACTGGGAGAAAAGCAGGGTGCTAATACATAGATGCAGAGAGAGGAGAGAGAGAAATGGTGACATTTCCAAATTCTGAGTAATAGGTGGTCAGTTGGCCAGCATGTTAACACTATCCCAGCCACTTATCTTCCCAATGGATTCTTTTCTTGCATGCTTTATCTTAGCTCCTTCCTTGGTGTTCCTTTTTCCTTTTGCCGACTGTCTCCTTCTCTGCTTTCCTGATTCTCCTGTTCTCCATGAAAAATGAGACCCCATTCCAGAATTATTTGCATTTAACAGTTTTCCAGCACCCATGAACAGAACACTAAAGTTATACATGACTATGCACACACTTTGAAATCTATTCAAGGCAAAGCTGACTGAAAAATGTAAAGGCTTTAGTTCTATAGCCCTTGGGAGTTTTTTAATACCTCACAATGGGAAAAGAACACCATGTTTATGTTCTGTGAATAGTTCTGTGAATAGTGGTTTGCATGCCAAAGGGCCACAGGCAACTCGGGCACAGAGCAACATATACACAAACTGTAAAGAGAATGACAGGTGGTTGTACAGAAACCAACTCAGGATGGGGAGTGGAGTGTCCTAAAAATAGATTCAGCACAGCTACACATATTTCAGAAAACTTGAAATCCTGAAGGTATAAGAGCTGAACTTCAGAAATGGTAAGCTCAAAATTTTTTAGTAACATTGTAAATCATTTCAAAGATTAATTTTTTTTAAAAAAAATGAATTTAGAAAGTGCATGCAGAAGGATCTATTGAGCATGTTTGAATACTGATAAGATTAAATTTAAA
Source organism: Iguana delicatissima (assembly GCA_948472985.1). Classification (NCBI taxonomy): domain Eukaryota; kingdom Metazoa; phylum Chordata; class Lepidosauria; order Squamata; family Iguanidae; genus Iguana; species Iguana delicatissima. The sequence continues at coordinate 190,620 of CAOKZL010000483.1, forward strand.
GGCATCCTGTATTTGAACTGAACCTTAACTCTAAGCATGCAAAGGTTTTTTCATTTTTTCTCCTTTTATTATGCATCACATGCTTACTATACATTAATATATACTATATTACAGTGTTATTAGAAGAAATTTTTTTTTTACAGCAATTGCTTTTTCAACCTATCTAACCCCCACCCCCTAAATGGCCGATAGAGTATCTGACAGAGTATGATGGCTGACAGAGTATCTAGATCCCATTTGTATCAAAAAGCGTTTTCAGATATATATCTTAATCAAATTTATCACATCTTCATATCCTAATTTTTCTTTTACTTTCTCAATCACCATTTTCCAGTTATCACTCCATGATTCTTATATTGTCCACTATACTTTAACCTTCTTTCCATGAGAAAAATAAAATAATATGGTTTCTTTTATATATTTTAACAAATAAGATTCATTCTACTTTGATTTCTTTTTCCACTCTAAAGCAATAACAGCATGAGCAGATTTTAAAATTTGTTTTGTTACATAACTTTCATTCTTATTTAAACCTGTTACCCCTAAGTTGAGGGTTAAACAATTTTCTTTACTTAATTGAACTGGGTATGCAAAGTATTTGCAGATTTTGGCCCTAATCCAGAGAACCTCATGTACTGGACTGTAGTGAGAACCTTTGGTGTGAGACAGTAAGGAATCAATGACTGACAGTATCACTGAAAACCAACAATGACTTAACAGATATGTATCAAGTCATTTAAGCTGTATTACTTCTCACAAAGCAATTTGATATAAAACTGTTTCCACTAAATAGGCATGTAAGTAGCTGGATGTTTGTAGGTCCTGGAGCATCCCCAAGGATAGGAGTTATACCTATACACTGTAGCTACAAATGCTGTAGGTTTAGTTCAGCTCACGCAGAAAATGCACACTGTGAAAGCTTCTCCTGCTTCACATCTACCAACTGTTCTATCAGAAAGCAAAAAAGAGAGATAAAACAGGTCATACTTTTTGTCCTTTCACAAAAGAAAGTATTAACTTTGACTTAAACAAAGCTATCCAGTAGTCAAAAGAGCAGTTTAGTTATGAGGCCCTAATGGTTATGGCCTCATGAAGATGATGAAGGTGGCAAATGACAGAGAAGGAGATCTCCCCAGACAAATCAGTTGTACATAGCAGCTACATGAATTGAATTTTTTCCACATCAGAAATTGCTGTCATACACAGCAGGTGCTTCCTCTATAGCGTCTGTCTTCAAGAACATAATACACAGACTGTACATGTTTTACTGAACCTCCCACTTTACTTAGGAATAAACTACCTGAAAAGATGTTCAGTTTCATACAAAATAACCAAACACCTATCACATTAACCATATACTTGTATTTCTCCATTTACCTCACTGCAATTATATTTTTTAAATGTAAACTCAGAATGTGTAGTATTGCCATTTCTATAAACAGGGGAGTCTGAAAGATAGAAATAGTTATTTTTGATCAAATTCTATGTTATAAATAATCTTATGTGGGTTTTGACAAGATGAACTGCTTCTTCATCCAATGACAAAGTCTGCTCTGGGACATTCTGGCAATAAATGGGGTAGGAAGAAAGGATAATGAACACAGAGAACAGATTCTTTAAAATCTAACATATTTTATAGTATACTAGCCTATATATCTGGCATTGCCTGGGATTTCATTTTTGCATAGGTAATACCTGTTACAAAGATTTGAGATCCTGTGTCTCTAATTCTCCAAACTGCCTTGTCCAGTTCCTGTAACTTTTCCCCATATTCCCCAACCCAATCTGTATTCAGAATTATTAATATACAGAGGTTGGTTTCCTGAGAGAATATACTGCCCTCCTCCCTGCTGCTAGGCTTCATCTCCATAGCAACCAGCCAGGCCCAAGAGCTCTCTGGTTGAGAATTCTAAAGGCCCTCCCTAAACTGCAAACTCCAGGATTCCATAGAATCTTGTCAGGGAGCCAATTATATGAGGTCTTCGCCTCACATAGCCGATCATATCATTCACCTGACAAAGCCAATCATTTGAGGTCTTTGCCTGACACAGACAGACAAACAAACATACAAATGTTGACTTTTATACAATAGATTCACAGACAGGAAAAAAAACTTTGCACTGAGAAGCTTCAGCACTAAAACCTCTTCCAAGCTGCGCAAACTCTTTGATTATTGGCTTATTGTTTCGAGGATCCTGATCATGACAAACGAGGTCGACTCTAGTTTCAAACTGGAAATTTTGTACAACCAGCTGGACATTTAATCCAATAAGCAAATAGAAGCCCATCTGGGGACTTTGTGCATGGTTTTGAAAGTACTGTGATAACAGATTTTTGAGCAGATGCTGTGTGTGTGTGTATGTATGTGCACACACACACACACACACACACACACATATATATATAAAAAATACAAGTGCATTATATACCTCCTTGAATAAAACCTGCCAACTTATTTGACCCATGTCCTCTGATACACCATAATTATTAGTTTCATTTTCTTTTACTTACAAAAAGATTGGCAACTATGTCCATGACTCACTAGTAATTTGTACTCTTGTGACTGACTATCCAGCACTTGTACGAACTTGAATATATTAGTCTTCAAACTTAATTAAATCCACCCTTAAGTTAATTCAACACAGAGAGCAATTCACCAGTATTCAGGATATGAGTTTTATGTAGTTCTGATGTCTGCAAATACATTTTATTTAAAAGACTGGCAGATTACCTTTTTGTCCAATGGCATTCAATGTCGCTTAACAAAATTACTGATGAAGTTGTAAGTGAGAACACCAAACAGCTGTTCCATGTATATCTGTTGAATTCTCAAAAAAGCATAACCCACAAGTGTGCAAGAATCAGCACACTTATTATTAATATTAAGCCCTGGTGGCTGCATGCAGGCTGCAGGTTGCATTTTGCCTACTCTTTTAACATAAATAAACTCAACAAACACTGGGAGCCTAATCTAGTTTCTAAAAATAAGATAACAGGTATTTTGGTGTTTTGCAAGGGCCACATACTTGCTGAACTAGGCTTAAACTGACAAAACTGACATAGAACAATTTTAAAAAAGAAAAAAAAAGCAATACCGTACTTTGAGGAAATAAGAGCACTACATAAGTTTTCACTCAAGGCTAGCTGAGCACACAGCATGTGCTGACTCATCCCTGTTTAAGTGTCTTGAATGTCTCTAGTAGATTTCAAAGGTCCTGATCAGCCCACTTGGACAAAGTTTGGGAAGAAATTCTTCTTCTTGATCTGTTACCAAATGATTCAAATTTACAGTTGCATCAACATGAAGAATAGAGACCTTTCACGAGTCTACATTTGCTTGATTGTTACTGTATTTGCTGGCATGTAAGACTCACTCCCCCTCCAAAAAAAATACTCTTTGAAAATGGAGTGTCTCTTATACGCTGGTGTGTCCTATATGTCGGCAAATAGTATTTGCCAGTGTATAAATGGGATATGTCTTCTATGCTGGCAAATATGGTATTTCTTTTCTTGTAAGCCCCAAGTCTTGCCCTTTTGTAAGGTGTTGATTGGTTCACATCCACACTGGTGGAGTAGATATCGTTTTGCCCAGGTGTAACGGGACAGTGAGAGCCAGCATCGGGTACTGGATTATGACCCTGGAGACCATGGCTTGGCCATGGAAACCCACTGGGTGATCCTAGATGCATCACATTCTCTCAACCCCAGAAAGCCCTATGATAGGTTCACATTAGCGTCATCATAAGTCGGAAATCATTTGAAGGCACATAATAACAACAATGGGACATTGAGTTTTTAAAGGGAGTGGAGTTGGGAGCAGCCTCTCGTTTCTATTGTCTCTTTCTTTTTTCTTGATGTCTGCTGAGAAAACATGGCTTTTCTGGAAGAGTTTCAAGTTTGGAATGACTTGGCAACTACATAACCCTTGCCATTTTTAAATGGCCTGAAATGATTATTTTGGAAACTGGATAGCAAAAGCATGGATATGCTATGTGTTTGCAAATGGTTTTAAAGCAAGACCAACTTTCCGTTTAATGTCTGAATTATAAGTGAACCAATCTGTTTTTATTTCTTGAATTATCTAGACCAAACAATTATTTAAGAGGTACAGAATTCCCTAATACAGTACAATATGGCACATCAGTTAATATGGAATTGTTCAGAAAGACATATTAATCATGCATTCCTAAACACAAGTCACTGAAGCAACAACAGATTTAATTGTTATTGCATATCACATGCACCCCAGGCATTTTGCAATACCTTAGTATTTTTGATGTCTGCCTTATAAATTAGGCCAATATAAACCTTCTCTCTACTTTACTCATATCTACATCTCAAAGTGCATGTCAGCTATTGCATAATTCTGAATGTTCACATTCATGAACTACAACAGACAGTAAAATTACTTTGATACTGTTGAGTTGTCTTGGCTATTTAAAGAATTTAGTTCCAGCAGAGTGCTCAGAATCATGCTCAGATATGTGCCATATGAAGAATATTATCATGTCTGGAAGATGTTGTTTTCTCTCTAAAATGACACCTTTCTATGAAAAATGCATGTTCTTTTTAATCAGAAGACTCCCCTACTTGCATTTGGAAGTGGAACAATCAAAGAGAAAAATCAGGGAATTGTAAGTCACTTTTTAGGAAAAAAGAATGATCCACAATCCTTTCTCTTCATGTGTTACCCTTTCCTTTCCAGGGAAGATTCAACAGGCTGACATAGCAGCCTTCAGTTCTGGTCCCGGGAGAAGAAGTGTGATATGAATAATATGGACATAAGCACAGGATTCTGAAGTGACTCAGTACTAAATGCTGTCCCACATACACTTCCTGAAATGAACTGGTTCTGTATCCAAACAAAAGCTACCTCAAGCAGTTTCTGAACTTACTCTTTCCTTATTTGCATATAGGAAAAAAATATTTACTCCATATTCTATAGAATCTGCATGAGTTTTGCCTTCTTTCTCTTTCCTGTAACATACATAAATTGACCAAGTATCTAACATGTACTTGGTGGATGACATAATATTTGTGTAATTATTCCTATGATAAACACATCTATTCTACATGTAGATGCAAGCATAGAGACCTGATAGCATTTGAAGCAACACTGAATACATAACATTTCATCTTGTTTAAGTGATACTTCAGTTCATCAAAGGTTCTATAAGAAAGATACCTGGATGCTGTTGTGTCTATATACAGGTACGGCTGATTTAAAGTAGGAGCAAACATCCTTTAGCCCTTCAGTTTTGGCCTACAGTTCATATCAGCACTACCCAGTAAGTGACTGTGGGATCTGTAATCCAAAATACCGGCAGTGCAAACAGCTCCCATCACTTGCTTAGAGAAAGAAACAAACATTATTTTTAAAAGTCTCTTGAAATGGCTTACAAATACTTTACTTATTTTCTAACATAAAAAGTCCTTGCAGAAGATATGTATATAGCCTATTGCTTCAAGAAGTGATAAAATAAATGTACAGCTTGTCTTCTAGGCAAAAAAAATAAAAACAAAAAATCCAGTGCAACTTCCCTTCTTGTTCTTTCACACTACAGTATCACATAAAAATCTAGTTATAAGTCCTACAAGACAAAAAAATGTATTACAAAACAAATAAAGAAGCATCAAAAATCCATTTAAAAAAGTTATTAACACTAAAGCCAAGGCATTAAGAGTAATAAGTCTTGTCCAAAATTATAAAAAACAAGCCATTTGTTCATTATCTTCATTTGTGGTTATCTGAAAACAGATAAGTTTTTTTTAGGTCTTGCACAAGTTGGACAAACATAACTCTCAACCAAGTGGAGCTCCTCACAATAAGGGTAGTTAATTTTAGATAGATCATTGTCCAGAAATGAGTACCTTAGTGCTGAAATGAGTGATTATAAAACCTGGCTCTAATGCTGCAGATAGGTCCTCGGATTGAGCTATTTTGTCAGAAGCACATCATGAATTATTTATAAGACACATAAATAATGACCTATATCATTAGATTAAGAGGAAACTCCCAAGATTTATAGTCCATTGTTTGCCTTTTTGAAAGCAGCTCTGCCTACAATGTCATCATGACTTATTTACAGAGTGAGGAAGGGGGGAGAGATTAAAGCACTTACCTGCAGCTAATACATGTTTTTCCTGCTTGGAGCATGCTTTTAGTATTGAGAGAACAGCCACTTGAGCAAGATGTCAAGTGTTCCAGAAATTAGTCATAGGTCCTTCAGGCATTTGCCTGAAATCTCATGGGCTAGATATATACATAAACGCATCTACATGATTATTCCTTTTCAAAAAAACAAGGGAACTTCATATAAGTAAGGTTTTCATTTCATGGCAGACCATGGACAAGTTGCCACAAATCATGCTACTAGGAGATTCTGCATGTTGCAGTCCAAAAATGTAGCTTTCCCAAGCTCTAGTGTGGATATTCGCATGGAATACCATGTGCGGAATGTCCACATTATATGTTCCACTAGCATTATTTATCTGGCGCTACCCGGGATTTTATTTTCTCATAGGTAATACTTGTTAGAAATACCTTAGGAATTACCTGCAGTTGTAATACACAGATTTGAGATCCTGTGTTTCTAATTCCACAATCTGTCTTGTCAAGTATGTGTAACTTCTCCCCATATTTCCCAATCCAATCTGTATTCAGAGTTATTAACATACAGAGGTTGGGTTCCTGGCCTCCTTCTTGCTGCTTGGCCTCGTCTCCATAGCAACCCGCCTGAGCTCTCTGGCTGAGAATTCTAAAGGCCACTCCCTGAATTGACAACTCAGGATTCCACAGAATCTTCACAGCTAGCCAATCATATGAGGGCTTCACCTCACACAGCCAATCATACGAGGTCTTTGCCTGCCTGACACAGACAGACAGACAAGATCACTCACAAACCTTGACTTTTATACAGTAGATTATGCACATGGCGAAGGGAAACAGCACAAGATATGGAATTGCTGAGCTACAGATCTGGGATGGCTCAAAAGTCATCTATCCTGTCATTGGCTTTTTAAGCTACTGAAACCGCATGCTCGCCAGAAGGAAAGGTGCTGTAAAACAGTCTTGACAACTCATAGACAAATATGCATATTGAAAAACTATTACCATGCTGATAGGTGTTGGCACAGTGTGAGTAAGACACCCACACAAACACACCAAGCAGTCAGGAACATGGAGCAAGGTCAAGGATGTAAACACTGTGCTGCACACAGTCTGCACAGCAAGGAATTTTACATGCTGCACCAAGGGACTGGAAGACTCTCCACAGGCTTGCTACAAACTAATAGCACAGCAAGAGCTTTTAAATGTGGTGTCACTGTGGTGGAAAGATTCTCTGCAAGAGCACAGTTTGTGACAGCATATTCAAGCATATACCTACGGTCTCAGACATATTAAACCTATGCTTATCTGAATAATATTCAATCTTTAACAAAAGTACATAAGAGATCTTCCCTGAACAAGTTATACCATTCATCAACTGCACATCCATTTAGGATCCTGGTCCATTACCATTAACCATGCTGGCGGGGGCTGATGGGAATTGTAGGTCAAAACATCCAGAGGTGCAAAAGCTCCCCACTTCTGCACCACTTCGTATTGCATTGTAAAGTGATGTGAGAGGATTTTGAATAGCCACAAACCCATGTAACAAGACCTAATTGGCAACTTGTATCATTTGCTTTTTCTTTAATGTACTTTCAATGGTTGATTTGGATCAGAGAAGAAAAGCCAAAAAGGTTTAATCATTTTTCTGCCTATCACTTCTCCACTCCAATCAGATTAGATTCCATACCTGAGCCCCAAACCTTCTCCACAGTAGTTCAAACATTACTATCTATTCTTGCACGGTACACTTGGCTGGGGTGGGGGGACGACAGGTTGGGGTGTGATCTGGATAGAGGGAAAGCATAACTCTTTCCCTAATTTATTATCTGCTCCAAATTGCTCCCACACAGAACTGAATTTTCTTGCCAACAACAACAACATCTATGCTAGAGCTGTGTTAAATGCATACAGTGATGAGTTAAGCCCTTGGTAAACTCCAGTGTACCATTCGGTAATATAAACCTATCACTTCCTGTCTTGCCAGTTGCAAGAATCAGAATGCAGACTCCACCACCACTGGGTTATTTCAGGACTGCCATTAAATCCCTCTCTTACTCTTCTATTTTTCAATACTGAAAGCAAACCTAGGCCAGTTCCGCACTAGACTGTTATAGTGCTATTATTCCACTGTCAACATCCTATGGAATCATGGGGTTTGCAGTTTAGCCCCTCTCTAAACTGCAAACCCTAGGATCCCACAGGATGTTGAAAGTGAAATAATAGCACTATAATGGTCTAGTGTGGAAACAGCTCTAGTTCTTTTAACCTTTTTCTAATATGCAATACTAAATAAAAGCCTTTTATCTCCTCCTCCCCTCCAACATTCTTCTGTGAATTCTCTCAGATTCACTGATGTATTGGACTTGTAGTAGAAGACTGCATTCGTAAACATACCTGAAACAACAACAAAGTGTGTTCAGAACGGGATTACTATCTAGTGGTTAAGGGAGATTACTCTTCTGCATTTCTTCTCGAAATGCTGACGAAAGAAGGAAGATAACTGGGACAGTATATTTTTTATGGGGACTTTTATCATTCAGACAGCTTTAATTTCTTTTGTGAAATGGGAAAGCAACGTTACTGTTTAAATGGCAGTTGGTTGGTAACCAATTCTTTTTAGGTAATTTCAAACACTGATTCTTTTTAAAACTGGCAGATTTTTGTATCTCCTCTCAGTACCTGGAATTGTCATGTCTTGCTTCCAGAGCATGGACTCTGAGTCAGAGTCTGAAGCAGAGGGCATGCCAGAGGCTGAAACAGAAGGCATGCCAGGGCCTGCTGTACAGAGAGAGATTACAGTGCCAGAAACAGAACAGGAGATGGTGCCAGCTCCAATAGAGAGTCCTGCTTCTTCAGATATAGAGGAACACTTACTCAGAGCCAGCTTCACACAGCACAGGCAGCAAAGAAAGAGTCAGCATTGCTTTCTCAGAATTTATAACCGGCAACAATCAATCATGGTACAGCTGCACTAGGCTGTGGGTCTATTTAGCTAGCGTGCTTCCCCTCCAGGAGTTGTCAGAGCTTATCCGACCTGCTACCTTGCTGGATGCCTTGACAAATGCTTGGATTGACCTTGGACACTCCCTTGCTGTGAAACCCTGACAGACTTTATGTTGGACTTTATTTATGACTCCTTGATTACTGCTTGGAAGTAAGTAACAAGGTGAAAGACATTCAATTTGTTTGATTTATCAACTGTGCAGGACTGAGATACAACAGGAATCCCAGTGCACTAGCAGAAGGCACTCCCACTCCTGCAAGGAAAGAATCCCTCACTGTCTCCATCTCCATACTCTCCTACTGGCTCCAGATGTAGACTGATCTTTCACAATGACTTTTATGATATCAGCAACACTCCCTCTGCATAAACAGATGCACCCTCTCTCCTGTGCTAGGAGCTTTTGATCCAACTGAGCATGTTAAACAGTCAATTCATTTGGCACTTTAGTTTCAACTCAATCTTCTTTCAAATAAAACAATATGTCCAGTGGTGGCTTGTAGGCAGAGGTGCGCAGAGTCAAGGGTGACAGGCTGACCTGGGGCAAAAAAGGATATGCATACATATGTGTGCATACAATCAGGGGACAATTATACAATCTTCCAGAAATTTTTGGATGTTAAGATACATCTGCCCCAGCTAATATAGGCAGTAGTGAAGAATATTTGTAGTTGCAGTCTGGTAATATCTGCTGTATGATTCCCAACAATGTGGTACACAACTCACCCCAGCGCTATACAGAAATATTATAATTCAATTATTTGGGGGAAAAATATTCCACTTTTTGATAGAATAAAATGCTCACTAATTTATTCTTTGTATTTTTGTACTGTATCTGTACAGACGCAGAAAAATAGTCTGTTGACTGCAGTATTGTCTGTATGCATACCCACAAAGCCAAAACAGAGATATAAACTAGGCATAGGTTAAAATGAAATCCTGTTCAGACTGCTTTTGCAAGTATTGGAGTTGTAATGTTTGAAGAATTACATCAGCACTATTGTCTTCTTGGTAAGGCAGAAAAAGAAAATATTTCTATTTCTCCTCTACCGTGCAAAGAAGAATAGGAGATATTGCCGTGAAAGAAAACCCTGGCCCGGAGAACTAAAACAATGTAATTCTCTTCGAAAAATATCCATGTTCTAGTATCTCAAAAGAAATTTCAACAAGTCACCAATAGTTTTTCCAACAGTAGCTGGAAAGCCCAGTTATCAATGGCAGAATACATTCCTAAAGTGGTTAGAATATATTCAAATATACTTGCTGCACTGAACTAATTAGCAGTAACACAACTACTTGAAAACATATCCTTCTGCTTTGGAGAAATACTACAATGAGCAAAGACTAGCCCTTTACGCTCTGAACAAATGCTTGTAAAAAAACATAACCCAAACAGTCAAAAGGATGAAGCTGTAGAATCTTCTTTTACATGACTATCAATATTCTGAAGCAAGGTCAAATTAAGGGGTTTGAGGCCTGGGAGTAATTCCAAAAACAGAGTTTCCCTGCATGCGCATGTGAGCTATTCCAGGAGTGGTGGCACAGCACAGAAATTTCACATATGCCAGTATAAGGAAGCCCAGACTATTCAAGAGAAAGCACAGGCAGCACAGTACATTCAGTGAGCACCCACAATCTACCACTTTGCATGTAATGCAATTATAATCCATATAACCACACAAAATCACTCTTTAGAAGCCATTTTTCGTTCGATCAACAGCCAACATTGCATAGTGAAGGAAAATGAATCAGATGACCTTAAGCTCATGAGTGCAAACAAGCTGAGAGACAAAAGATCCATTAATTCTGAATTGAGATCCACTCACCCCATATTCACGTTTCCCACTAAGAAATCCATTCAGCCCCAGAAAAAAGCCACACGCTATCTACACTCTCATTGACTGACACACACTCACACTCTCACACACACAGAGCTCTCATAAGACACACAACCAAACCCTTCCCATCCAGCTCAGCTTCCACCAACTTTTCCTGTATCTGTAACTTTCTCAATCTAGTAGAAACACTCTCTCTCTCAGTCTAGTGATGGATTTGACTGCTGCTCCTCCTCTTGCTCCTGCTGTGTTCTGCAAAATACAGCAGACATGGGTGAAGTGGGGGTTAAAAAAAGTTTTGTATTAGCTTTGGTCAGACTCAGTGGCTATCCACTTCACAAAAAAAAGTTCTTGGTTCTGCACAGCTACTAGAGACTTGAATAAATCCATCTATGGAAGGCAAGAAGAGCAGTCCTTCCTGAGATCCTGCCTTCCTTGTTCATCTTCTGCTTTTTCATGCTGACCAGGGGGAATGTTCTGAATATGTTCAGTAGTGGTCTAGCCAAGACCAGTGGGATGATCTGAGAATGCCCCACCACCAGGAAACTCAGTAATCCCCAGCTGGCAATGTAGGACTTGGGAAATAAAATGACAACGAAGAAGAGAAATCAGCTTACATTTTTCCCCTTCAGCACTGGGTCCCTAGCCACCGAGGGGCCTTGGGCAACTGTTCCAACTGAACCATTAATAATCCAGTTTGAAACAATATCAAATAATTTCTCTTTGAGGTAATAACTATGGCAGATAATCTGATACATGTACATTTTGCAAATGTGTTTACATAGATCTCAACTGTAGACTCAAATGAGATTGGTTTTCTATAGCTTTATTCTTTGTTGTTCTATTTTTACCATGGTGAAATCAAGGGGGAAGAATTGTTCATACCCTTGAAGAGCTAGTTTAAAAGAGAAGCACAAAACATACAGCATTTTAATATAATTAACATCTGGCTTACTGCTGCTGAATAAAATACTATTTGGTGACTTCCCCATCTGCACACATTATTGAGAACATAAGATGCAGAACTAAACATTGGGATTCTAAATTACAATGGTCAGAAGAGATGCACTTATACCACAAGCTCTCCAACATATTCAGTACTAGAATAGAAATGAAATCCCTGCAAATGCATTCTAATTAGGAAAGCCACTATTTTGTAGGTGGGTGATAATTGCTCAACCTGCAGTATCAAATCTTAGAGAATATTATTTGTTCTGTAACTTTGTCAGACCTGTAACTAATCCAAAAAGGTCTTCCCATAACATTGTCTTGTCCAGTTAATCTTTAGTTTCTCAGAAGACAAGCTACACAAACTCAGTGTTCCTTAATGAGTAAAACAGATCACCACTTCTCTCTGAGCTATCAGTGGATGCCTAAATTTCAACTGGAATACATTTATATATTAAAAGAGTTTGTAAATTACTTTTCTGCTCACCAAGATCCACAAAGCAAACATTTCTAAAACATTTTAATAAAATGCAACAGAATCAAAGCAGGAACAAACATACTTTAAAGGACGCCAAAGATAAAGATGTCAAGCTTGAATAAGGAAATTTAGATTCAGATTTCAATGAGAATTACCAGTGAAACCCAGTGCAGTTCAAGAAGCTGAGGACATGTTACAACTTCCTCTACCATTGAAAAAAAGAAATAATTTCTTCCTATTTTCAAACAAGCTTGTGAAATAGTGTGGCTGACTATGAAACTGAAAAATGAATCAGAAATCCCACGGCTGAAGCAAATAGGTGGCAAACGCAATGCCCTCCATAAGGAGGAGCATCTTGAACGCCATCCTCTTCTATGCTTTGGTGACCAAAAAAACCCCCTCAAAATAATGCAACACAACCTTTTAACAACATGTTTAATTAGCCGTATATGAGCTAAATGGGGGGAAGCAGCAGGCCCAGAGCTCTCAAGACTTGTAAATAGTTGTAGCACTCAAACAACCGAAATGGTAAGTAGGCAAAGGACTAGAGCCAGCTAGCTGGTAAGTACATGCAGGATCTCTGTACATCTTGTTGCCCTCACAAGTTCCAGTCCGTCACTGGGCTACCAGCTCCACTGGCTGATCAGCAATGACAGACAGCCATCACTTGGTATTCTCTCAGCCTGAGCTTCAGCTACTGGCTCCCTATGTACCTTCCATATGGGTTAACAACTTGCCTGGCAGAATTGCCAGGAGCCACAATCAAATCCACATAAGTGACAAAAAAAGTTCCCGACACTCTTCTTGGCTGGAAATCGTATCTGCTGTTTAAATTGATTCACAGAGCACTGATTCAGTAAGTTCTTCCCTTCCCTTCCATAGTGTAATAGATGAGAGGTCAGCAGTCAAAGAGCAACTTACTTTTCCAGAAACAGAGACCTTACAGTCAGTGACTGTGGTAGAGCAATCTATCTTGCCTGCACCTCCACCACCTGAAAGATAAGCTGACACCTGAAAGATAAGCTGAAACAGAGACTTTACAGCTGGTGCCAGAAGGAGACAGGGTCAGTGATAATTTCAGGGAATTAGATTCACGTTTGCCCCCTAGCCCTCAATCACAGAGGAGGCAAAAGAGGGCAGCACAGAAGGAAGCTGTTTTGCTGAGGTTGAGCAGACAGGACACTGATTAAGAATACCTGTCCTCCCTGCTATTTAAGTCTGTCAGCATGGCTTGCCTTTTGCTTGTGACAAATAGCTATCCAAGCTTCTTTGACCTTTGCATTCCTGCTCCATGTCTTTGTGAACTTTGGCACTCCTGACTTCTTGGACTGGCTTTGACTTTGGCTTTCAGCTCAGCATTCTACTGGATTGATAACTCTGGACTCTCCCTGCTACCTCTACCTCCTTGGCAAGTACTGTCACATTCCTTCCCTTGCTGACAGATAAGCACAGGCTGACAGTTAAACTCTGACACATACTCCATTCACCCCAGACAGATCTAAGGGAATCACTGGCAGGACATCTTCTCTGGAATTGCCTCTGTCTTCTCCTCCTGTAAGCATCCTCTTGCTGAATTGGCAATGAGCCATTGTCAAGAGTCTGTGTGGATTTTTCTAACACCCAGGCTATTGCCATTAGCTGCTCCGGGATTTTCCAAGTTGTCAAGCAACTGCACCAAGTGTGACATTAACCAGAGGTTCCATAGGAGTTAGTTGATTCCAATGTGTTTGGCATAGGGGTGCGACATGGCAGTGTCCCTGGTAAGCTGTGTGATTTCTCAGGCCCATCTTATCTATACTAGGTCAATATACTGTCCTACTTTATAAGCCAAATGCAAGATTTGCTTTGAAATGCTTTGAAGTCCTATATAACTGCCAAAAGTAATGGTCATTTAAAATATTGCCCATTTTCAAATGTGACTGTAAAAATTGTTGATAAACATCAACTAGTGTTGTTATCAATAATACACTGAGTCCTCATCTTTATGGGGATAGGGGCTAAGAGAAACCTGGAACCCTGAAAAGGCAAATACCATACTGCAAAAATATAACAGGATTATGCCAATTACTGAAGCCCTACATGATTCAGAACATTTGGTAGCTGCTAATACTGGGTTAGATATAAAAGGAACTCATTGTTCAAAAGAAGCTCTTGAATTTATGAGGAATGATACACACTCCCACAGCTGACAGAAAGTAGAGCTATATAAAATGCCTTGGAGGAGAAAAATTGATGCTTTGGTATCAGTTTTTCCTGTTAAGTATGCAACTTTTTGAAGATATATCAATTGTGCACATGGCCATTATAGCTTCATTTAAGTCAGTGGTTCTCAACCTGTGGGTCCCCAGATGTTTGTGGACTTCAGCTCCCAGATGCCCCAGCCACTATAGTCAATGCTCAGGGCTTCTGGGAGCTGAAGTCCAAAACATCCGGGGACCCACAGGTTGAGAACCACTGATTCAAGTGGTTTCTGCAGTAATTGGTGCTTTTCTAGTATCTTTTTCAAAATTATCAATACTTTCAAGCTCCGAGGTGGAATGGGTGTGTGTGGAATCTTGTCCTAAAATAAACTAGAGAGCCATAAAATATACACTCAGGAAATCTGTACACGCTGATAAAAGAGCAGTTTCTGCCTCTTCAAATCATGCGTATATGAAACAAAATATTCATTTTTAACTTAATCATAAGAAAGTGTGTTCAAAAGATACAGCACTCTTAAGTGATGCAGAGTACAGAAGATCCATTTTTGTTTCCTGCTTTGGTGTTTTCCATCAAGTAAGATACAGCATTCTCCAGAAATAGTATGAGTTATAAAACTCTTTCCTGAAGCCTTGTTAATGCTCAGCCATCATTATGAAGTGTCAAAAGGACTTCCTATTTAATACTGGCTTTCTGTGGCCTACATGAGAATGGCATATATGATGGTATGGGCAACAAATTTAAACAATTTTTACTTGCTCTCTCTCGTTCTCTCGCTCTCTTTTTGGATAAGCTGTCACCATATATATGGTACAAACTGTAAACTCTGAAGGCTGTAAACTTCAAAGCAATTCCTTGGCTCCAAATGTACAGGATGCGTACTTAAAATACAACACTAATATTTTTTGCAAAAATGGGCCATCTGCAGAATATTACATACACCACATATAAAGTCATGGTTTATATTTCTTTTGGGAAACCTTTTCCATAGAGATTTGCCTGCTGCAGATTAGGAGAATCTGGTGTTCTGTACTCAAGCCCATGCCAGATTTGGACAGGCTTCTTGGGAGTCATTTTAGTTCCATATGGACTCATTGTCTCTGGATCTTCTCTCTGTTCGCGAGTAGGCACTAATTCCCAAGGAGACCGCTATAAACAGCACTTTCTGGAAACATAGAACACACTCCTGTGCCACTTTTTCAGCTTTCCACTGAGTTCCCTGCTACCTTCAGTTCAGGAACAGTGGAAGAAGTGGAAATTGAGGCATGTCTCAGGATAAGAAAAAAAGGCCAGCTGCGGGGCCACCCTTTAGAGAAGGCACATTAAGCTATCCTGCTACCATAGCAGGTTCTTCCAGTCCCTCAGATGAATTGGGGATCTTCTGGGGTCCCATGGGTCTTTCCTCCACGGAGATCTCTCTGGTTCTAAATCAAAAAGGATGCTTACAAACTGTGGGGAAACTATCTTTCAGATAAACAAGTTTTCTTCACACTTGATCTTCCCATTGAGCTTTTCTCTGTAAAGCTACTTGGGAATTCCTGCAGTCACAAGGGAGGATCATCCCAAGATATTTTGCTGCATGAGATAAAGGAGAAGAAGGTATTCTCCTCCCATTTCCACATACAGAAGCACCCTAAACTGGCAATGAAGTCATACTTTAACACTGGCAATGGAACGGTGCTTTCTTTTCTTTTTTTATTAAAATCCACACTTTTTACATACATATTTGCTCTTGACATATTCCATTTTTAATTATACAATCCTCCATCTTATGGTGCCTTCTAATGGACTTGAAGCCAGTAGTTAACTGACATGGCACAAAAGCCTTGCCTTCTAACACTTTGCTTTCTAACTGCCCCCCCGCCACCTCCAGCTGATGCACGCTTCCTAATGACAGAACTGATCTTGTTGCAGGAAGCACAATTAAAAAACATCTTGGTCTTCCAGATACACAATTTTCACAGCCCATAACCTTCAGCTATGTTGGCTGTGGATGCTGGGAATTTTAAGTCAAAGAGCAATGTTTTCTCACTTCTGCTTTCCATACCACTGCTGATTAGGAACCACACCCACGGATAACCTCCAATCTTATCTATTCAGGGTACAACAATTTGATGTTTCCCATGTCTTCCACAGGAATTTCAATAAGCCATTGCTAAACTCTTTTCTATATAGGACTCTAATTTATAGCCTCATTTATATTTATACACATCAGTGTGTGAACTGTGTGACAAAATAAAAATTAGAACATATGCGCTTCTGCACATAGGTGCAAGAAAGGCCAGATATTACATTAAAGAGAACATATGTTAAAAATAACCACATTTTATAATGTAGTAGTATCCACTAAGGCTCATGCCATAATAAATTTATTAGTCTATAAAAGGCCACAAAACTCTTTGTTCGTTTTTTTTATGATATTTATGTGGATTTTTAATACTGAAAGATGATTATTTCAGTGAATGTTGGTAAAGTTCAGATTCTACTGCATGGAATCCTCACATTTACAATGTTTTTCCCAACAGTGTTCAGTGCTCTCAGAAAACTGCAATGTTCCTAAAGTGCCAGAGAATAGAAGGGAAGAAGTTGCTATGCATGAAAGAATAGGGCAACTTTTTGCGTTACTGAGCATATCACAACGTCTCAGAAGGTATATACCATTTTTCATTGCAGCAGTGCTATCAAAAGTGAATCCAAAAAAAAAGAAAAAAAACCCATCTAGTATTTATAACCTGTTTGCCTAGCCATACAGAGACACAATGGTTGATATTTAAAAAAAAAAAATCACACATACCAAAATGACTCTAAATTGGAAAGCAAAGGCCTGCCATCAAGCTTAGCCTTTCAGACAAATATAATGGACTTCACTCTATCAACCTGTGGGTGGAAAAAAAGCACAGTGCTCAAACTAGACACAAATTACTCAAGTTAATTTTATAAAGATATTTGAAGAGGTTTATAGAACTAAGATTAATTTCTGAAAGGCCTAACAATCAAAAGAGCTACAAATGGTCTTTCTAAGTACTCTTGAAATGCTTTACAAAGCATGAACTGTTCACAGTCATTTAGCAAACAGCTCATGTATCAGGTGACTAAACAGCTTTCTCCATAGTAAGGCCTTCAGCTGAAGCCAAGAGGTAAACACAGCAAGAGGCTGTACCTTTTGTACAGGTAGAGACTACAGACTATAGCATAATTTGTATTAACAATGAACCAGCTTTTTCAAAAAGTACAGACTGTCAATTTATATGTACAAACCTGATCACATTCTATTGTATTTTTTTTCTTAAAGTTGTGCTGGATGCACGGGTATATAACAGGCCTTTGGTATCTGTTAAAGTTTGGTTCCAGGATCCCCCATGGATCCTCAAGTCCCATTATGTACAATAGTATAGTAAAATGGCATCTCTTACATAAAATAGCAAAATGAAAGTTTGCTTCTTGGATTTTTTAAAAAATATTTTCATGCCATGGTTGGTTGATTCTGCGGATACAGAATCCATGGATACGGAGGGCTGACTGTATCAGCTGAAACAAAGAAAGACGGTGCTTCTCTTCCTTGATAAAAAGCCACTACAGGAGAGATGCAGACGGTTGCATTTGTACCAAGACTTACATTCTTGTAAGAATCACAAGAAAGGAACTGGGAAACTCCTTCAGACCACAGATATTCTATTTCTGTAATTTTATTGCAATGAAGCACTTAGCCTGCATTTCCAATTTCACTTTGTATTCTAAAAATATTTAGGTATTTCGAAATTATATTAATTATTCCCCCACCCCAAAATACTGTTTTTACATTGCTGGTTTAGAAAAATGCCTTTCTTTGTTAACAAGGATTGATATAATATGAATATTGTAAAGCACAGCTGTTCGCAAATTTCAATGCATATAGACCGGGGTGAGCAACTGTGGAAGAGTAGCAAGCCACAATAAGCTCCCCAGGAGACATTGGAGAGCTTACTTTCACCACACTCATTCCTGAAAAAAAAATTCCCCAAAATGCCTTCTAGGGAACATGGGGGAGTGTTTTCATGATATTTTTGGCACTTCTTGGGCCATTTTATGCCCAGAAGAGGTCTTTTCTTAACAATAAGAAGTGCGTGGAAGTCACTTCCTTCTTCAGAAAAGGCCTCTTTTGAGCCTAATTGGGCCAACATGGACCCAAAGCATGGAAGAAATGTTATCTTCACCCATAGAGGGCATTTGAGGGCAGAAAAAGAAAAAAAAATGAAAAATTTTGAACATCTTTTGTAAAAAAATTATTTGATATCTGAGGGCTCTGAGGGCCCCCAAAATGGTGCTGGGGGATTCCATGCTGCCCATGGGCCACACTTTGTCCACCCCGATATAGACTGATCATTATTTCTTTGTTAGCTTATTTGAAACATTGATGTTCCACAAGCAGGAACTTTCTGAAACAGTCACACTGCAGTTCATTGCATCCAGAGGCTGATGAAACTGGGAGAAAGAAGGGAAGGGAAACCTTGCATTAATAGCATCATACATTTTTTCCCAGAGGAGAGAGCAGAGGGAGCAGAGGGAGAGCTGGGTCTGTGAAGACATCCTAGACCAGGTGTGTTTACAGGCTCGAGGGGCTGTGCTTGCTTGTCTGTTTGTGGCTTGTGTTTGTTTAGTCTTGCTTGTGTTTGATTAGTCTCTTTGTGCTGGCCGTGTGCTCTCCTTGAGCACACAGTCTGACTAACGAGGAGGAGGAGTCAGCTGGGGGGAGGAGCTTTATTAGGAGCCTCAAATGGGCGCGCGCGAAAAGCGCGCGCACTTAAAGTCCTCTACTTAAGTCCTCCAATTTAACCCTTGGCATTCGGTAGAGCAGACGTAGTTTATACACCTGAATTTCAGAAAGAAAGCCTAGTTATTCTTTCTAGAATTACGTACTATACTGCTCTCTGTAGTTTCAAGGATGGAAGGTGAGGGAGCTGCTGCAGTCACCTGTAACACTTGTGGCATGTTCCTTTTCTTGCCACAAGATATTCTCGGGTACACCTGCGCCAAGTGCAAGCTGGTCACCTTCTTGGAGGAGAAGGTGCGCCAGATGGAGGCACGAGTTTCTGATCTTCATCTTATTAGGGAAGGGAAGGAGTTTTTGGATACGGCAGAGAAGACCTACGGGAAGACCGAACGCACGGAGGAGCTGCCAGATCAGCAAGTCAGCACACCGTGCCAGGAAATGGAGGTTTGGGCGAATGTCACACGGAGGAGTAGGAGGACCAGGAAGGCAACAGAGACTCTTCACCTACACAATCGCTTCAAAGTTCTTGGCCTTATGAACAATGAGGAGAGCCATGCAGAGGGAACAAAATGTCAACAAGAAAAAATCCAACTTCGGCAACAGGAACTAGGTCAACGCTCCCAGCCTCAACAGAATGCCCAGGAAGTCCTAGTAGAACATGCTCGTCGAGGAGACCAGGACAAGCCTCAGAGGAGGTGAGTTCTGGTTGTTGGGGACTCTTTGCTCAGAGGAACCGAAACAGCAATTTGCAAACCGGACAAGCTCAATCGAGAGGTCTGCTGTCTTCCTGGGGCCAGGATCAACCACGTAATGGAGAGGCTAACCAGGCTGGTCAAACCCACTGACCATAAGCCCCTCATTTTAGTTCATGTCGGAACCAATGACACTGCGAGGAGCAGCTTTTACCACATTGCAAAGTACTATGAGCTTATGGGGACAAAGCTTAAGGACCTTGGTGAACAGGTGGTCATTTCATCTCTCCTCCCTGTTCAAGGATATGGCGCATGTAGGGAAAGGACAATAGCAGAGGTCAACAACTGGCTCCGCACGTGGTGCCGCCGGCAACGGTTTGGGTTTCTGGAACATGGCCTGAATTTCCATGAATGTGGGCTTCTGGCGAGGGATGGGCTGCACCTCACAAAACTTGGCAGGAATGTTTTTGCAAACAGTCTCGCAAGGAGGATTAAGAAGTCTTTAAACTAAGTTCCGCTGGGGAGGGAGGCAATATTATTCAGGGCAGGGACTTGGCGAGCGCAGGGGGAAAAGGCCCAAATGATACTGGACAAGTAGTACAAGTGGTCAATGGCGGGAGGAGTAGAAACTATAGTACAGGACTTGCAGAAAGGGCCCGAGGACTTAAGTGTCTCTACACTAATGCACAGAGTATGGGAAACAAGCAGGATGAACTTGAACTCCTAGTACAACAAAATAAATACGATTTGATAGGCATCACTGAGACCTGGCGGGATGAGTGTCATTATTGGAATATAGGAATAGAAGGGTATAGCCTATTTTGTAAAAATAGACCAAACAAGAAAGGAGGAGGAGTAGCCTTGTATGTCAAGGATGTCTTCACTTGTGAAGAGATCCACGACTTAAACCCAGTAAGCCAGGTCGAGAGCATTTGGGTAAGAATTAAGGGAGTGAGAAACAACAGGGATATTCTGGTGGGGGTTTACTACAGACCTCCAACCCAGGCTGAGGACTTTGATGACGCCTTCCTCAACCAAATGACTGCACATTCAAGGAGGAGAGATACAGTAATAATAGGAGATTTCAATTACCCAGATATATGCTGGCAGTCAAACTTTGCCAAGACAGCAAGGTCCAGCAAGTTTCTTGCTTGTCTTGCAGACAACTTCATGGTCCAGAAAGTGGAAGAGGCCACAAGGGTGTCAAATATTCTAGATCTGATCCTGACCAATAGGGATGACCTTGTTAATGAGGTAGAAGTGGTTGGATCTTTAGGGAGGAGTGACCATGCCCTATTGGAATTTGACATTCAGTGGGAAGGAGAAGATAAGGGTAGCCAAACACTCATCTTAGATTTTAAAAAAATGGACTTCTGTAAACTTAGGGAGCTGCTGGCTGGAATTCCGTGGTCAAGAATAGTGAAAGGGAAAGGAGTTCAGGAGGCATGGGAGTTCCTTAAAAAGGAGATATTGAAGGCACAGTCTAAAACTGTGCCAATAAGGAGGAAAAATGGAAGGCATCTGAAGAAACCAGAATGGTTGACTAAAGAACTCTCAGCTGAGCTAAATGTTAAGAGAAACATGTATAGGAAATGGAAGAAGGGGGAAACCACCAAAGAAGAATTTAAGCAAGTAGCCTGGAGATGTAGGGAGGAGGTCAGAAAGGCTAAAGCACAGAACGAACTTAGGCTGGCCAGAGACATTAAAAACAATAAAAAGGGCTTTTTTAAATACATCCGCAGCAAAAGGAAAAAGAAGGAGATGATAGGGTCGCTGCGCAGAGAAGATGGTGAATTACTCACAGGGTGAAGAGAAAAGGCAGAACTACTTAACACCTTCTTTGTCTCAGTTTTTTCCCAAAAGGATACAAGCACTCAACTTGGCGGTTGGGGAGCAGGTGAGGAAGCAGGGGAAATGAGGTACGTAATAGGTACAGAGGTGGTACAGGAATACCTGGCCACACTGGATGAATTCAAGTCTCCAGGGCCAGATGAATTGCATCCTAGGATTTTAAAAGAACTGGTAGAGGTCATTTCTGAACCTCTTGCTATAATCTTTGAGAAATCTTGGAGGACAGGAGAAGTTCCAGCAGACTGGAAGAGAGCAAATGTTGTCCCCATCTTCAAGAAGGGAAAAAAAGAGGACCCAAATAATTATTGCCCAGTCAGCCTGACATCAGTACCCGGAAAGATCCTGGAGCAGATCATTAAGCAGTCGGTTTCTAATCACTTAGAAAGCAAGGCGGTAATCAAGAGAAGTCAACATGGATTTCTCAAAAATAAGTCATGCCAGACTAATCTTATCTCTTTTTATGATAGAGTTACTAGCTTGATAGATGAAGGGAATGCTGTGGATGTAGCATATCTTGATTTCAGTAAGGCCTTTGACAAAGTACCCCATGACATTCTTGCAAAGAAACTAGTAAAATGCGGGCTGGACAGGGCTATTGTTAGTTGGATTTGTAATTGGTTGACCGACTGAACCCAAAGAGTGATCACGAATGGCTGCTTTTCATCCTGGAGAGAAGTGACTAGTGGGATGCCACAGGGTTCTGTCCTGGGCCCAGTGCTGTTCAATATTTTTATCAACGACTTGGATGAAGGAATAGAGGGCATGCTCATCAAATTTGCAGATGACACCAAATTGGGAGGGGTTGCTAATATGCCAGAGGACAGGATCAAAATTCAAAATGACCTGGATAGATTGGAGAGCTGGGCCAAGGCTAACAAAATGAAATTCAACAGAGAGAAGTGTAAGGTCCTACACTTAGCTAGAAAAACTAGAATACAGAAATATAGGATGGGGGACAAGTGGCTGGATAGCAGTACATGTGAAAGGGATCTAGGAGTCTTCATAGACCACAAGCTGAACATGAGTCAGCAGTGTGATGCGGCAGCCAAGAAAGCCAATGCAATTCTCAGCTGCATCAACAGGAGTATGGTGTCTAGATCGAGGGAGGTACTGGTACCACTCTACTCTGCTTTGGTTAGATCTCATCTTGAATACTGTGTCCAGTTCTGGGCACCCCAATTCAAGAAGGACATGGTCAAGCTGGAGCAAGTCCAAAGGAGGGCGACCAAAATGGTGAGGGGCCTGGAAGCCATGCCCTATGAGGATAGACTTAGAGAGCTGGGTATTTAGTCTGCAGAAGAGAAGGTTAAGAGGGGACATGATAGCCATGTTTAAATATTTGAAGGGATGCCATGTAGAGGAAGGAGAGGGCTTGTTTTCTGCTGCTCCAGAGACCAGGACAAGGAACAATGGATTCAAGCTGCAGGAAAGGGGATTCCACCTGAACCTCAGGAAGAACTTCCTGACGGTCAGGGCTGTCCGGCAGTGGAATCTGCTGCCTCGGAGTGTAGTGGAGTCTCCTGCCTTGAAGGTTTTTAAACAGAGGCTAGATGGCCATCTGTCGGGAGTGCTTTGAAGGTGTTCCTGCAAAGCAGGGGGTTGGACTGGATGGCCCATGTGGTCTCTTCCAACTCTACATTTCTATGATTCTATGATCTCTAATCCACAGTCAGTGATACTTATGGTACCAATAAGACAAGACTGATTTCCCCAGGCCTCAAGTCAGTACACAAACAGTAGAATGAAATAGTCTGTCAAAGACCTATTTATTACCGCTGGTAAAGCTGTTATATTTAAGACATACAAAGCCCTCATCTTAGTTGCATTCATACTTTCAACTCTCCATGCAGGAAGTTAGGAGAGCCAGTGTAGCACAGTGGCTTAAGTGTTGAACTAGGAGCCTGGGAAACCAGGGTTAAGATCCCAGCTCATCTCTGAAGACTCATTGGCTGACCTTGGGCAAGTTGCACACTTTCAGCCTCAGAGGAAGGAAATGGCAAATCTCCTCTGAACAAATCATGCCAAGAAAATTCTGTGATACTGTTGCCTTAGGTCAGAAATGACTTCAAGGCACAGAACAACAAATGTAGGAAGCTACACCAACCTTCCCAAGCTGGTGTTAGACTTTGTTGTTTTGTCCCGTCAAGTCATATCCAAGATACGGTGATATTAAGATGAACTTTTCACAGGGTTTTCTTGACAGGATTTGTTGAGAAGATGCTTACCTTTGTCTACCTCTGAGGCCTATAGGTATGACTTGCCCCAGGTTATCTGGTGGGTTTCCATGGCCAAGCAGAAATTTGAACTCGGGTCTCCAGAGTCGTAGTCCAATGTTCAAACCACTACGCTTGCTCTCTACAGCTACTATAATCCATATCTGGAATGACAGGCTGTGTTACATTCTCAATTAATCAATCTAATAGAGTGAAAAAAGAGCTGACATAATTAAGCTGCTCATTCAGCTGAAGACTAAAAAACAGCAAAGTGGTAGCCAGACTCCAAAGTTGTAGCCAAATTCCAAATCAGCACGCGAACCTCAGTTTTCTTAAGCTCTGTAACACCTGGCCAAGAAAACATGATTTCAATTTTTCCTGTCTCTGATGGATACCTTCCTTAGGTCAACTTCAAGAAAAGTAGAAGTTTTATGTCACATACAGCTCAATAATAAACTATGCCAAGATTTTCCTAGAATTTAACATGTTCTGCCAATCCAAACCACCAAACAGCCTGCAAACGTTCTAAATAAAGACAGTGGTTTAAGGTGCAATTTAAGTGACCAATAAAGTGCTACCACTAATCTTACTAATCCCAGAAAATGGAAAAGTACATTTCATTTATCTTACTGTCCACCTAAAATATTGACAGTTAACAGTTCAACATAGCAGCATGCATACAGAAACACAAATCCAGGCTGTAGCCTTTGAGGGATTTCACTTGTACTGATGAGATTCTTTCTCTCAATTTTGTAGTCTTTTCCAACACAAACAAATGGATTTACCTGGATATTGTATCAAACCATGATTTCACCTTACATGAGTGACACCATGGACTTAAACAGTACATCAAAACAAGTCAAAGTCTGCACTTTCATGAATGGTCCTCACTTGCTCTCAAAACCAGAATTCAAATCCTGATCAAACTGATTTGGAATTCTGGTTTGGAAGGCTTGTTATCAAAGAAAAGAAATCTCAGCATGAAAGGGGAAGACACCATTCAGTCTGAGTTACTCATGCAATGTCAAGAAGCGAACCATCTCAAAAGTCATATACAGTTTTTACATTTTCTAGGAAAGGTATATCCATAAATCTTAATTCTCTCATGAAAGATTACCTGGGAAATATGATTGATTGATGACTCCATTCTCCGGAGCTGGGATGCCTGGATATCCAGTAGTTGGAGCACATTGTTGGCCAGTGCATTGATCTGATAAGCAACACTGGCTAAAGATTGGGTTGTATAAGCTTTGGTCTCTTCCAATGCTTTCCTCTTGTCTGGAGCCTGAAGGAGTGGGGAGAAAGAGATTATTTAAAAGGAACTCCTTAAAAATTTAGATCGCCCAGACCTCAACCTGTGTTGTGCAGTAAAATAAGGTGGAATTAGGAATCTACATCATCTAGAATGAAGAGAATGATCAAGGATCTGCTTAGAGTCTGGTTTTTCATTCTGTGTTGGTGCTTCAGTAAAAGCTCAGTTGAACACCCCTCATAATTCATCAGAGCAGCACTTTCAAGTTCTCCCATATATTTCATTGTGAGTCCCTACTGGAGGGTGATGCATGAAAAGTAGTATTACTGGACAACTCACAGTCTTAAAATCAAATTAATTAAAAAATAAGAATGCAGCAAACACACACACACAGTTAGATGTCTAAAAGAAGCCTAGAAAAAGCAACCATGTTTCATATGTTAGTTGGCTATTGCCGTAGGAAGCATAGAGAGCCTGGTGCATGTAGAAACTTTTGTTAAGCTCTTGCAAAGAAGAAAAAGAAGAAGAAAAAGAAGGAAGGGGGGCAGGAGGAGGAGGAGCGGGGAGGGTGCTGTTGGTATGTAACTCCCACCAGCCCTAGCCAGCACAGGCAATGGTAAGGAATGTTGAGACAGAGTCCAACAAAACCTGGAAGGTCATAATTTACCCACCCATATTGCAGGTTTTGCTTGCCTCTGAAACTCAACACACATTGCCAACTCACAAAACAAGCATCTTCCCAATGTCCCCTGCAAATTTCAATCCAAATAAAAAGATATGTCTGGTGTGCCATTAACTACTTAATTCCTTAGCTAGAACATGTAATGACAGCCACTAATTCAAATGATGGGGATCAGACAAATTCACTGAGGATACGTCTGCCAGTAGCTACTAGTCATAATGGTTTCGAGGTTCCTCAAGGTTGAGAGGCACCATGTCTCTGAATCCCATCTGTTTGGAAACTGCTCCAGGAAAGGGCTATTGTATTGAATATCCTGCCTGTGAGCTTTCTAGAGGCATCCTGTAGGAAACAAGGCTTTTGAATAGCTAGATCTGACTCAGCAGGGCCATTCTTAAACTCTAGCTAAAGTTGTTGTTGAATGAAAGTGCTTTTATTCCAACATGGTCAATGCACCTGATTCAACCGTTTCCAAAATTCTACAAAGCCACACCACAACTGCTGGGGTTGAAATGAACTTCTAACACCTAGACCATAACATTTTTGCAACAAATATAAGATTCCTTCATAAAAGTTCACCAGCAAAAAATCAATCTCCAAAAATATCAACACCAGAGCAAGAGATTAAAATGTTAGCAATACTGTTGTAAAACTACATTCTTAATACTGGAATCAATCTGTTGAAGTTATATATTTAAATGAAATGGGCAGTGCTAAAGATTGAACTTTTAAGACAATTAAGTTGCTAAAGGTATGTTGGGAAGTGATAAGAAAATTAATCCATTGCCTCAGTCCTACCACCTTCACAGGAATAGCTGGTGTGGACATGAGACGGGATCTCCTTGGTGGCTGTCCCAAGTTCTGGAACTCTCATCTGTCAGTAGGTAAACAATTTTTTTTATTCCAGCAGGTTTAGGATTTAAAGTTTTCAAAAAAGGGGCTTTAGAAGGTGCTGTATTGTTTCTGTTAAACTGTTTTTGATTGCTTTTTAATCCTCTTTAGTCATAGATTTTAATTTGTCTTAATGTTGTGAATAGCTAATTTTTTTTCTAACATTGACATTTGGATATTATCTAATATATAAAAGTCAAGGTTTCTCTGTGTCAGGCAAAAACTTCATATGACTGGCTGCCTAAGAAGATTCTATGGAATCCTGGGGTTTGCAGTTTAGGGAAGAGCCTTTAGAATTCTCAGCCAGAAAGCTCTGAATAGGCTATGGAGATGAGGCTCAGCAGCAAGGCGGAGGGCAGCATATTCCCTCAGGAACCCAACATCTCTATGTTAATAACTCTGAATACAGATTGGATTGAGGAACATGGGGAAAAGTTACAGGTACTGGGCAAGACACTTTGGGGAATTAGAGACACAGGATCTCAAATTTTCTAATAAGTATTACCTATGAGAAAATAAAATCCCAGGCAACACTGGGTATATACACTAGTTAGCTATACGGTACTTGTTTTAAACCATAAGCTGCCTTGAGGCCCAATTTTGGGAGAAAGGCAGGGTAGAAATAAAGGCAATGACAATAACAACAGCACGACTATGTCACCAAAAATAGGGTCAGCACTCTTGCAAATGACACAGTTACATCATTGCTTGCTTGCTGTCTACCACACCAATCATCACAGAGTTGAAGTGTGAGGAGAAAGGTTCTCTCAAATGAAAGATCCACCATTAATTTTTTCAAAGTATAAGTGGAAGATTACAAGACACACAAATATTCAAAAAATGATTGCTAATATGCTGTAATGAAAATGCATGCCTGAACAGTCAATGTTGGCAGTTATGAAAACTAAGCCATATGCAGTGTGGAGATGAAGAGAAAGATAAGTCCACTAAGTGAGTTCATGGCTAGAGTGAGATTTTCATCAAGCCCTTTCTGATTAGAGTGCTTATGCATTTGTCCAGAAAGGTACATCAGTTCTCACAACAGCAGAATTAAAAAGCAATATATTAGAAAGTCCAACACAGAAAAGATAACAGAGGAATAAAAGCCCTAAGTCACATGCCAGCTTGCCACTTCCTGGAGCGAATAACAATCTCTTATGAACAAGCAGTTTGCTAGATCTACTGTATGGCTTACACTTTAACAGGAACGGTTACAAGTAGGTACAGTAGAAATGTTTTAAGGGACAGTAATTTTACTGCATCTAACCTGCAAGGCCAAAATGTGTGAGATACCTCTGCACTCTAAAATTCATGCAAGACTCCTAACCAGTGGGTTTTAAGATCTCACATGTTTGGCTTCTTGGAATTGTGACACCCCCAAATCTCCTAAACACACTTTGACTGAGAGGTCATCACTTATTTGCTGAAGAGTGTTCACTCTGGAAGAGCAGCATTTCACCTTTTCAGAATGATTAATATAGAAAGAAGCAAACAATTCAAACAGATTACTATCAGGACATTAAAGAAGGAAGAAATAAGATTTCATTTTACAGTAGCACTTTAGTTCTACCAGAGTGCTTTGGAGGTAGAAATATTACTGTTGGCAAATCAAAATGTGCAAACAGGAAGACTGGTTTTTAGCTACTTACAGAATGCACACACAGTTCTATGCAATCATTTTAAAAATCCCTGAAGCAAGCTTAGCCAGGAAATGCAGTACTCAGTTGGCACTCAAGCCAAATTTTATATTTCCTGATGTCACTGCATGAAAACTTAACACTTAAACTTTGCATTCTTAACTCCTTCACCTCCAGATCTTCATACAACATTAAGCAGCAGTGAAACTAGACAGCAGGACAAAAGGGAGGAAGCCATGAAGCAAACAGCTTCTTTTGTTTCCACGGTACCAAAATGACTTGGGAGAATATTATTAGAAGTCTGCAGAACTTCATCCATCATTTCATTTGTTTCTGACACACCAAACCAGTCCCCCCCCCAGGATATCAATATCAACCTCCGTTTCTAGCACCAGTTGAATAAAGCAATGTTTGTACAGTCTGGAAAAGTGTTAATACGTATTGATCATTAACAAAAGCAATAACATATATTGTGGGTTGGGTCAAGGCTGTTTGGAGGACTATATCTCCCTTTATGTGTCCATTAGTACTTTGAGGCCTTTCTCTCTGTCCCACCACCTATCTGGGCTTGTTTGCTGGGAAAAAGGGAGAGTTTCTTCAGTGGATGTTTCCAGACTTGGGGAGGCCAGAATGGCTCTCCTTTTGCTCTCCTTCTGCCACCAAGTTAAAATATTTTTTATCCCATCAGGATTTTAGAAACTGGTTGGGATAGGCTTTTAATGTTGTGCAGTGCTATTTTTATGGTTTGCATATTTTTTTTAAATGAATTTTAGTGTTCTTAATTTTATAAATTGTTTGTTTTTAAAGTAACTTTTATATTTCTGCTTTTATGGATGCTTTTGTGGCTTTTTATCTGTATTGTTTTTAAATATGCTGTTAGATGCCTTGAATCTCATTATAGCAAGAAAGGCAGGATATGAAGGAATATAATAAAGGAGGAGGAGGAGGAGATCTGAACTTTGTAGTTGGCATGTTTTCTATATGATTTTTCAGCTTTGCCAACGCTGTTCTATTTAGGCAGGGATTCCGCCCCCCGGGACTTCCTATTCCCAAAGGCATCAAATTGTATCTGAATAAATATATAGACATGTCTCATACCTGGTAGTTCTCCTTCAAGAAAAAACATATATTTTTCATTTACTACTGTGCCCTTAGAGGAAACTTTCTGTAATTTGAACCCTTACTAGCATGGTCTGCTTTACAGTCTAATTAATTGCCTTGTGAAATATACCTCTGACACTGCACAGATGAAAACAAGTACATGCTTAGAAAAATCCTGTTCCAATACCAACAATTATTCTGTAGGCCATATTACTCTACATTTGCATAGGCTCTTCCCTGCCAGCTGGAATGACATACTCATTTACTCTCCTCCACTGATTTAAAAGGCAAGGGGGTGATGGCTGGAGCTGTACTAGTAAAACATCCTTCTTTTCATCTTATCAGCTTTTAAGGCAGAGCTCAACAACTAAAGGATGTAAAATGTAAAGCTGTTACCCTGGCGCTCACGTACATACATGTTTAGGGATGGCAGAACTTCTAGTCTGCAGTCAAACCTCAGCCATGAGAAGTCCCTGTTTGGTCCCACCAACTTCCCTTCTAAAACTCCTAAACAGAAACAAGATTTTCCCTAATACCAACTCCTTTCACACTGCATTGAGTGTTAATTTTAAAAGTTGCCAAGACCTTTTAAAGCTTAAATCGGGGAGGCAGAGGTGGGTCCCTGCTGAGAAAGAAAGGGATAACTTGTGTATGTGTATATACATGTATATCTGCCTTCAAGTCACCTGTTGACTTATGGTGACCACATAAATTTTCTTTCTTTTCTTTTTCGTTAAAGTCAAGGAATGCTTAGGTAGTTTTCCTAGTTCCTTCCTCTTTAATAAAGTTTACAGGATCTGGTATTCATTGGCAGTCTCCCATCCAAATACTAACCAAAGCTAACCCTGCTTAGCTTCCATGTTCAAATGGGATCTGATGCCTTTAGGCAGTGGTTCTCAACCTGTGGGTCCCCAGATGTTTTTAGACTTCAGCTCCCAGAAGCCCCAGCCACTATGGTCAATGCTCAGGGCTTCTGGGAGCTGAAGTCCAAAAACATCTGGGGACCCACAGGTTGAGAACCACTGCCTTTAGGGTATTTAGGTCGTAAGGGATAACTTACCTCCCAACAATGCTATGAAGCACCATGAAAAACTCCTCCTCCCTTGCTCTACTCAGGATTTAAAAAGGAATTTCACTGGTACCAATTCATTGTTTTTAAAAGACAAAGGGGGAGAGAAATGTGGAACAAGAGACAAGGGTTCAGAGGAATCAGACCACAGGTGGTCTTGTCCGCTGCTGCCATGTAATCCCAGTGTGCTTGCCCAGAGTGAACTGAGTCCTCAAGTTGAAAAAAATGTCCCCCACCCCTGACCTCAAAGCAATGCCCTATTCCACAAGATGTACCCACCTGATCAGAAATAGAACATTTGCTGACTGAGACCTTTTCATAATTCTTCCAGACTCTGTGCTGGAAGGCTGCTTTCCTTTCACTGTGCCTGTGTGTGCTTACAAGTGCCTTCCTTTTACTGATGCAAATTTCAGAATGCCTATCTGTGCAATTGAGCACTACAGCAAACATAAAACAATACTGTGTTGCTTTTTACTGTGTGCTTTTAGATTTTAACGTTTAATTTGATTATATTTTTTTAACTGATCTTTTTATTGTTTATTTACTGTTCATCACTCAGAGAACACTTGTTAAGGAATGTTTCATAAACTTAAGAGCAAACAAACCACAAGGAGTCCCTGCAGTGTGAGTTGTGCCAAGAATGACAACATTTACAACCCAAGCTAACAACATGGAAACAAAATAAGGATGCTAATTTACCAAAGAGAAGAAAATGAGAACTGTTGCTGGTAGATATGGGCTGTGAAGCAGCAGCAGCTTGTGGGTCATCATGTTGGCGAAGCTGTGTCAACCCATGTCCAGGTAAGAGCACTATTATCAATGTCCTAATTATTTCAATCTGATTGAGGACAATTGTAGTCTAACAAATCTAGATGGTACCTGTAGTTTAACAAGTCTAGATGGTACTTGATTCAAGATTTGTTCTATTTCAGAAGTCTAACTGTGTGATCCGCTAACTGTTTTTGGACTGCCACTGTGAGCAGTTCTAGCCACCATAGCCAAATCATGAAGAGTTATGGGAACCATAGTTCAACAACTTCTTTAATTTCCACCCCTGTTCTGTGTTGTTCAGGAGCTTCCTTTCATATTTTTAATATCAGCTTGAAAAAAATGTTTTTTCTTTTTTGCATAGGTTGCTTTTAATAAGGGAACAAATTGCATGTGCTAAATTGCAGATCTTAAGTTGTTGCAGAGACAAGAATTACCACAGAACTTAACAAGGCAGAGCCCCTGAGTGAGCACCATCTGAACTGAACAGAAGAGCTTGGAAATATTATTTTTGGGGATTGCAACTCTTTGAGCCAGCATGGTCAATGGCCATGCTAACTGGAGGATTCCAAGAAGTATAGCCCAACAAGTATCTTTTCCAAGCTCTGCTGGAGACCAGTTAAAAACTACCGTCGGCCATCCACACTTCCTAGGGTACAGGGCACAGGACCCTTGCAAAGGTGGAAAAATCACAAACTTGAAAATGTGTCAGTGCCCTCCACATTTGTGGGTTTGACTTTCAAAGATTTGATTATTTGTGAGTCTCTCCAACCCCTGCGCCCAATGTCAGGTGTTTCGTTTCTAGGGGAACCTTCTCTCTTGCAGCTCCAATCAAGCCGTGCAGTCCTTTAAAAACCTGTCTCTGGTTCCCTTACTCCTCCTCTCTTGCTCCTCCAGCTGGCTCCTAGCTCAGTTTCTCAGCATCACAAATCCTCTCCTGATGCCCTCCCCAATACCCAAGGAAGGAGATGGGCAAGAGAGAGGAAGTATAAGGCTACCAAGCTAACCCAGCACCCCTTCCCTCTCCTTCTCCTGACCTTGTTTCGACCCTGAGAGCCCATTCTCCCCACCATGCCCAATCCCTGTTCCCACAGACACATACACATTTTGATATTTATGATTTATTGCATCATTTACTGCAGATGCTTTACAGCATCATTTACTGCAGATGCTTTACAGCAACCAGACACCAAGAGCCTGTACTTCTTCAGCCCTCCTTCACCATCCTCCCAATACTGGTGCTGCTAAGACCTTCCAATTTGTCTGAGGAGAAAAAGGGAGTTGGGGGGCAAAAAAGACCCTGTAAATGGGAGTTTCACTGTCAGAGCCCTGGCTAACTGCTGTATGCTTATATCTAGTAAAAAATAAATTCTATTTTCTTCTCCAAAAGCAGGAAAAATGATTGCTTAGGAGAAAAAATTTTAAAGGCTGACTGAAGGGAGATCATTCCAGGCACTGGGAACTATATGAGAGAAAGCTCAAAGTAGCAGAGAAGAGAAAGATCACAGATATGCTTCCTGGAATGGTAACAACAAAGAAAATGAAAGAGAGGGGGAGTGAAGAGAAAACATGAGTGAGCCAACCTTTAAAAGATAAGAAGCCTGAGCATGGAGATGATGCAGAAGTGACAAAGCAGGAAAACAGCAAAATGGAAGAAAGACAATCACAATGGAGGGAGAGAAATTAAGAAAGGCAGCTTATTTTCATGGCCATGCAAATGCCAGGAGTCCCTGGAAATTTATATCAACAGGATTCAGTTTTAACAGAAAAACACCAAGGCATTTAGCTGCACAACTGCCTGCATTTTCCTAGCATTGGCTTGAAAATAAACATGAAATTTACTAATTTACAGGATTCTATTTTTATTTTGGGGCTCGCTCAAGAGAAGGCATTAAGGAACCTAACTCCCTTAGCTTCTTCCCAACAACCATGTTTCAACTTGCAAAATCAATTCAGTTAGGTTCCACAAAACTATGCCAACCACAGTGCACAACATATGACCAAACTATGGTTTGGATGTTGGACTTAAGCAAGTGTACCATAACACATATCCAATCATCTGAACTGTAGCTTAGAGGACTAAATTTTAAGGACAGACTGAAGGAAACATTACAACTGAACATACCCACAGGGAGACCCATTTCAAATTGGGATGCCAAGCATGCATAAAATGCACCTAAACTGAGTGTTCTGTTGTTATTTCATGCCATCACACTTGCTTCAATTTATGCCAACCTTAAGAATGGGAGAATACAGGTAATCTGTAGCCCTGCTGCGGTCTTGCAACTTGCTTCCTTTATTGAATCAAATCCCTATATAATGTGGTTTTCTTCTTTTCCTACTCTCTTCCACTTTGCTGCCAAGCATTGTCTTCTTCAATAAGTTATGTTGTCTCGTGATGTGTCCAAAATATGACAGCCACAGTTTAATCATTTTGGCTGCTAGTGAGAGTTCAAGCTTCATTTGTTCTTGGACCCGATTATCTATCTATCTTTCTTTGGCAGTCCATGGTGTCTGCAAGAGATCTCCTTCAATACCACATTTCAATCTTTTTTTTTTTTTGGTCTTGTAGCTTTTTTCACTGTATAGTTTTCATTTTCATACATAGAAATCAGAAATACTATGCCACGGATTGTTCTGACTTTGGTATTTAATGATATATCTTTACACTTGAGGATCTTATATAGCTCCTTTATAATGGTCCTTTCAGGTCTTCAGTGTCTTGTGATTGTTTGGCTTCAGTCTCCATTTTGATTAATAACTGGATCAGAGATAGAAAATCTTTAACAATTTTAATGTCTTCATCACCTATATTACAGTTATGCTGTGGCCATTATTTTTTTCTCTTCATATTCATCTGCAACCTTTTTTTTTTTTTTGCATTTTCTTTCTGAACTTTCATCAACAGTCATTCCAAATCTTTACAGTTTTCTGCTAGTAACATGGCATCATCTGCATTATCTTAAATTGTTGATGCTTCTCCATCTAGTTTTTAAACCTTCCTCTTGTGAATTTGACTCCACTTTCTGTATGATACATTCTGAATATAAATTAAAGAGAAAGGGTGATAAAATGCAACCTTTCATGACCCCCTTGCCAAGTGGAAACCATTCTGTTTCTCAATATCCTGTCCTTTCTTTCTCAGAGTGTAGGTTACACAGCATGACAATCAGATGTTGTGGCACTCCATTTCTTTTCTTTTAGAGCTATCTCTACTTTTTATGATCTACACTGTCAATGAGTTTGCTATAATCTGTAAAGCACAGGCTGATTTTCTTCTGAACTTTTGCACTCCATTAACCAATGTATGTTTGCAATATTATCTCAAGTAACAAATCTTTTTCTGAACATAGCTTAGACATCTGCTCTGTCCATAGTAAAAGTTCTTGTGTAAGTGCTTGAGCATCATTTTGCTTACATGGGACATTACCGTAGTGGTCCAATGGTTACCATCATCTCTGGTGTTCCCTTTCTTAAGGAATGGAATGTATACTGAGCATTTCCAGTCTGTAGGTCATTGTTTTGTTGTCAGATTAGAATCTGGGTGGATACACAGGTTCATGTTGGTGTGCTCCTAGATTCAGTCCTGAAACTGCATGCTTAGGTTTCATGGGTGGCTAGGAAAGCATGTGCACAAGTCACACTAGCGCACTAACTGCACCCATTGCTAGGGATGGCTGACATGACCGCAGTGACACATCCCTTTGTTATATCCATCTGGATTATTTTAATGCTCTTCATGGGGCTACCCTTAGAAAATGTCCAGAAACTTCAGCTGGTCCAAAGAGCGGCAGCCAAAATGTTAACAGGGACTGGTCAGAGGGAGAATATAACTCCCTTGTTACAAATGCTCCACCTGTCAATCTGTTTCTGAACACAATTCGAAGGGCTGGTTACGACTTACAGCTTGGGTTCAGGCTATCTGACTGACCATACCTTCCTGTATGTGCCTGCCTGAGCTCTAACATCTTTGAAGAAGGTGGTTCTCTCAATTCCATCACATTTATAGGCATGTTTGGTGGCAATACAGGAAATGACATTCTCTGTAGCTGTTCCCAAATTCTGGAACAACCTTCTTAGGGAGGTAAGACTGGCTCCCTCCTTGGTTTCCTTTCAACAGCAGATAAAGACTTTTCTATTTCATCAGGCTTTGGGAAACAGGTGGTTTTCCATATAAGGAGCTTTTGGTTTAGTCTTCTGTACTACTTTTATTGTGCAATTTTAAATCAATGTTTTAAATAGCTTTAATTCTGCAGACAATTTACTACTATTTTAACCTTAATTTTTGCATGTATTTAGCTACATTTGTTTTTACTTGCACTTTTTTTTATCCTGTAAGTGTTCTTGAGCCCTAATCTTTGGGTAAAGATGGGGTTTAAATAAAGGAATTAACTGATTGAAAAGTAAGCTTCCACTGCCCATTCCAAAACCAAGCAATATGTACATGGGAGTCACATCAGAATGTACCCACCAACTGTGCTCCAACTTTGGAGTGGAAGACTTCCCTAACTTGGGCTGAGCCTATGAAACCCAGCATAAAATTAGGGGCAGTGATGCTTACTACCTCAGGAAAAGGCACTGTCCTGTTGTCAGAGAAAGTTCTTGCTTATAATTCTGCCACAAGCAATCAGGCAAATGCTACTGACATCCAATGACTTCTCTAGTACTGCACAGAAAGGATTAACTGCAGCCAATATACATCAATTGTATATGTGTGCTAAGTTTCCCTTCAAGCCTTGAAAAACCACTGGCTCTAGAGTGTACAGAGTTCCCTCTATAAAGTTATGTCATGAATGTTGCATTCATCAACACAAGACATTCTCTCAATCTGCAAGAACCAGAAACTCTTCTAAGAACACAATATCAAAACATTATTGTTAGTCTGAGCTAGAGTAAACTAACTGAATTAGCACCACTTACATAAGTGTTCAGCAGTGATTCGATGCGTCTTCTTTAGTTGGGACAGGCAATTGGATTTAAGCCAAAAAGTGTTCTGTAGAGGAAGAAGTTCCCTGAAGTTGTGTTCTTAAGGCATCTTTTTCATTTCCTCTCTTCCCCTCTTTCTTTTTGGTCTATCCTTCATATAGATTTCAGGTCCTTCTATACATTGCTACAGTTTACAGCCCTTCAGATTTTACAGACTTTTTAAGACCTCTGATTTCAGAAATATGGATTTTTTTATTATTTTCAGCAATAGGATAGCATCAATTACTTATATTGTTAACCTCGAAAGTCCTTAACACATGCCATTCTACTGAACTGCTTTTGAGTAAGTCACTTGGATCTTATGACCTACACATTGTGATCTCCCCTAGTCTCTTTGATTTTTGCAAAAATGTGTCCCGCTTTTTTGTTAGTTCCTCAGAAGTGGGAGAGCACAATGTGTACGTCACAAGCAGGGCACACTTTTCCAAAAAAACAAAACACAAAACTAGTGCTTCTGGTAATTAACCAGCTGCAAAATGTAAAACGTTGTTGCTTTCAGTCCTTTAATTAATACCCTATACTTCTGGACACTATACTTCTGTTGAAGGAGCTTAGACTGGCTTTTTGGCCACCGCATCTCTCTGTTGACCCATGCTGAGATAGTCCCACTAAGACCCCTAAGATCCTTATTTCTTGTATTACTTTCTAACCAGATGTCACCCATCCTATATTTGTGCATTTCATTTTTGCTGCCTAGCAATAGTATTTCACATTTATTCCTGTTGAAATTAATTTGGTTAGTTTTGGTCTAGATCTCCAATCTGCCAAGGTCATTTTTAATTCTGATCCTTTCCTTTTGATCCTTGGCATCATCTGCCAAGCACTGTCTTCACCAGCTTGCCTGCAAGAATATTGTGGAAGACCTTGTCAAAAGCCTTACTGAAATCAAGAAATACCACATGCACAGCACTCTCTCAATCTACTAAGCTAGACTTTTCAAGAAAAGTCTAGTTAAACTTTTCTAAAGAGTTCTAACACTGACTCAGAAAACCAGAGACTTGTATTTAGAGACAGCAGGTCTTGTCTATTACTATAATTCAGTTGTCACAATCATACCTAGATGTCGAACTTCACTCATTAGCGAAAGGCAGGGACTAGCTTGTTTCTCACAAAACGATCGGACAAAAGAGTATATGTATGTTTTGCCCCATAACCTCACTCCTACAAGGGCTAAGGACTTCCTTTGTCAAAAAAAAAAATAAAAAAAAAAATTGAAGCTTGAAATCCAGGCGAGATGATAGTACCTAGTGGACACAAGTGGCATGCCTAGAAACGAAGTGAATTCCACCAGACTGGGCAGAATCACAACCCCAAACCTAAGTTAATCACTTTAATTAAACAATAAATAAGTTGTCTCTGTTAAAAAAAAATCAACCTGATTTTAATTGTCTAGTTTCAAACAGTTCCTCCTAATGTGAAGCAGAAGAAATTCTATGATATGGCACTATGCTCTACATTTTTTTCAGACACTGCTCCATTTTTACTACATGTTAAATGTAGAAAGAAGAGAAGATTATATATTGTGGACATTTTCCGCAGCAGCTATTTTTTCCAGTAACATATAATTTCACCCTAAGAACCAGAGTTGTGAACCTGCAAAGCCCTGGGTGAAAACTTTCTCTCTTGAGCTTACTGGTACTGGTACTGGTCAAACCACCACCTTTTAGCCTCAGATCTGTACTGTGGTGATAATCCTGAGCTATATTACACACTTCCTATATAAGAATTACTCAGACAGTATTTGAGAAATGCTTAAAGCACTTCTATTAATAATTATACAAAAGTAGGTCTGAATTTTTAATTGATTATGATAGCGTAAAATTTATTTTGCTACAACTCTGTGGGCTAAGTCAGCATCAATGGTTGGGTTTCAATCTAATACAACAGAATATTAGAAAGTCTGTTAAGATTGTCTGCTTCATAGGCTAGATCACTATGCATTTGTTTTTTTATCTTACTGTGATATTTTAAATAGCAGACTGCTTTGAAGGCCTTGTGACTGGAAAGAGGTACAGTGGCCCCTCCACATTTGTGAGGGTTTGGAGAGCAGAAGGCTTGCGAAAGTGGAAAAATGATAAATAGCTCCCCCTCGCAATCCCTCTCTCATTCCCTTTTGGGGCAAGGGAGGGGGGAGCTCTGGAGGGGAGAGGGAGAAGGAAGGAGTGTGTGTGCACCCCCCCCCACTGCCTTACCTTTTGCCTTGGTGCAAATTCTCAGCACTGGGGCAGAGTCAAGGGAATGGGCAGGGAGAGATCCGGAGAGGTGAAGGAAAGCAAATGTGCGTCTCTCCCCACTGCCTTACCTTTTACCTTGGCATGCTTGCCCTCTTTCTCCACACTGGCAAAACACACGGGAATGGGAAGAGGAGAACAGGGGCGGGGGGGCACAGGCACCTTGAGAATAATCAAATTTACAAGAGTCAAACCCATGAATGTGGAGGGAGGACTGTATATTTAAAGCATCCTGATGGGTGAAATTCATATGAATGGGAGAGTTACAGATAGTAAGTACCTTTCATTTTCCCTACCTGAATTCCCAAAATTTTGTGATATCATTTCTTGATGACTTGCCAGCTGTCTATAATGGTACTCAAACAAAGAAAAAAGTTACACAGTCTGGTAAAACTGGGCTAGATGGTTCCTTCTGAAAAGAGGTAGTACATTTAGTCCTGTGGACAGCTGTATAAAGTCATTGGCTGGTAAAAAACAAATTAGATTACTTTAATCAGTTTACCTATGCCTAAAACAATTTGTCCCAGCATATTATACCTAACATAGAATGCTGTAACCTACAAGACTGTGCCAAGGAAGACAACAGACAATGTGCTCGCATTTCAGCAATTCACTTCCGTTAATTCACGTCTCTTATTGCTTAAGCTTTCTGAAAAGCCTACAGAGGTTATGTAAAGTTGAATGCTTTCAGGGCCGGAATCCATAGGTTGTTGTGGGTTTTCCGGGCTCTGAGGCCCAGAATACTAATACTAATAAAACATGGCCTCAAAGCCCAGAAAACCTGTAACAACCTACAGAGGTTAGTTTAGATTTCCCTGTGAAGAGAAGATTCTGACTATTTTGCATATTTGCCTTCATGATCTACTGGCATGTTCTATCTGTTCATTCTAGGTGGAAAACTTAAATTTTATTCCCACCATTTTCATTTTCCCAAATGTGACAGCTTATTATACACGGATAGGAAGGTTTCAGTGAATATCAGAGCATTACTATCTAAATAGAATAGAATAAATAAAATCATCATTACAGCATTGCAAAGGAATATGCCTCCACTCTCAAAACCATGTATGTGTGTCCTATAAAGCAAATTTAGAAATCTAGAATGCGTGGCTTAGAATATCTTTTAAAATTAAGAGCTATCATTAACCAATAGAATGGTTTTAATATACATTAGGATCTGTTCTAATTTAGATGCTACAGTTGTACATACCCAGTGGACAGAATTTTGGCCCCTACTTGTTCAGTGATAATGGATACTTTCTAGTTTGTATACCCCGAGGATGTGAACAGAATTCTTGGAGAGGTGACAGCCACCACATATGTTTAAGACCTTTGCCTCTCCTGGCTCAATGAATAGGCCAGAGGAGGACTATGGTGGTTAAATGGAGTGAGCACTGCCTCTTTACAGCAAGACAGGGTCCCAAAATGCCTGAAAAAAAACCTGTTGTGGAACTTGTACTGAAAATAAAGTCAGCCCTCTATATCCATGGATTCTGCATCCACAGATTCAGCCAACCAAATGGTTGAATTGAAAATAAATTTTAAAAAATCCAAAAAACAAACTTTGATTTTGCCATTTTATATGACGCATGCCATTTTACTACATCATTGTACATAATGTGACTTGAGCATCCACAAATTTTAGTATCCATGGGGGGGGTCCTGGAACCAAACCCTAGCAAATACCAAGGGCCTAATGTATCCACTGTATTGAATATTGATTAGCCAGTCTCCAATATCTTATTCTTGAGCAATGTACTGGTCCATGTAGAGATATTTCAGCTCCAGGAGTTCCTAGCCAAGAGAGATTATCTAGATCCATTTCAATCTGTCTTCAGGTCTGACTAAGGAACAGAGGCAGCTTTTGATCTGAGCCACTTCACTGTAGGCCTTTTTTCTCCCAGTGATTCCATTCTTTTCTGGAGGAGAAAAACTAGAAAGAAATGTTTGGGAATTCCTGTTGAACTCCTAGGTCAATGATCTGTGGTTTGCCTCAGTAGTTCTGTTTTATTTCTTCCCCTTCCCATGGGTTCAGGTGTTACCAGTATGCTAAATGAACTAAGCTCTGGTTTTCCTTTCTACCTAACTCCTAGGAAACTGTTGTCATGCTAAACCAGTGCCTGCCATCAGTAATGGACTGGATGAGAACAAACAAATTGCATCTTAATCCAAACAAGACAGAGGTGCTCCTAGTCAGTCAAAATTCAGATTAGTGAAAAGAGATTCAGTTTGTGCTGAGTGTCATTACATTCCCCCTTGTGGACTAGGTTCACAATTTGGTTGCACCAGTAGCCAGGAGTGCATCTGCACATTTAGGATTTATGCACCAGCTGGACTCATTCCCAGGGATGTCTGACTTGGCCATGACGATATATGTCTTAGTTACATCCTATCTGGATGACTATAACACAAACACTACACAGGGCTGCATTTGAAAAATGCTCAGAAACTTCAGATAGCCCAAAGAGCTGCAGCTAGATGGTTAATTGGGGCTGCCTACACAAAGCATATAACCTTTGTTGCAACAGTTCCACTGGCTTTCAGTCCATTTCCAGGCACAATTCAAAGCACTGCTTACAACTTATAAAGGTCTAAAACCTTCAGGGAAAGTGTTTCTCTTGATTCTACCACCTTCATGGGCACATTTGGTAGGAACATGAGAGAAGGTCCTCCCCACGGCTGTTCTCAGGCTTTGGAACTCCATCCCCAGGGAAATTAGGACATCTCCCTCCTTGCTGTTCTTCTGTCAGCAAACAGAAACTTCTCTGACCCAAGAGGTTTTTAGGTATTAATTGCAAGGACTTTTAATAGCAGTCTGTTTTGCTGATTTTTATCTTTTAGTTTTTAATAATTTAAAATCATTTTAATTCTATGGATAGTTTAACTGCATTTTAATAATGGTTTTTTATATCTTTTAGTCACCTTTCTATATGTTCTTTGATTTTGGGGGAAGACGGGATATAAATGAAATTATTGTTATTGCTATTGTTATTTCTGGCCACACGAGAAATTCACTGCATTGAGGATGAGGGCTGAGACTGTGGTTTCAAAACTGAAGCTCACAATGCCTTACATAATTTAAAATAAATCACATTAAAATCACATGCAAAGAATTAAATTATCATCTTAAAAACATTTAAAATAAATCCATTAAAAAAGTAAATGACAAAAATAAATGGAACAGTACTATCCAAAAGCTCTTGCATTCAGTTCGTAAAAGTCTGTGGTAATAGAAAAGTTGTCACTTAGCAATGGAAGAAAAACAAGGAGGTGGTAGGGGTAGCAACCAAGAAATCTCTCTCCCACGTTTCCACCATACAAGCCTGTAAAGGTAGTGGGACTGATTAGAATTAGAGTTTAACATTTTCACTGAGAATTCCAGTATTCCTATAATACAAGAATTTTTTTTTTAATTACTCTGAAGGGGTCAGTCTACTGACAATGAGAACATATCACTTCTACTTCATTGAATCATGATTGACCAAGAAACAGAATGAGGATTTTATTTGCTTCTGATAAGCTAGACGGAACAGAAAGTATCCCCATGCTGAAAAGGAACAGATAAGCTGGAATGTTTTTTTCCCGGCGGTTTATCAGAAGAAATACTGCATGCAGCAAATAAGTGGAATTTGGAGCATTTTTTACAACTGTTTGTGTGACAATACAGCAAAATCTTTACATTCTAAGTCTTTGACTATGTGGAAGCTACAACAAAACGTGGCTAAGAATTCTCACCTTGTTGCATGAAAATTAGGCTTTTTTTCACAATAATATTCCACATAAAATGTATTTTATTAAGCCAGTGAAACACATTTCAAACCCAGTATTCTGATTTATTTGCATTAACCTTAATGCAAATTGAAAAGTCCATGAGGATTAGTGTACAGAAAGGTTGCAAACACAATGGTATGAACACAGGAAACACTGTATGCACAAAAACCTCTTTCTAAGGCATTCTTTCATCTCTGCATGCTTCCTATTTCCACATTTTGAGCCCTATAAATACACAACTCCATGCTTGGTCACTAGGGAAAAGCAAGATGTATCTGTATATGACCATCCCATATGTAGCTGCTCACTCTCCCTTGCAGAAAAGGGTAAGAGGAAGTCAAACTAGTCCAGTCTTGCTTCCCTAAGTAACACAGAACTTCAGTCCAAGAAGTACGAGTGAGATGGCTACTCTCCCAGCATCCAATTGTAAAATAAGTAAACACATCTGTCTAGAACATAGTCCTCTGGTCTGAAGGACACATACATGGGAGTCTCCTCTTTAATCTAAATCTAACCTATTCTAATTTTTGAAAACATACATGATTCAAAAGAGTAGCCATTTTTAATCTTACACACACACACACACACACACACACACACACACACACACACACACGAGACCTGTCTCAACCTAA
Source organism: Iguana delicatissima (assembly GCA_948472985.1). Classification (NCBI taxonomy): domain Eukaryota; kingdom Metazoa; phylum Chordata; class Lepidosauria; order Squamata; family Iguanidae; genus Iguana; species Iguana delicatissima. Next base: position 233,722 of record CAOKZL010000483.1, read on the forward strand.
ACACTGACACAATGCTTTCACGGACAATTACTTGTTTCATCCAGATGCATGAAGTGTGCTTTCAATACTTCAGATAAAAATACATGTACAAACAGGGCTGGAGACAATGAAGTTGGATGGAAATTCTGACTATTATTAATTCCTGCATTTTTAGTTACCCTACTGTTGCCAGTTCCACTCTACATCCGCTGTACTGTATATATGCTTAAATATTTTATACAGCAGAGCTCCCAGAACTTTAGGCCATGCTAGCCAGGAGATTATGGGAGCTCTACTCCTTAAAAGGTAAGTAGCCCTCTTGTGGTGCAGGGCTATCAAGAATTGCCCCACTATCCTGGCCTCTTGTGTTGAAGAGGAGAAAGGAACACAGTTCAAGATCCAAGGACTGGTAAGAAAGAAGGTTGTGGGAAGGCTCTGGCAGAGACACTGGGAAGAAAGGAAGTTAGTTGACTGTCCACCATTTGAAGGCTGCTATGAATGTCTCTTGCCTGCGTAAATACCCCGAAGGCACCAGATCCTGTCTGATCTTGAAATCTAAGCAGCATCAATCCCGGTTAGTACTTGAGTAGGAGATCACAAGTCAATACTAGGCACTGTAGGGTATATTTCAGAAGAACGAATTGGCAACCCAGCTCTGAGTATTCATTGCCTAAAAAACCTTATGAAATTCATGGGGTTGCTATAAGTTGACAAGTGACTTAAAAGCTCAAATACACAAAGATCTCTCATTTTCTTCATAGTGTATAGTGGGCACACAGCCTACTGCAATTTGGTCAAGGTAAGACAAGAAATCTCTTACTAAACTGCTCCCATGACTACATAGTCTCAGATCAGTGACTAGACAATTGTTCCTGTCTCTGAAAAATGGAAGCACCAGTTTTCACCATCATCATTATCATCATCATCTTCCTCTTCTTATGGCTTCACCCAAATATTTTTAGTGGCAGGATGTATCAAGGTATGTCTTACTAGAGGGAAACTGGGCATTGGCTACATGGCCAAACTTCAGGGAGGCAAAAGTATGAAGTTATCAGTAGCAGCAATCATCTAGTAAGAAGCCAGAAAAGACCACAGAAAGTGTGGCTGTGGGTTCCAGATGGACGTGAGAGAGATCAGGAAATAATTGAGGCATAAGCATTTCATTTCTCAATCTCTCTCTGTTTTTGATGTTGAGACTGTGAATGAGGATTCTGGTGCAGTCAAGGTAAAGAAAATGTTTAGCTTTAGAGGTGGTGGGGAAGGGGGCCTCCAATGAGTGAATGTATTCAGGTGTCACGGAATCTTGATTGATTGTTGGCAGAAATGGAAAATGAGATGGAGAAGCTGTAATCCTGCAGAGCTTCACCTGTTTTAAAGAGTTTTTCAAGGTTAACCGAAAGAAAACCCTCTCACATACCATTTCAGATGTTCTTACTGGAAAATATCATTTGATTAGGAGAAAAACTTGGTTCGGAGCATCTGGCTGGAAATTGTGTTCCTACACCCAGTCCTAAGCATCAATTTCCGTATCTCCATTCAGTATATCATTAAGAGTCATCACTGGGAGACAGACAACCTTATCAATCAAAAAAGTTGCTACACTAATTCTGCATACAATCAATACCAGCAATGTATCTGCACACTTTTCAGTGCCTTTGTACAGCTTGAAATCTTAATCTGATGCATAGTTCTTTCTAATATACTAGGTTTACTTTTTTAAATACAATCTGGAAGGCTAGTCTGAAGTTTCAAGACCACTTTCAACAATGTTGATGGTCTATTGCAGAAATAGTTCTAGGTTTTTTCCATCACCATACTGAGTTCCTGTTAAGCCATGTCTCAGCTTTCTGCAAGTGATCAATGACATTATGTCCCAGTGGTTTAATTATCTCATTCACACTAGATAATATTTACTTACTATGAGCCAAGTCCAATTTGTGACAACTATTAAGATCTGCATATCCAGAGGCCACTTGAAATAATTATGGAAGCTTGATATTAGGAGGTGGTGTGAGATACTGTTAGATTTTTATTCTTGTCTCACAAAGCTGTTAATGCTTCAGAGCAGGAACCCAGCTCTGCCATTACGGACCATGAGCAGGTCTTGCCATGACCTCAATACATAAGGAAGAAAAAAGCCAGGTCAGCATTTGCAACAGCAGTAACCACAAAGTTTCTTTGTACCAAAGGGAATGGGCAAGAGATGAATATTTAACACAGCAGAAGAAAAACATGACTACATAAGGCTGCTCTTAAAACACTGACTGCAAGAGGCTTGTCCTGCACAAATGAGGGAAAGCTCTACTGGACAGGGAAAATGAAACATGCAGAAACAAGATCCAACTAAAAACTTCTGTTGGTCCAAACAGCTACAGTGAGATTGTTAACTGGAGCTGGCTACAGGGAGTACACAACTCCCTTGTTGCAACAGATCTGCTGGCTGCTGGTCCATTTCCAGGGACAATTCAAAGTGCTGGTTATGACTTATAAGCCCAAAACAACACAAGTTCATGTTATCTGAAGGACCACACCAGTTTTCCAATCCTTTGAAATCTTCTGGGGAGGCCCTTCTCTCTATCCCACCACCTTCACATTACATTTGGTGAGAAGACGGGAAAGGGCTTTTTCAGTGGCTGCTCTCCAGCTCTGGAACTCCCTTCCTTAGGAAATTAGACAGGCAACCTCCTCACTATCTCTTCACGGGCAGGTGAAGACTTTTTTGTTTTGGTAGGCTTTTGAAGACTGATTATCTATGATGAAGAAGCCTTCCATAATGTGCTATGTTTATATATAATGGTTTATATTTTCAACTGGTTTTAATTTTTTTTATAGTTTAACAACATTTTTGTCTGCTGTGAATTTTTAGCTATGCTTGGTTTAACTGTTGCTTAAGTTCCAAATTGACAAAGGGTAGGATATAAATAAAGAACAACAGCAACAAGAAAAATGGAAAACATTATATACCCTATAAAGTTTTATCCCAGTCGCAAAGGAACCATTCCTGTGAATAAAGGACCACGGATGCAACTAGAATCATGACTAAATAAAACAGCCATTTTTACACATGGACAGGGCCAGACAATATAGGTCTTGACAATGAAATCAGAATCCTGCTGGAAGGGGACATCACTTTTATGAGGAAGGCTCAGAAAGTCTACAAATTGAGGTTGAGGCACAAAGCATGGCTTGTTGTAAACAAGGATTGGAAGGGAACTGTCATGCAGGAAGGAGCACATGAATTTGAGGCTCCTCAGCACTTGCTCCAGCAATAGTAAGCCACAGCCTTGCTTTCTTTGTTTCAATGACACTGAAATATGGTCTTGAAACATGACATGTTATCCCCCTATTAAACAACCTAGACAGAATCAGGCTATTGGTCTTTTTTAAATATTTCTACATTACTCTTCCCCAATTTGTACTTTCTCTCTGTTTTGAACTGCAATTCCTATCATCCTAGAATACTGGCCATATGGGAGCTATAGCCTGCAATACCTGGAGGAGCCCAGGTTGGGGAACTTTGGTGGACAAGAGTGTTGTGCAGAGAGTTTTGGGCAGAGAGGTCTCTTCTTGCCCTTGCTATCTTTGAAGTCCCTTTTCGTCTGGAAGTGCCATGAGCAAAAAACATAGCTCTCTGAAACTGAGGAAGGGGAGAACGATTTGATGAGAGATGCTCCAGTTATCCTTTTGTCTATTTTGTACAAGCAATGTATATGTGGCTGATCCAGCATGGCAAAGGAGCCCCAAAGATCTGAGGGCAAAAAAAAAGATATGCATCAGGCCAGCTTGGACAATCCAGTTTTCTCCTGTTGTTGCAGCAGTTGAAAAAAGGCCATTAAGCAGAGACAGAGAAGGAAAGCCATTAACGCCTCTTTGAGGACAAATTTTGATTACAAAATGGTGGATACTTAAAATACTATTTGCAGTTTAAGACATCACTGTAACCCGTTAAAAGAAAACTTGCAAAAAACTGTTTTTGGAACATGTTCTACCCTAAATTCCAGCATATACGAGAACAGTAAAATCTCCCAAAACAAAATAAAGGATGCAGTATAAGATGCCATTTGCTTCCCTAGATCAGTTTGTGCCTGGAAAACACATAGGGCATGTTTGGTCAAAAACACTAACACTGGATGGAACAAAAGAAAAATCACTCCAGTAACAAAGGTAAAAAAGATAACTTTGATACATGCTTGGCAGGGAAGACCCAGCATGATGTAGTGGTTTGAGCACTGGACTATGACTGGAGATTAGGATTCAAAATCCCTCCTCAGCCACAAAAGCTCACTAGGTGATCTTCAGCAAATCGCACTTACCCACAGGGGAAGGAAATAGCAAACCCCCTCTGAACAAATCTTGGCAAAACAAACCCTGCTGTAGCTTCATGTTAGGATCACCGTAAGCTGAAAATGACTTGAAGGCACAAAACAACAATTTCAAGAAGAAATCTCCATATGGGCATTAAACTTTGCTTCCCTGGATCAGTTTGGTAGACAATTTTTTAATTCAGCAGATTATATTAGCTGGAACAAAAGACACTTCAAGCTGAAATTTGTCCTGAATACTTAGTATGTATAGAAAGTAAATGTCAGAGAAAGAAAACTGCAAATGAGAGTGGTTGAAATTAGAGATATTCTTTACTGCTGTGCATGTCACAAATACCCAAGGAGATCTTATAATGTATGTGTGTAAACTTTTGTGCAAATTCTGTAATACAAAGTACCTCAAGCATGGAACTGAAACCTCCATCAGCTCTGGATGAACTAAGAAGAAAGCAGGAGTAGGGATGAAAACAGGGTGTTCCAGGTTTGTCTCAGAAAAATGTTTACATTTCGGCTCACAAGGATTATATTTCATTTAGTCATGCTGACTCATAGGAATTATAATTTATTTTTAGAGACCTAAAATTCATTTCATCCAATGACATAATACTTATTTAGACCACAAGAAAGACAGGAAGCAACTTTTCCTGTATACGCCTGCCTGAGGTTTGAGGTTTGCTGATGGGACCCTCTTCTGTGTCCCGTCAGTCAGGGCACTAGACTGTGGAAGGACACAGGAGAGGCCTTTCTGTGCAGTGGCACTGCAGTTAGGAATACCCTCCCCCTCAGAGGCCCAGTTGGCACCACTGCCACGGCCATTCCGGCACCAAGTAAAAATATGGTTGTTTATTAAGCCTTGGAGGGGGGGAGTTTGGTTTTATCCACATGTGTGCATGATTTCAGATTGTTTTAAACTATTTTCATTGGTTTTGTCTTCTTACAACTTACCAAATTGTTTAACAGCTTTTTAGCCTTTTAAAATTATTTTTATTATTCACTATTTTTAAACCAGTCAAGTTGATTCTATTGTACTCCTCTATGACATCTCTGGACATAGAGTGGGATATGAATACAGTCGGCCCTCCACATTTGTGGGTTTGACCATCATGGATCTGATTATCTGAAAGTTTCTTCAATCTCTGGCCCCCCGCAGCACTTCTTTTCCAGGGGAACCTTCCCTCTCAACAGATCCAATTAGGCCATGCAGCCCTTTAAAAAACTGTCTTTTGTCCTCCTCCACCTCCATCACCATCACCACCACCACCAGCTGATGTCTAGCCAGCTAAGGATGGCTCACAGTCTGATTTCTCAGCACCACAAACTCTCTCCTGATGCCACCCCACACCCAAGGAAGGAGATCAGCAAGGAAGAGGAACTATAGAGCCACCATGGTATCCCCCCTTCACTCTTCTTTCCCTGACCTTGTTTAAACCCTGGGTGCCCATTCTCCCCACCATCCATCAGCCCCCTTCCCATGGACACACATGTTGATATTTGAGATTCTTTCACTTTTGCAGTGGTCCCGCACTCCTAACCCTAGAGAATGTGGAGGGCTGACTGTACGTGTATGAATGAATGAATGAATAAATAAATAAGATGGACATAAAGCAAAGGATTAACTTTATCTTAGATGATTTCAGCCTAGAATCCTTAATCAGGGAAAAGTCAAAGTGCTTTTCAAGAAATATATGCTATGCTTGTCTGAGTATATATGGGACCTATTTAAAAAAATAACTTGCACCTAAGAAGTCAGAAGTTTCAGCTTCCCTATGAAACAACCGGTAATGGTTATTAAGAGATGTGGCTTGAGGTGTCATTCAGTGCAGACAACACCCAGCTATCTCTCTCCTTTTCATCAAAACCCAGTGAAGGAGTGGGATGTTCTGAATCACTGTGGGGACTGGATGAGGTTGAATAATCTGAGGTTCAGTCCAGACAAGAAAGAGGTGGTTAATGAGTGGTCTGCTTCTGTGGTTGAGCAATGCTCAATCTATTCAGTTTCAGTTTGGGAGTGTGCTTGAAATTCACACTGCCACTGAAGTCTTTTTTATCTTAGAGCACTTTATCAGGTATACCAACCAGACCCTATCTGGACAGACATTGCTTTTTTGACAACTAACCATATTCCAGTAAACTCTCCTTTGGATTACTGCAACATGTCATCCATGGAGCTGGCTTTGAAAACAGGCTAGAAATTTCAGATGATCCAAAATGAAACAGTGAGAATGTTAACGGAGGCTGACGCATACAGTCATTTTCTGGCAATGTTTAATGATCTGCACTGAATTCAAGTTCATTTCCACACAATTCAAGTATTATATTAATTGTACTCCAATGATTTCTCATGCGTCATGTAACTTCCACCCGTTTTAAAGCCCTAAATGTCTTGAGACCAAGTTACCTGAAAGACTAGATCCTCTAATGCATAAATGATTGCAACCCAAGATCATATTTAGAGGCCTTTTCTGCGTACCCCTGTGAGGCAACTGACTTCTAAAGAGAGAGTTGTAAAATGCCCGTCCTGTTGCCCATGTTATAGTTTTTTCAGCATCAAGTGAATGAATATCTTTTTATCCACTAAGGCTTTTTAGACATTTGGGTTTTTTAGTTGAATTTTTTGATCTTTCACTAGTTACCATAAGTCAACCTGTGACTTGAAAGCACATACATACTGTTGCCAGTTTACTTAGCTTTTACTTTAGTTGTTGTTGTTGTTCTATTTGGTTTTCAAACTTTTTTTAATGTTTATATTATTCCATTTTGTTTTTATACTGTATGCAGTTGTTTGCTTATTAGATGATATGAAAATGCAGTACACCAACAGCACAGCAAGAAAGCAATTACAGTTTCTTCCCAGCCATTTGAAGACTCAAAAAAAAAAGGGGCAGGGGGGTCAGATGACAAAAGCCTTCTCAGGAACACCAACTTGATGCTGCATGGAAGACCAGGCCCACAAGATAGGGTAAGGACCACTGGAACAAGACAGATTTATGCACACATTTTAAAACATGTTTTTTTGCTGGAAACCTATAACAAACCACAAATTATATAAGGCTCTAGAAAACTAGGGACTGGGTTAAAAAGGACTGGTTTTGGCCGATGACACTTCCACACTTCACAGACTATAGCATAACTTCTTCTCTTCCCTGTCTATGTCCCTCCAAATAAATCTTCCTGTAAATTCCTGTTGAACTAAGACACCAGGAAAAAATCTATATAAGGAGACTATCAGTGCAGAATCAAACAAACAAAAATGAATGGGAAAGAAGTCTTAAGAGTAAATATTTACATTCTATATCCACCTTCAGTACCAAGTCTAAACTGATACAAATTTGAAGAATGTAACAAAGAGGCAGGAATTGCCACATATAGCTTATTTTTAAAGGCTTACAACAATTAAACATTTTAACATGCAACGTGTCATTTTGCTATCTTGAAGGAATTCAGAGTCATGTTAGAGGAAGTGGGTTTTCAAGACTTATCTATTTCAGACAATTCTATAATTTTAACAAATTTCAATACTGGCAAAGAGAGGGGATCTGCCTGCAAATGACCAAGTTTCCATCCTTTCTAGGGCAGAAATAGAGCATTGGGTCATGAGGCCAGAGGATAGCTTACGGTCCAATACAGCTGTCTCCCCAGGCATATCAATGCTTTTCAAACGCTTAGGTTTTATTTCAAAACCTATTAGCCTTTAAAAAACCACTCTGTTCCACAGGAGCCCAGCAACAATATTTGAAAGTGCCTGGGGAAAAGGTGGTAAATATTTCAGTGACATGAAATCTTTAAGAAAGTTATTGCTCTTGGTACATAATTCTTCATAAACAAAGTAAAACTTGTCACAGTCATAACACCACAGTTTGGTGTTTTAATTCTTGTTGACACCTCTGAAGGTAATATGGCTTGACTGTCGTCTTAAGCCTAGCCACCGGAGGCTGTACCTTGGCAGATAGCATGAAAACCTGCTTGCCACCCTGCCCCTGAGAAGTTCCATTAGCCATTGTTTGTCTCAGTGTAAGAGAAAAGTAATTCTTAACTACAATTACTGGCAAGCCACTTCAAACTATGGAGCAGGTTTGGACAACACAAGAGAACCATAGGAACCCTGGTTTATATGTTGTGAGCTGCATACTAGAGCATGCAGCCTAACTGCTTCCACAAGCCAAAGCTTTTCACACTGTGGCTCGCCTGGCAGATCATCCCAATGCAGGCACAGCTTCTCCTTGGTTTGTTTCTCTCCCAACAAAGCAGAGAAGTTATACAGCAGGCACTCCATATATGCGGTGGGTTCCATTCTAGGACCCCCTGCAAACAGTGCAATTTGCAAATCCTCACATCCCATTATATTAAATGGCAATGATGTGTGTGCAGATGTTTCAGTGTGTCTGTGCACACATCACGGCCATTTTGGGTATAGGAACACAACATGTCACATGAACTGGAATTCACACATGTGAAGGTCACAGGTAAGGAAGACCCACTGTACAGGAGTTATTTTAAGCTTTTTCTCTGGTTCTTTGGGAGGAAAATGAGAGAATGGAAGCATATGAAAGCCATTCTTGCTGCAGGCCAGAACTACTGAGCAACGTGTACTGACCTGCTGCTCATAGCCAATAAACCAAGTAGCTTCCTGTAGTTGCCAGGATTATCCTGTCATCTAACTGCAACAATCATGGTTTTACACCCTAGCCTGAAGCCGCATCCTAGTCTGAAGTCGGCTTCAGATCCTGTCTGATCTTGGAAGCTAAGCAGGGTCAGCTCTGTGTAGTACTTGGATGGGAGACTACCAGTGAATACCAGGTGCTCTGGCTATATATCAGAGGAAGGAACTGGTAAAACTACCTCTGAATATTTCTTTTCTAAGAAAACCCTATGAAATTTATGGAGTCACCGTAAGTCGACAAGTGACTTGAAGGTGTGTATACATACACACACACAAACGTTCAGATATAGGGATGAATCGTGTTTAACAAAAACTAACTAAGGATGCTCATTATATTTACATATGGGCTGAGTAGTGTTTTTAATATGGCTGCTTCCTTAAGAAGAAAAACAGGCCATATTTGATTAACAAAAAATAAAACAAGCTCGTGAAGAAACCACATTAAATAATGAAAATGGTAAATAGCATTTTAAAAGGAAGATTGTACAAACACCCTTATTCTCTACTTTCAAAATCAGCAAGAGGTAGTCACTAAAGATCTTACTGTCTGTAAGAATAAATATCACAGATATGGTGCTTTTATAATTTGAAAATGTTTTATAAGTCAGAAAAACATATTTTTAGCTTGTCTAAAAAATGTATTTTTTGAACTAGATGGCTGATCTTTTTTGAACCAGATGGCTGATCATTGCTTAGAAGTGATCATGTTACTTGTAGCCAGCGACAGCTAGTAGTACCTATGTCAGGGATGCAGTGACTTCAATCTGGGCTTTATTCTAGTTTTCAGTGCTATCCAAGGTGCCTAACCAATTCGGGGAGGATAAGGTTAGCATCTTTAATGCCTGGAATAAAACCCAGGCTAGATTCATTGCACTCTTGACAAAGAAGGCACCAACCATACCGTTTGTACTTTGAAAAAAAAACTACAATGTAATGACTACTTACGTTGTAAGGTATCTTTTTCAGTAACATTTAGCTGTTATTTAAGTAATGAGCACCAAGTTACTTTCTTAAAAAAGGATAATGTCAGTGCATTCACTTTTGCAGTAATATGCGGTTAGCCGGACTATCTGTGGTTAAAGAACAACACACATCAATGTGGCATTAATGAGACAAACATGGCCATCTACCATCATTACTAAATTACCAGCCTATTATTGGTTCTCAGGTTCAGCTAGTTGATCCAAGCAAATTTGTCCAGCGCTGCTGTCTGGCATGTGACAAACCACAGCCAGCAGCAGCAGCCTCACTGCAACTGGAAAGAAAGTTGTTGGCCTCTGTTATTTTTATAATTAACTCTGGGAGGAAGAACTAGAATTCTAAAAAGACAGCTTTGGAGCAGGCATAAGTATGCTTGATATATGTCTGCATTAGTGTGGGAGGAGAGAATGGGAAAAGAGTGTTGAGTTTGGATTACAGGCCAATTATGCACAAAGCTACTAGATGGAGAGATCCATCTGTGATTTCATCAAGAGCATTACAAAAATTGTTTCCCTATAGACTGTCTAGATATTATTGATTATTTCTCCTGTTGCTGCTGTCGTCTGTTACTAATGGGGCTTGAAATTAAAACAGCTTTATGTTTACTTTGCAGGTCGCCATCTCCAACACAAGCTTGTCTCTAGGATCAGACTCTGGCTATAAAGTAGACACCTAGCAAACTCTGAAATAGTAGAAGGAACAGGATTTTATACATTTCACCTTTGAACAGGATTCATAAAGACCAGAATATTTAATATTATTATAATATTTAATATTATTATAATAATATTATAGGAGCCCTGGTGGCGCAGTGGTTAAATCCCAGTACTGCAACCACAAGGTTGTGAGTTCGATCCTGCCAGGCTCCAAGGTCGACTCAGCCTTCCATCCTTCCGCAGGTCGGTAAAATGAGTACCCAGCTTGTTGGGGGGCAATTAGTTAAAATACATTGTAAACTGCTTAGATAACACCAGTTGATAGGCGGTATAGAAAAAACTGCTATTGCTATTGCTATTAATATTATTTCACTTTTATAGCTCATTAACAGGAGGGATCTGATCCACGCCCAAAAGGTCCAAATAATCATCACCAGAATTAGCACCAGCCTGAGGTAGCAATGTGCAGTTATAATGGCCTGATCACAATTGTATTAATCGGGAATGAGAGACACCATAAAATTCTAAGCCTGACAGAGCTGACCCCAGTAACACAGATAAAATATTTAGGGAAGACATAACTGACTGAATTAAAAGTAACTTTTTTCAAAAGAAGAATTCATACTCTAGATTGAAACAAAAATAAACTTCAGCTTTCAAAAACTCTGGGTTATGAAACTCTGCAGTTAAGAGATACTGAAATACATACTAAAATAGCTAAAGCCATTATGCACATCAAAAAATAGAACTATGAGCCAAATCCACTAAGATATAAAAACTTTTGCATTACTAAACAAATTGGAGACAAGATTCCATTAGTGGTCTACTCTCCATTCTAGCATCGCCCATTTCTGTAGTTATACTTCAATAGCGTGTAAGTATTTTTATGTGCACCCTATGCTAAGAGTATAGCTATTTGATTTTGTACCCAGTTTACAACACACAAAGCACAGGTACTACAAGTGTAATTTATCAAGAACAATTTATTTCACATACCCACATGCTAGCATCTTCTTTGCTTCTGTGTAGTTGTATCATGTGTTCAGTCTACACACATAACAATATACTGTGCAGAGCATAATTGTGCCAAAAACAACCAGGGACAATATTTGGTCATTTGGAATGTCAAATTTTCTATCCTAGCAGAAAACGTGCATTTCTTTAAAAAAAATAAACATTTTTGCTTTGAAAATGCTATATATATTATGAATGACATCTAAGTTACTTCACAGAAAACCTGCCATGTCACCACAAGAATAAAGTGAATGTTCCTGCTGGCTATTTCAGCAACATTTCTCAACATATACGTATCTCACCTTCTGCTATCATACCATTCTGTTTACAGGACTCCAAATCAGAGATGAAGCATCATCAAAAACATCCAGTTGTTTTTAGACTACAACTCCATGCATCTTTATTTGCTTTGCCAACTACAGCTCATGCAAGCTGCAGTCCAGTGGAATCTGAAGGTTCTTATGTTCCACACCACAGCTTTAAATTCTTCAAAAGTGGGAGCATTTGATTCACTTTTAGCATACCCAGGTTCCCCATCACATACTCTCATCATCACTGTGAACAAATCCAAATTACTGCTTATTTTTATGTTTTCAAAAGGGAGAACACATGTTTCTCTGTTCCAGCACAATTTGGCCCAATGCAAAATCTGTTTTGTACCTAGCTTGTTCTAACTTAAGTAACTTAACCTAATTTAACCCTTCCTCTGTTCCATCTGGAAACTGTTCAAACTGCAGATCTTGGGATTTTCCTATTATACACTGAAGCAAGATATTCTCTTCTTTCCCATAACCAGCTGTTTTTGTCTAAAGAATAGTCCTCAAAAGCATCTCCACTGTTTTATTATATTCTAGTTGGTCCTAATCAAAGATATTATCCTACAATTGGTTTTAGCTTTCTTCTCCTTATTCAACATACCTATCTGAATTTTGTTGATGTTCAAATTAAGTTTTTCAAATATGAAAGCTTCAGTTATTTGAGTACAAGACCCAAGATCTAAGACATTTTGGCATATTTCTACCACCTAGCAGTCAAGGAGAATAAAAGCAAGTGCAACAGACTGAACTGTCTATCCAAAAACTACCAGGCATTTCTGTGGTCTGTTAGGAAATTAGAGAGCATGATTATCACACTGAGCACACTGTAAGTCACAATTCATTTATCTGGTTCTACCAGTACAAGACTGACTAAGAATCAAAATATAGCCATGCTTAAGTGACTCTCATGAGAGGCTGATGTACCAACTTTTTAAGCTGGTATGCCAGCTTTAGCTGACTATAAGAAAACTCTATTTTCTGTTAAAATAAGCCCTAAGCACTCAGAACAAAAATACCTTTGTTCTATCTGCTTTTAATTATAATTTTAAATTTTATATTTCAACTTGTTTTCAGTGATTTTGTAAGATGTTTTGAGTGCTATTTTCTCAATAGAATGGCAGAACAGAATTGGAATAAATAAATAAATTCTAGCTGAACATAATATGCTTGAATCAAGAAAAGAGGCACAGGAACATTCTGCCCACCAATCCCCACCTGCCTGCCAAAGGTGGAACTGGCAAAACCACCTTTGAGTATTTCTCACTTAAGAAAATTGCATGAAATTCATGGGGTTGCCATAAGTCAACAGGTAACTTGAAGACAGAGAGAGAAATAAATGTATAATTTATATAGAAAATCTTTGCTGCAACTAGAAACAGATATGGGAAGGAAATGTTGGGATTCACAACTTATTTCTTTCTTGATTGTTACTGGAAATTGGCCCCAAATTATTTTCACGCCATAATTTACACGGAGTACCGGGCTTTCCCATTAGACTTAATGCCGCTGAAAAGTAATTTTTTTCTTCTTCACAATAAGCCAAGGCTTTATCCCTAGTTGTCTTCCACTTTACCTCCAAAACCAAGCCAAAGGAAAGCCAACACTGAACCTTTTAACAATTGAGCAGGTTCTTATAGGAGCAAGCAACTCTTTAGGTTCCTCAGTCCTGGTTCATTAGGGCTTTATAGCTGATAACCGGCATTCTGAACCATGTTAACAAACTGCTAGCCAACGTAGATCTTTGTAGTGCTCAGAATATACTGATCAGAATATTCTGAGCACCATGTCATTAGCTACCATATTCAAATGAAACTTCTGAACAACGTCGATGGCGACAGTGTCCTGTTGCAGCACTAAACCATTGTTACATGCTTCTAAATGCTAACAGTTGCATTCAGGCAGCTATGAATTTCAACCGTTCCCCAAGGATCTGGTGGGGTGGCACAGACAGCCTACAGCTACAACATGCCATTTAGCCCTGTCTTTACACAACACATGCAAGGAACAAGTGGGATCAATTCCAGCCCCTTTAAAATTGCTGCTACAGTTGAGGATGAAGAGAGCTAGGTAAAACTGATACCTGGGCCCTGGTGAGAAGCCCTGCTCTCCTTGACAACCAGAACATCAGGCACAGGGCCTTTCGTGACTGCTTTGAGGATTGAAGGAAATCCCCAGAGCTGGTGATACTAGAGCCCCCTCCTCCCCAACAACAGTAGTCCACAGCTGCAGCAGCTGCGTGAACAGAGCAGGAAGGGGTGGCGTACATTTCATATCTGTGTCGGGTTTACACCTCTTCAGTATGAGGAAGAAGCTCTTTCTCATTTAAGATAGTCCAAAATAAGCACTGCAGATTAGTTTCAAACTGTTCAGTCAGCAGGTCTAGCTCCCAGTAAACATCCAAGTTCAGAGCGCTGGTCTTTAAAATCTAAGTTCTATACAACTTAAGAACCACATGCCAGCTGGGGCATTTCTGCTGCATCAATCTGCCCATCCACAGCTAGAGCTGAGAAACTGCCATCTGCAGCAAAGCTTGGAAATGTTACATTTTTGTACTGCAATTCCCAGAATTACAGGTGGATTCTCTGAGAGGTAGTAAAAAAAAAGTAATTTTTCCAGGCTCTGACCTGAAGTGTGATGGGTAGCAGCCAGAGAGATTCTGTGGTGCCTCTTGGCCTGTGAATGCCTTCCCCAGGGAAATCCACATAAGCATCCTTGCTGCTGTCATTTAGGCACCAAGCAAACATATTCCTTTCCCCCAGGTTTTTAAGAAATGCTAATGCCTTTATTTTTAACTGAGAGTAATTTTAATTGTACTGTCTGAACAGACTGTTGCTATTTTAGTTTGCATATTTATTAATTCTGTTAATACTGTGTTTCTGTTGGTTTTATTTTAACTACCTTGTTAACAACCATGGAAACACACATTTTTGTTAGAGGCAGGATACAAATTATGTAAATAGGTAAATAACTGGATGATACAACATAATGGTATACTTTGTACTGAAAGGAGCCCAAGCTGCTCTGTTACAGCCTCGCTCACTGAGAACCTCCGCCCTTGTTGTGGGATGTCAGTTTTTGTACTATATCCCCAATTCAGCAAGAGTATTCTCAACAAGCTGAAATTTACTTGCTCTTCTTCCAGTGAAAACAGGCTTTACTACTGTTTATGCTTGTTCTGCCCTGTAGACAAAACAGAGGAACAGCTGGAAACCTATCCTGGGAGGTGTCTCTTCAAGCAGAAATACTAAACTACATTCCACTTTAAAAACATCTTCTGTCCTGGAAGACTAGCAGGGAGGGGAATATTCCCAAACTTTTACAGCCCCATTTCTAAAGATTAAACACAAAACTCTTGCATGTGCTTGCCCTGCTATAGTTCGTAATAAGGAAATTTCAAGCTCTCGTACACTGGGAGCATCCAGGCTGGAGCACACCAACCCCAAAAGTTGCATCCAGTGTCAAGCAGAGGCTTACAGACACATGTACTCATAAACACAAGGGGCAAGAGGAGGCTGTAACACATCGAGGGGCAGGGAAAGCTTCCAGGTGGTAGGAGGAGACAGGTAAGTGTTCTCCTCTTCTTAGCTATACAGTTGGGATTTCCTCCTCTGATGTTGCTTTTAGTAGTAGAGAAAGGGTGGTCTTGGTTGGAGAAGGAGGTTCTGTAGCCTCTTCCTCTCCTCAAGTGACACAGTGATTCAAATTCTCATCCCCCACCAGAAAAAAAAATGATACAACTTGGCAGAAAGGGTAAGATTTGCAAAAATGTAGCTGGTGATACACACACCTTGAGGGGTGCTGGTTGTACACTAACTGTGCTATTCACAGACACGAAGAGCAATGTAAGAACAACGTTGCTGCATGTCGCAGCAGTTTAATTCCTGCTAGTTCATTATTGTCATGCAAAGCTGTACATGTGTATTTGATTCTTAACACTAGTGGCACATCATTAGTATACTGCTACTAGCAAAGATATTTATATGAGAAAACCAGAGAAAAGCTTATTACACAGTCAAATCCATTCCCACTGAGTGGGATGCCACTGTAGCTATTACGTGTGCTTGTTTTTAAACAATGCCTCCAACACAGCAGCAAATTTCACATCTCTAGTTCTCAATGGGAAACCTGCAAAAACTGTTAATGGTATCAAGAAATTTCACCCAGGTAACAATGAATGTTGATTAGCATTTCACAACGTTATTCATTCAGCTACTCATAAAGCACTGTCCTTACTTGACCAACTGGGGGAAGGATCTTAGATCCCAAGACACCAAATTCCCAGTGCTGAACAATGCAGAGATACCAGAGATACTGCTCAAAATTAATTGCTTGTATGTTCCATCCGGCATTCTATAAATACTGAAGTGGCAAGCCATGTTCAGTACTGTGAGAGATGTCAAAAATTCTTAATTAAGGTTTAAAAAAAAAAAAAAAGGAAGCCTGAAAACATTACTAGTCATGGTTACATGATTACTGGCCAAGCAGCGTTGGGGATTCAGAGAATTTTCCTTTTGTGAACTACTTCTTCCAGTCTCTGGGTTGTAGTAAGGAATTTCTGTGAGAATATATAGCCATTTTCGAGCTGGCAATATAAAATGAGCAAGATGGCTACAGTTTGGCTAATACTATATAAATGAAGCATATTTCTCTGTGCTAATTGCTTCTGACTGAAATGGTACATTCATCCTTTGGTATGAGGCACTTGGAAAAGGATCAGGAATCAGAAGAGCTGGGTTTGCTTCTCAACCCCAGTGACTCACACTTACTCACTAACTTTACCCTTTACTCATCTGGAAATTAAATATAATACAAGCAATTACACAGCGATATTGGCAGGGTTCACTGGATGACTGGCAAAATAAGTGCATTTTTTACTTCTGCTAACAATACCCATATGCCCTTCAAGGATAAGCACACCTTGACTGAGCTAGATTACGTATGACCTTTAACTTTAGATTTCAGATTTGAAGGTTGTAACACTATGCGCATGTTTCCAAAATAAACTGGGCACTATTATGCTGCTATGGCATTCCTGTGCTTCTCAAATGTAGCTTGGTAGGTAACTATCCTGGTGGACTATGTTCCATAGGTAAAATCTGGTGAAATCCTCGCATTTCACTCTTGATATCACCCACATTTTCCACTCAAGATGGCTGCTTCATCTTGTACCAAGACAACACCACATTTACATTTACTGTTATTCATTTAGGAAAAATCTCATTCTCTTGTGGGGTCATGATACAGCTCACACACAATTACTATGATCCAAACCAAGCTTTAAAAAGTTAAAACATTTTGGAGTACAATTCCCAATATGCCCTGGCCAGCATGACCACTGGCCATTCTGACTGAGTAATTCTGGGAGCTGCATTCCAACCAAATAACTTTTCCAGCTGTTGCTTTTAACTCATATGAAATTCTAATTTGAATAAATACGATGAAATAAAAATTTCAAAAATATTACTTAAAATTTGTTTCAGTGCTAGGACTATTAGAGAAAAGAGTTTCTCAGTTGTACTTTTTCTGGCAATCTGCAGAAAAAAGTACCCGAAAATAAAACAGCAAGTTTTATTGTGTGAATTTGAGGCTAGTTTGCAAAGCTTGCCCCAACTTCATCAGGGATTATCATTTCTCATTACCACTAAATTATAAACAAATCTTGGTGGATGTACAGCGGGCCCTTATCTGTGATCTCCATATCCACAATTTTGAGCTATTGCAGAGCAGAGTGTCCTATACCTGAAATGGTGACAATGTGCACATGCTGAAGCATCCACTCACACATCAGCATCATTTAGTATTATGGGATGTTAGCACTCACATTTTTCCTTATCCATTGGGGTACCTGGAAAGGAATCCCCACAGATACAAAGGGTCCACTGTATTTACAATTTAAAACTCTGAATGTACAACTGGGACAATGCATACGCAGGTCCTTTCCTTACCACACTTGGTATACAAATAGGCATGTAGAGTTAGGCACTTGTGTTCTAGTTCCTAATGAGCCTGGGCCCTAGAGCACTCTCAGTCAACTGAAGGAATGTGAGCTGTCTTTGCCTTTAGGTTTTACTGCTGCATCTCCTTTAACATCACCATATCAATAAACAACCATTTTATTTCACCTGTGACTTCATTTCACTTTGACAAATCCTTGAACCTGGTTGAACTAGGACCTGAGTGGATCAGGACTTTTACAGCCTGCAAGGCAACACAAGATATCTAGTGGTTCTGGATGCCCAATTACCTTTTCATACTGCAGTTGCTATGGTCCACCCTAAGCATTTCTTCGTGCTCTTCAGGAGCCAGTCTTCATTTCATCTGTTGCCAGTGAGCAGTGGAGACCCATGAGTAAACACACTTCTCTACATACATGATAGACTGGGTCAGAAGAATGGTAGAGCAATGTTTGGAAGAGGGAATTACCACAAAGCTTCAACAAGAAATGAGCAGACAAACAGAACACTGTTAATTGGCAACAGGATAAGGGATGAAAGGCAGACTGCACCAGTTTTTCCACCCACAAATCATTTAAAACTGCACCGGTACCCTTATGAACTGTTCTCGTTCAAATGGGTGACAGAGCAGCCATTGATACTATAGGAGGATAGATAAAACTTGGGACAGGCTAAAAACAAACACCAGTTCATTTTTAGGAAGGAAATCTATTGCATGTTAGATGGTTTTTAATATTTAATAATGTTGAAATCTCTTCTTGACCAATGCACCACAATACCTTCCATATCACTGCACACAGTCCAAGGAGACCTGACCTACGAAAGGGGATTTTTGTATGGAATTAATGTGTTGCATTAAAAAGTGCTGAGTTTTCATATTGTTGTGGAAATGTTGGCATTTTCAACAATAAAGTACGCCAGAATACACAGAAATTCTAAGCAAATATCCTACTTCTTCAGTTATTTATTTTCTTCATATCCTCCTGGAAGAGTGATCAGAAGGCAACCTACAGACCATAATTCTGTTGGATCCCATCATGTTGGGATACTTAGAAATAATATTAGGCTAGGCATGATCTGTCAAGACAGATCTTATACTCTGAGCTTGCCATGTTTTTAACATACGTTAGTGGGCAACAAGAATTCTAGCCTTTTTTTTTTAATGGTAGAGCACACCACTGTGCAATCATTCTATCCCTGCCTCACAGAACAATTCAATCAGCTGTTACAATACAATTTCAAAATAAGAACACTTATAAGAATATGTATGGGGCACTTCCTCAGGCTTTAGTGAGACTTATACCTGGGCAGGAATTTTTTGAATCTACTATAATTACTCCACATTTTCCTTTACAAAAAGGTTAGCCAGCTCCATACCTAGGCATGGTATGGGAGCAGAGAGATGCAAAGTATTATGTTTCACTGAGTTTCACTGATAAGCAACAATGATTTATTTATTCTGTTGGAGGCCAAATGATGAAAAGTTGGGGTAGAAAGATCAATTAAGTGATTCATTGCTACTAGGTTTTCCACCGGTCACCTGCACCATCATCCTGTTGCCTACAATTAAATGCACATTCATTTATTCCAAACTGCCACCTGTCAACCACATGCCCAGCCCAGCATGCAATGGGTAAGATCGTGAACGAAGCCTGCGTACATCAGTGTAAGATGACGTACATCACTAGCAAAATGTCAAGCTGAAATCCTACTAGACCCTGTAGAAAAAAGTAAGTACTCCATCCAATGCTCTCTTCATATCTATCGCTAAACTAGCAGCAGAGGGTTTTTTGGGGGTGGGGGTCTGGTTGAAAATAAATTACATCTCTTCATGTCATCTAGATATGTTTTTTATCTATTTCTTCAGTAGTGATGCCTACAAAACAAGATTTGGAAATTTAAGGCAGATTTACAAGAACTTAGCTCTTACAATCTTCCCCCTATTACTCAAATCCTAAAATCCCCCACCAGTATTTGCATTAGCTTCCCTTTCTTTATATTCAGTTCCTCATGCTTCTTCCCACATCCAGCAGCTGACATACACTTTTAATTTCCTCAGTATTGTAAATTCTTTGAACCTCACTAGATCCTTTCAAGTACCTTCCACCAGCATTCCCTTTTTATTCCTCTCAGATAAGCACTGATTACCTAGAAGGCTTATCTGACCCAAAGGGCTAGGTACACTGCTATCTGGAATTCTGTTTGGTTGCTGCTTGCGTCACTACACATGGTAGCCAGAAGCCACTTTCCAGTATAATACAATATTGGTAGCTATAGCTTCAGCAGTCGGAGGCAGAGGGAGAGAAATAAGATTCAAATCCAAAAGATTGGAACCCAGCCTCTTCTATCTTATAGTGAATAAATTTAGAATGAATGCTGGCAGCCCGGTTTAAGTCACACTTGTCCAAAAAAAGAACACAAGATGTCAAATGTATCTTTCCAAGTCAGGCACTTTCAGCAGATTTTCTAATGTTTTGATTAAAGAGACAGTTGAGAGACAAAACTTGTTCTGTCTTCCAGTGAGGAACGCAGAGTCAATGTCACAATGAAGCCACCCTTCTCTCTGGGGATGAACTCTGCACTCACCACCACCAAATAGTTATAGCATGATGTTAAAAGCTTGAAGCCCTCAGACATGAAAATTCAGGCTGCTTAAACTGAGATGGATTAACTAAAATTACCAAAGCAAAAATTTAACAAACTTTTACCTGAGACTCGTATCATAATGGGACTTGCATCTGAATAGACTTACATTAGATCACAGTGCTAGTGAACTTAATTGTTGAGCCTGGGTTTGGGTCTAGGCTTTCCCATTCACTGCCAATCTCACCACTACAGCAGAACTGCCCTGTATGTCTGACACTGCCACACTTAATTTTTTGCAGCTGTGCACGTGCATGTGTGTGTTCTTTCAAGTTGCCTGTCAACTTATGCTGACTCCATTAATTTCATAGGAGTTTCTTAGGCAAGGAATATCCTGAGGTGGTTTTGCCAGTCTCTTCCTCTGAAATATAGCCTACAGCACCTGGTATTCTTTAGTGGCCTCTTGTCCAAGCACTAACCATGACTGACCCTGTTTAGTTTCCCCGATAAGACAGGATCTGGTGCAAAAATTGAAGCACTTCAAAGTATTTAGCAACAAGATATTCCAAACCTACTTATCTTATAGCCATGAATCTCCTTTAAGTTTCCACTCTGTAGGATTAGGAGAGGAATGTCCTTGTCAACCAGAAATGAAACTCAGTTAAGAGTAATGTAGACACTAGTTGCCATGATTTCCTTTCCTACCCACAGAGTGTGCAAACACACACACACAAGACTACGCTGCCTCATGTGTCATACTCTCTAATCCTAAGGCAGCCCCATCAGCAGAGACACTGACACTACAAGCAAATCAATCCCCTTGAAAAGTAATCTCTGCAGTAGTCCAACTGCAGGACAGATGGCTTTGTACAACTGCTGGTATAACTCTGCCTTACACTAAAAATCAAATCGGTATTATCAACTCATTTATCACTTTAATACTGAATTGGGCTAAACCCACATAAAGCAGAAAAATTAGGTATTAGCCTAAAAGATGCCATTCAGTTCTTTCTTGCATACCTACACATCAAGAGACACCTTTTCCTTTTACTTACCAGCTGTTAACATCCAGCTTTGCTTTCAAAGCATGTGAGCTCGGTTGTGTGTATGCTTAAGTGGATTACTATTAGTTTTTAAATAAACTTTTCCGCTTTGGGGTAAAACATGTACACTTGAAACCATTTTGAGTACAGCCAGTAATACCACACAGGTTTGCCAAAGCTTCATCAGATAGAGAAGGAAAGAGGTAACCACACACACCAAACAGGTCAAAACATGTGCTGCAGTTGCTACACCGCTGTATTTGTCATATTTCCCATGAGCAAAACTAAAGGCAACCTCGCCTTTTGTATCAGCAGCTTTCTTTGGGTGGAGCAAGCAATCTTTGAAGCAGAAAAACAGTTCAGCCATTATCACTGCAAATAGATAGAGAAGAATTCAAACTCTGGCTGTTGTTATTTTCAGGGGTTGAAATTTGCTCTCCCTCAAGGACTTTCTGGGTAAATTCCAATGAAGTCTAAACAGGAAAAAGACAACATACCTTTGCAAAACAATATTCAGACTACATTTTAAGTTGGGTGAACATGATAGATTTACTCAGTGTCCTTCACAGCTTTTTCACATGGTTTTATCTCAGTTTTGCAAGACAGATACGGGGAGTTTTAATGTTATGCACATATATATAAGCACATTTTACCATAAGGCCAACCGCTGACCTCACTAACCTACGCCAGTAGGATTTCCATACCTCCTAAATTAGATGAGTTTAAACTTCAATGGAAAAACGTTACGCTATTTCCAGATGATCTAGACAGAGATCCAAGCTAAATTACCAGTGCAAGCATATCAGCAATATAAACAAAGTACTCTGCCTTTACCTGAAAGATACCTATCCCTGTAATTTATTTTCTGCCTCACCTATTAAGTTTCAAGTAGCCAAGCAAAGCCTTGGTAAAGGTAGTTTTTAGAATAATTTTAAGTTTAGATATGAGAGATCTGCACTGCTTAACATTTGTTTTCTGGGCTCAATTCAAGGTGTTAATTCTAAACCTTAAACCTCTAAACTGCTTAGGGCTTGGTTATTTCCTAAGAGACCACCTGTCTTGCTAGATAGCATGTTCCGTTTTTACAATCAGCAGAAGCCACTGTTTCGCAGAAACCATCATTTACGGAACTGTATCATGCTGTAGTGGTTTGAGCATTGGACTAGGACTCTGGAGACCGGGGTTCAAATCCCCATTCTGCATGGAAACCCACAGGGTGACCTTGGGCAAGTCCCATTCTCTCATCCTCAGAGGAAAGCAAAGGCAAATCCTCCCAATGAACAAATTTTGCCAAGAAAGCACTGCGATAGGGTTACCTCAGGGTCACTATAAGTCAGAAATGACTTGAAGGCACATAACAACAATACAACAGATATGCATGAAAGGTTTTTCACCTATATCACTCCCAAACTGTGCCATGCTACCCCTTCAGAGTTCAGATTAATACCCCAGCTTTTTTAAAATGATAACACATATAATTTCAACTTAGCCTTTTAATGTGAGAGCCAGTGTGGTGTAGTGATTTGAGTGTTGGGCTATGAATCTGGAGACCAGGTTTCAATTCCCTGTTCAGCCATGAAATCCCCAAAAAACCCTGTGATAGGCTCTCCTTAGGGTCACCATCAGTCAGAAACGACTTGAAGACACACAACAATCACAACACATTTAAACCACTCTCAGTCACTTCCATGTTGTTTTTAATGTGATTTCATAGCTGAATTTGTTTTCTTTTCATATTATTTTTGTTTACTTGAGTTTCTTGTATGCCACCTTGGTGACTTTCACAATACCTTATGTTAATAATACAAAATACCAATGAATCAAAGAAATGTACAAGAAGCATTAATATATGAATTATTTATCATAATTTACAGAGGTAACAGGAAGGATTTCAAAATGGTATAAGTCAGTAGTTAGCAAAAAATCCACAGCTTCTCAATATGTTGTCAACTGTTCTTTAGGACACTAATAAAAAGGAGGAAGGAAGGGAGAGGGGAAAAAAAGAACAAGAAATGTGGCAGCAACTTTAAGACTATCTGATTTTTATTTTCACATGAGCTTTCATTGATATCAACTCGCTTCTTCAGATGCAGCACAGTGAGCAGTGTCACAGAAGCCCTTAAAGAAATCCTTAAAATACTTATCAGGCTACAGAAACTTTACAGTGTATCTGTTATGCCACAATACAGTTTGAATAGTAAGGCTGGCATTGCAAAGAATCATACAGAAATAAATTTTAATGGTCACAGGCATGTATGTAGCCTACTATAAAGCTAATTTATAGCTTCCTTCTATCCCAACATCTCTGGACAGGCAACAGCAATTGTATCTGATACAATATTTTTCCACTTCTAAAAATGCTATAATATTTATATTACACTTTTCATAAGCACTTCACAAACATTATCTCAATTCTTGCAAGAACCCTGTAAATTAAACTGGAATTGTCCCCATATAAGCAATAGAGACTGAAAAATAGCTGTTAACCTAAGACTACTCAACTGACAATAGACGTGGAATTTTAAGCAGGGATTTTCTTGCTGACAGCTCACTCTCTTCAGGACAGTGATACATTATATGTAAATATAGCTTGCAAAAGTTTCCTACACAAGTTCCTCTTTGGCTACAACTGTTGAATGCCACAAGTTTATTATTTGGGATGGGGGTGTAACACACAGCGCTCAAAGCAAAGCCAACCAGAGTCAGGCTTTCCTTTTAGAACATATCATACATTTTAGAATTTCCCAGTGTTTCAGGTTTACCATCATCACCATACTCCTGTATCTGAACATATAATAATGTAGACTCACTTGAGATGATATTCTCTTTCCTCCCTGCTCTCACCTGCACCCCAATGGTCAGACAATACATGTAATCCAGTCACACTTGTGTGGAAAGGCTCCATGAAGAAACCCACATTCTGATTTTTAATACTGAAGGAGCAACTACTATCATAGCAGCAGATCTGTGCGTTTAAGTACAAACCTGGCCCTAAATATTTAGAAAGGGGATTAATGCTTGGTCAAAGATTGTACAGGTAAGGAGTGAAGAGTTTTCATAACGTACACCCATTATCACAATCTCGACTTCTTTCTCCTACCCGGGCACACACTGATATCTGAGTTCATCTGAGGAGAAATGCACCACAGGAGGACAGGACATGAGGAGGTACCCTGCAGACAGACACAACGTTTCATGTACTCCTCAACAGATTCCTTTTACTTTATAAAAACGAATCCCCACGCTCTTCTTTTCATGCAATTCATGTTTAAATAGTAATCTGTCATAGTCACAAGTACCCTGGACTTTATATTAGCAAAGCAAAACATTACAGAGATACAGAGAAGCATACTAAGCAAAGACAATGGCAAGGAGGAATGAGATAGCCATATTTTTCCCAGAATGCCATACACTCAAGTGAAAGTCTGGAGAACAGGAGAATTGTGCATACAGAGATTACAGAAGATAGCTAATGCTGAACTCAGACATACGAACAAGTATTTGGGAATAAGACTATTGGCTAGACAACCATGCAGTATGCAACAGGTTCCACAACTCTTTTATCTAGATAAAAAAAATCAAACAGAATTATGAAGCTGTGGTTCTCTGAACAGAAAGAGGCAAAAAAGTAGGGGATGGACTGTGGCTATAATCTTACACACATTTGTCAGGGAGTGTTAGCAGCACATCCATACTGGATTGCACTGAGCAAGTCCATTAGAACACATGAAGATCTGTATAACTACTAAGATTTCTTTTTCTAAAGGGTGCAAATAGGCTTATACAGATCACACACGTGCAAAAGGATTGCAAGGAGACTAGACAAAAAGTAGCAAGAATAAAAATAAGCCTCCTTTACTGCTTTACTGAGGAGTCTCAAACATAATATGAGGTTAACATATAACAGTAGCATGTTTTAATTACAAAAAAAGCAAACCCACACATTCAGAGGGATAAATAGGTGCTCTTTTTTTCCTGGCTGTGTACAGTTCATTTCTCTCACAGTCAAATAATTTCAGCAGTCTAGTATCACCATAGCGTCATGTCAGGAACATAATTCATTTAGCCTTGGAAAGAATTACATGCCAAATATTAAACAAACAGTGTCCACAGAGAATTCATTTTACGTTATTAAATTACATGAAGTCATTCATGAGGGAGAGTGTGTACGCGCCTGCATTCAGAAGGGAAAGGAGGGGGGATGGCCTTTCCTCTCATAATTTTAGGATTTCTTCATATTGCTATGTGAGTATGCCAAGCAATTATTCACTGTTCACTTGCGATTCCTTTTCCCCATGTCCATGTGGATGCAGCTGAAAGAGAGGGACTGAATCTGACCACTTGACTGGCCCCGAAAATAACCCTCCTGAGGGAAGCCTGATGTAGTTCTTCTTCCCATTTAGAGGCCAGCTCTTTCACTGGCTTTCAAAACACATGAATAAATGAACATATTATCAGAAGCCCAAAGAGAAACTAATGGGAAGGGAAAGAGAAGCAGCCAGCGAAAGAATGAGGAACTCATCTTGAGGAAGAAAAACAGACAGCTACACAGCCCTTGCCGTTCCCCCGCTCCCCGCTCCCGGCCTCTAGACACACACAGAAACACAACACAAGGAAGTCGGTATTACTTGCCTTATAATAAATAACCATAAAAGGCACACCCTCCAACCTGGCAACATCACCACCCTCGCCGTTCCCCTCCTTTTTGCCTCTTTCAGAAAACCCAGGCTAATGTGGAACTGACTTGGCGGAGTGCTGGGGAGGGGGCGAGAGGGGAGAAGCCTCGTTTGGTTCAAAAGTTTAGGGAGGAGGCGGGGGGAGCGATACAATGTATGAGAGTTCAGGGACGAAACCGTGCTTCGGCAACGCGGCTCCGGCGGGCTGAGCGTCCTTCTCCGTTGCAACAGTCGCTGCCCACTTCCTGCAGCCGTGAGAGCGAGCGAGCGAGCGAGAGAAAGAGAGTGGCTCCTTTCCCCCCTTCTCCAGCCATTAAGGCGAAAGAGACGGAGGGAGGGAGGGAGGGAGGGAGGGAAGGAAGGAAGGAAGGAAGGAAGCGAGCAAGGAGGGAGAAAGAAAGCAGTCTTTGCCCCCTCCGAAGAGTATGGATCCGAGGAGCGCCCGCCAGCCCGGTCTCTTACCTGGATATAGTTGTTTTCGCAGTAGTCAGCTACCCTGGTGAGGTTCTGGTAGCTCTCGAGCAAAGCCCGCTTGCCAGAAGGGATTTCCTCTTCTAGTAACATCTGCAGCTCTGCCATTTTCCACCCCTCCGCATCGCTTCCTTTTGCATTAAAGAGACAGTGGGAGCTCCAGCAAGCTCAGCAACCCGCCTGGTATTGTGGGATTCCTTCTTCGCCTCGCTTTCGCCAGAGAGGGAGAGAGAGAGAAGCAGAAGGACAGAGACTTCGCTTTCCCCACCCACCCTCTCCTTCTCTGCTTTGCCTCGGCTTTTTTTGTCCTCTCAGCCGCCGTCCTCCTCCTCCTCCTCTACGGGAAAAGGCTGTCGCAAGGCATGCTGGGAGGTGTAGTCATGACGCTTCCTGGTGTGCGGTGAAGACCTCCGGAGGTCCTTACGCTTGGCTGTAGGACCTAATGGACGCGTTCGAAAGATTTACCTGGGAAAGTTTTCGTCGAAATAAAAGCGGCCGCTGGAAACATTTTGACTGTTTTCTCGAATCCTGTGAAGCATCCAGTCCCCACGTATGTTTCCGAGTCGTCGATAAAAAGAGAAAAATGATTATGCTACAGTATGTTTAGTCATTGTGATGGCAGAGCAATTACACTTTCTATTCAATTTATGGCTGAGGGCACCTTAAGGTGTTTCAAGAGGTTACATTTACAAATCCATGCTGTGAAAACATGTACATAGTGTCAGAATTTTTCAATCTGATTCTGCTGGAAGGGAGGTGTGCCTATGTCCCTTGAGATAAAAGGCTTTTTGGCACACCTGCTTAAGGGGTACAGTTGAAGATGGACATCTCAGGCCATTTCCGCACTAGCCTGTTATAGCGCGATGATTCCAGTTTCAACATCCTCTGGCGTCCTGGGGTTTGCAGTTGGCCCCTCCCGAAACTGCAAACCCCAGGACGCCAGAGGATGTTGAAAGTGGAATCATCGCGCTATAACAGGCTAGTGCGGAAATGGCCTCAGTGTTGTTTAAGGGAAAAAGCATGGCTGCAAACCAATGCCATTATTCACAACACGTTCTAGTGCTGCTTGTTACTCTTTAAAAAAAAAAAGGAGTGATAAGAGATTGGGCATGAAAATTCCTATCAAAATACATCCAAAATGCTTTCAAAATCTCTTCAGAAAGCAACTGAGGAACATGTGTTACACTACTTAAATAGTTTTGTTCCCCACTTGTTACATTACTTTTTGAAGTCTTTGACCCTCATTACCAAAACATAACTTACTACAAGTAACTACATTGCTTGTGGCTTCCAATTTCTGAATGTTGTCCACTACATTTATAAACATTTGCTGTCAATTTGGGGTTGGAAAAAGCCAGTTTGTTTCTCCAACCATATGGCAGCTGCTGAGGCACTCAAAGCTGATGGATCATGTGTTAAAAGATGTTTTAGCTGGCAGTACTGCCAGATACACTAATTGTTAATGGTAGTTAAACTGCTGCTATGGAAATTATAGCAAGTTTCCTCCTGACCCTGTTAGTTGATTTAAAATTGTGCTTCTCAACCTATCTGACATTCTAGATTAGCGGTCTCCCCTGCGTCCAAAAGGTCAGGGATCAGCACCATACATACACTATATTATTATCATAACCACATAAGGTTTTTATTTTTATATAACTACATCATTTCTGGCACTGTAGACTGACAGCCAATGGCTCCTGGGCCAGCATTGGTTCATGGACCACTACTTTTGAGTACCACTGATCTAACATAAAGTAGAACATGGAAATGTATTCAGCTCGGTGTTTCTGAAAGAAAGAGAGTGCCATTATTTTAAAGTCCATATTGCTTCATAAAGATAACGTTAGCAAGGGCACGTGAAGTGAAATGGGATGAAGTGAATTTGACCTACTATGGCCTCCCTGGTTGTTCATATAGGGGGACTTGAAAGTTACCCATTTGGAAAGAAGTGCCAGATAAACTTCTTCCTAAATTGCCCATGAGGGGGCACTCAGAAAAGGAGCTTACTGTTCATTTGTATTTTTTAAAATTGTCCCTTGATATTGCACTTTATGGACAACTCTAGTAACAGTTTATCTGACACCTTTTTCCAATGGATGGTGCTAGGATCCACTCTCTCATCTATAAGAATAGAATGTCCTCATCTACAACCTCAACCAGGGAGGCATTGGAGATAAGTGTCATTTACTAGAATTGCCCCTACTAATGTTAACTTTGTGATACCACCTAGACTTGTATATTTAGGTCTGATCTTAGCAGGGAACATTTGAATGTATATGTGAATAGTTTTCTTAACTTAAATGCAGATTTGTTATGTATGCATATCTAGTAAATATGTATGCATAATCTAGTAAATAAGTCTCTCCACTTCAACAGTTCAGCTCAACTTTAGGGTGCAAGTTTCAAAAGGCAGCTGCTTCAACAGAGTTTGTGTAATGCAGCAAGGCAGCACAGGAGCAGCCAGAGTTCAGGTTTGAAAAATCTCTTTTCTTTGTGTTTTCAAAATTAGAATTCCAAAATGTGCCAGCTAGGGCCTAGCACCAAGCACTGATGCTTAGAATTAAAGAACTGAGCACAAGATTCTATTTTGAGTACCTTAACTGAACTTTGTATGGGTTTACATGATGAAAACCATTCCACAGAAGAATGGTCCATGAAGTACTGTGTGAAGCGTGAAGGCCTGCGTCTCGCTACAGAATTGTTAGATGCAAAAATGCCATTGATATAAACATTCCTAAGTACCTGGTCTGGTTCTGTGGAGCCCATAATTTGCCTTGGTTTACAGAAGATCAGTGGGCAATTAAACTACTGAATGATGGCTAGAAGGCAGGTCAAATAGCAAACACAACCGAAAAATAGCAAGGACTGTTTGTTGTGCCTATTATGCAGCAGTGAGGTCAGGAAAAAAGTCTTATTATTCCTTTTACTATTTTATCCTTAATAATTTACCCTGGAAAGTTATTGGTGGCCTGGTATGGTAAATTTGCTAGGCTCTTTGAAGAGAAAGTAGCTCGTATTTGCTCAGACCTTGATGTCACAGTCATCGGAGAGTCTGGAGAAGTATTCCATCTGATCAGTTTTCTTGGGGTCGGTTTCACCTGCTATGGCATCATGATGGAGACAAGATGATTGAATCAGTTCATCCTACCACATATGATCCTTGCCCATCTTGGCTGGTAAGATCTAGCAAAAATAGATTGACTGAGTGGGGCTGGGAGTGGTAAATGCCTCTCTGAGGCAGGGGAAGATGCCTGCTGTCTTGAAGGAAGCTGAGGGAACCCTCTCCTGAGGAGGACCTCCATGGATCTGGAACTATTTAAGAACCACTGACCTTTTTCTAATATGGCTTTTGGGGCAAGGAGGTTGAGAATGTGGTGGCTGGGCAATTTTAGATGTTCTTGGATGACACTGGTTATCTGGCCCCAATTCAGTCTGGTTTCAGGCTGAAGAACAGCCTTGGTTGCCCTGACTAAGAAACTATTATGAGTGAAAAGACAGGAGGAGCACTACACTGTTGATCTTCCTGGATCTCTCAATGACATCCAGTGCCATTGATCATGATATTCTGCTGGACTAGCTCTGTCGAATGGGAGGAGGAGGCACTATGTAACAGCAGTTCTGTTCCTATCTACATGCCAATTCCAGAGAATGACATTAAGGAACTCTTTACATCTCTATGGCTATTAAGCTGTGGGGTGCCACTTGTTCTATGTTGCCTTCCATGCTCTTCAGTATTTATATGAAGTTACTGATGATACTCAGCCATATCTCTCCTTGTTGTTGGGATTGGCTGTGTAGGTGCTGGACCAGTGTCTGGATCACATAATGAGATCCAATAAGCTGAACCTGAATCCTGATAGGAAGAGGCTCCTTGAACTGTGGATTCTTAGATCATGAAATTGAGTAAGCAACCTATTTAGGATGAGGTTGCACTCCTTCTGAGGGAGCAGCTTGGCAGTACTGTTAGATCTATCCTTGTCACTGGAGGTCCAGGTACACTCTGTGGCTTAGGCCATTTCTGCCCTCCACTGTTATAGTGCTACCATTCCACTTTCAACATCCCGTGGAATTCTGGGATTTGTAGTTTACTGAGGCCAAAGAACTCTCTGGCTGAGAATTCTAAATGCTCCTCCCTAAACTGCAAACTCCAGGATTCCATAGGATGTTGAAAGTGGAATAATAGCACTATCACAATGCAGTGCAGAAATGGCCTTTGAGTCAATCCATTTAGGACTGAAGATAATGCTCTCAAGTTCCACTACAAGTATTAACTAACTTAACAATACTAGAATTACTACACTATCATCTATTGCAGCTATTATGGAATGTCACTTTGCTTGTCTTAAGCTGTACACAAAATTGTAATGGATTATACTCCCCCCCCATTTCATTGTCATTTGACCCCAGTAATTACCACCATTGCCCCCACTCTATCTATCTATGCCCACATATCTACCAACATTTCAGGCATCTGATGAAAGGTACTACAATCCACAAAAGTTTTTTATGTCATACAGTATTTAATTTATAGCACTTTTAAATCATATAAAATCTATGCAGGCATGCACACGCACACACACTTCATTGTATTTGGTGCGCTTATTTCTAGGTAGGTACACACAGGATTATATGCTAAATAAGATACTGTCAAACCAGCCCAAATTGGACTTATTTCAGAGATCATTCCCTTGATTATCCAGAGGGGAAAATAACAGGTACAACAATTTTCAGTCTGGTTTGCATGACAAAGAAGTTACTTGGTCCAAATTGTTTTTCCTATGATTTTGATGCAGCTGTTATGCAATCTTATAAATTTCCATAGTGTATGTAAAGCAAGCAAATACTTTCAGCCCAATCGTGTTTCCTTGCAGGCATGTTCTGCTGTATGCAATTTAGGTAATTACAGCCTAAATATGAAATATAACTTATTAATCTAAAACTAAACAGTTAAATGACAAGCAGTGTGCATGTCCTGCAGCCACATTTCCAAGCCTTCCCTGACAGAGTTGTGTGGGGCAGAATTAATACCATAATATTAAGAGCTAAAATACACACCCACACGCAAACTCAATACTCATAATATTGTTAGTAGAGTTTATAGCAAGGCATATCTATCTTCCTACAAATACTTATTTATCATATTACCAGAGCTGCTACTCCATAGCTAGCACAAATGCATTTTAGGATGAAAGCCTTGATTATGAAGCCTCACCATCTGCTTTGCTTATGGCTTCATGCTAATTGATTTTCATATGGAAAGAACATTAAAGAGACCATGGCAGGGCATTCCATTTCAAGGCATTCCCAGAATCCTCAGCCTTTTTTCCTGCAGAAGTCACAAGCAAGAATGCCAATTAGTAACAATTGCAAAGATGGTAATAAAATGTACGACAGATCACAGTGTACCCTTCTAAAGGTGCTGAAACCAGGCATACTGTATTTCAGATTTCACTGAGTAGGTAGAGCAACATCCATCCACTTACTCTATTGAACTAGTAGAAGAGGTACAGATGACTGCCAATTTTAAGAATTTATAGCTATAACTCTAACAGTGAGTTGATTTCTGCAGTAATTGGCAGTGGGTTATAACATTTATCTCTGTGTCATGAGAAGCTTCTTTGCTAATTTCTGCATATCAAATCACTGTTGGAAGTAGTATTCTTAAAGGCCAGCTGAAAGGTCAGCAAAAAGTACTAATTACAGCATGGCTGGCTCTGTAATTTGGTGGAGTGAGACACCTGCTCCCACCATCAGATTTTGCGTATCACTGTCATTAAAAAGAAGCAAATTGGTCAGTCTTTACTTTATTATTCTATTTTTACTGCTTGGGAAAAAAGCAAATGTTGGAAAGATTTTGTGAATTGCACTTCCCAGACTTAACTTGTCTGCGTATTTTGTCTTACTACCTGCAGATGGACAGCACCATTTTTTCTTCTTCCTGAAGCAGTAAAATGTCATGAGCTATCCCTGGACCATAAGCATTCATGAAGATATCAAACAAATGGCTTGAAATATAGATATCAGCTACAAGCAACTTTCCAAGAGAGCTTGGGAAGCTTAATTTTTTAGCTGTATGCAGAGGGATCTTGTAACACCTTTGAGACTGAGAGAGAAGAAGTTGGCAGCATGAGCTTTCATAGATTTAAGTCTATTTCATCAGATACATGGAGTGAAGCGCCTAGGAACAGACTTTTACGAGCAGGCTGTATTTGCAAACAGCAATAGAAATGCAAAACTTGTGGGTATGGTGATGAGGTGACAACTTAATTTTTTACATGCTTGGGGGAAAAGGAGGAGGAAAGATGTTGCCCAAACCAAGGTGAGTAGATAACCACATGAATGGTAGACAGAGTTGTCGGAATATAGAGTGGTGCTATCCAGGAACCAGAAAGGAAATGTGACAAACTGGCTAAGAGATCCCTCACAAGAATAGAATGTTAACAAGTATTATAATATGTGCAATGTGCCAGGAAACCATTGTCTCTGTTCAACCCACTGTTGATGGACTGGAGTTTGTGGGTACATACCAATTATGCTGTTTCTGTTTACAATTTTCCTTTGTAGTTTTTTTGTTTAAGGACTGCTGTTTTGAGCTCCATGACAGAATGCCCAGGAAGACTCAAGTATTCTGCAACTGGTTGCTGTGTATTCCCATTCCTAATGTCTGATTTATGTCCATTTATCTTCTGGCATAGGGACTGCTCTGTTTGCCCTTCAGCAGTCTACACTGGGCATTGTTGACAGAGGAAGGCATATATCCTATTGGAGGATGAGCAAGTCAAAGTATCTCTAATATTGTGGCTGATGTCATTATGTTCTGTGATTACATTTTCCAAGTAGATGTGTGGGCAGAGTTGGCATCTGGGTTTGTGGCAAGGTCTTGTACCCATCTCCTCATCTGTGCTTTTACTCTGTCTGCAAAATTTTACAAGTTGTAATCTGAAAAAGTAACTTCTAGTGTCTACTTCCATCCCTACTACAGGACACTCTGACCTGAGAATATACATACTGTGTTATGCTTTTATATTGCTGCAGGTGCTTATATATAGTCTGGAAAAGAAAGAGGTCATCTAAAGACATGTGCAATGCTACAGTTAGATGCAGTGGGAGGAAACCCTACTGAACTCAACCATGAGAAAATGTTCATAGCATTAGGCTGCCACTGCAAACATTCCAAGACAGCAAGAGACTATACAGTAGCTGTTGAAATATTGTCTCACATAACAGTGGGGGGAGGAAATGAGAAAGCAACCAATACATTCAGAAAGGGAAGGCTTCATTAAGGAAGAAAAATGGAGAAAAAAAAATGAGAAAAATGGATTGTGCTCAGTAAAAGAAACAACAAAAATCAGGAGGCATATTGTCAGTTGGAGGTTAAAGGGTGTCTCAGGACTCAAACAGCAGACTCCCATAGCTCCAGAAAGTCAAGGACAGGGCAGGCTGGTGCCACTAAAGCACCAAAGTAAGATTCATTAATATATACAGTAATAATCAACTTCAGGACTGCCTACATAGAGCTTGGAAAAGGTACTGGTTTGGTCCATACCACCGAGAATCTCCTAGTCAATATGGCCAGCGGATATACAATATATTCACCAACAGTGGCATAGCTGGTGGGGGCACGGAGGGCAGTCCATCCTGGGTGGCACATTTTTGGGTGCGCCAATATCCCTCTACAACATGGCTGAGATGAAGACCTCCCTCTTCCCCTATGCCTTCCAGAGCCCCACAGGCCTCAAGGTGCCCAGCGCCCTTGGCAGCCTCAAGATCCAGCTCCCGCTTAGCACTCGCACAGCATCAGTGACATCCTCAGCTGACTTGTGGCTGCCGCTTCCACTGCTGGCAACCTCCTCACTGGACTGCCCCAGTTGAATGGACTGGCCACTGTCACCATGAGGATATACTTTAACCCAGAGGCCATCTGCAGGTACCCCAAGCCCCTGGCTGAGCTGCCAGCATGGCTACCATCTTCTGGCCTGGAGTGACCAGAAGCTCTGGAGGGACCCACAGCTCAGCTGTCTCAGTAAGGCAAGAGCGTGGTGGAGAAAGGGGAGTGAGAGAGAATGGATTCTTTTGCCCCAGGCAGCAAAAACTCTTGCTACGTCAGTGTTCTTAAAAAGTCCAGAACTAGCAGAGACAGTCCCAAATAATTGTTTTCTGTCCCACTTTTTCAGCTGCTTTTAAAATGTCTCCATTTCAAAATCCCTTCTTTGCCCTCAGCTTACTTCTGTTGTTGCATACTCAGTTCCAAGTGCCAAAATAGTTTGCACCGAATTAATTCAGAGGAAAGGACAGGAGGAAAGGGAATCTTGTCCTTCCTTGTAGGTTCAGGCAAAAGCAAATGGTAGCAGCCTCTCCTAGCTTGGCTGTTTTGCCTCATTAATAACTTTTGCCATCTTGATCAAATTCTGATGTTGCTTAGCCACATGCATCCCGGTTTTCATCTGTGAAATGTTGGAGGGTATGATAGTGATGGAGGATTCTTGGATTTTTAGTCCAAACAAGTACCTTTTCCAAGCTCTGTGTTTTTCTGGCTTCTTGCCAGGTGAGCTGCCTAACCAGGGCAAGGCAGCCCACTCTATTTGCCTGTTGCTAGGCAGCTGGTAGCATTTTGCAGCCGCAGGAGCAAGCATGCTCCAGCCAGTCATTGCTAGGCAGCCGAAGCTGGTGTGGAGCCCAAAAATAAATATAACATTGCTGGTCTGAGGAAAAAAACAGAATAGAAGGGACAAAAATAAGCTGTGCAACAGTGCGCTATTATGTAACTTGCCTTTCTTCCCCCAATCGATGAATACTTTAATTATTTGGTCTCTTTATACTGATCTCTCAGTGTTGCCTCTTCCATTTCCCCATTCTTTTTCTTCTAGGTTTGACTTCTTATTTAAAAGAAACATACACAAATACTAGTCTAGACGCTTTGGCTTTTTTCCCCTTGAACATACTGGATGGAAGAATGTTCTAAATGTCTGAAACTGATGCCTTCAAAAATGGATCAGAGCTATGCAAAATCCTTTCCTAACATAGTGCTTTCCAGACATGTTGAATTGCAAATCTCACCATGCCTCAACTGCCATCATCCCTGGAAACAAATATTGGCAACAGGTGCAGATCTTGCAGCCAATGGCCATGCTATCTGAGGATAGCAGCAGTTGTTTTCCAACACATCTGGATGGCACTAGGTTTGGTGAGGGCATGTGAGAGAAATAAGGTGTATGGAGAGTGAGTCAGACAGTAAGGAAAACAAAGGTGCAAGGGGGCTTGTTGATTTTTAATCAAAATAATTGACGGAGAAAAAAGCTGGAATTTTTGACTGCTACTTCTACTGTAACTACTTGACAGAGCTTAGAAAAGTTAAGTGTTTGTTGGATTAAAGCTCCCAGAATCTCCTAGAATCATAGGCAGTGGCCATACTGTCCAGGTGGTTCTGGGAGTTGTAGTTCAGGAAAAGTAACTTTCCAAGTTCCACAGGGAAATGCAACAAAATGCAAAGGGAAGTGGCTACATTTTACAGAATCTCCTAGCCAGCATAACCAGTGTCCATGTTAGCTAGAGGATTCTGGGGGCTGTAGTCAAAAAAAGAATATTTCCAAACCCTGCTATTTGGAAGATTTTGTTGGAAATCAAATGGATTGCTGAAGCAAAAGCAATGGAGACAAGAGTATGTGAATTACCAAATGACTTTCCAGAGCCCTTTCCCATGCTATTAAAACTAAAGCCCTTGTAGAGGCATCATTTTATACATTATAAATAGATGAGTCATTAGTGTTGCAGGAGTCTCCTAATCATTACCTGTTTTTGATGAAAGGAAGCTGTCTTGGACTATTAATGAGGAATCTGCCTACTGATGGAATGCACCATCTATTTAGCAATCTTAACAAGATCCTTTGAGAATGCCTTAGGAATGTATTATGTGTCCATTAGACACTAGTGTCAGCCCTGCCAATCAGTCTTCCCAGCATTTTCAGAGCTTGTTTAAACATAACTGCGCAGCAATGAGTCTTCCAACAATACCAGGCTATAGTCATAAGGTTTGGTACAGTCTTCTTAGGTTGGCAAATATGCAAACTTCTATTCAGAAAATATATTTTATCATAGCATAGGACAGGTTAATTAAACTGTATCCACCTCCAGAAACACTGGAAAGCTTATTAACAATATCTAAAGGTGGATCTGAAATTACATTACTGCCACATGGTGGCCATAATTATTAGTAGTAAATTAACATTACTAGCTATTAACAAGAAAAACAATATGACCAACTGGGAAAATGCAAAGAATGAATCTTCCATTCAGTTTTCTCTTGCTCTCTCTGTATAACAAAGACGTTCTCCTTATCTCAGAGATTAATCTAATTTGATTTCTACAGTAATCAATCCCACATGGGCCAGTTATTGCCTCTCACAGTACAATGTGAAAGTGAGGGCTGTGTCTTAATTTCCATGAAAAGCTTCCTTACACTTGAAAGGATATATAACTCCCTAGGGAAAATATAATGGCTGCAATACAGGAAGATACTTGGGTTCAGACATTAAACTGTAGACTACTTTTTGTTATGGAGAATAGCTACTAAGGCTTGTCAAGGACATTTTGATACCCTAGACTACAAATCCTCATAGAAATCCATCCCACTAAGTAAATATCTAATTCTTTGGAGATGGTTTGCACACCTTCTCCTCTAGTGGCGCAACACATCCAGATGCCCCCCCCACAAGACAGTTGAACAGCAGCACAGCTATACTTCCCCTCCATTTACACACTGATGGATTAGGGTTGGCGTGCCAAGGATAAATTGGATTGGATTAGATTAGACTTTGGCTGATCATGCAGGAGTGCCATTATACAGTGATTGTTCTACATTCCTGCATACACTAAATACAACACAGGAAGCACTTCTAATGAAATAAGGGGAAAAAATTATAGACTTCAACTGGTATAGCTCCAGTTTCCTCTCCTAGTCTCTAGAACAGCATCCTTTCTCTATTTCACTCTTCCCCAAACTGCTGCCTTCCAGATGTGTTGAACTACAGTTCCTACAAACCCTCAGACAGCTCCACAGTGAGTTGTTAGACAAAAGTTCACAACTGAAAGATTTGCACCAGGTGTTTGCCAAATTGCCGAACTCATTCAGTGAAGTAAAACAGCAACAAGAAATTGAGAAAGCCTAACTGATATTCAAATATAATTTACTACAGGACAGAAATGAAAGAAAATCACTAATTTTCATTTATGGCTTCCTGCCGAAACTACTCAGACTTATCACTAATGAGTTACAGTCAGCTCTGGACAATGGCACATCCTTTTCGGAAGCTTTGGGTGATAAGTCTATGGCTGCTTACAGACAATCCCTGAGGCTTAAGCAACAACTCATTAACAGCAACATGTTTTGCAAAAACGATGTAAAACCAGGAACTAGATCCTGTTATGAACCCAGATATACCAACACTAATACAGGACCTAGTGTCACCCACAGATATTTCATCCTGTCCTTATGTTAATACTTGCTGTGACCAATTTGTCAGCTGGCAGTAGAGCCAAATTGTCAGTGGTTCAACTGGTGCAGTTGCTCTAGGACCCTTGCTAGCTAGGGTCCCATTGCTGAAGGAGATATATATAGCTTGCTTCCCCAGTCACTTCCTCAATCTTGCACTGTTTCTGTTATGATCACTATTTTTGGAGTTACTTGAATAACTGAATTAAATTATAGGAGATTAGGTGGCAATCCCACTGAAGTTGCAGAGATGAAACTGGGTTTATGCATGAAGATTTGGATACTGACATCTATTATGCTCTAAATTTCATTCATTTGTTTCTTTACTGCCCACATATGTGCAGAAAGGGGCCATATTTTTTTGGAACTGTTCTAGAGCCCCACCCACCTTAATCTGGCATCGCCTGGTACCTAGACATCTGGTGACGAGCTTCTCAATACTTAGCTAGGCTGGTCCTTGGATGGCAGGCATGCTGCCTACAACCAGGAATGCAAGTAAGCCTTACCAGCCTGGCCAAATCTGTGAATGGTTGCACTCTACTCAGGAATCCAGTTACTTTCATGGCAAAATGAGTGCAGAGGTGATACATGGACACACAGAGAGAAGCACACACTTGCAAGTTTGGATAATACTTCATACATCTCATGGACTGGGCAGTAATCCACAAAAGCTCCTAAAGTTGATTTGTTAGTCTTGAAGTTGCCACAGGAGTCTCTGTACATTTTTCTAGTAGTTCTGAAGCAAAGCAACAAGCTGCCTACCAGCTGTAAAAATCAGGTAAAAGATTATCACAGAATAAGCAAATATCATATACAAAAGAAGAGATATCTTATGAGATGAGTCACCACAAGTGACTCAACCATTCACTTTTGAATAATTAACAAAAAGGTTTATTACTTTTTCCATCTTAGTATTTTCCTGATTTAGCCAAAAGATAATTAGGTTATATAAATAAAATACGACTGAAATAATTTATTAATATTTAATTGTAATGATTCAGTTCGCTTAAGGCTGTTATTAAATACAGAAAGGCCACTATAAATCCCTAATGAAATCTCCCAAATTTTGCAGGGAGAGAAAAAGATAGAAAATTCTCTAGTTGCAATTATGATTCCAAGCCACTTGATGGCGCCTCAATATTAATTTATCTATTGTATAAAGTGTAAAACTATGTAAATCCCCATTCTTGACCTCACCGTATTATCTAATAGGATTAAGATAAATATTGTACTAAATACATTTCAGATTTTGGAGGTTTTTTTCCTCTCTCAAATTTAAGCTTATGAACTGGTTTTGACCAACCTTTAGACTTAGACATAGCTTAATATTGCAAACATTTTTGTCTGTCTGGACGACAAATGCACTGCATTTGACAGTTCCCTGCCATCAATATTACTTGCAGAAAATAGCAAAGACTTGGAAAAATTAAGATGAAAATTAAGGAAGAAAGTTGAAAGCAGTTACAGCTGAATTTTAAGAAGACAAAAACAACGACCACAGATTATTTACTTTACAGAGGCTAACATAGACATTCGAGTAGTTAAAAAAATCCTATACATTGGCTCAGTCATTAATCAAAATGGAGAGTGTAGTCAGAATATCAGAAGATGATTAAGACTTCAAAGGGCAGATATGAAGACATTGGCAAGATCCTCAGGTGTAACGATATATCATTAAATATCTGTTAGAATTACCCAGGCTGAAGTATTTCTGGTTCCTATATATGGTTGTGCAAGCTGGACAATGCAGCTGAGAGGAAGAAAATTAAATAATTTGAAATATGATTCTGGAGAAGAGTTCTACAGGTATTGTGGACTTCTAAAAAGAGAAATCAATGGGTCAAGCCTCTCAATAAAAGCCAAGATGACTAAGATGTCAACATGTCATACTTTGAACATATCATGAGATGACATGATTCATTGGAAAAGATGGTAATGGTTCATAAAGTGGAAGGCAGTGGGAAAAGAGGGAGACCACACTACAGGTAGATTGATATGACCAAGGAAGTCACAGCCCAGAACTTGCAAGACCTGAGCAAGGCAGCTGATGACCTCTCCTGCATAGGGTCACCATAAGTTAAAGTCAACTTGATGGTCAATAATAACAACAGGACCAATAGGGAGAAAAGTTTGGATTTTGGGACACTTGCTCATTTTGAAGCAATTTGCATGGAAGTTATTGTGAAACAAAATTTAAGAATGGCAGGTTCTATACTAAAAGTTTTGCTTAATTAAAATCATAAGAAAAATAATCGACATCAACCTAGGAAATGCCAAGTAAATTTCTTATTGCCAACTATTTCCAAATGATTTCCTTGTTAGCCTTTGAAGGAAAAATGAACAGTAATATGACAGTTTCAAGACAACTGTATTGAAGTGATTACAGAATTAGCTTACACAGGCTATAGCCTACTTCATCATACATATATATGGAGTATTATCCAGAATTTCATGCACATTCAGAAAGAGAGAGAGGTACAAATAGTTGAGAATGGGATTGTAGACTATGGACTGAGAGGAAAATTAAATGCAGAACTACTGACATGACATCAATTGCATTATTAACACTGGCCACACACGAAACTGCTGCTAAAATTAATTTATGAACTAGTATGGCATCAATTGTTAAACGACAGCTCCTAAAATTGCTATTGTGGCATCTGATAATGAATTATGTGGTAAAATTATGGTGTTTCTTACTCCAAGTGGAATGTTCATCAAACATTATATTGAGTATGCCTTTGGGAAATCCATATAAGAGGTACTGTGTGTGGAGAGCATAACTCATAGCATATTTAGGAATGTATAATTGTGAGTTAAAAGTACATATTATGGTGATATCTCCATTAATCCAACCAAAGGAAGTAAAATTAATCATACCAGCTTTTGAATCCCACTGGCTTCTTGGTCAAAAGTGGTAAAAATAATGTGAGAAGAAATAGAAGAAAAGTGGTGATGATTCATAGGTTTGCATCTTTGTTGATGTGGTACAATGGGAGCGTCTGGCCATGAGGTGACTGTACATAAAAGAAAAGCAATATTTTCTTTATTTGCACTCTAACTGCAATGAATTGATGCAGTGGAAAAAGAAATACAAAAGTAGAGTGATCATTATCTTAACTACAGATATTAGCAAACAGCAGTTGAGTGGTAACTCAGGCATTCTTACACTGATGAGCTGATTGACACATGTAGTGTGATTAAAATCCTATGTCCCCATTTCAAGCTGCAGGAGATCGAATTAGCTCTCAATTTTTGTTCAAGTTTTCCACTGTAGAATCTGTCTCTGATGTTTCCTTTTCTGAGAACAACTGTACTGAACATTGGTAATATAATATCCTTTTTCATGTATACCTGCTGACTGAAGTAATTCTCCATCTCTGTGATAAAGTGGGTTGTGTTTTACAAAAGCTTAAGGCAATTAAATTTTAATAGTCTTTAAAATGTCACAGACTATTATTTTCTTTACCATTATTAATATATATCATCACTGTCATAATTTACCGTAAGATAGTGTCATCTATGTATGTGACACTTTTAAAAAAGACATGTTTGACTGACTTTAAACATTCCTGTGCTGCCTTTCTCATGCTGAAGATGTCTTACAAAACTGTAAAAACATATTAAAATGTGATATAAAGAAAAACACAAAATATGCAATAGCATCCAGCAATGATTGGTAGGCATCACAACTAAACACTAAATGAAAAAGAAAAACCAGTAAAGTGGAGGGATTATGCACCTTGGAGGAGGGTTGTGATTATTCCATAATCTGACATTCTACTGTCGTTTTAGGAGGCTCTTCTCTAGTATCCTTGGATCTCAGAGGTTATGCAGTTTCCAGTTGTGGCATATCACTTCTGGGGTGCTGTCATCCTACCGGCTTATTTGGTATCCATTCTTATATCACTCCTGTGTCAGGAAGAGACATTTAAAATAATAAATTCCTGACTTACTACTGTTGTTTTAATGTTCTTTTTTTGTTTTTTACTATTCAGCTATTTGTATTGTTTCATATATGACGTGCTTGTGGTAAAGTCTTCTATATAATTATTAGTCATCCTTGAAGCAGCAATACTGGAGGATGGGCTTTTTTATATACAATAAATTAACTGACATATAGGTCCTGTTTCTGAGCACAACTGTTTTAACTGGGGAAATGAGCCAAAGCTTGATTAGACTACCCAGGTTATCATACAAGCCAACAGAGGGAGAGTTGTCTCCAAGGTACTCAGGTCATGAAAATCTTAAAAGGTTATCACTAGCAGCTTGATCTGAGTCCACAAGCAACTGGCAGCAAACTCTACTGATATAATACATGCTGTATACATTTAGGTTGTGCAATATCCCCACCCCCTATTAGAGGAGGTGTTCAGTTTCATGCAGTAAAAAAAGGGTTGAGAAACTTATTTTTTTCCCGATGTTATTGCATTGCAACTCCATCCTTCACCACTGACTGCACTAGTCAGGGTGGTGGTCCAGATGGAGTACTACTAATTGCTGAGCCCCGTGTGCGAACATGTGTTTTCAAGTCGCCTGTTGACTTACGGTAGCCTTATGAATTTCATAATGATTTCTTGGGCAAGGAATCCTCAGAGGTGGTTTTGCCGGTTCCCTCCTCTGAAAGGTAGCCTACAGCACCTGATATTTCTTGGCAGTCTCCCATACGCATATAATTGGGGATGACCCTGCTTCGCTTCCAAGATCAGACAGGATCTGGTGCATTTAGGGTATTTAGGTCTACTGCTGAGCCCTACAAGAGAGAAAATTAAGTTTATGTGTAGAGGGAAGCAACAAGGATATTCACGCAGAAAATAATCCAAAGAAATCCAAAAACAGGGGACCCACCCTACTGTACTCTCTAAAATGACATGTATACAAATAGCAACCATTGTCACTACTATTATCCCATCTGGGAGAAAAGTGAGATATAAATTAAACAAATAAAACATAAAATCATCCTGTTGTGGTAAATTGTTGCTCATAGCGAGCACATGAATCTTGGCGATTGTTAGTATGAGTTTTTTGGTTGTTGTGATTTTAAAATTTGAGTAAAAACAAAAAGGTGTATTTTCCGCCGATCATTATGCAGCCCCAATTTTAAAATGTTCTGACTTGTATATATGGCCAACAACCACAGAACAGAGTTTCTTTTTAATCTCCATGGTACAAAAAAAAACCTGGAGAGAAACGGTTGCCATGGTAGGCAGGATGTCAGAAACCGGAAATACTAGTTTTACGGACTACATTTCCCAGAATGCTCCGTAAGAGGCGGGGCAAGAATGAGTTGATCGCTGCTGTTAGAAGACATTAACAGAAGCCTGGCTGCGGGCAAAGGTTAGTGGAGT
Organism: Iguana delicatissima; assembly: GCA_948472985.1. Classification (NCBI taxonomy): domain Eukaryota; kingdom Metazoa; phylum Chordata; class Lepidosauria; order Squamata; family Iguanidae; genus Iguana; species Iguana delicatissima. The sequence goes on from CAOKZL010000483.1 coordinate 277,214, forward strand.
CCGTCGCTTCGAGGTACGAAGGAGGGAGCGTGTTGCGTTGTTTGTGTGATCTGTGTTGATTGGGAGGTGAAGTGGAGGCTCAGCTATTCTTCGGAGCTGCTGGCTTCTTGGCCTGCTTGGGGCTGGCATTTTACTCTAGGAAGTTGGAGGAAAGAATATTTACTGTTATTTGTCCTTGCATCTGTCGTGTTCTGGCTGAGATTGAGGGAGTGTGCTGGATACAGTTAGGGTCTCTTCCTCGCCTACCCTCCCTCCACCTCTAGAAGAGAGGGTGATAATGAGTGAATAGTAACCATGGGGGGGTGTTGTGTTCTGGACACAGGGATTGACAGGCTGTACTGTTGGCTTTGCAATAGCCAAACAAGGTGGATAAAATTGCTGGGAAGTAATTTTGAACTGCCAGTTTAGGGAGAACAGGGGAGTGAATCTTGTTTGTGGGAGGAAAACTTGCTGCTCTCAATGGAGTATAGATGATGATAATATAATTTAGATGGTGTGTGAATTGGCATTGTGGAAAAACTGGACTCCAGAACTATGGTATGTTTTGTTTGATTGTATCAAGAGCTTAGGGAGCTAAAGCCCTGGAAGGCAAATATTTTGGTGGACTGAAAAAATGAAAGGTAACAGTAAATACCCTAAAGGCAACAGATCCTATCTGATCTTGGAAGCTAAGCAGAGTCAACCGTGGTTAGTACTTGGATGGGAGACTACCTGTGAACACCAGGTGCTGTAGGCTATATTTCAGAGGAAGGAACTGGCAAAACCATCACTGAGTATTCTTTTCCAAGAAAACCCTATGAAATTAATGGGGTTGCCATAAGTCAACAGGTGACTTGAGGGCACACACATACAATAGTTTATGTACAAGCTTTTTCAGTGCATATCAGCTGTTAACTTCACAACATTTTTAAGATTACTTTTTTTGTACTCAACAACTGGGTGGCCAAAGAAAGGTTAAAAAGTTGAAAAGTTAAAAAGTCTCTGCCCATCCAAATCTCTTCTATCTCTTGTTGTTAATGCTACTTCTGACCTGTGACAGACCTGTGAGTCCAGTGTAGTGGCTGTGATCTTATTATAACACATTAAGGCTGCAATACTGTACATATATATGTGGGAATAAGACCTATTGAAATTGACAGATCTTTCTTTTGAATTAACGTACACTATATACCCAATAAATCTGCCATCCGCTAAGTAGGTTTTGTTGAGAAAAAGCTTCACTGATCTCAGTGGAGTTTTCCTTCCAAGCAACATGTGGAATATTGCACTGCACCATTTCAGTGTTTAGTGCACCTTTATATATATACTGGGATAGGAACCTAAAGAACAGAGGAATAAAATAGTATTTTTTTTTCTTTGAATCCTTGGACATGCACATCTCTGTATTCTTATTGTGATTAATCCTAAACACCTGAAGTAACTGAAGTACAAGAAGTAATTGAAATAATCTTGTTTTTTTCTGTTTACTGTATCTCCACCTTTTTTGTTGTTTCCTTTGTGTCTTTTTTCTATTGTAAGCCCCTTGGAGCAAGGATCTGACTCTGTTCTGTGTCAAGTGCCATGTATATGGCTGATGCTAGGTGAAGCAACACTAGTCAATAGGCAAGATAGAACGATGGTGCAGAGAAGTTAGGGTCCTTTTTGAGTTTGCAACACATTCTAATCAGGCCTCTTCGAAGTCCGTCAATCCAGTTTGTTTACCCAGAGGTGTGACTACAGGACTGCAGCCACAGGTAGCAGCCCTGGCGACCATTTGCACAGTAGTCGGCTGAACATTTGTGGAGTCCTGCAAATTCCCCAGCAGGGACAAATGTCCTGAGATCCAAACCAGTGTTTCAGTGAGTGCAAAACAGGGGCCATTTCCACACTACACTCTTATAGTGCTATTATTCCACTTTCAACATCCTATGGAATCCTGGGATTTGCAATTGCAAACCCCAGGATTCCATAGGATGTTGAAAAGTGGAATGATAGCAGTATGAGAGTGTAGTGTGGAAATGCCCGGGATTCAATGAAGGTAGTTGCAAACCCCTGGCTTCCATAGGATGTTGAAAGTGGAATAATAGCACTATAAGAGTGTAGTGTGACAGCGGCCAGGGATTGTGGGAGCGGCCAGGGAGTCAGTGAAGGCACAACCAGGGCAATATATTCTCGGAGAGCCGTCTGGGAGCGGAGAGAGTGAAATGTTTTGCTGTGAGGGGCGCAACGAGGCCAAACTGAATAATAAGACGGTCTCCTCCAGAACCCCTTACGACCCTTTACTTGAGAGGCAACTGACGGGGAGCTGGAGCGACTGAGGAACGAACGGAGTTTCCGTTGAACGGAGCACTTTGAGGCGAGGAGAGGTGAAAAGGAGTTTCCACGGCCAGGACGGCTCAGGATGGCTTCTTTCTGTTTCTTCCCCCCTTTCTGGTTAAAGGGGCGGAGAGGCCGAGGCCTTCATGTTTCCCTCCCTCCTTCGCCAGAGCGACTTCAATATGTCTCGGGTTCACTTGGCTGCAGGGTCGTCCCCAAGGAAGGAAGAAGCCGGTGCTGCTGCTACGGCGACGACGCGGTTCCAGGCGACATAATTTGGGCCCAGGAGTGGGAGGCGGCGGCGGCGGCGGCGGGAGGACATGGCGGAGACCGAGGCCGGCGACGGCGCCTCCTCCGTGCACGAGACTCGCTTTGAGGCGGCCGTGAAGGTGATCCAGAGTCTGCCCAAAAATGGTAAGGAGGGGGGGTTGAGTGGGTGGGAGACACAACGCGCGGACTCCTCACTTGACCAGTGGGTGCCTCTTCCTGCAGGAGAGGGACAGTTCGCCTCCTCTGAACGCCTTTCCCGCTCTGATGCCTGAGGGGAGAGAAAATAGTTGCTTGAACTGGGTCATGATCAGGGAGGTACTTAAAAGGGGGGGGAAATGAAGGCAGTGCCCCTTCCAGTAAGGGGTCTGCCCCTGCTAAGTGAAATTTCCCCTCACTCCCCCAGTTTCAAGCATTGGAGAGGGGAGACACTGGCCATTTCCACGCTAGACTGTTATAGTGCTATTATTCCACTTTCAACATCTTATGGAATTCTGGGGTGTGCCCCTCCCTAAAGTTCAAATCCCAGGATTCCATAGGATGTTGAAAGTGGAATAATAGCACTATAACGGTCTAGTGTGAGGATGGCCACTGATACTGGTGAATACCTAGAACTCTAATCTTTGCTGTGTTTTCTTTCCCCTGTTAACTTGTCTTGTCTTTTTTTCTTTTGATACCTAAACTGTATTTCTAAATGCTTAAAAGAAATGCTGAAAATGTGGGGACTGGAGGAAATATTCATTGGGGGAAAGAATTTTTGTTGAAGATGCAATGCCCCCCTTTTGGCCCTCTCCAGAAGTAAACTGCACCCTGGTTTTCCCAATATTCACTTTACCTTGTACCCTGCAGCGGCTGAGAAAGGTCTGCCTGCCCTCAAGTCTTGGAATTACAATATGGATGGATGATATTTTCCTGAGAATTTGTCTTCCCCTAACTAGTTGTCAAATGTTTCTGAAAAATGAATTAAACTACTTGCTTCTTTCATTAAATCTTTATTGAGGTTTAAAACAGTAAGAGGCTTGTGTCTTGTAAAAGATTAATACACTTATTCCAGCATATACTTTTAGAGAGTCCACTTTCTTGGGGTGTATGATCTGTAATCCTAAGCACTGCATGAAACAATATCCTAAAATTGTCCTAATTTTGTGTGCTCTACTAAGTATGAAGGCAGTGCAGAGATCTCCTCTTGACTTGGGCTTCAGTAGAGCCCCTGGTATTGGGGTGACCATAAAAGTAGGAGCTTAAAGTAGCTGGACTAGAATGTCTCAGCAGTAAATACTCCAAATAGGATAAAAACATTTTGCATTAAAGTGCCAGAGCAGATTTTCTTGTAATAAAACAGATGATGATGTGGCTCTCAGTCTGTGTGGCTGTGATATGGCTTCAACAAAGGATATGTATGAGACATACATCGCAGAGACAGTGCCCTTGTCCATTCTCTTGTAAAGCTACTGTGTGCAGTCACGGTTTTTTTCCTGTTCTTCGGGACACATTGTATTCACTCAGAGGAAGACCTACAAAAAAGTGGCCTAAATCCTATGGCTTTTCCTAGCTGCAGTAAACATAATGATTCAGTTTGCAATTCAGGAGTTGATTCATTGAGTCTACTTTAGCTGACTCTTTTAACAATTGGATTTAAGCCAAAGATGATGTCACTATCTGAAAGTTAAAGGTGAATGTGTGTTTTTGTGTGTTTGTACAAAGATACAATGGTCACTAGATTCTTTCGGCTCATAAAGTGAAAGTTAACAGAGACAGGAGATATAATTGGGATTTGGCTTGATGTGGATAGTGGAAAATCTTAACTGCAGTTGATTGCAGTGTGTGTTGTTGATTCTCAGTATGCATGTACTTAAGGATACAGGATACAAGACTTCATATTGTGCAGTTAAAATTCTGAATTCAAATAAATACTGTATTTAGAAGCTATTGTCCTAAAAGTTACAGCATTTTTTTATTCTGAAAAACTTTTGTACAGGGTCATTCCAGCCGTCAAATGAAATGATGCTCAAGTTCTATAGTTTTTATAAGCAAGCAACTCAAGGACCTTGTAATAGTCCAAGACCTGGATTTTGGGATCCCATTGGAAGATACAAATGGTAAATACGATACATAAGAACAAAATATATTTTAAGCTGTTGTTTGTAGACATGCCATGCTCAGGATGGGTGAAGACTGTTTCTTCTTTCATGAGGGACAGGCAAAGTTCAGTTCCAGAAGATATACTTTGCATATAGAAATTCCCAAGCTTAATCCTTGACAAGTTTAGGAAAAGACTTTAAAACACTGGAGAGCCATTTCCAGTTGTTGTAGAGACTACTGTCAGTGTAGACTATACTGGATTGGATGGACCAGTGGTCTGAGTCAGTGTTAGGCAGTTTCCTATATTTCTATAATCCTTGCAATTGGATCTTAACAGTAAATAAGTAGTATGGCTATTATTATGAGATAATATAAATGGGTGTCCTTTGATATAAATGTGTAATAAAAGGTTTACCTGGCCTTTCTTTTTCTTTTCTTTAATGGAGACTGTTGTTGTTTAAGTGATTCAGGCACCAAGTAAACTGCCTTTATCACCTGGAGCATAGACATGTGCATCCTGTTTTGTGTCTTCCCATGCCTGTCAAACCGTGATTGCTTATGTTCTGTTTACTGTCTTACCTATTTGTACTTAAAATGTAGCTAGTGCACACCGATGAAATTATAGGAATCAGAGTTTTAAAATAATGACAAGGTGGAAGTAGAGATCAGGGATTTTCACTGGAAAAATAAGGCTGGATTCAGTGCGTAACAGAACAACAGTGAGGGTGAACAAAAAATAAAAGTAGAAATCTGAGGATGTTTGTGGTATTCATTGTAGGGATGCATGGAGTGCTTTAGGGGATATGCCGAAAGAAGACGCTATGATTGCCTACGTTGAAGAAATGAAGAAGGTAAGAGTCGCTGAGTACTAAAATGAAATAAATGTCCCAGTCATTCTATTTGTAGGTTCTTGAATCTTGAAACTTAGTAAGTTTTTAGCTATGATTCAGAAGAGATTCCTGCACATTATTTGATGGATTTTACTCTAGACATTTGAGCTGTCACTATGTTGAGAACTTTCAGGAGACTGCTGTCATGAAAAAGTGGCCATTGTTTGTGAAATGCTTTAGGAAGGTTTATAGTACTAAGCAGCCTGCAGTGAATTGCTGGAGCTGGAAGTACTTCACAGCAAAGTAGGGGTGTGGAGAGGCATGCAGCACTGTAATGTGTTTGTTTTTTAAACTTAGAATCTAGGTTGGAAGAACTTTGTCTTTACAGAGTACTTAAGAAATCCAATACCAGAGTACTTAAATGTCTTGAAACTAGAAATTAAGTAAAGCTAAACCTTGGGTAACTGTGTAGAACTTCCAGTCTGATTTCTGTTTTTGTATGTGTGACCTGGAAGGTTATGCAATTCTTTGAGGGTAAATTTCAGTGCTTCATACTAAACAGGTTTTTGGCACCTATTTAACCTATGAACTGCTAGCTGATCTAACATACATCAGAGCATTGGTTTATCTGCTCTTTTAATCAGTGAGGAACTGTTAAGGGTCAACTCTTGTCACTTTTGAAGTTCTTAGGTCAATAATTTTGTAGTTGACTCAATATTAAGGTGTTCCTATTTTTTCTAGATTGAACTTCTCTACAGCGTCTTCAAAGAAATGTTGGAGACTGTCATGTTAACACAAAAATGTATAGGCAGACTATATAGAGTGTGGCTGGTTTTCATTCTTAAATGACAAATTTATATTAATCTGTTCTAAAATATGAGTTTTGTTCACACTTTTAAGCATAGCAGGTGTGGTAAAGCTAATTCATGTCATCTTAGGCAATTCATGGAGTGTCTGCAATAGCACTCCATTCTAGAATGCTTTAAGTGGTGATTGTAAATTCTGGCCAGATCCAAAATGTTGTAAAAGTAGTGCTTTAGATGTTTGATACTAATTTAGCTCAGCAAACTGTTTTGAAACAGAAATTTCATAATTTGTTGGTGATATGTTTCTCAGACAGAAGCAGTTCTCCTAAATTAATGCGAACCTTTTCATGCACTCAACCAGCTTTTGGGATGCCAGCCACTATTATCTGATTATAAGTGTTGAGGATAATGGTTTCATCAGGTTCTTTGCTTTGCAGACGTGAGAATAACAAGAGCTGGATAAGCAAAATCTTCTATAGAAGCAGGACTGTTGTGTTGAGTTTATCTTGAAGAATAAATACGTATTTTATTCATGATTTTTCTAAGACATAGCTTCAGTTTGTTCTGAGTTGCTCAATAACTCAAAAGTGCAAAGGTGAAGATAACTTGAGAGACCTGTTGCGTAAGTCTGATTAATCTCAGTGAAACTTTGTGAAAGTAGGGTCCAGGTATGAAGTAGATATGTTCTTGGGTATTACTTCTGGAACAAAAAATTTGATACCAGAGGCAGAAATACTGTAACATGAAAAGAGTGAGGTTAGGTTCCTACCACGAAAAAAAGTTCAACATGCTTCAGCAAACTTTTCATTCAGAACTGATACTATCCATGTGTGAAATGAAACAAGCAGGCTGGGTGAGCCTTGCCTAAATAGACAAGAGCATTGTGAACATTCCAGAGATGATGTGAAGGTTTCTTCAAAAATGCATCCAGGGATGACTTCTTCTTTCACTAGCCTCCACTTTTCCTTATGATTTTGGTAGCCCAACTTAGAGATCTGTTTTTTTGGGGTTTTTTTTTTTAACATGGTGGGGGGAATTGGTGAAGCAGTCTTATTTGGCCTCCCTTTTCTCTCTTTTTTGCTCTTCATGCATTCTCAGTAAGTGATTCTGGCAGCTACTGCTGTTCACCTTGCCTATTGTGGGCTAGCACACATAGCTACAGTTGGATTGGCTAGAGCAGAATTCTCTTCTTTCCCAGTTCAAGTTTTCTTTTACAGTTACTGCAGACACACTGCAAATTAGCACTAAATATCTGTGCTTCTCTACATATCTTTCACCGTCCCTCAATGCTGATTTAAAAAAACAACAACTGTCCAGGTAGGCAGACGGCAATGAAGAAAAGGGATCTGGATGGGTTTAAAAATACTTTGTAAAAAAGGAGCTTCTTTGTCAAAGGCTTTGTTAATTGAGGTATGCTTATATATGTAACTTTGAGATCTGAACTGGTAGTGTCTCAAAGTACAAAATATGAAGATAAAAAAATACCAGCTGTGGTGTTCTTTTGCTATGGCTTATGTATTACTGTATCTCCTTACCTGCTCTATACGGTGTACTTACTTAAGGATAGTCAGTAGTGCTGTTCTGGAATAGGTAGACTTGTGTATTGCAATTTGTAGTAGAAAGTATTATTATTATCATCCTTTATTTATACAGCACCATCCAGGTACATGGTGCTTTACAAAATTAAAATATGACAGTTGACATAGATAAATACATAATAAAATGAAGATATAAAAAAACAAAAAAAGTCAAGGGTATATGCAGTTACAACCAGTGCAACATAACGTTACTATAATGCCAACAAAATACAATATCTAATTAACAATAAAAACTAGCCCAATATTCCAAGTATGGTCTATTCTTTTTGAGCTGGAATTTACAAATAATATCATATTTAAATAGTGAATGTATTTTAAAAATTGCAAGTAAGTTACATTAGTTGCAGTTAGCTGATGAAGGTATTACTTGTTGTGCTAACTTAATCCAATAATCCTTGAAGAAGAAGAAGAAGATCAATATTGTAAATCTGTTGGGTGTTATCCAAAATATTGCTGCCACATTATTATATCTTGCCTAATGTTTTCTTTCTTTAAAATACCTTTCTTGGTATGAATGGAACTTGAGCGAGATGAATGTCTGACAATACTGCCTCTGGTTTTAAAGCACAGTAGATAACAGAATAAATGTTGACAAATGAGAGTATCCAAGAGCTTGTACATATATTTAGCTTCTTTATGTTCTATGAGTTGTCTGTCTGATAAATCTACTCTTTCTGTTGAGGAGATATGAATAGATGAATAGTATGATAGGAAAGGGCCCTAAGATTTTTGTTTGATCATTCCTGTAACACTTAATGGGAAGGGTAGCATGGGACTCTAGGAAATGGAGTTTTGCTCATACTTTGTCCATATTTGGAAGCAGGTCCTTCTAAAGTTTAGTGTGACTTCTGTTAAAATATGTATGGCCAGATCTTAATAGCATAATTGTATTTTATCAGACACTTGTAATCTATCATCTTAAATATTTGTAACTTGTGATTTTTATGTTTATGTCTACATTATATCTATACTCTGTGTTTTTCTGTAGAATGTTAGCTGTTTTGAGCTCCTACGAGGAAGTGTGGTGTATAGATTGGATGATAAATAATGAATGAATAAACAAACATTGGCTTATGCACTCAAGTTAATTTTATTGCACTCACTGGGATTTCCTTTTAGATAAGTGAAGTTTAGATAAGCCATTGCAGTAAGGAATCTTAGGAGAGACAACAAGAGTTGTATGGTAGTGGCACTCTCTCATTTTCCTTAAATAAAATTGATTAAAATCTTATGAAACTCTTATGACAACAAGGTGCTGTCTGATTAATATTCTGATCATTTGTTTATAACATATAAAGGGGCAGTCTTTTAACATGTAAAAAAATCTGATTCTGAAATTATGTCACACATATCTGACCATGAAGGGAGGGATATAAGATCAGGATGGGCAATTATTTCAGGTTTGCCTCCTCAAGGGACCTAGGAGACTGTACCCCTGCAAAAAGAAAAACAAAACAAAACAACAAAAATCTCAACAGGGTCCTTATGGCACCCAAGGGGGCCCTGGCACAGTTGAAGGGGGTCACAGACTGAAAACTGAGAAGCAGAGCCCAGGGTTATGGGGGCCCTGATATCTGAACTGATGAAATATCCAAGCAGCAACCTTTGTTGGAGTCAATAATTTCCCTCCTGTTTATAATATCTTTTCATATACTCTGGTTTCTCTTCAGATCGTATAAATTTTTTGCCTCTTACTGTTTATAATATCTTTCCAACACACTGTTTGACAGTTTCTTTGACTGCCGTTGTCTAATTTGGAATCTGATATCATGAAACTTCCAGAAAAGTCCCAAGCTCAAGGATCATATCAGGCCTCATAGATATTTAATTTCATGCAGTCTTTTTAAAAATGTTGTCCAGTATGTCAGAATGTTCCAGATTTTCTCGGTGTTCAGTAATAAATGGATTCCTGTCTATCTGTTCATGTTGTTCATGACAGGGAGGCTGTGCAACCTGAGAGGAGCTCCTAAGAGAGCTGTGATGAACAAACAGTTGAGAATGGCTGCTCTAGGGGCATGTGGGGCAACTTCTCCTTGTTTTGGGCATTCTGGCTCACTGTAGGCTAGGAGTAACCTTTTTCCAGGAGGATATACTCCAGAATGAACTGTCAGGTCACTTCCTGTTTGAAAAAAAAAAGACCTCTCCCAGGATTCAAATGGCCTGGGGGACAAAAATGCCAGAATTACCTCCCATAACCTGTAGGGAGTATTTGGGGCAAAAAATGTTTTCAAAAAGAATCCAGTTAAAATATTGGCCCCTGCCAGCCACAGAACCAGTCCCAGTTGCTTATGTGCCCACAACCTGGACTTCTCTCGCTACTGAATTAGATGTTTGAATTGGGAACGTTTTGTTCTGTTTGTAGACAATTATGTAAAGGATTTTTTTCTTCTGATACCATGTTCATGTGAAAGTATTCCAGTAGCTATCAAATCTGCTGTTCCCTGATATGCTATTCATAAATATTTTGTGTCCCTACAGATTCTCGAAACTATGCCAATGACAGACAAGGTTGAAGAGCTACTTCATGTATTAGGCCCATTCTATGAAATTGTAGAGGATAAAAAGAAGAGAGTATCTGGCACATTAGCAGGTTGGGATATAAAACTCTTACTTATACTGTTTTATTTTATATGCAGGTTACATTAAACCACACTAATTTTAGAAGTAAGATTATGTATTACTTGTCAGGACAGCAGTCTTGTGCACACCTACCTGAGAGTAAGGCACATCCACTTCATTGGGGTATAAGACTGAAGTATCAATATCTAAAAGGCAGGAGTGGGAAAACTCTTGTGCAAATCCATCTCTTTCCATTGTTATGGCATGTTGTAATTTTCATGTAGATGTATTACAGCACTAACTTGCTACACTTAGTTATTTTGTTTGTACTAAGACATACCCGTAAGTTATTTATATGGATGTGTTGTCTTTTTAGAGAAAAAAATGGAAAAAACTATATATATATGAATTATAACAAACTTTAGAACATGCCTGCTACTTATTAATAGATAAGAACAGCTATTTAAATTCCAGATGAAGAAAGAAGGCTCATAAAAGAGAAGTCTGGGTACCGTATAAGTAAACATATCCTTCCATAGAAAATGTGTGTTTGGATTGTTGGGTTTTACCTCTTCTCTCTATTTTTAGTTTTCCTTTTTTGCCATGAGGTTGGTTTAGACTTACAGTACCACTGTGAATGGGAGACCCCCACAAACCCTGTTCATCAATTACCCTGCTTAGGTCTTGCATACTCAATGCCATGGCTTCCTTCGTTGAATCAGTCTATTTGTAATGTGGTTCCTCTTTTCCTCCTGTCTTCTACTTTACTGAGCATTATTGTCTTTTTCCATGGGCATGTCACCTCATGATATGCCCAAAGTGTGATAGTCTGATTTTAGTCATTTTGGCTTCTGAGGAGAGTTCAGGGTTGATTGCTCTAGGACCAGTTTATCTTCATTTTAATGCTTTTAATATTCATTATGGATTATGCAGAAGATGGGAGTCTTTCCACTGGTTTATCAATGTTAAGAAAGGTGTGTTCCTTCAGATGTTGAACTACAGTTTCAATAACTCTTTAGCGTGCTGACTGGATCTAGTGGAAATTTGAATCCAGCAGCATCTGGAGGAATATGGGTTTCCCAATCCTGACAAATGTTTAAATTAAAACTGTATCCATTAAATTTGTACCTCAGATTTTCACAAAATAAGAAAACCTGGAACAGTGAGATCTAGTTCTTCCATAGTCCCATTTTGAGAGAGGAACTGGATATAAATTTAATAAATAATCTGTTCAAATGTTGCAGCATGATTTTAGCTTATAACCTAAATTGTAACCTGCAATTTCCTCCTTAGTTGGAAGTAATCAGAGGAAGAAACTGGCAAAACCTCCTCTGAGTATTCCTTGCCTAAGAAAACCCTAAGAAATCCATGGAATCACCATAAGTCGACGGGCAACTTGAAGGCACAAATACAAGCAGTCTTTAAAAGGAGGAATGAGTTGAGTAAAGCTGTGAAACAAAATACTTTTGAAATCTGTTTTAAAGTTCTTTCTAAAAAAGCAGCTGTGAAGAATTCAAATTACAGATTAGCGAATTAGCTTTGAATGCTTTCTGTTTATGATCTCAAATGACTGTGGAGGATGGATATGTTTATTTCACCAGGAAGCTAATTAGGTCATTATGTCTCATCTTTTGAAAAATGGGGAAGAGATTACATATTTTGGTAGTTCTTTGAAAGTTCAATACTTTTAAGTACTCAAAAAAGCTAAAATATTGTAGTATGTCTTAACGCTTAGTACTTATGATCTGCATACTAGTTGGAGAGACATTCAAAATAGTAACATTAGGTTCAGATCTAGGTCACTGATTAGGCTACTCTCACAAGGCACAGTCTACAAACACTGATTAAAAAGGCTCATTCTAGATAACCAAACCTCAATGTCTTAGGTTAAAGTACTACTTCAAAGAGAAAAAAAAACATGCAGAACATGTAAATATTACCTTGCTCTGTTTATGGATAGAGTAAACTAGTCATAGGTTCTCAGCCATCCTCGTTAGCTGAGTTGAAACATTCATGCATTAATTTTGTGCATAGACTGTGTCAAACATGGAATGGGTGTTAATGAACATATGTTTAGCTGAAATTCTTTCTTATGTAATGGATTAAATTGATGTGTGTCACTGTTTGAACAAATTAATGACAAAATTTGGAATCTCAGGAGATTATTGAATCTGTTGTTTACAAACAGCTCTCTTTAAAAAGTACATCAGTCTTTAAAAATTGTTTAAAAAGATTTTTTGCTGATGCACTTCAATTATTACCAAGCAGTGTCTTCGTGTTGTAAATCTAATAGTGTTATTTTTAAATCCATAAATGAAAACTAAGTATCACTCAGTGAAATTTGTGTAAAGTATTCAAACCAGAAAGATTAATGAACTGAATTGAACATAAGTCCTAACTAAAGTTGACCCATTGAAATGAATCATACCTGCCCTGTCCCATTGTTTTCAATTGGTCAGGTGGGAGTAATACTCAATTTAGCCCTATAAGAGAGTGTAAGAGAGAAGATGGCGAGTTTTTATATTTCCTGCTGGAATCATTGCAATGCATTATAAAACAAGACAGTAAATCATTTATAGTGCAGTTCTGGACATGTCTGCTTAGGAGTTTACTCACTGACTTCTAAGTAAACATGTGTAGAACCATGTTGTGACTCATCTTAATTTTCTGCTGTTCTTTGATTTAACCTGTATTCTGAATGTACTGATTTTGAGACATTTTCCATTCTTCAGTAGGGAATGGAAAATCACAAATTGTTCAAGCTACAGGATTTTTACTGGGTCATCCCCTTTTTAAGGAGATTTGTAGAAACATTCTAAACTGAAACCCAATATGACAGTGTCATGTTTGTTGTTGTTGTGTGCCTTCAAGTTGTTTCTGACTTACAGTGACGCTAAAGTGAACCTATCACAAGGTTTTCTTAGCAAGATCTGTTCAGAGATCTCGGCCTTCCTCTGAGGCTCAGAGAATGTGAGTTGCTGAAGGTCACCTAGAGGGTTTCTACGGCTGAGCAGGGATTTGAATCCTGATCTCCAGAGTCCTAGTCCAAATCTCAAACCACTACACCATGCTGGCTTGTTATAGAAACACATATATCCTTTTTGGTTTTTAATATCAAACCAAATCTTCAGTCAGAATGAGAGAAGAAGCCTAAAAACAGACAAACAGAAAAAAGAAGTGATAACCACTAGCATGTCTCTCAAGGTAAGGGCATAGGAAGTCTTTCATGAAGCTTTATCTGCAATGGAAATAACTAGTTCTGTTTGCACTAATCCTTTTAAAGAGGCAAATCTGTCTGTCTTATAGGTGGATTTGTGCTGCTGGGATATCATTTAATTCTTCTGCATTAGGACAAAAATACTTTATCTTGGCATAATGTTTGCTGATTTTTTTAAAATCATTAATAGAACAATTCCTTAGTGTGTAAATTGTGGGATATTTTCTGATCTTAATTAAAGTTCCAGTGTATTGTGAAGTATAAGGGACTATTTGTGTTAAGCATTCACATTTCATGTGAACACCATGCCGGAAAATTTCACCAAGTGGGGCCAATCTACTGATAGTGAGAGCATGTCCCTTTCGCTTTGCTGGCTTCTGGTTTACCAGAGAACAGCTTGGGATTTTTGAAGGATCTCATAGTATTACATTGACTGGGACCAAAAAAGTACCCTGCTGGTAAAAAGTAGTACATTTGTTTGAATAATTTTTAGTCCTAGCTTTCTTTCAATGTAAAAAAACTGTATATGGCAGATTTGGGGATATTGTTTACAACTGTGCAAGTGGCAATATTCTAGAATATTTATGGGGTATCTAGTTCCGTGTGGATTTTGTAACAAAACGTGACTCTGTGGGACAAAAACAGTCCTGCCCTAGAATACATGGGTTAAGAAGCAAAAGCAGCACCAAAATATCCTAAGCTTCAAGAAGCAAAAGTGGCACCAAGGAATTGCAGAGCATTCCTTGAAGGCACATTGCGGTCAGTCCTGCTCTAGGAACCACCTTAACAGTGGGGGAACTAAGCAGTACTCATTAGGTACCAGGATGAAAAGGATGCTGAGATTAGGTTGATCTTTTGATATTTACTGCTTTGACTAACCACATTGAGATAGGGAAAAACAAACAGCAAGAAGTGACATTTTTTCCTCCAGAACTCCACTGGTGGTTTCGGTGCAGGCTACAAAGAATAAACTTACTGAAAAAAATAAATTGAAACCAGTTGTTTTAAAATATGCTTTGTTTTCAGTTGCTTAAACCCTCAGAACAGGACAATACATTGAGTACACTATCAACACAGTTTAGCAATTGGGGGCACCTGTTTATATTGCTGGTAGGATACCATATTGGGGGGGGAGGGTGTAGCTGGAGGAGATGATTTTGGAGAGATGCCCTGGGCATAGAAAGAATTCTCTGTCACAGATCCCTCTGCCCCCTTTGTACCTGGAAATAGATTCTTCTGGAGCTCCATTCACTGTATATGTGAATATTTGTCTGCTAGTTTTGTCTCTTGTGTGATCCTAAAAGCTGTGTGACTGCTTTTGTTATGCTGTCCTGTTCACGTTGGAAAAATAACTAAAAAGCCAAAAAATAAACAGAGAAAAATGTGTTGGCATGGACCTGATGAAAGTCAGTTTTTATCATTGTCATAAGACAAATTCAGTAGGTGCCCATGACAGTTATGTAACTATTTTTCTGAGAAATACTCAGCCATCTTCGTTGCAACAGTGGGGTGGTAACTGTGGAGCCATTTTCCATTTCAGTGGAACTTTAACATTTGGGGAAGAGATCTATATTTTTGACCTTAGAAAGAAGAGTTTTGATTGTCCCAAAAATGGAACATTTGTACACTGTCTCACTCATGCTCATGAGAAAGATGCTTCTTTTAATTAGATTAGATTCTGTTAGGATCAAAATACTTTTGAGATGCTTAAAAGTTTTCTTCTCTTAATAAAAACTGTACAATTCTTTTTACAGAGGTAACATTTTAATTAAAAGTTGACAGTCATCCTGAGAGGTAACAAAGGGAAATAAGTGTGTTGAAATGCAAAAGCTCCTTAATGTCGACTGCCAGAACTTTATCTAGCATAAAGCCTAGGCTTGTTTACTGTGTTAAGTTTTTAAAAAGGCTTTTAGCTAAAACAAGTTACTCCAGTTTGCTCACATAGTATAGAGGTATGAAATGCTGCTTGCAGTTTTCAGTTTTAGCCTATGGACTTTAACCTCTAAAAAGTAAAGTATCTGTTGTAGTACGTAAACAACTGGTAACGTTAATACTAAGATTCTAAGTAGAAGTGTAGGAGGATAAGAAAATACAGTAAATTTGCATGTATGTAGATAAAAATATGATGGAGAAACTGTTTTTAAATATTTGTTTTGTATTAAAATAATATACAAAAATGATAAAAAAAGTAAAGTATCTATGGATATGGGAAGAGAGTGAGAAGAGATTATGGAGTTTCCTTTTTATAGGTTCTTTCCGACAAGGCTTAATGTGAAGAATAGATCATATGCACACTTAAGAAAATTCTTTCTGCAAATATGAACCCACCGTTATCAATAGATGATAAATACTATTTTCAAATGCATAAAAATATTCAAAAGAATGGCTTCAAGGCCACTGGAAGAAGTATGTTGACCAGTGCTTGTGTTTGCTGGTTTCAGATGACAAGATTGGGTAACCTTTTGCTTGGAACTTGAAGGGAAAAAATTCCAGTTCGTGGGTCTGATTGGACAATTCAGCGTATTTCGTGGGGAGCTAAACTGAGCAACTTGTTAGGAGATTGTATTCCAGTACAAAATGAACTAAGGCTTTTTGAAAATGTTCCTAAAATGATCATTTTCTTTGGATCCACTGCATGCACTGAAGGGACAGAAGAAAACATTAACTCTTAGTACGGACTTTTAGTGGCTTAAATACCCTAAAGGCACCTTGGAAGCTAAGCAGGGCCAGCCCTGGTTACTACTTGAATGGGAGACCACCAGTGAATACCAGGTGCTGTAGGCTATATTTCAGAAGAAAGAACTGGCAAAACCACCTCTGAGTCTTCCTTGCCTAAGAAAACCTTATGAAAAATTCATAAGGTTGGTATATGTTGATAGATAGCTTAAAGGCACAGCCAGATGGATTTTTAGTGCTACGAGCCAGATCTTAATATCAGATATAGCAATCAGATCTTGAGTCCCAGCTGAATATCCTTATTAATCAATTAGATTTTTACAAGCTTTTCTTCAAGATATGGATATTGTTATATCAAACTTGTCACTATATTAGTTGTTTTTGTGTGCCTTGAAGTTATTTCCAGATTAAGGTGACCCTAAGGCAAATGTGTCATGGAGTCTTCTTGGCAAAATTCATTCTGAGGAATTTTGCTATAGCCTTCCTCTGTGATTGCCTTGTCCAAGGTCCCCTAATGTGTTTCTATGACAGAGCAAAGGTTTGAATTCAGAGTCTTAGAGTTCAAGCCACTGAACCATGCTGCCTTTTTATCACTACATTTAGACTGATCCAAAATGCCATAATATTCGTTAATGAACCTGAGGAGACTTTGGACTTGTTCTTCTCAATCAGCTGTCTTTATCTTGCTTCACCATGTCAGATGGCAGCTGCTTTTGAGTTTACATGGCTAGATATGAAATCAGTTTGACTGTTGTAAAAAGAGCCATTCTAAGAAAAAGGTTTGACAGGATCCAAAGCTAAATTTTTGATCCTATTTTCTGTATGAAATCAATGTAAACGCTGAAAGACTGTTAAAATAACAGTTTTTTGCTTACTTAACGTCAAACAAACATTTTTCCCTGTAAACTGCTATTTTGGTTGTGTACGAAGAAAAATACCTTCCAGTATCAAATGTTGTATATTAAAGCTCAGTGTGAAGCTTAGTGTTTACTACATGAATATTAAATATTTGGAGAAACACTCTCCACATTTCCCTACCTTCTGAATGGTGTTGCTGTGTGTTTAGTACTTCAAATCCTCTTCGGAATGGCTTCTCATTTGCTGAGAATGTAGCCAGATTTCCAGGACTAGGAGACTTTCTGTGACATAATTAGATTTCTAATTCTGGACAAAGTAAGCCATTTGTATATGTGCTTTGTTACTTCAGGGAAAGCAGCACAGTTATAATACAGCAAATAGTCTTGCATTACCTTACAGATGCTGTAACAGAAGTCTCTTAGCCCTCCACCCTGGTGTTTCTGTCTCTGCTGTTTCTGTTCTCGCTCACCTCCTCTACTCTTTTTCTTTCATGCTAGTCATTCTTTCCACTGCAGTGCTTATTGATCCTGGGTTCATCTTTCACCTCCTCGTCTTTACCAGGCAGTAGAAAATTTGTTCTTTCTAACAGTTTGAGGAGTTCAGGAGCCCTGAAGACAAAAGCTGCAGAGAAGGCCCTGGAAATACAGCTAGCCCAGGTCCAACTGCAGCTTTTTTCTGCTGGTTAGAGAAGGTTAAGAAAATCTGCCATCTAGTGTCTGAAGACTACAGGCAGATTTTAATTAACAAAAATTAATTCATTTTAAAGTTGAAACAGTCCCAAGGAGCGCACACCTAGGTGTTCCTTAGTTATTTTGCAGAGTTTCAGGTGTCTCATGATTTCAGAACAATGAACTCAGAACTATGGCAGAGAAAATTATTAGGTGAGTAATTACAGAGTAGAGCTCACTTCAGTTATATGAAGTGGATTCTAGTCCACAAAATTATGCCATAATACATTGGTTAGTCTTTCTATATTACCATTTTCTTTATTGGCTTGGCTGCATCAGCCAGGCATGGCAACCCCACTGGAAACCTGTACATTTTGGATTTTGCCTTTTTCGTATTTGCACAGTTGGTTAGTAGTTCACACATAACAATCCTAATTAAGCCAGCTATCCTGTGCAAGTAACTTTGAGTAACTGGTTTTGTAGTCTCTATTTATCTAGTCATTTTGTTTGTTTGTTTGCTTTCTTCATGAATGTTCTCTTCTGTTCATCAGTCTATTTAGGCAGAATGGAACAAGGCAGAATGTATTGAGAATGGCAGGGAGAAGGGGCAGAAATGTATAAGGTAGTTCTTTTGTGTTATTACGTGTTGGTCCAAACAGCTATGTTTTATAACTTTATGGAAGAATGTCACTTCTATGGCTTGCTGCAGGAAGTGGGGCGAGAGGTTTTCTTTTGGTATGATTTTGACAGGACAGAGTAGCTGCGTTCTTGTGTCTACTTATCAGAATGTAAGTTGCTTCATCTCTGCCTTCAGACCTTATGTGTCTAGGGAAGGATGCTGGAAGGTTGTGCTTCACTGGAGAACCATGTTGAAGATAACTTTAAAAGACTGTTGCTTATCATGTCTATGTATGATCAAGGCAATAAAAGAAGCTGCTCATCTATTAAATGTGTTCACAGACTAATAGAATCCTTGAATCATAGAGGTAAAAGAGGCCTCATGGGCCATCAAGTCCAACCTGCTGCTCAACACAGGATCTGCAGCTAAAGCATCCCCAGCAAGTGGCTATCCAGCCCTTTTTGAAAATATCCAGAGAAGGAGACCCCACCACCTCTCTAGGCAATTGGTTCCATCACTGAACAGCTCTTACTGTCAAGAAGTTCCTTCTAATGTTCGTTTGAAATCTACTCCCCTGTAATTTCAAATTATTAGACTGTGGAGCAGCAGAGAACAGGCCTGCTCTCTCCTGTCTCTGACAACTCTTGCGATATTTAAAGAGTGCCGCTATGTCATCTGTCACTCTTCTCTTCACCAAGCTGAACATTTATTTATCCATTATTTATTATATGCTCAGCTCAGCATATAATAAATGTTCAGCTCCTTCAACCTTTCCTCATAGGTTTTATTCTCCATACCTTGTATCATCCTTGCTGTTCTTCCCTGAACCTGTTCCAACTTGTCCATATGCTTTTTAAAATGAGGCACACAGAATTGAGTGCAGTACTCCAAATGAGGCCTGACCAGTAGAGAATATAGTGAGATTATTTCTCCCCTCAGTTTGAGAATCATGCTTCTATTAATGCAGGCTAAAATAGCGTTTACCTTGTTTGCTGCAGTGTAACACTGCTGGGTCTTGTTCAATTTATGATAGACAATAATCCCAAAGTGCTTTTCATGTGCAGTACTGTTGAGCAATGTATCCCCCATCATATACCTTTGCATTTGGTTATCATGGCCTAAATAAGGAATTTTGTATTTGTCTCTATGGAATTCCATTTTGTTAATTTCTCCCAAATTTTCTAGTTCTAGGTTGTTTTGAACTATATAATTCTGCATAGTCCCATCTATTCCACATTTAATCAGTTTGTTAATCTGAACATTATCAAACACTTTGCTGAAATCCAGATAAATGATACGCACAGCATTCCTGTCATCTATTAAACTAGTGACCTGATCAAAAAAAGATGTAAGATTAGTTTGGCAGGATCTGTTCCTGACAAATCCATGTTGGCTCCTGATCACTGCATTGTGATCAAGATACTTGCAGACAGACTCCTGTATAATCTGTTCTAATATCTTTTTCCTGGTATTGAGCTCAGGCTGACTTGTCTGTAGTTTCCTAAATCATCATCATCTTCTTCTTCTTTCCCTCCTTCTTCTTCTTTTGTCTTTTTTGAATAGAAAGACAGTGTGTTTGCCCTTCTCCAGTCCTTTGGCACCTCATGTATTCTCCAGAGTTTCTCAGAAATGATGGCAAGTGGTTCAGAGAGTACATCAGCAAATTCCTTCAGTACTTTGGGATGTAGTTTGTCTGCCCCTGCAGATTTAAATTTGTTTATGTTAGCTATGTGATTCCTGACTAATTCCTTATCAATCCCTGTCAATCTTGATTTGCAATCCAGATCTCTTGCCAAGATCTTTGCTAACGCATGGAAGCACACAGTTCTCTATTTGAGAAAAAAATGGAAACAAAATAGGTATTGAGTAGTTCTGCTTTTTTATTGTGATCTGTTAGCATTTTGCCATTGTTATTGGATGCAGGCCTCACTGTCTTCTTGGTCATTCTCTTGCCTCAAATGTATCTGAAAACTCCCTTTTTGTTGCTCCTTGCTTGTCTAGTCAGTCTCAGCACATTCCAGGCTTTAGCTTTCCTTCTACTATTCCTCCAGGCTTGGGCTGTACATCCGTACTCTTCCTTGGTCATTTGTCCTTCTTTCCACTCCACATACATACTCCTCCCCCCACTTTTCACTTCTTCCTCGAGTTTGCTGGGCAGCCATGTTGGCTTTTTCAGATGTTCCCATTTTTCTCCTTCTATGAGATTGTGATTGTCCTTTTTCAACTCCTTCTTCAAGAACTCCCACCCTTGTTGGGTGTCTTTTTTCTTTGGCATATCTGGCCATGGGATTCCACCCAGTTAACTTTTTAAAATCAGCGTACTTGAAATCCAAGGTCCATGTTTGACTATACTCTTCTTTGCCCTGTCCCACAATTGTGAATTCTAGCATTACATGGTCACTTTCCTCTAAACTACTGAATACTTTGATTCCAGTCACCAGCTCCTTGCTGTTGATTAAGATTAAGTCCAGGATTGCCAATCCTCTTGCTCCATCCTCTACATTTTGAAATAAGAAATTATCTGCAAGGCACATCAAGAATTTGTTGGGGAGTCCGTGCTTAGCAGAGTTAGTCTCTGTCAGCAGATATCAAGGTAACTGAAATCCCCCCATTAACTACTAATTCTTGTATCTTTGAGATTTCTGAGATTCATTTCTGAAAAGCATTATCCACTACCTCTTCCTGGTTTGGTAACCTATAGTAAATTCCTACCACAATGTTGCCATTCATTTTCCCCAAATGTTCGCAGCTGGTCCACTGTGATCACTCATGGATTTCTGTACAACTGAATTTGTCTTTGATGTATAATACTATTCCTTCTCCTCTTCTGCCACATCTATTCTTTTTTGAGTAAGTTGTACCTTTCAAATGTCACATTCCAAACATGGGATTCATCCCACCAGGTCTCCATGATGCCTACAAAGTCATATTTACCTTCCTGTACTAGGACGTCAAGCTCATCTTGTTTGTATCTCTTACTCTGTGTTTTAGGAAATTTGAAGCTTTGTTTGTTCTCACCTCTTAATTTAGTCATTTTTTCTGTGGATCACATTCTCTCCCTCAGCTTCTTCTCTAGAATTCACATCCTTGTGTTTAGAGTTCGTGTTTGGGCTGATGTTTGGCTATCATTGCCCCCCAAGGATTTAGTTTAAAGCCCTCTTGATCAGACGTGTCATGCTACTACCAAAAATTCTTTCCAGTCTTTGTGAGATGCAGCCCATTTGTAGTGAATAATCCTCCGTCTAAGAAGTGAAGACTATAATCCTAGATGCCAAACCTCTCCCATTTTCATTTATTTATTAAGGAAGTATACACGGTCAGAGAGATACTCCACAGGACTGCTCTATTAAACAGATTTTTTTAGTCTGCTATTTAGTGTGTTCTAAAAAAGCCCCAACTTATTTATGGAACTAAGATATGGAAATATCTAATGTTCCTTCAGGTGAACTCTGCTAAAAGGCCCATAGGCATGAATTGTCATAATGTCAGATGACAGTAGATGTCCTTGTAATTATTCTGTTCCCTGTGTTATCTTCGTGAGGTGCATAGTTTTTAAGATTTTTATCTTCAAGGCTCCATACCAACATCCTTATCAAAATTTGAGATGTTATAAACTTTTAATCCTAAAGGTAATTCAAAGGAAATGTGGACTCAGTCATTGAACTGTAAGCAAATGGCATTGTTTTACTTATGTTTGCCCTTATAGTTACACAGTTACTTGCTTACAGAATTTCACTCGAAGCCTGATTTTCAGTTTATTATATTGCATTATGAAGATACATGCACATATTTTTGGTTGCTAGACTGATTAAATTCATCAGTGATGTTTTTAGTGTTTCGGTTTTGTATCTCTGGATAGAATTGTCATATAATTTGTTCCTTGTGAGTTTCGCAGCATGAAGACTAGTATCCTCTGCTTTCAACTTTATACTGTTAATAAAGAAAGAAGCCATAGTCTTCTTTCAGGCCGTGGTAGGAAAAACTTCATGCAGACATTCTGTATCCTTAGACACAGCAGAAAAAGTAAAGTTTAGGAGAAATATAAAAAAATTTTCTCTGTTATAGTATATGATTATATAATATACTATTTTGTAATATATAATCTAAAATATATCTTGTATATTGTATAATATACGAGGTATATATTTTGTATTATATGTACACTATATTATACAATGGGGAATTAGGATAGAATTCATGCAAACTAATACTAAATAACTACCAAAGGATTTTAAAGATTTAATTCCTGTACTAAATATTATTTCTCTCAAAACTTATTGTTAGAACCTGGAAATATCATAACATCTGTGCCAGCTGTAAATGGCAAATCTGAAAGCAGTGACAGTGGAGCAGAATCAGAGGAAGAACCACACCAAGAAGAAATAACAGAATTACAACAGAGTGGAAAAGGTAAAGATTTCTGAATTGCACCTACCTTTCACTGACATGGATACATAATGTGAGCAAATTACAGTATTTTCTTGCTGTTGCTTTATTATATATAACCCAGGCTTTCTGCTTGTATGAGTAGGACTTGAACTGCTCAAGCAGTGACTAGCTATTTTTCTTGCTAATAAAAGTTGCAGTGTTCCAGGTTCTTTATGCATTCCCCTTATCCCAGTCAACAAAGAAAGGAGATGTTCTACAAACCTCAGCACAGAGGGAAATGGACCTATTCTGGGCTAGGCATTGGTGACGGTAACACCGTGCTGAGAAAAAGCCTTCTTTATACAGTTTAATCTTTTTGAGACCATACTTCCCTTAAGTTCAGTAGAACTCCTAGTAGTTACCTATATGATTATCCCAGTGGTTCTTTTTCAAGGGATATTTCAAACCATCTGTTTGCATATCTAATATGAAATTTTCAGTTCAGTAGATGAATTTTTAAAGAAATAAACTGAGCTGAAGTACAAAAGCCAATGTTTAATATATATCATATTTTATATCTTGCCTTTCTTCCAGTACAGGTCCCAAAGTAGTATTTCTGAACTAAATACTAAGCATATCTGTGGAAAAATAAAAAAAAATCAGTGACAAAAAGTAGCATATTCTGTAGTGTCTTTGTTTTTTAAAATTGATAGTCTTTTGATTTTACAGAAGGTGAGAGCATGGAACAGGACTCTACCACTGATAAGGAGCTTGGCAAAGTTGTTGCCAATGGTTGCTGTGATGATGTGCCTGATGTTGATGTGCACAGTGGCATACAAACTAAATCTGCTCTGAATGGTATAAATGTGGAGGAAGAGATAAAGAAGAGGGAAAAACATTTGGAACTACCTATCAAATCTAATTTCAGTTCTCCTTATCAAGGTAATCTTATTATTTAAATTTCCCTCACTGTTTGATAGGCAAGTTTTGATTGTCAGCTTAGATAGAAAGACTGTATCAAGTTCTGATTGCATACTTTTCTGTGTCTAACTTGCATGTCATATATTGTTTCCTGTAATTCATGTGTTTGTTGCATGTGGTGGTAAGATATTGTAAATTCCTTTTGGGAGGGCAGAAGATGAAGTGTTCAGGGATCACAAAAACATCCTGGCAGGTCCCCGAGAGATGGACTTTCCTTGTCCCTGCTATAAGGAGTCAAAGTATGAAACCTTGTTTTGTGTGTGTGTGTGTGTGTGTGTGGAGAGAGAGAGAGAGAGAGAGAGAGAGAGTGAGTGAGTGAGTGAGCGCAGGCGGTGGGCAAAGGCTTCACATTCCCTTCCCTCCCACCAAAAATCATTGGAATGACTATATGTATATTAAAATATATCTCACCCTATATCCAAAGAACTCAGGGTGACTTACAGTGAAATCAATTTGAAATAAAGAGTAAATAATAGTTTTAAAAGATTATAAATAGTTTATTGGTTAAAACCATTTAAAATAGTACAGCCATAAGACATGTACATCCTAGATAAAATTGCTTAGGCTGAAGGGCTTTAATAAAAACCCAGGTTTTGACTTGGTGCCAGAATGATCCCAGTGTTGGTGGCAATCATGCCTCCAAGGGGAGGGAATTCCACAGCTGGAGTGGCACCTCAGAGAAGGCCTTCTCCTATGTTCTTCTGCAATGTATTTCTCCTCGTCAGATACAGAGGAGGTAGAGCTCAGTTCTTGGGAAGGCATACATCAAGGGAAATGCTTCTCAAGGATCCATATAACTGCAATATAACTGTACCAGCTATCATTTTTCACCAAAAACTGTCATTCTTCAATGCCTTTCTGTATATTATTGTTGGAACCAGATACATGCGTGTAATTGGACTGGTCCCCAAACATTCTTCCACCTCTCCTCCCCATGACAGCCCCTTCAATTCCTTGTAGAGAGTCAAGGGATTTGTTTACTAGGATAAACTATTGCAGAGCTTTCCAGACTTTTCATGTTGGCGACACACTTTTTTGACATGCAGCATTTCGCAACACAGTAATTCAGTTTTACTAGCAAACTGGAGGTACCCAGAGGCGTATCTAGGGTGGGGTAAGACAGCCCACCCTTGGTCCTAACTTGCTACTGTTGCCCTCCTAGGAAAGGCCCCAGCGAGAGCAGTAGCAGGGGAAAGGCAGACCCCTCCCACCTGGTCTTTGCCTGCTGTCATCGTTCTTGCTGGGGAAAGAGGGGGTGATCTTTCTCAGTTGGGGAGGTGACACATTAATGTGTCACAACACACCATTTGGAAAGCCCTGAACTATTGTATAGTACAAGGTGGAGTGGATCTCCCAAAACTAGGTGGTGGCATCTTCTCCAGTGACAGCTATTCCATCCACAGAAGGCAGATTTCTGAATTCAGTCCATTAATTCTTTTGCTCAAAGTTGTAGGGCAAAACTTATCTTAAATAAATGTGTTAAAATACTGTTTTATTGCCAATGGATTATGCTCAACTGTGGAGGGTTAATCCACAAGCTGTTATCTAAACCACTTAGAAAAGGTTGGTTTTTTTTTTTAAAAAAAAAGACATTAAGCTAATGAAAAAAAATCTGATAATTTGCACTGGTTTTAGTTTGTGATGAACTGTTGGTACGTAGATACTTTATTTTTAAGTCACTGTTTTATTCTTAACCAAATTGGCCAACTTGTACTTAAATGGTTGGTTAGGTACTGACCTGAAGGAAGATACCACTGAAGAGGTCTCTGGAATTCAACACTTGACAAGTGATTCAGATAGTGAAGTATACTGTGACTCTATGGAGCAGTTTGGACAAGAAGAGGTAGAGTTTGTGATATTTTCTAAATTAAGTGGAAAAACTAAGATAAACTTTTGAGTTGCTGTTGGGTGCCTTCAGGTTGTTTCCAGCTTGCAACAACCCTAACCCTAACCCTGTCATGGGGTTTTCTTGGCAAGATTTGTTTAGAAGCAGTTTGCCTTTGCCTTCCTTTGACGCCGAGAGAGTGTGGCTTGCCCAAGGTCACCGTGTGAGTTCCCATGGCTGAGTAGCGATTTGAGCCCTGGTCTAAACAGGATTTATTCCCATGAACAACAGCCCTCCTATGTTGCATGGCAGACTGATGAAACCAGTTTCAAAAACTGATTTTGATATGGCATAAAGACAGATGTTTAGAGCCAAAGCGTTGCCTGAAAAAGCTTATAATTTGGGGGATCACATTAGAGAAAAGGCGTTTAGTTCTTTCTTTCCTTGCTGTAGTTCTGATATAAAATAACTCATTTGTTTGTACCATTATATATATATGTATGTATGTATAATATCCCATGCATGGTGAAGGATGGGGGAAGGAAAACTATGTTTACTGGAAAATTATTGGTTCCAGATATAATAGATGCTTCTTTTAACTTGTAGGTGTTGGAAACCAATACATCAACAAAAGAATTTTCAAAACATCCATTCCATTTCTCAGAAGTAGATCAAAGTCTGCTAGAAACATCTGGTTTTCTAGATCTTGGAAACTACAAGGTAGAAGGTATAAATGCAGCTGCAGTTGAAGGAAAGGGTGAAGTCAAGTGTGGTGGTGAAGATGGCAAGACAAGTGACGGAGGGCCTCACAAAGAAAAAAAGTGGCGAAAAGATTGACTTCTATGGAATCAGAAGAGGCCGAGGTACTGTTGGAATGTTTCCTCTGCTACCTCTTCCTGTCTAGATAAAGCATTCTTACATTTTCTGTAACTTATGGAATCCCAGACTCTGTAGTTTCACACCGTGTATTTATTTCTAAAGGTGTTTTATTTTTCCTCATTCACTTAGGACACAGAATGCACCCTTTGGGAGATGGCGCCCAAGGTGGGCAGATGGGCAGTGGAGGAGATGGAGAACGATGGGGTTCAGACAGAGGGCCAAGGAGCAGCCTCAATGAACAAATCGCAATAGTACTTATACGATTACAAGAAGATATGCAGAATGTCCTACAGAGGCTACATGCACTTGAGACATTGACAACTTCACAGGTAAAACATCCCACATTAGTATCCTAGAAAGAGAAATGGCCATACCTCAGGGCTAGAATAGATATTTTGCATAGAGAAGGATGAATCTGTGGTATTATCAGGTAGGACTAGGAATGATGCTACTATGAAGCCCTAGGGAACTATGCAGCTAGATAAAACATGAACTAGATGGATCTAGGCCACTTCGTGTATTTTTAAAATTAATCTTTATTTTTAAAAGCTTGTTTAGCTACAATTTCCTCCAAGATCTTAGCAGAATTTATTCATATCAATACAGATGATTTTTGAAATATATGTAAGGATTAATTGCTCTAATTCAAAGGAAGACTACCTGAACTACCAGATAAAAGTAGTGCACTGTGCATTTTATTTTTTTTCATTAAAGGAAAATAACCTATAGGTAGGCAAAATCACATGTGAAATTTCCAAAACTGCTGTACTTTATTGGAAATATTTCAAAGGTTCAAACCAGTTGGGAATTGATTGGAACATGGAAGAACATTTCTGGAAATAGTAATGAGTATTGAAGCCCAAGTGTTAAGTCTCATCAGGCATAGACCCACTGAGTGAATGGTGTTTGATAAATGGAGTTAGCCATAAAAATTGTTATGGAGAAGTCTGAAGATGTGTGAGAAGGAGAACAAAGGTGGAAGGCATGGAAGGTGGCAGGAAAGTTTATCTTACATGTCATATTGTTAATGAATGCAAGGAAAAAATGTTATACTTTTCAATATCTCAGAAACCATACTGGGAACATAATATAAAACCACAAGCATACATTTTAAATAGCCTATTTATAAATATCTATTATCCTCTTGTTTTGTTGAACTTGGTTTATACTTGCAGGCAAGAACTGCAACCCTCCATTCAAACGAACAGCAAGCTTCACCCATTAAGGTAAGATTCCATTTACTTTTAAATGAAAACTAAAACAATTTAATTTTAAAATGGTGGGCTTTAAAAGTTAGACTGTGCTTGGATCTTTAGATGATGGTAGATTTTTTTTTGTCATCCTTAATTATTCCATGGCAGCATTTTAAATGCTACTTTAAACTTCTGCTAAATGAACTCTTGTGTGTGTTTCCTTACTACCGTGGAGAATTCCAAAGATGCTATACAAGTATTCAAGAACATAATTCAACTGCTGCAACAAAAATGTTACAGTCCTCTCCTAACTTCCTCTTTTTAATGAAAAGGAAGTTGAAACTGTAAGAAGCTACAGAGAACAATCCTATGCATGCTTACTTGGAAGTAACTCTCAGTGTATCCATTGGAATTTCCCTGAAAAGTGTCCATAGAACTGCTACCTTTCAGTGTTTCTCTTAACATTCACAAGTTTGCAGAAGAAAACAAATTCCAAGTGATGGAGCACCCAAAGATGATAATGCCATTCAGTGTTAGTTCAGTCTTGTATGTTTGTATAAAGACAACCTTCTTAAACTCTTGAGAAATTATAACATGTATAAGAATGCACATTTTGGATCACTTGAGTTCACAGTAAACTATCTACGGTTCCTAATCTGCATTAACCTTTTCCTATGGCATTTGCTAACATTTTATATGACTGACATCCCCCTTGGATGGGCAGAGAGGGCAGAAGTACCTGGGAATGATTGGCTGACTGACATTTATTCATTTATTTTTGGTGTTTAGAGACCATCATGGTGGCCCTTTGAGATTTCTCCCAGTACTTTAGCCTTTGCAATTTTATGGCCCTTTGTTGCCCAGTGGCTGGTGCATGTATATCTTCAAAGGAGAAGAAGGTAAGACTTGGTATATGCAGATGCATGTATTTTAGTCTGAGACAAGATGGATAGAGAAAACTCAGAGTGACTTATATATTATCCCCCTGTTTTTCTTCTATTGTAGTAATACTTTACTGTGCTTTGAGATTTTTCTCTGGTTTCAATCATATTTGCTGGTAGGTTGTATTACTCCACTGTCAGAATGACAACAGTTATTAATGTGAAATGTTTACAAAATTTCTTAATTTTGTACATCTTTTCTGAGGTGTACTTCAACCCATTTTTTTGCTACAAATTTTTACTTTTACAACCAGAATGGTCTGGTAACAAAGTTATAGATGTTGATATTTTTTTAGAAGTTCTCTAAGCCAAGCCTAGGCTTGTTGTCTTTTAAGACAGTGGGATACATTAGCACTCAGGAGCACTTATGTATATCTGTTGAATATGTAGGCAGTTCACTCCGAGATCATTCTGAAGAAACTTGTAAAGCAGCCTTATTATTCTAATATTAAAATGGATTAAAATGAAGAAAGAAATGGCATTAATCAAGTACAGTATCTAATTTTAAAATCGTTATATTAGTTTATTTTAAAATTTGAAGAAAAAGAAATTATAATGTATCTAATCCTGTTTTTTTTTTTTTTGGAATGCATGAAAATGATCTAAATTGGTAAAATGCTTCTTTTTCTTCCAGAAAACAGAACTGAGGGCTCAATTCCACATTTTAATTACGGACTACTAATATTGGGAGACTCTGGAAACCTATAAGAACTTCAGGCTCTGGGACAGCTAAATCTTCCATCAATTCTTTTGCTTTTCCCTTTGAACTTCCTGAAATAACATATTGGAATAACCCATTTTTCTGAGATCACAGAATAAACACAGCTATCCCACTGAGTATTTACATGAACCTTAAATTAATTTGTTTTGGAATGTCCTTTATGGGTAATCACTGTGTAGAACTGAAGGATCTTATTGTAGCTCCTGAGAGCAGTTCAGTCTAACTTTACAAAGAAAGCAAGCTCCTCGAATGAATACAAAAAAAAGGTAAACTGTTTCTTCCCCACAACATATTTTGTACTCTCACTAAAGTCTTTCCAGACAGCAAAGAAAACGCACAATAGGCAGTTGAAGCTATAATTCTAGAGGAATCAAAGTAACTGGATTTTACAGTAGCACTTAACAGCCTAGCTCTGGCAAATTTAATTTATAATTGCTGCTATAAAAGATGAGGTAACCTTTTAGTAAACAAAATAAAATGTTTGAGACTGTGGATTGTACTTTGCATGAGTACCATCCCCACCATGTATATATATTTTTTAAAAGCTTAGTAACCCAATGTCTCCTCATATTAAGACAGCTGACTGAATTTGAATATGGCATTATATACACACTGAATAACCCAACACAGAAATGACCCTGCAGCCGTAAGCCATATTGAAATCACGACTTTAATGTACAGTAACATTCTTAGTCTATTGATTTCAGTGACCTAAGTATATCTGGATTGCATCAAGAGGCAAGGGTATATTTAGTGAAAATACTTTCTTTATAAAAGTAACTTCAGTTTTAGCTGAGTTGTATAATACTCAAGGTGCTGAACACATGCTAAGACTAGCAACTATTTGTCTCAGTATATTTGCAGAAATAATCTTTTGCAAATGGGCTGTGCTTACAGCCCATTGCAAAAGGTTACTGCTAAGAAGCCCTCCATTTAGTCCCTGTAGATACATGAACAGTGCTTCACGTATGCTACTGTTGTGGCATAGAGCACAGAAATGGGTAACGCCAAGAAACTGGAGATTGACAAACATCTGGTTCTCATGAGGGCTGTAAATCTGTGTCCACGCTGTACTAATTTATATAGCAGGTGGGCTCAGTTGATAAATTGTTCTTCCATTAAAAAAATCTCCTGTTGATGTCACTGAGAGGATTAGGCAAGAGCATTTTTCCCTGACATGGTTCTATATGGAGGTTTTTGTTTTTTTGTAAAAGTCAAGTGTCCAATACTGGAAACTCCCATGTGTCTGAAGTGGTACAGTTCAGGCACTGGTTCAATCTTTAAGAGAAGGGAAGCTCAGTGTTCGTCTGAGGCCAGGTAGCTGCTTGCTGTTCACATAACAGCTGATCAGCACTCTCAGCTTGGACTACTGTGTATGTATATATGGGCACTTCCATCAGATTCTGTGAAACAGCAGCTGGCACACAGTCTTCTACTGTTTACAGTTTGCTGGATCCAGTTCATTCTTTTAAAAACTTAAGAGTGACACTTTAAAAAAATCTGTTTGTATAATTTGTTTGATAAAAATGTCTTATCCCCCTATATCTTATCTCTGCATCCCTTTAAAGACAATTTTAGCATTGTCACTTTATTTGAATAACAGCCTGTTAGTCACAGGATCTCTGAATATATGACTGGGTAATCAAATAATAGCCAACATTATGTGATGTTATAAATTCAAACATAAGTGATTGCTTCTCATTTGCTATGATGAAAAGAAAAATTGCAGATCTGAAAATAGTGCCACACTACTGAAACTGTGTGCTTCTCCTCAATGTATCTAATACGTCAGTTGAGCTTGTTTGGAGTACATGATTTCAGGATTGTGACATATTTTGGACTATATAATTCTTTAGACGGATAAGAAGCTCATGATCTTAAAGTTTGAAAAGCACCTTCATATCTGTTATATGCTGTATAAATAATGTACTTATGGGATTTAAGTTTCTGCTTTATTTAATAGAACTGATTTAAAAGTTCAGTTTTAAAGGTTAGCTCATCTTAATTTACTGTAAATAACATTTATCAAATAAAGGATAACAGGAGTATATTGTCTGGGGATATTTACAAGTGTTTTATGACTGGATGTAATGTTGAAACTTTCAGAAATATGGCAAGGTTCACTAAACTGTAATAGCTGAGGTGTGCAGCAACAGAAATATGTAGGATAAGATTAATCAGAGAACCTTTATTCTGTTCTCATGAAAGAAGGCGAGCAGCATTAGGTGGAATTTTATTAAATGGGGGTCCATCTGCAAGATCCCACTCTGCCTAAAGAAGGCTCTAGAACGAAAGTGTGGAGGAGGAGAAAGAAGTTGTGCAGAAGCAAGGTTTCATCTCTGACAATGGCTGAAGGCTAAGACCTGTTTGTAGCTTAGTGGTCCCTGAAGAGATAATTGTGTCATCAGGTAGTCTGATATTTCATTCCCTAACCTGCTCTTCTTGTTCTTTAAGCCATTACTTCTGAAGATTTAGATCTGTAACAACAAGCAGCTCAAAAGCCTCTCCTTATACCTCACTTCATTGTTCAATGGTAATTTAGGACAAGCCTGTAAGCATATTGCAGATCACAAGTGCTCCTGGCGAGGACATTCTGCAATTGTTTATTTTTCTCTGAGGTTCAGTAAATTACTCCTCAGACATTTTGGGGAATGGAACACAGTTACATTCTCCTACTTCATGTAGGCAACAGTAACTGCTGGATTCTGGCTAGAGGTAAAGAACCGTCATTGTATTGGTCAAGCAGCCCATGTCATGATTGCTAGTCTACCACTAAAATTATGAACACAGCACTTGCCATTTCCACACTAGACTGTTACAGTGCTATTCCACTTTCAACATCCTATGGAATCCTGGGGTTTGCAGTTTAGGGAAGGGCCTCAGGATTCCATAGGATGTTGAAAGTGGAATAACAACACTATAACACTCTATTGCAAAAATGGCCACTGTCATGATAAGGAAAAATGTAGAGGGCCTCGTCAAGCAGGAATGGCAAGTTCAACAAGAGGAAGGGCAAACAACATTGCAGTGACTAACTAGATGAG
This sequence comes from Iguana delicatissima, assembly GCA_948472985.1. Taxonomy (NCBI): domain Eukaryota; kingdom Metazoa; phylum Chordata; class Lepidosauria; order Squamata; family Iguanidae; genus Iguana; species Iguana delicatissima. The sequence continues at coordinate 309,641 of CAOKZL010000483.1, forward strand.
TTAATGTAGTAAAACTTCTCATGTGCAAATAATGAAGTACAAATTCAAAACAGATGCCAGTGATATGTGATTGGAAGCATATGCTGACCAATAGCCAGACCAATCTGGCCTGAAAAGGGGTAAGATGAAGAACTGTAGCAATTTTTGGAGCAAGTTACAGCCATTCAAATTTTCTCATGATTACTTTGTAATGGTTTATTTATGAAAGCAGAAAAAAAATTAAAAAGGCATTAATTTCCATTTAAAACATCTCTCTATATCAAGGGAACAGCCAAGTCTGGAACAAAATTATTAGCTAGATGTCATCTGTAAGAGAGCCACCATGGTGTAATGGTTTGAGCATTGGACTATGACCCTGGATACCAGGGTTCAGTTCCTCGCTTGGCCATGGAAACCCACTGGGTGACCATGAGTGCATCATTCACTCTCAGCCCCAGAAAACCTCATGATACATTCATATTAGGGTCACCATAAGTTGGAAGCAACTTGAAGGCACACAACAAATCATCTGTATTACTTAGCAGAAGGCTGCAAGCTATGTCTTAGAAGATTTTTATTTAAATGTTTAAAATACATAATCATGTTTAATTCTATAGTTACTAAAACTTCTTCTGATATCCTTTATTTCACTAAATTAGAAATCTGTAGACTTAAATGTACACTTGTTGATTCTCATTTCAATTACGCTGTTTATCTGACTTACAGAATAACCAAACGACCGCTTTTCAGTATTTAAAACTGTTGCATCCAGAAACTAAAGTAGGACAGTTAAAACTTACTTGAATTGGGGAGGGTGTTTTCGTAAATAACTGGGGTGAAGACAGTAGACACTGGCAATAATATTAGACCATGAAGAACACTGATAGTTTAGCAGCAGAACAGGCAGCCTGTAAATTACCTGAAGTCCCTGAAAACCTTTGTGTCCTAAAAGGACTGGCACATAAAGGAGAAGCTGGGCTGCGCTGGAAATGTAGATGTTTGTTTTTGTCACATGTGTGTCATCAAAGTGGCCTGAAAATCAGTTTCAAATAGATTCTAACACAAAACTCCATTTGTAATGTGACTGATATGAAACACATGCACGTAAACACATTTACAGTACTAGTTATGCCTGTAATGACAGCCCCTCTCCCACAATTAGAAATACACTCTAGCAGCGGAAAACAATTTTGTTAGTGAGTCATACCACCATTACGTATGTAAGATTTACATAAAGTGCAGTAGTAACTAGAATAAAAGTACAATCAGAAGCTGTTTGGAACTAAACATTTCAACACAGCTGAATGAACTAAAAGCAGACCAGATTTTAAAAACATAATGGTTAGAAAATAAGAAGTAAACCAATGGAAGGAAGTTTTATGAATGTGCAACCCACTGAAAAGTTCCATTGTCTTGATACTACAAGCTAAATCCAGACACGGTTAGATGCTGGGCATTATTCCTAGCTTCAAAATAGGAAGTGTCAGTCTCATCATCTGGCTGGGGTATGAAGGGCATGGCTTGATTATGCAGATTATCCCAGTCTATACCATGAAAGAGAGGGTGATGTTTCAGCTCTAGGGAAAAAGTTTAAATAAACATTTAAGATTTCTTCCTGCAAAAGCTTCATACTTTCTAGATTCTTCAACTTGATTGTGGATGTATTCTCCTCCTAAATTCTGAACAAGCAGTTATACAATCTGTCTCAAGATTAAAGGTTGAAATAGATGGTAGCAGTTATAGTTTGTTTACTCCCTATGTTTCAAATAATGATTTAATAAACCTTTTTTCTCTTGTTAAACTTCTGTTTTTAGAGCAGTTGTGTAAGGCAGCGTTTTCATTCCCAGGCCTTTGATGTCAGTCCTCGTCCTCTTCCTTCCACCCATTATGAAACTGTCATCATGGAGTAATTCCACAATGTGTGAATTCAGTGAGCAAATTTAGTGTAAGGCAGTTCAGTGATCCAGTAGAGGAATAGTGGTTAAAGTGTCAATAATTAAAATTAGAGGCAAAAAATATTGTGGTGTAGCAGGTAGAAAGAGAGACAATGGACAAAGAAAGCCTGGACACAAATGGCTGCTCAACCATAGAGCCCAGTCAGTGTGGCCTTTGACAATAAGACTATCTCGTAGGATTGCCATTATGATCAAAGTGAGAGGAGAACCACATACACTTTCCTGAACTCCCTGGAGTAAGAAATGAGGCCAACTCTTTGATTAGATTTTTATTGTCTTGTGGTTTGTGACCATCTTCAAGCACTGATGGGCTGGAGTAACTATTTTTCAAAGAGCAGAGCAATTCTACTTGAGGTGATGGAAAAGACCCAAAGATTTAAAGAATCAATCTGTGGAAACCCCACTGGCCTCATACCAAGCGGGTTGGAGAAATAGTGGTATTTTTGTCCCAATTTGGTTCCTGAAGCTACCTGACATAAAGAGCCTTACTGCCGGGAGAGGTGTGGACTCTCCTTTACTCACCACTCATTCTGATTGCCCCATGTTGGTGGCACTGCCTGCTTCGAAGGTGGGTTTTTGGAGTCACTTTCAGTGGTTCCACTAGTGCAGCAACCATAAACACGAAATCCAATGTTTACAATGTGGTAAATATGGCTTGTAAGATAGCAAACACTCAACAGGATGCTGGCTATTGTTTGTTAATGCTACAATTCCCATGATCCTCCACTGGGAGCTATAAGCTTACGGCTTGTTTTGTTTTTCAGGGTTCTAAGATTGGGCCTCTCTTTATGCTTTAGAATGGGGGGAGATCCCTTCAGGGACTATCAGATTGCACCCAAAAATATTTTAAGCTGTTGGCTTCTCAACTGCTAAATGATCATCATTAACTGCAATAAGACAGTTAAATCTTGACAAAAATAGATACTAACCCTTGAGTCCAGCTCGTCTGCTGCTTTCAATGGTTAAAAGGATATCTATTGCATTCTGAGCATTATCTGACAATTTCTCTTCACCTTCAGGCCATGGAATATCTAGAACATGTGTACATAGTCAATACATTGATATTTGATACTAGATAAACAACATTTGAACTTGTACTTTTGTCAAAACAGGCAATTACCTCTTTTCAGAATATTCTGGAATACTTGTTGTGCTGTTTCATCATTGAATGGTGGGATTCCGGTTAAAAACTCAAACAGACAAACTCCAAGTGCCCACCAGTCAACTGCATGACCTGAGGTGAGGAGTACAGTACATACATATGAATGGCCACAAGAAGTCAATCCAATTGTATGTCTAGGAATGCCAAAAACAAGATATTCAGTAACTAAAGGCAAAGTAGTAGTTTTCTAAACACTGTGGCCTAAATCCTGTTGGGTAGTCTCAATTAGATTGGATTTACTATGCACTGACTCAACAATAGATCCAATAGGTCTCCCTTACTTGGAACTAACCAACAGGATTCCAGATTGTACCTTTTCTTTAATGATGTTTCTCCTAAATTAATACCTATCTACATGTTCCATGGCAGAAAACAAAGTAAAGTTAGTCATCTCCAACACACAAATGTGTAGCCCCTGGACCCAACACAGTTGCTCACTTCATTATATAGCCTCACAGTCAAAACTTCAGAGATAATAAGGATTTTATATTTAACCCCTTAACAATGCAAAGGCTAGTGTGGTCTTTTAAAAAAAATCTTGCATGTATCTGCTCTAGTTTAGACTCCAGTGAGAAGCCTGAACTAAACATTGTTTCCAATGCACTAACAAAGTACAGTTCTTCCTCTTATTTGCTCAACAGCTGTCAGGTCAGCCAAGTCAATCCCTGTGAAACAAGTGCAGGCAAAGCTGAAGCAAGCAAAGCTGTTGAGGCACCACATCCCATTAAGCAGCATGCATCTTGCAGCTGCTGTGCTGCTAAAGCGCCAACCAGTCCATTATACTGAGAACAAAGGATGCACTTGCTGTGAGAACTTCCTTCTACTGCAGATGCAGTTACATATTCAAGTTTTAGAGGACTGGTTCAGACAATGATTCCCTTCTCATTTGAGTGGGGTCAGCTGTCTCACCTCCTTTGTGTGCAAATACATACATGTGACGAACTGAGCAATCACAGGTATCATCTAGCAGTAACTTCAGTAAAAGCAGAAGTTGCTGCCAGCAATTATTTGGTTCACACAATACATATGTATAACTCTTAATGGAGGTTAGGGTCAGATCTACTTACATGATGAAGAAACAAAGTCTGAACCAGACCATCCATTTCATTTAGACAGTTCCCCTAAAATACCTTGAAAGGCTGTTCTTATAGATCTATTTACTTCTTGGTGTCTAACAAAATTACATTCAGCAATCAGTTAAGGAAATAGTATTTCACTGCTTTCAAAACAACTTGGATGTTTTTCTTTAAATGGTTTTCATATCTGATCAAATTTTGAAATAATTCTGGCCAAAATCTTCCAAGCCAAGCTTGGGGATTTAAAGTGCAACACATAGTTTTTATAAAACTACAGTTCCCCAGCTTCTGCTTTGAGCAGTGCAATTACACTTTGTTCTTCGCGGTACTATAAGCAAACTTACCAATGGTTTGAATTCCTGTGTGTGAAAAAAAAATTAGGTAAAGACTGTAGTGTGTCCACATAAAATTTTACCACATTACACAGAATTATTAAATGCTAATAATTTAAGGGAGGCTTCCGAGACATGTTCACCATTAAGTGACAGTTTTCTAAATACAAATATCCAAACTATTTTGCTAAATTGTGTTCAATACAAAACTAAGATGTACTTTCAGCTAAACATTTTAAACACAGGAAAAGAAATATAATTAATATCAAATTTACAAAACAAGCAACAATATTTAATTTCCTCTGTCACACAGCCCCAACTATCTCTTTCCTTTTCATAAGGCCCATATGTCCTAATTCCTTCAGGGAAACAACAAATTTAGGGACATTTCTAATAAGCAGTGGAGCAACAGAAATGCAACAAAATGAAAGGAAAGGAAAAACCCCTTTAACTATACAAATATGAGTGTGTCTCCAGCAACAAGTGTAATATAAATGCGGTTGACTTAAATGGAACCAAGACTGATAGAACATGTGTAACAGAATGATGATATTCTCCACGATAAAGCTTACCATGAGTCTTTGCTAAGAGCAGTTCAGGTGCCAAGTAGTCAGGAGTTCCTAAAATGCGTTCTCCATCTACTGGAGCAGCTCCTCTTCGGACACTCTTTGGCGTCCTGTAGGGTGTATCAGCATTTCCCTGAGGAGTCTGTTGTCAAGAATAAATGTCAAAAGTATCAAAGTGATAATTTACCCTTTTAAACTACTTGAAGGTTCACACAGTGAGTTACAGAGCTGAAAAACAGTGTATTCAACCAATGAAATACTTTCTGCGCCTAGCACTACCAACACTCAAATGATTTCAAAACATTAATTCCTACTTTATTCCCATTCAGACTTCTCAACTGCTTATCTCCTATGCCAAGATGTCTGCATATAACAAATGCCTCCCTTAAATGCTGCTATTTTAGGTATATACTATGTAGTTAAATGCTTATCTCCTCTTCCTGCCTGAAAGTTGTGAGAAGTGTTGAACTTCAGCTTCCAAGTCTATCAGGGTCTGTTTTCTAAACGTATATGCTACATAATCGAATGTCACTTTTGCGCTCCTGCCACATATACATGTGATACTGTATGCATAAGGATACATGCAATTTCCTGCCCAAAACACATGCCCATATTTTGTAGTAATTAAAAAAACCCAGCTGTCTTAATCTGCTATAGCACCAAAAAAGAAAAACATGGAATGAGGGAAAGGAATCTAGCAGCACCTTTAAGTCTACAGTGACCCCTCCACATTCATGAGGATTTGGGGCACAGAACCCTTGCAAAGGTGGAAAAAGCACATATAACTCCTTCTGCAATTCCCTTCCAGAGCTTCCCCCTTCCATTTCTCTGCTTCTGGCCACAGCACTCCCAGGGGGAAGAAAAAAGGCAAGGTAAAGGGCTTACCAGTGCTCTTCCCTCTGACAGAGAAGAGTGTGGCATTGAGTTCTGGTGTTCTACCTACTTTGTTGCCATCTTGAGAAAGAGATTTCCTCCCAGAGGGGAGAGAACATCTGACCAATCAGCAGCCATTACACACCAGAATTTGCAGCCATGTAGCAGAGAGGACACGCCTCCAGTAGTTGGGGGAGTCTTAGCTCACCCAAAAGGAAAATAAAAAAGTTCATTTTAAACACAAGCCTGGGGTGAGGAACGCAAACGAATGTGACGAGGAGAAGGGGGAAGGCAAGCACATGCCTTGCAAATAATCAAATTCATGAAGGTCAAACCCATTAATATGGAGGGAGGACTGTACTTAATTGTATGTTAGAATGAACTTTCATGGATTTCAGTCCACTTCCTCAGATACACTCACAGGTTTTTAAGCATGTTTAAACAGTTATGTGAGTGGGAAGTGGACTGATATCCATGGAAGCTTATGGTAATATATATACTAGTCTTAAACGTACTGCTAAATTCCTTTGTTTCTCCTTTCTCTTTTTCCCTTTTTATTTTGTAACAAGAGGATCTTAAAATGATGCTGTGTTGCAATGTACCTGGTATACTTTATAGGATGTCCCCTTTTGTGCAGGTGTAATAGTCATGGGATAAGAGCCACTGCAAGCAGAGATATCCATTCCTTCTACGGAAATCATGCTTCTGGATGACATACTGATTGCACTGCTGTAACTCCGAAAGGCAACTACATTTTTCTTGAAGAGGTTTAGTGCTTTATGTGATTCCACTGCTGACAAAGAGTGAGCATGAGTGGGTGTTTCAGTTACACTTTTTGCACTCCTGTCCTGATCATGTGGCAGTAGTTTGCTGTCCCGCAGAGGCAGCTTCTTATCACCTACTGACAAACTGTCTGGGCAGGATGGTGATGTTGCAGACCCAGCCTCTGTTTTTAGCTCCTCAAAGGTAGCATCTTTAAAACTCCTGTCTAAATGACTTTCTGCAGCAGACACTTCTGGGAGGGACAGATCTGAGTCCATGCTCATGCTTGCCAAAGGCTTCTCATCATCAATGCATAAGTAGCTGGAGTTAGTGTGGTCCTTTTTCCCATCTATTTCGCAATCTGCATCTAGATAATCCATAAGATTCTTTGCTATTAAGGGAGTGGCTCCTTTGCTGCCTCTATTTTGTTGTGTCCAACTGCAGCCTTTTGCTTGGCCATCAGCCATATGCGCCTCTTGCAAGCAACCGTCCAGTTTTAGACAACTGATTTCAGATGTTAAGCCCGTGCTTTGTTTTTCAGGATTCTCTGTGATTTTACAGCCACGTTTGTAATCCCCATTCTTTTTCTTAACAAGGATAAGTTCTTGAGAAGGGCTGATGTCAACCAACCCAAAGCATCTTTTGACACCTGGCATCTCTACCATCACTTCCTCATTCCTTTCTCTCAATGGATTGCCTGAGCTCAAAGGAGACAGGTGGCAATTAGAGGATTTTGCTGCTGCCTCCTCTCCCAGGGCAGGCTTTGCTGGACAGTGCTTTCCTTCCCATTCTTTATATTCTGAAAGACATTTTCGGACCAAGTCTTTGACATCACAAGTTCTTACAGATATTTCAGGTACATTAATGGATTTGGTTCTTCCACCAATCCTGTTTCCTGATTCACTGCTGCTAATAGGAGAGAGGGCAGACTCCAGAGCCTTTTGCTTCAAGCTTTTAGTGCCATTAACAAGCAGTAAATCTGTATTCTCAGGTGTTTCTGAAGAATCTACTTTGCCTGAGGCAGAGCAGAGCATGTCTTCTGCTTCCTGAAAATCAAATTATTTCTAAGTATTTATGAATATGATGACGCAAATTCATTAACTGTAGGTACTTATTACATTTTTCTTATCCTACCTTCAGCCCAAAGACTCCTAGTAAGACCATAAAAATTGTAACAGGATTTATTTTTAATACAGTTGAACATAAAACATGCAGCTGGTGAAAAACATTGTGCAGTTAGAGAGCTGATAGGTGTGCAGTTGGAAAACTAGGTGGGTGTAGACATTATTTTGGAGAGATAATGTTCTAGACAGAAAATTTGTAAAAGGATACGCCCACAAAAGCTCTTACAGTTTTAAAAGTATACAGGGATTATGTGGAACATTAAAAAAAGTATTTGAGTAGTACCATAATTCTTTTATCTAAAGCAGAAGGCAGAATCACATGGCTCTTCAGAACTAGTTGGACTCCAACTCCCAGCATCTCTCCCCATTACTTGAGCTGGCTAGGACTAATGGCAGTCATAGCCTAAAAACTTCTAGAAGGCTGTGTGATTCCCTCCTGATTAGAGCATACTGTATCTTACAGAGCTTTTGTACTATTGAAAGTCTGTTTTAAATCCCCCTATAATAAACAAACAGTTTTTAAAAATATAATACACACTCAACATTCAATCAGAACAGAACAACAAGAATCAGTTTTCCTTCAGTCCAAATGCTTGCTCAGACAAGCCAAGCCAAAAGGTGAGCATGACATCTTGGAAAGGCATTCCATAACAAAGGCACTATGACACAGAATGTGTTGTCTGTTGACTTGGCAGACAGTACACCACACGGCCCTGATATTGAACTGCATATCCAGAACATTTTATAGGAAAAGACACAGTCATTAAACACAGTGGGTTTCAAAGTGCATTTTCAAAACCAAGCAAATAACATGTTCAGTAAGAACCAAAATAAAACATCTATTACAACAAATGCATCATGTTGCATGTATAGTATCAAAAAATGTGAAAGAAAAAAGTAACTTTAGAGCAGATCATGTACCTGTTTTGTTGATTTTTTCCAAGCTTGGGGGAAAAAAATCAGCAAAGTAATTACACTACCTGCACTGAGTTACTTTTTTTGAGTAACAATCACCAGCATTGTTGTTACATCTCAGCATGCAATGGGGCTGGATAGGTGGTCCTGCAGCAAGTAACTCATCTTTATCATTGTACAGTTAGCCTTCCACATTTGCCATGGTTAGGGGCACAGGACCCTCACAAAAGTGGAAAAAATTGCAAATACCAAAGTGTGGTATGTGTGTATCTGTGGGAAGTAGGCTGAGGCATGGTGGGGAGAATAGGCACCCAGAATCCAACCCAGGTCAGGCAAAGGAGAGGGAAGAGGGGTGAGTTGGCAAGGTGGCCCTATACTTCCTCTCTCTTGCCCATCTCCTTTCTTGGATGTTGGAAGTGAACTGAGATTGGGTTTGTGGTGCTGAGAAATCAGGCTGCAACCTATCCTTAGCTGTCCAGGTAGTAGCTGGTGGAGGAGGAGGGAGAGGACCACCCCAGGCAGGTTTTTAAAGAGCTGTGTGGCCTGATTGGAAAGACGAAACAGGAAGGGTCCCCCAGAAAGGAAGCACCTGAAGTCTGGGGGGCGGGGCTAGGGCAACTCACAAATCCTTGAAAGTGAAATCCATAAATGTGGAAGGCTGACTGCATACTTACAGGTTACTTTATGAAGGCAACATTCTAAGCAACCTTCTGTTTCCCTACCCCAAAATGTCTCAGGCTTCTTTCTAATAATTGTGTCCCCTGGTTGCAGCAGAAGGTAGTACCACATTCAATGTGTATACAAGATGAACCTGTTTGAAAACAGCTCAATTTGCTAGTTCTGGAGATTTTGTTGTCAACCAAAAACACTTTCACCTGGTTCAGGATGTAGGGTGTGTTTGTGTTTCATTTGTGCCTATACTGGAGAAAGGACCTCTGTCATTTGAACCAGTCCTTGGAAACTGCTTGTGTTTACATGAAAGACCCACTTGACATCTGGAGAACCAAGAAATACAGTGGAAGGAAAATAAGCAAGAAAAATACATCTCTGCATCAACATCTTACAGGACTATCTTTCCTGAGGGCTGATTTTAAAAGCCTGTTTGAAATGTTTCATAGTCCCAGAGTTCATCTTTGAATCATTTATTTCTAACAAGTCAGAAGAAGTAAAGCCACTGGAGAAAGAGAGAAAGAAGCACTCCTGACCTGAACGTCTTTTTCCCACCGGGGGCTGCTGCAGCACTCTGATTCCATGCTGGACAATTGTGTGCGGGAATGGCTACTGGCACTGGAAGTCCCATACCTTTTTCTAGACTGAAGCAGAGTTGGTGTCAGGCTCCTCACTGGTATTGCAGGTGTTACACCTGAAGAACTGAAGCCTTCAGGAAAAACATGATTTTTAAAAAAATCAACACAAAGTGCAGTAGCAATTTCAGAATATATCAACTATAGTATGGAAGTTAGATCAAGGTACTGCATCAAGTGGGTATAGTGTAGCATAGCGCTCTGCCTATGCAGTTTTATGTCCTTCCCACACTCTGTTAATTGTCAAACTCTGGTAGGAGCCACTGCAGCTGCACTTGACTGATGGGAAGGGACAGAGACAACTGAGAGGAGGAAGATGCAGCTGCTCTGGGCTCATATGACAGAAGAAACAAGGCTCTACTCCCAGATGGAGAGCATCATTCTTTCTTTCCCCTTGGAACAAAGACCAGTTGCTTCTGACTTCCTTCCTTCCCCTCCATAATAGTAAGAAGCAGCCATTACCACCTCTCCTGAGGCTTGACAGCAGTGGGGAAAAGAGTTCTGGTCAGGACACAAAGGCCAAGAGGACAGTACCCTGTGCCCCATCCAAAAAGAGACACATGTGCAGGTAAGCCCCAACAAGATTCTATCCATAATACGTAACTATCAACTTGTCCCTTCTGACTAAAAAAGGATTTTCCCCCTCATTATTTCATTGCTGATGTTGTGCGCCTTCTAGTTGTTTCCAACTTATGGCAACCCTAAGGTGAACCTACTACAGGGTTTTTTGGGGGGGGCTAAGGGTATGTGACATGCCCAAGGTCTCCAGGGTCATAGTTCAATGCTCAAACCACTACACCGCACTGACCCATAGTTCCCACTAATTATTTTTATGACAGCATACTCTATGGAAAAGTAACAGTATATGTTAAGAAAGCAAAATAAGTGAAATATAGACAAAAAAATCTGGTCCTCAGGTACTATCGATGCCTTCATATTATTCCAAGGAAAAGGGGAAAAAAGCAAGGGAGAGCAGGATGAGAAAATCACTGCCTCTCTTCTCCATCCCAGACTTTTTCTCCCTAATAAAAGGGTTGTTAGGTTTTTGTCACAGACTTATGATACGTGGTTTTGCACAAAGCAGAATTTGAACTTGAATTTCTCCTGCTGAAGATCCAGCACTTGGCCAGAAAATCATATTGGCTCTAAGACCTTTTAGCTAGAGGAAATTACTATATTTGCCAGCATATAAGATGCAACAGTGTATAAAATGCACCCTATATATACTCCGTCAAACACCATATGCCGATGTGTAAGATATACTGGTGTTTAAGACATACCCCATTTTCAAACAGTGTATTTCAGGACAACAGCAAGTCTTATACACCAGCAAATACGGTAAGAGTCTCAATACACAGATAACAAGGCCTGGCCTTCAAAATATCTCTCCTGGGAAGCTCACAAAATAGAAATACATAATTATAGTAATGAAATAAGACACATTCATTAAACAGCAAAAACAACAGACACAAAAGCAGCTTTAAAACCAATCAGAGTGGGCACTGTGCAAGTTGTGCTATGGAGTTTTCAGAAATGGTGCAAACACCCCAATGGTTATTTGCCAAAACTCTCATTGGGAGAGGCATTTGCAATGAAGCTTATGGAGATTATCTTTATACAGGCCACCTCATTTGCAGATAAGCAGTTCTTTAGTCTTAAGAAAAAATACTTACACGCTCTCAGGACTTTATTTGATGTAGACGGGTAGTCTTTTTGACTTACAGATGAGGGGGAAACAAACCCTTGAGAATGCTGAGACATGTCTGCACAAATAGGACTTGGACTAGGTGTGTGCACTTTTCCTCCAACTGGAGTACGCTGTCAAGATGAGAAAAGCTTTTTCAAGGAATACATATAACCAAATATACTATAAAAGGATAAGAAATATGATTCATATTTTAGTCATAGCTTTAGCACATCTGACCCTTTTGAGCACAGAATGTCATTGTAATACTTTTTATAATTCACTTGATAGAAAGCAGGATACAAAGTGGTCACTACATAATTTTTTCATACAATGTAAAGGTTTTTTGTCTGCTCATTTAATACCATCTACTGAAGTGGAGATTTCAGTGGGCTGATGTGGGAAATTGCCCAGTTCTCCCAAAAACAAAGCAGCTCCTCAGGGAATAAAGAAGAATTAATTTTGAACAAGCTCTGGTTCAGCAACTGAGAACATAGTTTGCTTGATTCTTCTTGGAGCCATTCCATGGCACTCCCACATAAAGCAGGGGAAGTCTCCTGAAAAGAACGCTTGGATGGTGCTTTGACAACAGTAGTCAGTGTGAAAACAGTGAGCTTGATGGACCAACGATCTAGCTCAATATAAAGTAGGGGTGGGAACAGTGTGGTCCTCCAGAGATAGTTAGACTAAAGGTCCTGGATTGCCATGGCTGCTGGAAGTTGTAGTCCTTCATCATTTGGAGGTCTACCTAATTCCCACCCCAAAAACAAAAGTTGCTTTCTGTGCAAATTAATCTGAATACTTACAAAACCAAAAGAGCTGATGAGAGACAGCACTTGTCCAGGAGTACGTGAATAATCTTGCTTTGGTTTTGACATGGATGGTGTTGTGAGGATATCCATCATATTTAGCTCTGAGGAAAAATTAAGAATATTAATACCATTGAGAATATACCATTAGGAAAACTTCAAGTTTGGTTTTGGTTATTTACTCTGGACTTGCCTTGTGCCCTGTAACAGCAGCACTAACACTAGGAAGCTGGGCAAAAGCACTGATATCATAAGCCCAATTCCTGCCAATGCACATGACATTTTGTTGTGTTATTCATTCACAAGTCTTCAAATCTAATGAGTTATTGATAGTGTTCTAATAAAAAAATTATTGTCATGTTCTTCATTACATTTGATGATAGGATTGTTGCCAGTTAGTTATACAAGCACACTTTAAAAAAGGCTCCACAGCACTCATGACAGCAACCCTGTCTGCTGCTGCTAACTGTCCCTCAGAGCAATACAACACTTTCTCCTGAGTCACTCAAGGAAGTGTGGTTGGCCATATTTCCTGGAGTGACTTGACAGAAAACATTGTGTCATTCTTAAGTATGGATGAAAGCGCACAACGACTTTGCCAGTCATCACAATAAATGACAAATACAACAGGCCATTGCCTTGTTTTCCCCCCAAAAGGAACTTATTACAGATATAATAATTTGCAACACATGATCTGTAAAGTCTGCACGCTACCACTCCTCTTAGATCCCCAACAAAAAGCATCAGCCAGTTCTGCTACATTTCATTGTTAACGTCTGTTTCATTAAAAAATGGAGGTATTGCATATTTTTTTTAAAAAAGTAAATAATGCTATAGAAAGATACAGATATTATCAGAAAATACTAAAGTCTCAAGTATTACTTCACTAAATTTCACAAATGCTGTATGGGAAGCTACTTTTAATAGCTACCATCATTTCGAAATTTATCAGATGGCTTCTGTTGGAGAAATAAATCCAACGTTTCTCCAGCAATGCCAAACCAGTTGAGCTATTCTTTGGACCTAGCTTATGCTCTACACACATGAAACCCTTATTTTAAACGTATTTATAGATAAAAGAGTATATGCTATTGTAACAGTAAATATCATCATATATTTGGAAACAGCTCTCTCTCTCTCTCTCTCTCTTGACATATTTTGAGTGTGCCTTTGGTGTCTCACCTCTGTTCAGAGTGATTTTGGACAGTCCAAAGTCTGTCAGCTTAATGTGACCTTTATTAGATATCAACATGTTGTCTGGTTTCAGGTCCCTGTAGTTATAAAGAAAATGAAATAAATTTGGCATATTCATACACACACACACATACAAACACACGCGCGCACGCACACACACACACACACACATATGGACTATTGCAATACCAGGGGCAACATTAACAAAAATCACTCTACACTGTTAGGTTCCATAGTATGCAATGATTGCCCATTAATTCTGGGTGTATCTGTGCTGATTCAGTAACTCTACACACACCAGGGGCCCTTTCACACAACACAATTATGGCATCATGATTCCTCTTTAAGTGGCACAGCTCCATCTTATGGAACCACTGGATTAGCTGTTTATTGTTGTTGTGTGCCTTCAAGTCATTTCTGACTTACGATAAGCCTAAGGTGAACCTATAATGGGGCTTTCTTGGCAGAATTTGTTCAGAGGGGACTTGCCTTCTTCTGAGGTTGAGAAAGTATGACTTGCCGATGGTCACCCACTGGGTTTCTATAGCCAAGTCAGGTTTGAACCCTGGCCTTCTAGTATCGTAGTCTTACACTCAAACTACTACACCATGTTGCCTCTTTGCAGTTTTGGGAGAGGTATTTAGAATTCTTAGGCAGAGAACACTAGTGCCCCACCAGAGTACAAGCCCTAGGATTCGAAAGAAAAGAATCATGACAATTAAAGTGGAGTCGTAGTTCTGTGTTCATGCAGGGACCCTAGGTACCTCTGATAAACAATTCAGTTGGCCTGTCAACTAAATATATGTCTAGATCTCTTTGCTTCAAAGGAAGAGGCCTCTTTGTTTGATGTTAGAAACATTGCTATAGTTCCGTATGACAAACTATAATTGCAACAAATGCCCAGTTTATTTATTTTGGTGATGATTTAGTTGGTACTTCAGTGTGAGCCTTTGGTTCTTGACAGCCAGTCTGATGTATTGGTTTGTATCTTAGACTATGACTCTGGAGTCCAGGATTCAGTTCCCTGCTAGGCCATGGGAACCCAAAGGATGACCCTGGATACAACACACACTCCCAGCCAGCAGGAAACCCCTGTGATAGGTTCCCTTTAGGGCTGCCATAAGTCAGAAGTGACTTGAAGGTCCACAACAACAACAGGTTGTCTGTCTTCCTAGAAACCCAAAGTGGCTATCATCATTTTGATATAAGAGAATGCTTTTAATAAGATGGCTTCAACTCAGCTCAATAGGATTTTCTTTCCTTTGAAGGTGTTCTACTTTTAAATGTAATTCACTTGCCAGGAAAAAAAAATGCAAGTAGGATAGAAAGGAGGAGTCTCTGCCCCACAGACCAAATTTAACCATCCTGGCCTCCCTACCTGGCCCACAAAGGTCCTCCCTCTTCAGAGAAAGGAGAAGATAGGGAAGTTACTCCTGGCTGGATGAGCCACAATATGCTCCCGGCACCTTAAGGTGCCTCAAGTTTAGGACTATATGATAACTTCATCAAGCCAAGAGACATGGCATTGAGTGCCTGAGAAGGAGAGTTTGGAATAAGTTTTTGGGGAGCTAAAACTTCTAGAATCCCCTAGCCTCTGCCACCGCCACCGCCACCGCCAGCTTGATTGGTTGATTCACATCTCATCTTGTCCCAAGGCTAGGAGTCAATATGCCTTACAAGGGTGACCTTTATAGTCTAACCTTTCTAGGAAGAGAAATTCCAGATCCCGGGAGAATCTACCAAGAAGGCCCTCTCCTATATTCCTACCAGATGTAGTAGTGAGTATGGTGAGACAGAGAGAAGGGCCTCCTCAGGAGATTTCAAAATCTAGGCAGGCTCATATGGGAGAATAACTTAGACCTAAGCCATGTGAGGAGAGGGGTTTGGGAAATCAGTTCCATCCTCTTTGGACAACCATCCCAAGGCTATAATTAAAGCATTTGATCCTGCCTGGTATGGGATGTAGCAATAAAGGCTGCATAAACAAATCTTACCTGTGGATTATGCCATGCCTGTGAAGGTAATCTAGAGCCAGTGCTACCTCAGAAATATATTTCACTGCCATATCTTCATCAAAATAACCATATATGTGAAGAAGAGATTTAACATCTCCCCCAATGAGATACTCCATTACCTGTCGATGAAAAACATTACAATAAAACACTCTTCTATTGCTCTTAGCTCACGGCAACATCTATATTTCAATACCAAATTCAGGGTTCATAAGTTTTTCACCCTCTCTGCAGTTTGTTTCTTCCCTCCAGAATGGCTTGTAAATGTGTGGCTACTAGAGACCATGATAGCTAATGCCATACAGGCATACAGTCTGCAGAAGAGAAGGTTGAAGGAACATGATAGCCATGTTTAAATATTTGAAGGGATGCCATGTAGAAGAAGGAGAGGCCTTGTTTTCTGCTGCTCCAGGACAAGGAGCAATGGATTCAAACTGCCGGAAAGGAGATTCCATCTGAACCTCAGGAAGAACTTCCTGACGGTCAGGGCTGTCCAGCAGTGGAGTACGCTGCCTCGGAGTGTAGTGGAGTCTCCTTCTTTGGAGGTTTTTAAGCAGAGGCTGGATGGCCATCTGTTGGGAGTGCTTTGAGGGTGTTCCTGCATGGCAGGGAGTTGGACTGGATGGCCCGTGTGGTCTCTTCCAACTCTACATTTCTATGATTCGATGATTCGATGAATAACAGAAATTCAGCACAGATAGAGGTCAGAATCCTCTGTCTCAGTCTACTTTGTGTAACTTTAGGTTTACCTGGCTATGTACAGAGGGGCTTTGAAACTGTTAGTGAATTGCAAAGATGCATAACGGGATACCAGCTAGAGGGTCTCAGTGTGTATCAGCACTGCCTAGTTGGTATCCTAATGTACAATGATCCAAATGTGCATCAGCCTCTTTGCTGGTTCCCCTACACAGTAACCTAACAGCAGCCCTTTACGGAATATGGATACAGAACTGCCCAATTCTAACTCCCACAGACTTAAGTCCACTTACAAAGGCCTAAGTCCCCAAGAGGATTCTGGACCCAGCGTTTTTTAAAGAGTCCAAAATAAGGCTACTTGAATACAGATGATAATTCTGACTTCTGTATGGCTAGTTTCTTTTCCCAAGAAGACAACACTGAGAAAAGATCTATCCTCTGTTCAAGTGGAGAGTAGAGGCAGATAAACACTTTGAAGAATACTATTTTAAGAACTAAAAGAACTAAAAGCAGAAGCTGAACACTAGGTAAGGAAAGAGAAGGAAAAAAAAGGATTATCTCATACTGCTTAGAAGTATATTTTGGAAACTTCCTTACGGCACTATAAATCTGGGGTAGGCAAGTATCAAGCATAGCCTATGAACTCTGTTCCTCCTCCCGCTGGCCTACAGAAAAAAAATGCCTTCCCTAAAAACCAAAAAAGTTTCTGAGGTGGTACAATTTGCCCTTAAATTGTAATTTTGCCTACTGTTTTGCCCTATTTGGGCCCAGGAAGCAAAAGGGTTTTAGAAATGGGTTGCCCACCACAAATACAAAGGGTTTACTCACCAAATAGACATTGTTTGCAGACTGAAGAGAGTAGTATAAGTGCACAATGAAAGGACTTTTGCTAAGAGCCAGAGCGTCTCTCTCTGCCTGCACTTGGTGGACCATATTCTTATTTATAAGATCAGCTTTTTTTACCACCTGTAAATCAATCCACATACAGATTGACAAATTTTATCTATATGATCTCATATATCTGGACTTTCCCATTATCCATCCATCTCATTCTCTGATTTGGACTCAAAGAAGCTTACAAAAAGAATAAAATAGAATAAAAACATGTATAGAATACAATAAAAACACACATAACTAAAAGCATACAAAATTAAGAGTAAAACAATAGTTAATAACAACACAATTAAAACCATCTAAAATCTCACTTTTCACCAAGATTAAAAACAATACTGAATCACGTGCTCAAAATCAGTTTCCAAAAGTTTGCTGGAAAAGACAGGTCTTAATCAGCCACTGAAAGGACAGCAAAGAAAGCACCATCCTAGCTTCCCTGCAGAGGCAGTTTCAAAGTGCGGGAGCAGCCACAGAGACAGCTCTCAAACATTCCCACCAACTGTGTCTGTGAAGGCAATAGGACAGAGAGAATGGCTTCTCCTGAAGATCTCAGAGCTCAAATGGGAGACACAGTGCCTCAAACAGCCTGGACTCAAGCTGCATAGAGCTTCATAGGTGAAAAGCAGCATTTTGAATTGTGCCTGGAACAGGCCGGCTGCCAGCAGAGCTGTTGCAGCAAGGGAGTTGTGTGCTTTCTCGTAGCGTTGGTGTGCCAGGCAGCTGCAAATAAAACATGAAGTGCTTTGAGGGTTTTCCTGCATGGCAGGGGGTTGGACTGGGTGGCCCTTGTGGTCTCTTCCAACTCTACATTTCTATGATTCTATACGTATTAACATACAAGTTTAATTAATTACACTATTGGAACATCAATTAAAACACCAATTAAAAACTCCACACTAAAATAAGCAACAAAATATTTCAAAGTCCAGCACACACTGTTTCAAAACTGGATTCTAGGATAGTTTTTAGACTTCTGTTATGAGTCCTTAAAAGAGTAGTTTAATGTGTTTTACATTTTTCCCCTTTGTATGGTTTTAATTGGTTTTTATTTGTTAATCACCTCAGGAGTTCTTGTGGGCTGGGAGGCAATACAGAAATGCAATCAATCAATCAATCACTGAAGGCCTGCCTATGCCTGATGGCAGACAAGGGAGGAGGATAGCCTAAGGTCCCTTGGAAGGCATTTCCTTAATCTGGAAACAGCCAGCAAGAAAACCATATCTTGTTTCTCTTGTTTCTTGTTGAAGATAGTGACAGTATATTTGGCCCTCCATATCCGTGGATTCAGTCAGCCACATCTTGAAAAAATCCAAAAAGCAAACTCATTTGTCATTCTATATAAGAGATGCCATGTTTGTACACCATTGTACATAACAGGACAAACATCCATGAATTTTGGTATCCACGGGGGGTCCTAGTACCAAACCCTAATGGATACCAAGAGCCCACTGTAATTCTCACCACCCAGGCAGGATTATATGGGAAAATATGGTCTTTCACAAAGCCTGAATCTAAGTTGTACAAGCCTGAGTCTAAGTTGTAAAACATTTTATAGGTCAAACACAACATTTTAAATTATGCCCAGAAACAAACTAGTAGTCATGTATAGCAGGAAAGTTATGTTCTCTGTAACCAGATCCAGGGAACTGTCCAGCCATCATGTTTTAGACTTGTGTGTGTGCGCGCGTGCACGCATGCACGCACACGCACACCTTCGAGTCAACTATCAACTTATGGTGACCACATGAATTTCATAAGGTTTTCTTAGGCAAGTAATACTCAGAGGTGGTTTGGCCAGTTAGTTTTTCTGAAATATAGCCTATAGCACTTGGTATTCAGCACCTGATCCAGCTTAACTTCCAAGATCAGATGGGATCTGGTGCCTTTAAGGTATTTAGGCCTCATATTGGGCAGGATGCTCAGGCACAACTGTATCCTGTGAAAGTTATTTCCTTTAACCAGAGCTCTGACAGAATCATCCAAGGAGACATCATGAAATTCCCCAAGAGCCACCAGAAAACCAGATCCATCAGCCCTGACCACTGCAGATGCTTCAAGTTCAAGCAAAACTAAACTCTGTCAGGTAATAATCTGTCTATGACAACAGCACTACAGAGAATTCTCCCACACAAAGACTATAACCAGCCCCATCCTGCCAAAAATCAGGTCCAGAATATGTCCCGCAATATGAACATGACTTGCTGGCATAGGCAACAGGCCCATTGCCATTATGGTAGATATGTAACCACCCTTGACAAATTAATTTCAACATGGATTTTGATTTTTCTAACACAACAAGCCAAGGGGACACCATCAATGAGAATTTCTCTGCTAGCTTAAGAAGGAAGACTGTTGAACAGACAGATAGAAGATGTGTAAGTATGTAGATGCTTTCAAGTCACTGTTGACTTGACCCCATGAATTTCAGAGTTTTCTTCTTAGGCAAGGAATGCTTGAATCTGATTTGGCCCATTCTTTCCTCTGAAATATAGTCTACAGCATCTATTTCTCCCATCCAAGTACTAACCAGGACTGACCTTGTTTAGCTTCCAAGGTCAGACAGGATCTGGTGCCTTCAGGATATTTAAGACTCTTGAAGTTGAAGATACACTAGCACAGTGGTTCTCAACCTGTGGGTCCCCAGATGTTTGTGGACTTCAGCTCCCAGAAGCCCTGAGCATTGACCATAGTGGCTGGGGCTTCTGGAGCTGAAGTCCACGAACATCTGGGGACCCACAGGTTGAGAACCACTGCACTAGCAGAATCCCTGTTTAGTCCCAGGGAGCTAATTTCAGATATACACATTTAATCCTGGAAGCCTGTGAGACAGGGTACCTGATGACAGAAGTGCAACAGACAACTCCAGCTCTGCCTCGTGGTCCCCTAGGTCTTGCATGCTGCTGCACAGAGAAGTCTAGTGTGCATAGCTGAGAGAGATTTCCCCCAACTTCATCCAACCAGATCAGGTAAACATGACAGTGTAAAATAAAATCAGTTTCTCCAATTTGTTTTTAAATTATACATGTAAATCATAACTCATGAAAAACAAGTAGGCAACATAATTTTTTTTTTGTGCTAAACTTTTAACAATTCCTCACATATATTATTTGTATTTCATTCCACTGTAAAGTATAAGTATACATAAAATTGTGTGATGCAATGATTTCCAACACTCAGTGCCAGCTTAGCCATCCACCAGTACAATTCTTCTTTATCCTGACCAATGAGCTGGACATTCTTGAGACTCTTTTGATCAGTTTGTAAGACTGAAAATCTCAAACACACACTAATTGACAAGAATTCCGGTACTGAACATGCTAGAAAGTTTAACAAAGTGCTCCTAACCTGCTCCCCCCTACTGTAGTAACTCCCTTCTAAAACAGTCATGTATAGGTATTTACTTTCTTAGTTCTTTGCAGATGATTCATATTCATTTAATGTAACTGCTTAAACCACTTTTCAAAGAAAATGAGCATGGAATATTTAGTTGAAGAATTTGTCATTAAAATGATGAGCTGTTCTTTCTAATAAAATATCAGGATTTGAACAACCATACAACTCTAATGTTGGAAGCACTGGACAAGATGCACAAATTACAACTGTATGATTACTGAAAGCTATTCCAGCACTTCTAATAGTTTTATTCCATTGAATTTATACAATCTCATGTCATATATGAGTTGCTGTGTGTTAGACTGAACTAATGAGTCTGTTTGAGAACAATCAGCTAAATATGTGTACACATGTATGACCTCACATGACTCAATATGTGAACATGATCAGTGTATTACTACGTATACTGTGTAAATTCAGTTACTATTTTGTAAAAGTAACTGAATTTGTGTAACTGTGTAATTGTCACATAAGCCACTGTGTGTCATACCATATCAATTGGCTTGCAAGGAGTTCTTGTAGTACCTTCAAGACCAACTGAGAGAAAGAAATTGGTAGAATAAGCTTTTGTCGATGTAAGTCTACTTCATCAGATGCATGGCTTGAAGTAGTCTTAAGTCTACACAAGTTCGTTCTCTCAGTTTCAAAGGTGCTACAACATCCCTTTGTATACTCATCAAGACTAGCACAACCGTGTCTTTGAATAACTGCAGTTGGCTGCATGCAAACGTGTGGGCATGCCCCAAGACCAGAAAGCGATCATTATGATCACTACTTACCAGACCAAAATACTTTTTAAGAGTAGCATTTTTTGTTAGTATGTTTTACAAGCAGAACATAATTGTTGCAAGAAAACTGGACAATCCTGCGGTACTTGTCTGCCACCCATCTCCCCAGAATAACTGCCCTTATTCAGCGGGTGCACAAAAACAAACAAGAACAATTTATTCTAAGATTTAAACCACAGCTAACATCCAGTTATGCTTCAAGTTAGCTCCCTGAAATACGAGCTCAATAGCTTGATTTTAAATATGCACAAGTCTGGATCCACACAATGTATTCATTTGGAGCCACAGCAGGATAGAACTTGGTTGTTGTTGTTTTTAAACTGAACTGTGTCCAGAAAATTTTTGGCTAAGAAATTAGTCTGAAAACGCCACAAAGACCTGTTTTTCCCCCTCTGCAACAAACCAACAGGACCATGCCTTCTAAAAATCTTTTGAAACCGACTTTGTCTTTTGCTTCTAGTTTCTTTAGTTTTCTCATTTGTTGTTCATCTCTTCGAGCGTCTGTCTTGGAAACAGGCTGATTAAGATTTCAAGCAGGCATTTAATGCCCCGAGAATGAACCTTCAGGACTACAGCTCCCAGAATCCCCCCAGGCGGCATGACATGATATTCTGGGAACGGTTGACCCCCCCCCCCAATCACTTTTCCACAACCTGGGTCGTGCCAGATCTCTGCGCAGGCAGCCCCACCCCGCCGCGCGGCTCACCTTGACAGCGTAGAGCTTCCCTCCTTTGCGCCCCAGGTAGACCTTCCCGAAGGCGCCGCGGCTGATGGGCTTTATGATGGCGAAGTCCTGGATGGAGGGCGGCCGGGGCACGGCCACGCGCCTCACCCGGGAGGCCTCCCTCTCCTCCTCCCGCCTCTCCGCCAGGCTCTTCTCGGGGGGCGCCGCCGCCGCCGCCTCCATGACCGTCCTACTGCCCCCCACCCTCCCCCAGCTCTTCCGCTCCTTCCTTCCCTCGCAGCCCCAGGCGCAGCTTCACCCCGCGACAATTCAAAGCTAAGCTCCGCCTCCCCGCGCGGCGACGTCACGCGTCAACTGAAAGGAACGCATGAGGCGCCCCTCCCCGAGCCAACTCTTAGAGACAGTGGGGATGGTCACGTGTCTCTGTTTGTCAGCAGGGCCGGTTTGATATTGGCTGTTTCCTCACTAGACTGTAATAGTGCTACTGTTTCACTTTCAACATCCTATGGAATCCTGGGGTTTGCAGTTTAGGGAGGGGCCTTCTATAGGATGTTGAAAGTGGAATAATCCAATATATAAAAGTCAAAGTTGATTTGTTTGCGTGAGGTGAAGACATCGTATGATGGGGTGTGTGAGGGCAAGACTTCATATGATTGGCTGCCTGAGAATATTTTATGGAATCCTAGGGTTTGCAGTTTAGGGAGGGGCCTTTAGAATTCTCAACCAGAGAACATTTGAACCTCAGTCTCATGAATAGGGTGGTTGCTATGAACATGAGACCTAGCAGCAAGGAGGAGGGCAGTATATTCCCTCAGGAACCCAACTTCTGCATGTTAATAACTCTGAATAGTGATTGGATTGGGGAATATGGGGAAAAGTTAGAGGTACTCGACAAGACAGTTTGGGGAATTAGAGACACAAGAATCCTTCTAACAAGTATTACTTATGAGAAAATAAAATCCCAGGCAACTCTGGGTATATATGCTAGTAGCATTATAACAGTCTAGTGCAGAAATGGCTGTTGACTAGCATGCACACTGTCTCTGTAGGTGATCACCCCATCACCTAAACATACATTCCAGCCTCCAAGGCAAAGAAAGTAAAGCAGTTGCAGACAACTGTGGCCTTCTCACTATTGCTAGCCTACAAATCCTATCACCTCTGACTAAAGACTGTTTTGGAGTCCAATAAAATCTAGAGGGCCACAAGTTTTCCACAGGTTATCACTCTAGCATGCTAAGAGATTTCCTTTCTCATTTCTACCTGAAGAAAATCAAGTTTCTGACTGCCTTAATCAAATAAAGGTGTGTCATGGTAACCTTTCATCCCTCTTTATGAGACCCATATAAAAGCTCCTTACTTGCAGCAAATCAATCTCCCAGTGAAGGTGGTGGGGAGTCATACAAATACTTATCAGGTTAGGATTGCCCTTTTTCAGGTTTGGCACTCCTCAACGGCCCGGTACAGTCCACTAAAACTCATCCTACATTATGGTAATAATGCAAAGTTTTAGTCACAAGAGTTTCTGGACATTTTCGCCCTACACTGTTATAGTGCTATTATTCCACTTTCAACTGTGGAATTCTGAGGTTCGTAGTTTATTGAGGCGAAAGAGCTCTCTGGCTGAGAATTCTAAATGCACCTCCCTAAACTGCAAACCCCAGAATTCTATAGGATGTTGAAAGAGGAATAAGAGCACTATAACAGTGTGGAGTGGAAATGGGCTCTGTGTTTGACAAAACAGACTTAACACAGCTGGTCCTTTTGAAACAAAATGTCTTTTAGCACTTTAAACATAACAGGCTGAAATCTTCCTATTCTTGAAGCACAGCGGGGGTTACTCCTGAAGATATATGCAAAGGAATTAATGAAAATAGTTTGATGGTGCAGTAAGATTTATTGGAGGTGGGTATGGGGCTCACATATTGCACTTTGCTTTCTTAGACAAGTTCAGCTTTCTTACAGGCATACAGTGTTATCCTCCTTTGGAAAGTATAAGACACTGTATACATGTGCACAGGAAAGAAAATGAAAACACTGGTGTTAAAAGTAATATTACAATTAAGTTAAATTTAATTGTTGCAGATTACAGACATACACAGAGATTGAATATTATGAGAAGACTATCTGAGAGCCAGCATATCATAGTAGTTTGAGCATTGGCCTATGACTCTGGAAACCAGGGTTCAAATTTCCATTCAGCTATGGAAACCCACTGGGTGACCCACTGGGTCAAGCAAGTCACACTCTCTCAGCCTCAGAGGATGGCAAAGGCAAACCTCTTCTGATCTTGCCAAGAAAACTCCACAATAGGGTCATCTTTAGGTTACTGTAAGTTGGAAATGACCTGGAGGCACACAATAACAACAAAGAGTTTTATTTGATATTTTACTTTCTATAAGCAGAAGAGCTACTTTCAGAAGGGCAGTGACATTAATCTATTGCAGAAAAAAAGACCAGTCTTGTAACTTTTGAAGATTTAGGATTGAAATCCTGTGCACAGTTGTTGTTGTTATGTATTTTCAAGTCAATTGCAACTTACGATGATCCTGTCACAGGGTTTTCCTCAGAAGATTTATTTATAAGACAGTTGTCATTGTCTTCGCCTAAGGCTGTAGGAGTGTGACTTGCCCAAAGTCACCAAGAGGATTTCTACAGCTGAGAAGGGCTTTGAACATTCATTTCTCAGAATCTAGCACTTTAACAATTATACCATGCTGGCTCCACTTGCATTTACATTGATGAAAGACACACTGAAAATCAGACTTACTTATGTGAACATCTCTAGTGCTATTATTGTTATTTCTTTCAGTAGGTAAGTATGTTGTTCATTTGGAGTAGACACACACAGGATTGTGCTACAACAGATTTATCAGGGTGTATACCTTTCTGAACTATAATCCACTTTAGCAGTTGCACAAAGAATTGGCCTTATTTAGCAAGCATGCTATAGGCACTATTGTAGAGCAAGGAGTCCCACCCAGTGGATTCCTACATACTGAACTACAATTTCCTGAATTCATCACTGTTGGTGTGCTGCTTGGGATTTCTGGGATTTCTCATTTAACAGCTGGGACCCAAGGCTGGGGACCATTAGTATAAAGGAATTGTGAAGTCTGAACAGTGGGATTAAATGTCAATTAAATGAAAAAAAAGTGCATTTTGCGCAGTTTGAATTTGAAAGCATTTTGTTGTTAACTGCCGTCAAGTTGACTTTGATTTACGGCAACCCTATGAATGAGAGACGTCCAAGTCATCATCAACATCATCAACAGTTCTGCTCAGGTCCTGCAGACTCAGGCATATGGCTTTCTTGATTGGGTCTATCCGTCTGTAATGCTATCTTAATCTTTTTCTACTTCCTTCTACCTTACCAAGCATTATTATCTTTTCTAGTGATTCATGTCTTTTCATTATGTGTCCAAAGTACAACAGTCTCAGTTCAGTCATTTTGGTTTCTAAGGCAAGTTCAGGATTGATTTGCTCTAGGACCTGTCTTTTTAGCAGTCCAGCATATCTGCAGAACCCTTCTCTGGCACCACATTTCAAATGAGTTTTCTTTCTATCAGCTTTCTTCACTGTCCAGCTTTCAGAACCCATACACAGAAATTAGAAATATGATGGCATGGACAATTTGAACATTAGTATTCAATCTACATCTTGACGCTTCAGGATCTTGTCTAACTCCTTCATAGCCACCCAAATGCTAGTTTTCTTCCAATTTTTTGACTGCTGCCTCTATTCTGATTAATGACTGAGCCAATGTCTGGAAAATTCTAAACTATTTCAAAGTCTCCATCGTCTGCATAAATGTATGTAAATCATCAGGTGTCATTATTTTTATCTTCTTAATGTTCAACTGTAAACCTGCCTTTCCACTTTCTTCCTTTACTTTCTATAGCACTTGTTCCAAATCTTTTCTATTTTCTGCAATTATTTTAAATTGTTGATGTTCCTTCCTCCAGTTCTCATGCTGGCTTCTATATGAGTGTCATCCTGCTTTATCTATGTGCCTTTCTGCCCTACACTGTTACAGTGCTATTATTTCACTTTCAACATCCTGTGGAATTCTAGGGTTTGTAGTTTACTGAGGCCAAAGAGCTCTCTGGCTGAGAATTCTAAATGCCCCTCCCTAAACTGCAGACCCCAGGATTCCACAGGATGTTGAAAGTGGAATAATCCACTATATAAAAATCAAAAGTTTGTGAGTGATCTTGTCTGTTTGTGTGTGTAAGGCAGGCACAGATCTCATATGAGGTCTTTGCCTCACACAACCAGCCACAGATTGGCTGGCTAGGAAGATTTTATGGAGTTGGCAGTTGGCAGTTGAGGGAAGAGCCTTTAGAATTCTCAGCCAGAGCACTCAGGCCGGTTGCTATGGAGATGAGGCCAAGCAGCAAGAAGGAAGCCAGCGTATTCCCTCAGGAACCCAACCTCTGTATGTTAATAACTCTGAATAGAGATTGGATTGGGGAAGGTGGGGAAAAGTTACAGGTACTGGACAAGGTAGTCTGGGGAATTAAGAGATCCAGGATCTCAAATCTGTGTATTTCAACCACATCTAACTCCTAAAACGAGGTAATTCCAAAGGCAAGTGTTACCAATGAGAAAATAAAATCCCAGGCAACGCCGGGTAAATAACGCTAGTAGCACTATAACAGTGTAGTGCGAAAATGATCTATATGTTCAGCCTACAAAGTTACACGGATAGGGTGATAAAGTGGAGCAAATGCCAATCGTAAGCATTACCGCCCCAAACAAATAGGAAAATCATACTCGCTTTCGGCAGGTCAAAGTATTATGGGCTGAGAATTATTTAACAATTCCATTTCACTGAATGAACGTGGGGTGAGGAAGCGAGGCTCAGGAGGCGAGACGAGCCGCGAGGACGACTCGGAAGGACTACTGCCTCGCCGCCCACTTCCGGAGGAGCCGTCAGCGCTCAGGGCTGGGTCCGGCTCAGCCTGAGCCGGCCGTAGGAGGCGGCCATTTTCCAGCCGCGCGGAGAGGTGCGCGGGTCCCTTTTCCTGCGAAGGCCGGGCCCGGAAGGGCTGAGGAAGAGCGACCGCCTGGTGCTGCGCGGGGACTGCTGGTCCGCCTCCGTGGCCGGGAGCGGGCAGGATGTTCTCTTTTTCCACCACGGTGCAGCCTCAGGTAAAGGCCCAAGAATTGGTCGTCGTGGCGGCGGCGGCGGCGGCCGGAATACGTTACAGGAAGCCGCTACTGTTCTGCGTTATCGAGCGCTGTTGGGCATCCCGCCTCAGGATGTCACAGGGCGGCCAAGGCCGGCGCGGGGAGATTGAGAGGGATGCAGAGAGGAAGGATAAAGAAGGGAGGGATGGAGTCTCTTCGGAAGGAAACAGGAAGAAGGAAAATAGGACCGTTTCCGCACTAGATTCTTATTATAGCGCTGTGATTCCACTTTCGACATCCTATGGAATCATGGGGTTTGCAGTTTAGAGAGGGGCCTCAAGGACCCCTCCCTAACTGTAAACCCCAGGATTCCGTAGGATGTTGGAAGTGGAATCATAGCGCTATAACAATCGGAAATGGCCTCGGTCTGTCCGCCTTACTGAGAGTCGAGGTTTCAAACTCTCGGCAGGGCGGTTCAGGGTGCAAGAAAAGCCCCGTTGGGTCTTCTTTGCACTTGTGTGTACCTAGGAGCCTCTAGGACAGGGTTTCGCAGTCAGGGTTCCCTGGAACCTTAGGATTCATTGATAGGTCACTAGAAGAAAAATAAATACTTTTGAGCTATGAATATAATAATTTTTAATGCAAGGATTCCTTGAGACCTGTAGTTTTATCATCAGAATGATAAAAAGAGCCCATGGCACCCCTACGGCTAACAGAGTTTATTTTGGCATGAGTTTTTCATGGATATTTTTTCTTGGAGAGTGTTCTGTAAATGCCACAAACAGAAGGGGAAAGTAATAGAACACGCACAGTTGAATTTCCCTAACATTTTGTATTCAGAAGCATAGGGACAACACAGTTTGGATGTTTTCCTCCATTTGCTAAAATAGCTGTTTATTGATCTGCAAGAGGGATGCTGTAACACCTTTGAGTCTGAGAGGAAGAAGTTTGGTGCATAAGCTTTTGTGGACTCAGTCTGCTTCCTCAGATTTTATTGAATATGTTTATTGATCTGTTGTTGAAAAATTTTTCCAATTCCACTGCCTTCTGCCATATTCTAGTCTATGAGAACAGTGACTACAGAGAATGTCCAAGACTTACCTGTTTGATCAAAGCTGAAACCAGCAGCTTTGTTTTGTATCTGAGAGGGAAACTTACCTGCTCACCTTTTTTAGCATAATACCTGCTCAGTATGGTTGTTTATTTTTTGTAAGGAATACGAGGGCATCAAGAGCTACTGAGGTGTGGTTGTTTGAGCATTGGTCTACAACTCTGGGGACCAGGATTTAAATCCCTGCTCAATCATGAAAAACCAGTGGGTGTCCTTGGGAAGTCAAACTCTCTTAGCTTTAGAGAAAGACAAAGGCAAAATCACTCTGAACAAATGTTGCCAAGAAAACCTGATGATAGTTTCACCTTTGGACCACTGTAAATCAGAAACAACTTGAAGCACACAACAGCAACATTTCGATATGTAGAATGCTGGTTGGCATTGAATTGTGTAATCAGGTGTTTAAGGTTGAGGAAATCAGGAGGGGAAGAGGAAGTGCCAGGAAAAAGAAGCAGTAATTGATACATTCAGGTACTGGAAGACAGCAGGATCCACTTTTCTGAAAATACTTGTGTTAAACAGCTAAACAGAAAGAATACTGAAATGATCTTACACTCAGGATTGTAACTATGAAGGATAGAAGGGATGGCTTGTTTTATTGTACAAACAGGAATATTAGTTTCTAAGTTAGGCATAAAAGACAAACATTGTTAAATATATGAAGATTATTGGTCTATGAGATAGAAAACGAGGAGTACAGTATGTTTTCTGGACTTAAATTCAATACGAAGCTATATGTTGAGAAGCCATTTTTAAAAAGTGCAAGGGTGTTAATTAATAAAATTAATGAATTTGATTAAATTAATGAATTTGGGGTAACTAATTTCATTGGCTTTGGTTTTTTTAATCTCTTTAAAGAGATTACATTTCTACCTCATGTTTTTAAGTGCAGCATATATTTAAAATGCATTGTACATTCTTCAAGTTTAGAACTCTTATGTATGTTTTTGGAAGGGACATGTCTTGTTCAGTGGTTTTTATATTTCAATTTGTGTTAGGTCACAGTTCCTCTGAGTCACCTTATCAATGCCTTTCATTCACCCAAAAGTCTGGCTCCGTCTTTCAGTGCAACATCTAGCCAATGTGTGCAAAAGG
Source organism: Iguana delicatissima (assembly GCA_948472985.1). Taxonomy (NCBI): domain Eukaryota; kingdom Metazoa; phylum Chordata; class Lepidosauria; order Squamata; family Iguanidae; genus Iguana; species Iguana delicatissima. The sequence goes on from CAOKZL010000483.1 coordinate 339,183, forward strand.
AGGCAGCACTGGAATGTGATGTACAGAATAGTGAGGTAAGAATTTTTGGAAAGTGTGATACATTTATTTATGCCCATGTATGATGATCGATTACTTTTGTGTAGTTGCTTATGTGCTACATTAAAATATCTTTCCAAGTAAAGCTGTTTAGTATTTGATAATGTTCCGCAGAAATCCAGACTAACAGCTATATAAAAATTTTGAAGCGTTTAATTGCTTTGATATGCAAGTATTTTTTATATGCAGTTGATTAAATTGTCTTTTGTTTACTCCACTCAGAGCAATAATAAAAATTTGCTGATAAGTGGAGCTGAATCCTCAGCAAGGTGAATTCATAAGGAACAACATTTGGGGCTGCAGTCCTATATGTGCCTGGAGTAAGTCCTGTTAAACTCAGGACCTGTTGTTGAGTAGACACACACTGGTATAGTTGAGAAGAAATGAGAGCTTCATTAGAGATTAAAGAATAAAGCAGTGACTGCTTCTTGATTTTGTTAGTGTTAATTTTTGGCCTTCCAGATGTTGTTGGGCTACAGCTTCCAGCATTCTTTACTACTTGTCCTGACTAGGGCTGCTGGGAATTTACTCTGGAAACATCTGGAGGGGTATAATAATTTCTACCCTTTGTAGGATAACTTCACTCTACAAATCATAATTACTTTGAAAGATCTGCTTTTGAATTTGTATCACCCATATGTGCTTCAGAAATATTCCATGATACTTGGAATTCATAAGAACTTCAAAAAAACAGCCTTTACTAGAATGTAGGTTTTGCTTTCTATTATATTTCAGTAAAATTGAAATGAAAGCATTATATTGTAAAAAGAACACAGTTTAAATAGCTGATGGAAATATATTAATATTCTGAAGAAGGTGATGAGAATAAAATAGAAATTGTGATTTTCAGTCTGTTTCTACTTTCTAGAAATGTTTTAGATTGTGAGTCTCAAACATTTGGACCTTATTTTTGGAACTACCTATTGTTTTTAAACATTTGAATACTTCATTTATTCTTTTTACAGCCAATACTTAATCTACGAGACCTAGGACTATCTGACTTGAGAGCTAGCCAGCTTGATGAACTAGTGGACAGGCTACTTCCTGGCTATTGTGTAGAAAGCAAAGTCTCTTCACACTGGCAAACGTCGTATATATCCGCACAGTCCTTCTTTGAAAATAAGTATGGTATGTCTTAGGAAATTATATTGGCATACTCAAGGAGTTAATTCACTTAGTAAATTGAGTTGCAGGCAGTATCACACCACACCTTTAATACACTGGTTCTGTAAGATACTTTCTGCTTCATTTCTGTGCTGGTTTCTTCGATAAAATCCACTAGGAACTCAGAATTAATGGTATCTTTATTTCTCTCTTTTGCCATTTTTATCATGGTTTACTTTGTACAACCTCACTTCTCTAGTTAAGTTCCTTTGGAATTTACGATGATGATGCTGGCATCAGACACAGCAAAACTAACGACTTGTAGAACAAATACAAAAACCCATCACTTTATTAAAATATAAAATCCTTTACTGACTTTTTTCAATATAACATTGGCATGTGAACATTCATAATCTTAACCCCTTGCAGGCAAGGTTTCATCTCACCTCAGCAGTCATGCTTTCATATTTTGCCAGTCTCTGAAATCTCCCTTTGTTTTGTTTATCTTGTTTGTTTTATCTGTTTTGTTTATATCTTGACTTGATGTTGGGATTCATGATGGGTTGTCATGTGTACCCCATCTAGGCACTGAGTAGATTGACAGATTTATACCTATTTAGGGTACTGTGTTATGTACCTATAGAACGAGGATAGAGGATGTATGGCTCTCCAGATGCTTCTGGACTGCAGTTCCCATCATTACCAGTGCTGATGGGTATTTCAGTCCAACAATAACCATTCCAGGTTTAGAGCATACCCTTACCTTTCACCTGGCTTTGATTTTTCTCTTGGACCTAAAACGTAACCCACCTTGCTTGGACATATTTTTGTTGAGGGTAAATATCCTCACTGAACAACCTTGATTGCTTGTTGGGGGTAGGGTTCTTAGTAATGGGGGGAAAAAAACCAAAGCTTATTATAAAATGCATAATCTCAGTTAGAGTGGGGAACCTTTGGCTCTACAGATGCTTTGGACTACAGTTCCTATGATTTCTTAGCATTGCCCATGCTGGGAAGGTTGTTGAACTGAAACATCTGGGATGCCAGAGTTTCACCCTGAATTAAACAATTGAAAAGTAAACATATTCTTACCCGTGTAACTGAATATTATTAAAGGAAACTTCATGCAGACATTAAGCTCTAAACAAATATCTCCATGTTTACAAACTCGTGAAACAGGTATGTTCAAGTCTTGGTTAACATACCAGGGCACATTAAGTTCAGCAGGGTATATGTTTAGAGCAGTAACTCCGTCCACCTGCAAAATGCATGCAGACCCATTCTACATGGGACTGCATTTTAACTCAGTCTTGAAAATAGCCATTTGCCTGATTTAACATGCTGTGAGTGGCATCTTGTTAGTGACATGCCCAACTGTGAATTAACCTTATTTCTGTGTATGTCTGCAGCAGCCAATCCCCAACCCAATAACAGGGCTCCTGAACCCACTCACCCATGCTATCCATTCTGTGCCTGATTTGTGGGGGGTGGAAATTACAGAAGCATCTGGCACTGTCTCTGTAGCCAGATGTAAAATAATTGCATCACCAGCAGAGACCTCCAGAAGACTCTGGTGGACCTTAGTAGATGATGTTACTGTTTTGCATCTGGCTGTGGGTATTAGCTGTTCTCCACCAGGCACAGAATGACTGTGGTGGTGGTGAGGAGTTTCAGTGCCTCTAGTAGGTCCATGGGCTGTGGGGTGATAAATGGATCAGTGTAGTGTAGTTCTTCATACAGGTTTGCAGGTTTGCAAAGCAGAATGTAAAAAGTTGCTTCCAGGCAACTGGGCTTGAAAGCTTTTGTACACTGGGGAATGGGATTTATTTCAGGCTGTTGACATTTTTACAAATTAGTAATCTAGGTAAGTGTTGGTTAACATACTTTTTGTGTGCCAGCAATACTTGTTGACATTCCAGAGTTCAGGGCTACCCTAACTCAGTCATCACTCCGCCGTGCCTAAATAAGAGTCTTTGGTTTTTGTATTCTTAAGAGTATAATACTGTATCCCAGAAGGGCTCAACTGAAAATTGAAGTAGATAGGATCAAGCTGTACATTCAGAAGTGAATTGGACTGATTATACATTTAGTTATCTATATATACGTCTTTGGCTTTATAGTCCACAGTCTGATTTATGTCCCTGTGTGTGAGACAGAGAAAGACAGAGACAGAGTGGTTGAAATTTCCCTCTGTATCCCAGATCTGGGATTCAAGGTGACTTTAAAAAATTAAAACAGGTACAAATAGAACTGCGTATTTTGAAAACATACAGTTAAAAACCATTTAAAAGTCTGTAATTTAGCAGCAACAAATATGGACAACTGTTGTATGCTTTCAAGTAGTTTCTGACTTATAGGAGACTCTAAGGTGACCATGTCATGGGATTTTCTGGGGCTCAGAGTGTGTGACATGCCCAAGATCACCCAGTGAGTTTCTGTGGCTGAGCCACATAATTGAACCCATAATCCAAAGCTCAAACCACTGCATATCACTTAGCAGCAACAAATATGGATAGTATAGCATATTAAAAGCCCTTTCCAATAGCCAATCCATTCCCAAAGGGTATTTAAAAAACAAAAAGGTCTTCTACTGCCAGAAGGATAGTCTATGAAGGGGTTGATCTAGACTTTCTTGGAAGGGAGTTCCAGACTCCAGGACGAGCTTCCAGGAATGCCTTCTCTCAAGTATTTTCAAGAGATGCATGTTAATGGTAGTGGGGCTGAGAGAAAGGCTTCTCTTGAAGATCTCAGAACCAAGGCAGGTTCATATGAGTGACTGTAGTCCTGTAGATAGCCTGGACCCGAGGCATTATAGGTTGTAATCAGAATGTTGAAACTGAGTTGATTACTGAGGTGTTTGTTTCTAGCTTTATCCATGTCCTCTCAGTACTGGAACTGTTTTTTTTTCCTTGTTGCCTTGTGTGCACTATGCGAGTCAGCTCCAGTTTATTCCAGAACAACTTATATAATATAAACTAGAATAGTTAGCTTTGAGGAGAAGCCAGAAATCTGCTTATATGCATTGATCTGTTCTTATCTGAATTATTCATGCTTCAGTTATATTCTAGCGTAAAATACCTGCTAATTTCCAAAGCAGTTAACTGAGATCTTACTTGAACAAGTCCTTTGCAGAATTGGACAGTGACTTCAAGTCTCTGGCCAAAATCCAACCATGTACGTGTATGTTCAAACTAGCATAATTAGGACTTTCTCCTCCCATTGTAATCCACCGTGGTGCCTAACACGTGCGCCAGAAGGTTTCTCAGCTCTCTGAAACAGGTTTTTAGGGTGCAGTAGGAGCTGGGGGAGAGAGAAAAGAAGGAATTGCCAATTCTCGCCTTTCTTTCTGTGGGATCCAGCACAAATACACTATTGGATCCTCTCTTGCAATTTTTGTATTGTGGTTAATCAATAGACTTAGTTTTTGCGTTCAGTTGGAAAGCCTAGATATGCATTCACCAAAAGCCAAACATTCCAGTGAAAAGCCTTGGCCTTGTTTGCTAATTTCATTTTTAACATCTGAGGGTCATCATTTATTCTGCATGACTTCTGTGAAAAGGAATGCAGTAGTCTTTCATTTTGCTTTTTTCTGATGCAGATTTTCTGAGGCTCATTTTAATTTTATTTTTTGATATTAGAATATCTAAAATGGCAAGATCTGCCCTTTTAAATTTAATGCCTACAAAACTGACATAAGTGCTTTTTTCTCATAATTTTCTAGGTTTTGCAGATGTATTTAGCATCTTGCGCTCCTCTTACCCATACAGACAGCATCCTGGCCCCCTCCAGAGTGTGTGTTCAGATCTTCAGCGTTGGCCAGGTATGGGGCAAGAAAGATCTTCTTTCTGAAATTGATTTACTGAAGGGGGTAATATATTGTAGCTTTGATCCAGAGTTTTCACAGTGGCACTCTCAGAATGAACTCCTCTGCTACTCTAGAGGTTTGGGAGAGCGTTTGGAACAGTACAGGAGATGGCACAGTGGGCATCAGGAGAAAGGAAGAATCAGCAAATATCATCCGCCCTCCCTTTCATGGGAGTCTCTGTTGGGAATTTGAGTTCCTTTCAATTATACAAGTTTGTTTGCATCCAACCTTATAATATGGTTTTTCATAGATTAATCTGCTATATTATAGACTATAGTGCTTTAATTTTTTTTAACAAAAACTTTGCAGTGTTTTATTACTCATTAATAACACTAAGAAGGCATTGTTTCTGAGAATGAGTGGTCTTTGAAGCAGGGTGAGTTACTGCAGCAGAGCAGAGGCCAGTTTTTGCCCATGCATTCCCACAACAGGTCAAAGTGCACCATTTTTGCCAGAAAAATGAAACTTGAAATTCCTTCTGCTTGCATTTTCTGGGTTGAGGGAGTGTTGGACAGGTGTACCTGATGCTCCTGTAGGCTTCCAGGGACACTGGATGGGGGTGGGCTTCAGAAGCTTTGGAGGGGAGGCCAGGGAAGTTGGAGGGGCATGAAAAGGTTTGAAGCCAAACGAGATCCTCACGCTGCAGTTCCCCACCCCTACTTTAGACATTACTAAAGCTTATTTTCAGTGAGAGCAGTTAATGTAATGTTAAAATGGCAGCCAAGCCATCACTGATTTTTGTTTTTTATAAATAATAGATTATTAGTAGAAATTAAGGTCAGAAAACTGGCATGTGAAACTAGCGCTATTCCAAGTGGCAGCAGATTCATGAATGCAAATTTTGACTTTCTATAAAGTGTGAAAAGTAGAACATGATTTTATGTATGCATAATCCCTACAGAGTGAGAGCGTATCTAGAAAAACATGTTTGCAAACCTTGTTTAAACAGATCTTGCTTAAATAGAATCAGATATGAATCAGTTATCATTCCATTTTGTTAGGTCACCTGTCTAGTGTGGGTTTCAATCTTATGAACCATTTCCTTGAAGTATACCTCATTCAACACGGTGTGAAGAAAAGTTAGAATTGTTCCTTTATTCCCTAAATAATATAACTGAAATCCCAGTAGCTCCTTGGAACATGTTAAATGGGGTTTTGACTTGTATACTTGAACAGTAGGAGTCCCTCGCCTTTACAGTGATTGTCAGAAGCTGCTTTGGAAACTATGCAGTTTCACATGTTGTTGCCATACAGCCTAGAAGAATACTAGTTTTGGAGCAGCTACAAACTAGTGCACAAGTAGTTTTATGATGCTTTGGACTCTGCTTTAAGTACAAGATTCATCTAGAAGCCACCTAGTATTTAAAATGTGAGATACATAAGCATGGAAGAAACTGCCATACTGAAATATAACACATCCTTGTATATATTAAGTTTTCATTCAGTCTCGAGGTTTTAAGACTCTGAAATCAAGAGCAAGACGGCTGCAGTCTACATCAGAACGATTAACAGAAACAGAAACTGTAGCTCCCTCATTTGTAAAGGTAAGCCTGAGAATCTTCTGTGTCCTGATCATGTCTGTGTCTTTTATATTGCCTCTGATGTTTGTTTTATACAATGTCTGCATAATCTGGCAAGCTTCCGTAGTCTAAAGTCAGATAGAACAGCTAAAATTTGTAAAATAGAAGACACTAGCTTATGCATCAAGATGATTGTGCAAATGTAATTATATAATTAGAAAGTTGATGCAGGAGAGGATAGATTATAGGAAGAATCACTGAAGCAGAGGATATAGAGTATAAAGCTATGTATATGTGTATCTTACAGTAGGAGGAGTCCCTTTTAAGTAGCTAGATGATCAGCTGTGAAATCAGTCTCATCTAAAATGTTAACTGCTTCATGACCCTAATCTAAGCATTTTATAGTCTTAACAGATAAGAGTGTCCTGTGTCCTTCTAAATAATTGACACTTTATTAAGATAATTTGAATTACTGTGCAGTATTCTTCTAAAGATAATACCTTCCTAAAATATGTAATTGCAGTTCCAAACAAGTTTGCTATGGTAGTGGTGTGTGATGGTTCAAAATATCCCCCTCCTTCCCCAAAAACCATTAAATTATCAAATATTATTTTTGAGCTTTGGAAGAATCTAAAATTACATAAAAATCTATGAACTAGTGGAAAATCAAAGTCAAACTGGAACATATGATAGATGCATACTTACAGATACTCTGTGCTAATGCTTTTTAACCTGCGGTGTACATTCTGTGCCAGAGTATAGCTGGGTTAGTTGCTTGATTAATGCATTGCTCCCATTACATAAGAGAAATATAATCACTGGGATACTTGGGCAAAGTAGTGTATTTTATTGTTTGTACTATATTTGTTACATCTATTTCCTCAATCACATTTTTAGGGACTTCTATTGAGAGACAGAGGATCTGAAATTGAAAGTTTAGAGAAACTGATGAAAACAAAAAACATACCTGAAGCTCATCAAGATGCCTTTAAAACTGGCTTTGCAGAGGGTTTTTTGAAAGCGCAGGCACTCACACAACGTACAAATGGTCAGTTGGTCTTTTTAAAAATTGTTTGTTCACAGTATAAACGAAAAAGTGAAAATTACATGGTGAATTTGTGCTCCTTCCCCTTGAATTAAATATATAACAGTAATTATGTAACAGGTAAATTTGTCGTACATTCTCCTTGTTGTTTACATTATTCCCCATTAATTTCATTATTTGATCCTTTGGCTTGATATCTATATCATCCAGGAAGTTTATATTGCTGAATTTGTTGTTTTCTTCTTCAGATTCCTTAAGGCGAACTCGTCTATTTCTGCTCGTTCTGCTGCTGCTTGGTATTTATGGTTTGTCAAAAACCCCATTTTTATCTGGTAAAGGCTCCTTTTCTGATACTGGTTTGTTAACTTTTCATTCTTCTGACTCTTTCACTCCTTCGTTTTGCACTTTTTTGTGAGATGTGATTTTGTGAGATGTATTTGAATTAAGATCACAAGTTGAAACAACTCTCAAAACAATTTTAACAGTGTATGCTGCTCTATGGGAAAGACCCAACTTTTCTCTGAAACAAATAATAATTTGAAAAAATATGTCTTGATCAAAGAGGTATCATGCTGGATATAGTTGTTCAGTTCAGTACTCTCACCAGTTTGAGTACTGCTGTCTCCTTTTGATGCTTTCCAGAATTTTACAGTGCAGATTCATATAACTTAGATTATGCCATTACTTGTATGATAATTTGGATTATGTAGCTGGTATCTCTTAAAAACAGATCTTAGGTGTTATGATCATACTTTTTACTATAATTATCCCAAATATATTCTTGTATTCCTCTGAGATGCTTTGGTTAACAACTTTATGTGGTCTCACCACAAAGATAAGGTGCGCAGGTGATATGTGGTCTGGTCCTGGAAATAGGGCATAGGTGTATACAGGTGCTAAACTGCTTAAAGGTTTCAATATCTAGAGGAAACAAACTTTTGTTTAATTGAGAGTTGACTCATTTGTCAGAACTGTTGATACTCAGTTGAGCAGTTATGCACCAGGTCAGCCCTAGGAGCTCTGTATATATTTATAAAAAGGATGAGGTATATTTATAATAAATACTGTTTAAAATAGTTTGTTTATACGTCTATCAACATTATATTGCTGTGGGGTGAAAGTACTATGACAAATGATTTTGGCTTAGCTGTGTTTATGACATTAATTCCATTGTTTAATATGCTTGCAGTGCGTTTTCGAACAACATCTGGGCTTGATGCAGCAGTAGACCCCATTCAGATGAAAAATGTCACTTTTGAACATGTCAAAGGGGTAAGTTCAAATATTTTGTGTCTCCTGAATGTTTAATTCAGGGATGGGCAACCGTGGAAAGTTGAGGGGGCTGTTTTATGCCCCTAGGAAACCTTGGAGGGCCATCCCTACTCCTCTGTGTGTGCGTGTGTGTGCTTGGGACTCGGGTTCACATTCCTGCTTGGCTGTGGAACCACACTGGGTGACCTTGGGCAACTGTAGTCTCTCAACCTCAGAGAAAGGTTAAGGCCTCTGAACAAATCTTGCTAAGAAAATCCTATGATAGGTTCACTTTAAAGTCACTGTAAGTTGGAAATGACTTGAAGGCACATGACAGCAAGAAAATTAATATAAATGAAATTGCCCTCAAAATACCCATAGGGTGTATGATGGCATTATCACCACCTTTGGGTTTCAAAAAGAGGCCTCTCCTGGACCTAAATTGCTCCAGGGGCTCACAAAATATGATGGAAATGCACCCCCATCCTTTCTAATGATCATTTTGTGGGAGAATTTTTTTTTGAAAAAAAGTTGTTTCCAAATGTCATGGAAATACCTTCCGCATCCCCAAGAGCATATTTAGGGCTTTTCTGGAGCTATCTATATGAATGAGACCTCTAGCGGGGGGGGGCAGCCATGGAGGGCTGCATGCAGTCCATAGGGCTACACCCTGATTGAGTTGAATGGAAATCATCAGATAAAGCCTGAAAATGACAAAGTAAGAATGAGGAAACAATGTGTCCTGTGCTTAAAGCATCTTTATAAGGACCAAGGAATGTGGATAAATGAGAAATTAAGGCACATTTACACAGAAGTTCTTTTGTACTAGGCCCTTGGGCAAGCCTTGTCTTGCTTATGTCCATTTCCCGCTGGTTCCTACATGCATATAGATCATGTTGAACAAACTTTAGTTGAATACTATGAAGGGCCTACCAGATACAGTGGTCCCTCACTTTTGTGATGGTTTGGGGCTTTGTCTAAGCTGCTTTGGATGCACAGAGCAACATCACGGGGCTTTGCATTTCCTAAGAAAAGGTAAAATAGCACTGATGTACTTAAAAATGTATTTCAGGATTATAATCTACCTGCAGGTACTATAGCCAAAGAAAAGTATTGTGGTCTTTAGCTGTGTCCTTTAAAACTTTGATACGTTTCATTAGTAAATATATTTCTTTTGCTTAATTTGAGTACAGGTTGAAGAAGCTAAGCAAGAGTTACAAGAAGTGGTAGAATTCTTGAAAAATCCTCAGAAATTTACTGTACTAGGAGGTAAACTTCCTAAAGGTAAGTATGAACTTTGCACTGTTGAGCACTCATCTAACAGGGGTATTCAGAACTTGATCATATTTGGTTCCATTGAGACAAGGAATATTTGGGGAGTATTTAAACTTTTATTCATGTTTTGACACTTGTATTTAGTTCACCGCCTTCCCTTTGTTGTGAACCATGTCACAAGGTAAAAAACACAATTTCTGGGTAAAATTGGCTCTTAACAGATTGTTGCTAATCATTTTCACTGTTACAAATCTATTTCCACGTCCCACATATATCTCGTTTGTAAGCCAAGCTGAAATTTTCAAAGAGCAATATTTGTCACTTGTTTAAAAAAACTGACAAAACATAGTGCAAATATATTCTGATATATTTTGATTTCCATGCCATTTTTTTCCCTAGGTATTCTGTTGGTGGGACCCCCTGGTACTGGCAAAACTCTTCTTGCCAGAGCTGTGGCAGGAGAGGCAGATGTTCCATTTTATTATGCCTCTGGGTCTGAATTTGATGAGATGTTTGTTGGTGTGGGAGCCAGTCGTATCAGAAATCTGTTCAGTAAGTTCAACTTAGCTTCCTCTTGGGTTTTTTCTATCAGAAGATGCCAGGTGTCTGGACGGGCACACTTAAAAGGCTTGTGTATTTTTCTGAGCAAATCAAAATTTCTCTCTAAACAAATACTGTCAGTTTTGTATTTGAATAACTGACTGATATGTCTCACAGAATAAAAACTGTTCTTTTTCAGTATTTGTATTTTGTCAAGAGTTTACATTCTGTTTGACCCATTGTAATCTAATTTTTTTTCCAGTTTGTTGCTTTATCCAATTCAGAGTGGAAAGTGTTCCTTTTGAAAAAGTAGCAATAATGTTAATTTTTCCTCTTGGAAGACCTGTTCTTGTGGGAGATACAACTGATTATGATAGGAAAAGGTCATGAATATCACTGAAAACATGAAAACAATAAAATATTGTACTGTAATATTAGGAATTAATTTGGCTTTTTTTATTCTTAGGGGAAGCCAAAGCAAATGCACCTTGTGTTATATTCATTGATGAACTAGATTCTGTTGGTGGCAAAAGAATAGAGTCTCCGATGCATCCCTACTCAAGACAGACTATAAATCAACTGCTTGCAGAAATGGATGGGTAAATAGACATTTTTTTTCTGTCCGATGAGACAGTCCATTATATTGCAACTGCGCAAAATATGGAGAAGAAATGTGGTATTAGTGTGGTTGCCTTGGAAGGAAATAATTTGAAATCACATATATACCTTAAGAAGGGACTATTTCAGCCATTCAGGATGTGATCCACAGACTTGGCACTTAGGGCTGATCTAAATGGGTGATCTCTCCAGATTTGTCAACTTTCTGGACAAAACCTCACCCAAATACTGCGAGCAAGTGCAGAGTTTCAGGGCAGAATAATAATTGCCTCTTATAGTATGTCCTGGTCTGAGGACCTCAGTTCTTTATTCTTTCACATTTTTTACTTTCATTTTTAACAGCAACATTGTAGTTTGGCTAAGTGCTTGTGTGCATAACAGCTGACATAGCTGGAGCCATCCACTTACGCCTGTAGAGAAAGCTGTGTAGTGATTCAGTATCCACACCAGGAGCATACATGGAAAAGAAAGAAAAGATTATTTCTCCTGTGAGAAGAAATGCCCGAAAAAATAGGAATGGATGAGTGGGTATGTGTGGGAATGAAGAGATGGAAATATTTGGGTTTGTGCATGTGAGAAAGAGAATGAAGAGATTATGAAGAAGGAAAATGTAGAAATGTTGGTGTTTATATTAAGCGGGGTGCAGCAGGGCTGGTGCAACATGAGCTTGTAGAAACAAAAGGAATGACTGTGAATGCTCTAGGAAGGAAGAAAGGAAGGACATTGACTTAGGTTTATTGTCTCAAGAAATCCATCTTATAATAGTAAAGGAGATACACAAAAGAAATTTACCTATACTTAGTTACAAGAGGTCCTAAAAGCTTGCTTTTTTGTGGGTTTAACTAGCATCCATTATTGGGGCTGCTTCTTCCCAGACAAAGGAAACTAAAGAAACTAACTTGTTGAGAGAAGGGGGAAGTGATGTCTGCAGGTAAGAAGAAAGCAAAAGACTTGAGTCCATAGACCACAGAAGGATGGGTAGAGGTGAAAACAAAGGGCAGGCATTATCTAGATTCCCTTCTCTTACTAATCATTTTATACAAGCATTGATACCTTTCTCCTTCCAACAAAAAAGAGGGGATGAGATATAATAGGGTGGTAGAAAAAGCATCCCTATTGACTTCTGATTTTGTCTCTCCTGACTGGATTCACCCAATTGGTTGATAGGCCCCAACTACTTTCCCCGAGTGACTAGTATGTATGACTACACCAAATGTTTACATTAGATTGACTGAAATACTTTTCCCCCTTCTTCTTTTTTTAGCTTTAAACCTAATGAAGGAGTCATCATCATTGGTGCAACAAACTTCCCTGAAGCATTAGATAAGTATGTGTGTGTGCGGATATATGCATAAAATGTAACTTTGCATGGGTTGATTTTATGCATATATAATTTTGAAAATGTACAACACTAAAAGCATTGTCTGTGTAATGGAAAGGATTTACAAATCCTGCTTGTTTTTTAATACTCTTTGAAGGCAGCACTAAAAGGGACCACCCACACTAGCCTGCTTGATTGGGACCAACAATATTAGATGCAAAACATTAATGGAAAATTAGAGGGCTAGAGCCACATTCAATGAAAATCAGAGTAGGCCCATGAGATCAATGGACTTAAACTGGTCAAGTCTGTTCTTAGTATAATTAAATCTAATTCTGAGCCATTAATTATGGCAGGAATGTTTCTGTGGTTCATAAAGCAAACTTTTCCAAGGGAAGGTTTGTGTAGAAGGCATTTGCTTGCATGAACTAACCTTTAATTGACATGAGGAGTATATTAGCTGAATATGTCTTTTTTGTGCTTTACCAAATCATATTCTTTTTTTAAAATATGATTTCTTCTAAAGCTGCTGGTTAACAACATTTTTAAGTATGTAGTGATTCACAAGAACTATTTTTCTTCCCCAATTAGTGCTTTAATACGTCCTGGCCGCTTTGACATGCAAGTCACAGTCCCCAGACCAGATGTTAGAGGCCGAACAGAGATTCTGAAATGGTACCTCAATAAAATAAAGTATGATGAGTGTAAGTATGAAGATATACTTGTTACCTTTGTGAAATAAAGATTATGAAAATTGCTGACAACATGGGTAATAAATGCATATAGGCCTGATTACTAAAGTTCAGAACTTTTTCAGTGTTGGGGTATCCTTGTTTAAATGAATTTAATCAGTTCATGCAGGTCTATGGAACTTTTCACCTTCCAGATATTTCAGGTTACACTTCCCACAATCCCTTACCATTGTTGCATGAGGGAACTGTAGATGAAAACATCTGGAAGATCAAAATTTCTCTGCTCCTAAGTTTTTAGTATACGACTTTATGGTATAGGAAGTCCTAATTGCATGTGTTTCAATTCTTGAAATTGACACAAATTTGTATCTAATACTTCTTGTTGGTGCATAGTTTGGGTTTTTAGTGAAAGAAACTGTATTCTCCTATTTAAATAGCTAATACAGCAGCTTGGTTCTTGGCTTTCTGTTATTATTATCCATTTTATTATCATATTGCCAGTAAAGTAATTAAATTTCACTTAGAATGAAAAGTGGGCATAACGCATGGTTCTATAGTTTTGCGTTTGCTGTACATTCTAATGTTGAAGGTTGTCATTAACTTGCGTTGACATAGAAGTTAATCATTCAGTCTTAATATCTTCTTGTTCATACAGCTATTGATCCAGAAATCATTGCAAGAGGTACAGTAGGATTTTCTGGAGCTGAACTGGAAAATCTTGTGAACCAGGCTGCGTTAAAAGCTGCAGTAGATGGAAAAGATATGGTTACTATGAAAGAGCTGGAATTTTCAAAGGACAAAATTCTTATGGGTAGGCTTTTTTTCCTACAGTAAACCAGGTTTGGTTTTGATATTGATTTTAATGAGCATATATATTAAAACCTTGTGTCTCTTTTATCAAGAAGATTAAATATAAATTATATGGTTTCTGAGAACTACAGTTTTGGGGTACATTAGGCAGAACTTTTGTAGGTACACTTTTTTATTAGATACTTGATCCTTAGTTGATATTTCATTGGTGTGTGTAATAATTAGTATGCTACACTAATGTTGGGCTTTTACTATTGAAGAATGGGACAGGAATACATCAGCTGCTCTCTGTGTGAAATCATATTCTTAGTCTTTTAAAATTAAAGCATTAAAAATGTAGATCTGATTGCCCAACCTCCTGACTGGTGTGTTGATGCCTTCCCCCAGTTTCTTTTTGTTCTGTTAGGTATTTGGGTTGTTCCCACCCTGTTCCTTTCCTGCGATCTTTAATATCTTGCCTATAATTTGTATTTTATATTGTTTAGTTTTTGTTTGTAGATTGTATATTTTTAATTTAATTGATGGTGTAGATTTCCTTAGAGGCTTCACAGTAATAAACGTTTCTGTTGAGATGATAATTATAAAATTAATACAAATAACCACATTATCTGATAAACTGTCAGACAAAAAGCTCATTCAGCTCGCAGCAATTGTATTAAAATCTAAATGAGTTAGAAATTATTACCCAGAGCCTCAAGAGCAGAGTTCACATGTCATGAAGACTCATTTGCAAAGTTGGCAAGAAGACTTTAGTTGGGTGTTTCTTTTCAAGTTAAAGCACATGACTTCTGTCATAAATTGAAATATCTCTTAAAAGAGCCCTCAGAAGTAGGAGTGGTTGTCTAGGTGTTCTTAGAAACATGAAGTCCCAGTTTACCTCCTCTTTTTAAGACTAGATTTCTCAATAGGTTTCAAAGTACAACTAGTGGAACCGGTAAGAACAGACTGAATTGGATTTGACACGTCTTCTTATGCTAGATCATTCTAAGGCTAAGGCTAAACCATACTTTATGGAGTCTCAGTAATAATGAATTAATTGAGTACAAATCCCTGTTTGCTAAAATAATGCTTAGGGGAAGTATCAGCAGGCTTTGGGTGACCTCAAGATTTGCAGAAGAGCAAAACCAATCTAAACATGAACCCTCAGAAGATTCTAGTGAGCACTAAAGATAATCTTGACTATAGAATGCTGATTGGCAAGGGGGGGAAACCCCTGAAAATTAGGATGAGGTGTATGAGGAGAATGGTAAAAAAGATTGTTAACTTATGTCCTCTATATTGCAGCGTTGTGTTGTATGTTTCACTTGCATGTAATCACTTGTAATTTCCATCTTAAATCTTTTTCTTCTTCTTTTTTTATTTCAGGCCCTGAGCGTAGAAGTGTAGAAATTGATGATAAAAATAAAACCATTACAGCTTATCATGAATCAGGACATGCCATTATTGCATATTATACAAAAGATGCGATGCCAATTAACAAAGCTACAATTATGCCACGAGGACCAACACTTGGACACGTGAGGATTTTGAATGATAGAACATACACACATTTGAATAAACTTTGGTCAATTTACTGCTCTAGATTATTGAGAAAATTCTCAACAAAACTAATATTGTATATTTCATAAAATAATGCTTTGCCATTAATTATGGTAACTGTTTTTAAAGATGTTTTATTTAAGGAGAAATGAGAATATTCACTTTGCAAAAAAATGTGTGTGTCTATCTGAATGTGATTCTGGTATCTAATTCCTCCTGCACATATATATATATCCTAAACTTTAGAATGTCACTGCCCAAATAGCAAAGCTGTGAAGTTTTATAGGACATTTGATGTGACAGACTGCAGGACAGTATTAAAAGACTCTTTCTGGGATTTGAACATTCACTGTGGGCTGTTCTCTTGTAATACAAGAAGCTATGCTTCTTTGGGCTACATATTGTATTCATATTTAATACTTTGTAAAATAGTTCATGTAGCTGATGGTTTGAGAGACATGACTTTTTATCTTTCCCTCTTAACGTTTAAAAGTTGTTGTAACCAGGTGTGCAGGTTTGCATGAGCAGTCCTCACACATTACTATGTCTTCTAATCTTAAATCCTGCTATCCATAAGAGGCTAAAAAAAGACACAATACATTTGCATTTGTTACCATGATATTAGAATATTGTATGAGCCAGATTCCAGGGGCGTATTTCTGCTATATCCACAGCTCCCATTAGCAATCCCATTAGCAATCCACCCTTCTACAGTCCCTGATGTACCCTAAAAGCCTGCTCTGGAGGGCTGGGTAGCCTAGAATAGAGTTTGGGCACCATGGAAAGCAAGGAGTGCCTGGGAGAAAGTCCTGCCTCCTCTGTCATTGGATACAGACTGACACCATTGAATTTTGGTCACGGTGGATGTAGAGGTGCTGTTTACTTGCAATTTTAGCCAGCACCAGGTTCTGGAATACTACAACGGAGAAGACATATTGAAGATACGTTGGATGACCAGTAGTTGCTGTTTATCTCTTTGTTCACTAGAGGGCAGTTTCTGCACACCTCAATTTGTATTGCATAGCCTGTGGCAGCTCCAATTAAAAACCTCAGCAATTTTGATATACTTTGATAACTGCAGATACTCTAGGTGTTCACTTTTTGAGTAGCAAGTCTGACAGGTAACTTGCTGCTGAAGGTCTCAGAGCAGCAATACAATGAGTATTCTCTACTCTCTCTTTCAAAGGAGATCAAAGTATCTAGGGGTGGTAAATATCTAATACGTTTTGTAGACATGAATCTCTTGTCATGCAATTTTGTATTAAAGGTGTCTTTGCTGCCAGAAAATGATAGATGGAGTGAAACTAGATCTCAGCTGCTTGCACAGATGGATGTTAGCATGGGAGGAAGAGTAGCAGAAGAACTCATATTTGGAGGTGATCACATCACAACAGGTCAGCAGAAGCCAAAAGGAAATTATTTAAGGTCAGTGTATCAGTCTCCATGCATAATGTAATTTCCTGACCTGAATTACCTTTTTCTGCTCTTTTATTAGGTGCTTCTAGTGATTTTGACAATGCTACTAAAATAGCAAAACTCATGGTGACTAAATTTGGAATGAGTGAGAAGGTAAAATCTCATTTAATATCACTTTTATTTCGCCTCTGTGGCTACTTCATGACTTGGAGCCAAATTTTTATATTAGATCACTGGTGGATCCTTTATGCTGTGGCAAGTTTATAAATTGAAATGTATGCAAGAAACTGACTCTGTTTTATGGATTGAAATAAGTGATAAATGTCTCCTATTATTGGAGAGAAAGCAAATATCTATGTGAAATATTCTTTGGCAAATAACAGTTTGGCTTCGAAACTGAGGGAATATGGTGAACCTTGATTATCAGATGCTTTCAAGTGGGTTGTAACATATATGTGCTTTGCCACTATCTTCCATATTGCATGTAGGCAGTAGAGGGGAGAGAATTAGCATAAAATGATCTTGCCAAACACAGTTTTGTCTTATAATATATACTTCAAGTACAGCTTTGGGAAATTTCAGAAAGGATTTACTATGCCTGCCTGTCCTATATATTCCTTGGTATATCTTGTGGCAGAAGAGCCATTTTAAACAGAGTACACTTTCCTTTTGTCCTCCATCTTCTTGGCAGAAATGTTGAACTGCAGGATTTCTCTTTCTCAGAAGCCAGTGAGTGAAATGGTCAGGCTTTTGAAGTTGTAGTTTTAAAGGATAGTTTTAAAATTCTTAATCATTTTAAAAATAATTTTAGAGTTTACAGTAATTTCCACTGAAATGTATCCCTGGTGACTAAGGCAGCAATATTGTTCACACTTATCTGACTGTACACAGGACTCAAAGGGACTTCTGATTATGTATGTACAGGATGGTACGGTGAGTTGCGCCGTCTACCCTAGATTAATAAGCAGCCAGTCGAGGTTGTGCATCTGTAATCTGGAAATCCAAAATCGAAAGCATTTTGCTGCCAGCCACTTGCTTCTGCCTTTGAGGTGGTGGCTGCAGCTTTCCTGTTCATTAATTTATTGGATCCTCCATCTCCAGCCTCACATCTCATACACCACACAAGTATCAAATGAATGAGACATCAGGCTGGAGAGAGATGTAAGGATCTGTGAAATGGTGAGAATATGAGCATACTGCTCAGCACGAATCCATACCTCCCACCATTTCACAGATCCTCATCTCTCTCCAGAGCCTTGCATTTTTTGCTACTTGTGTTGTGTCTGAGATATGAAGCTGGAGAGAGGCTGGGAATCTGAAAGACTGGGGATATAAAGAACTTAATACTAGTATTTGAAAAAAACAATATGTAGTACTGTACAGGAGATCTATGGGGAGCCTTCCAGCCCTCCGCTTCTACCTTCAAGGCTGTGGCTGTGGCTGTGGCAGTGGCACTCCTACTGGTTAGTTTGGGGGATTGCTGGAGATCTCCTGCACAGTGCTACATTTTATGTATATGCAAATACTGGTATTCCAAAATCAATAAAATAAAATGAAATAAATAAACACATCCGGTCCAAAGCGTTTTGGATAGGTGGTGCTCAGTCTGTAATAGAACTGTTGGTTACTTCCAGACACAAAATTTCTTATCCTGCTTGGCAGCCTCTTGTGGCATAGTGGGTATTTTTTGCAGGATATTGGAAAATTAAACTACTAATGAATTGCCATGCATTTTATGATCTGAAAATGGAAAAAAAAAACTTCTCTCTCTCTCTCAATTTTCTTCCTTTTACTACAAGCTTGGTGTCATGACCTACACAGATACTGGTAAACTCAGTCCTGAGACTCAGTCTGCAATTGAACAAGAAGTAAGGACACTTTTAAAGGTAAGAACGATTTTTTGTTCTTCTATTCATGAAATATTTGGCATAATGGTTAGGGTAAATAGCTGTTTCTATCTCTTGATTTTCTTGTATTTATGTAGTAAATCTCACATTGCATGGCTAGGATCCTTGCTTTAATTCATGGCCTTGTAAAACAGAGACCATGTTCATAATTTGAGTAATTGAGATCCTGTTGCTAATCATAAACTTTTTGTCCCCAACATATATATTATTTTGTGCCTTATTTTCATTCTGTTTCTTGTCTTGACATGCTCGTAAAGTGTATACAAGTAAAAGCTGAACTAAAAATACCAGTGGCTTTGTTCAACCTTTTATGTGTGGTGAACCTGAAAACAGGTTTTAGTATATATTTTCTAATTTCCATATTTATTTTGAATACTTAATGTGCCTTTGACAGGAGTCGTATGAACGGGCAAAGCATATACTGAAGACCCACGCAAAAGAACACAAGAATTTAGCAGAAGCGTTGCTGACCTATGAGACTCTGGATGCCAAAGAAATTCAGATCGTTCTAGAGGGGAAAAAGCTAGAAGTGAGATGATAATTTACTTGTCAAGCATTCTAGTGGCTGCCAAGAATGCTGTAGTCTCTTTATGAAGTGTAGCTTTCTTTTCTTCCTGATATGTGTGTGATAATAATCACATTTCTTAAGGAAAAAAAAATTTGTCATGTGAGCTTTTGTTACATTTTATCAATTTTTGTCTTCTTAGAAAGAAACACAAGGAGCAAGTGAAGTTCCCACAGAAATAGATGTACAATCTCAGGGCTGAATCCCTCTTGTTTGGAAACCTCATACGCTGAAGCTGAATCGTATGTTTTTAATATAGTTTCCCTGGCTAATTGTTCTGTGTGAACTGGAAGCGTAGCTGCCTGCTACATTCCATCATGGAGCATAGGACTATTGATGACTAGTCATGATGGCCTCTAATATCAGAGGGCAGCATGAATGCTAGTTGCCTGGGGAACATGAGCAGGAAGGTTCTCTTGTGCTCACACACTACTTGTGAGCTTCCCAGAAGCATCTGGTTGACCATTGTGTAAACGGAATGCTGGGCTGATTGGCCTGATCCAGCATTGCTCCCACATTCTTAATCTTATAATATCTTGGAGTGCTGCAGTGGAACGATACTTCTACAATTTAGAAAAGATGAAATAATTTAGCAGGACAGATAATATCCAAGAAGTTGAGGACAGACATCATTGAAACATAATGACATTTTTCCCCATTCTCCTCTGTACTCATGCCAAAATGTTAGAAGCCTTTGAGCTGAGTAAGAGGGCAGAGAAATTTAATAGAATTTCTTCAGATCATGCAGTGCAACTTAATGTTTGAAGGAGAGAAAGAGAGCTGTGTACCAGGGCTGGGAAGAACTGCATTGTCTCCTCTGAGGCCATACTGGGGGAGATGTTTCCTATTTTAAATGACATGGGGTATATGGCTGCAGCTCTTTGCTGTTGCTTGTACGCTTGGGTTTTCTTAAAAGATATTGTATATGGCTGCTTGAGATTTTGTCCATTTCTTCATTGGGCGGATGTTGATCAGTCAAAGAACATTTGGGATGTTCATAATCACCATCCCCTTTGTGTTTGAAATCTTCAGCATCTTTGGCACAACTTGTACTGCTTGATTCTTATAAGTAAAATTTGTTTAGGCATCTTCTAAAACAGCAGCCAGAGAGAGTCTGGGGCTCACAGCTGCCCCTTTCTTCTACCATCATACCATTTCTTTTTCTTTTTTTTTCAAAACTGAATTTGACCAGATGGTTGATTCTGTGTTGGGAGCAAGAGGGTACTTCGGGCTCCCAACCCATGCGAGGCAAGTGGGATGAGAAGGTTGAGATAGACTTATGGAAAGGTGTGCCCTTGGGCAGTGTGTGCAGCTCTCCATTTTGGGATAACACAACATTTTGCCACAATTAGGGAGAGCCTAAGAGAAGTCTTGGCAGGCTGTTCTATTTCTTCTCCATTGTGAAAAGGGGAAATTGCACATAAACGGTGTAACAGGTCAATTAGTATTACGTTGTTTCCATGGAACTGTTTTGTGGGATGTCAGATACCAGTGATGGATGTTGTTTTTCAAAAAATGAACTCTGGCACCTCTCATTATAGAAAGCTCTTTTGTTACTCTGTTTTGACAAGTGCATTGTGACCAGCAGTGGAAGAAAATTGGCAGTGAAGCACCTTTAAATTTAGCGCTAACACAGCATTTTACTGTGAATGTAATTGAAAGTGTTGATTTTGAATTGGTAGAAAAATCCTAATGTCACCAAACCCTATTTCAGTGCAACTTTCTTTTCTTGTTTTTTTCCACCCAGTCAACTTAGTAACATATGGAAAGACTCAAGACCATTTATTTAAACAGAATACCAAGCTGCTGTGCTGACAGGTTACAAATGTACTCTTTTGTAGTAATACACTGCAAAAGATGAGCAGTTGCAACATCCTTGGCGCTTCCTATATTTTTGAATAAAGGTTTGTTTTAAATATGCAGAATGCTTTCTCCCTTTTTTGCAATTGTAAATAGCTTTAATTCCGATTTCCCTCATCTGTAAATTGAGGTGTATAAAAGATATCTTAAATTTGTAAATAAATTTGAGAGTTAAGCAAAATGTGTAACTTTTTAATGAACTGGATTTCCAAAGACTTTTTTTTTAAAGGTGAGAACCAGATATGTTTGCTGCTAACTCATTTGTTCCCATGGTATAATATAGGTGTTTTTTTTTTCAAAATGTAATATGGGATTGTTAAAATAGAAAATATAACATGTTCATCAGTAATTCAGTATTTAGATTCTATGGAATCCAATAACTCTGAAATGCTAAATTTCATGAAGCTATGTTTTGTAAAAGCCCCCATGTGCCTGACTCCAAATAAGCCAAGAGTGAAAATGTAACACAATTATCTGACTGGTTTTGTTTTCCTTCCTTCCTTCCTTCCTTCCTTCCTTCCTTCCTTCCTTCCTTCCTTCCTTCCTTCCTTCCTTCCTTCCTAATGGACCACTGACACAATTCCCCATAATTTGCTGAAGTTGTTTAATAATTATCAGTTTCTAATTGTTATGAAGGTTAGAAACAGAGATGATTATAAAGTAGCAAAAGCAAGCAGCAATCTATATGTCTCTGCACCCCAGATAAAATTGGAGCTAATACATACATACAACATGACTAAGGAATTGGCCCCTGTAAGATCCATAAAAATACTCTTCAATGAAAACTCTTTTTTCCCACGTGACTGATGACCATAAGCAACACTTACAGACACGAAATTGTGGGTATAGACAGCAAATTAAGTTTTCAACTATTACAAATCACAGACTCCTACTTAAAGGAGAGTCCCCTCAGTCTATGTGAAACCCCAGTTTTCCCTTCAGCTGCACAATTTCTGTTTGTGCAAGATAATGTTAAGTGGAGTGGAGCCATGACAATTTCCACTATATGTATGACATTCTGGGCAACTATAGGTTATATTGATCAAGTAGGTGACTCTCCCATGAGATAGTGTAACATTATTTCTGACCTACTATTATTTTTTTCATGCCACACCATTCAATGTGAAGCTCATATACTGAAGAGAGAGCCGACTGGTTCTTCGTTCAGCCTGCAAGCTGCTGCTGTTACATGTTATTAGAGATAAATTGAGATTTGAAGCCTGGAAAACTACTAAATGGAAATGACCTGTGAAAATATTACTTTGAAACATTCTACTAAATCAATGAGCATAGAACTGATTTGTGCTTAGTTAGAAAGAATTGCATCTGCACACACACTTTGTTAGGGTTATACAATGTGTCCTCAGCCACGGCTGGGATGTGTTCTCCATGATCCTACAGAACTGGAAATTTCATCCTTGGGCTGAAAAGTTCCCCACTATTGTCTTATGCAATCTTTTGGCAGCGAAGGCATTGGCCTTTCTGTTTGCAAGATAAGCCCATGTCACATGCTGGGCTTATCTTTGATGACAAATAGCAGAGTGGAAGTGTCATCTTTTGGGAGCTTCTGTGATATTTGAAAGGCAACTTTATATTTGGATCAGGAGTGGACCCCCAGTATCAGCTTTTAGCATGCTGGCAAGATTTCTTATCAACTACATAATTTCAGTTGCAGTCTTGGTTGTTTTATCTTGGCTGTGAAGACTAATGTAAAGATTATTTCCCTAGCAGTCAATGGTTAAACAAAAAGATAGAAAATCATGAATACATCAAAAGCATTAGACCTGGTGTTATTATGCCCCAGACCAACTTCTGGGTGTAAAATTAAGCAGGGACTATGTCATCCATCTTTAGAAGGATAACTGGCTCATACATCTAAATCAAAAGGTGTTTTGCTAAGCAATACTAGTTTAACATTACAAATCAAATTGTTGGGTTTCAGCATGTTTTATGTTGCAAATTGATTTTATGGCTCCTACATTCAAAATACTCGGGAAATTCAAAGAAGGTGATAGAATTTCCAGAAGATATGCAAATATGACAGTTCTCATGATCGAAGTACAGTTACATCCACACTTAATCTGCAATCTTAGCAAACTAAAGCAATGTAATCAAGTAGGTGTGCAAAGAATTCAGCATGGCACAGAGTGTAAGTATATTTTTTCTTAGGAAAACATACTTAATGCATTATATATTTCATTACATCAAATGCATTGTTCCCAAACATAATTGAAGCAGAGGAAATTATGGTGCTTAATCATACTGAAATAACATTAATTGTCTGAATGATCTCAGTCTTAAAAGCCTTGGAGACTGAGGTCTGCTCTAGAGGAAAAATTCAGACTAATTTCAGTACAGACCATGCATAAGCAGACTTTTCCCAAGCCTTGCTAAGGGACACCTTAAAGGGACTGCTGTGATCTTTGTGTATAAGAATTTAATTTCTAAAAAGAGAATTCATGCAAATGAAACTAACAAGAATATATTAAATTCGTAATAGTTTGGGGCTCTAAACTGCCAAAGTTCCTTAGTACATCTGCAGCATCATTACTATGAATTTATTAAGAAAGGATTTTAATTGATTGTGAGAGCCTTGAAACAAAAATCAGTCAAGGTAAGTATGAATGCATTTTGTATCTGTGAAAGAGTTTTTACTCAATCTTGAAAAAATAAAGACTTTCGGGGATTTAGATTTCTTTGCATAATGGAATAATCGGTGAATACACCAAGAACACAACTCAACTCATAACTGAAAAGAGTAAAGGTAACTGGTAATGGTATTTTTTCAAACTTATAAAGTATTTAGCACAATGAGTCACTTGTCATTTGACAATAATGTTTAATAATAGTTTTAATGGGGGGGGTCTTCAAAATTCCTAAAGGAATACAGGTATAACTGGAATTCTGGAAACAGAACAAGGCTGCTGATCCATGTGTGTATCATACTGATTAATGAAGATGCAGAATTATTTACAGCTATATTAGTTAAACTCCTTAGCCAATTCACAAATTATATCCATACAGATCAGCCAGAATCATAACAGGCCAATAGGAGATTGATACCATTTTCTAGTGTAGTCAATGTTTGTAAGATTTCTAGTTGGCAATGTGCCTGTTTGCCAAAATGCTTGTAAGTATTTTATGTTAGTAGCTAAGAAAACTGGGCGGTATAAATTTAACAAAACATTATTGTTCCCGGATTTATTTATGATTGCAATCTATCCTACCATGTAAGGGCTGTATTGCCTGGTGAATGTCTAGAGGTGAAACAACAGAATCCAATGAAAAGAGGGGGTGCTATCCTTCCCTTGTGTGAAAACCTTGCAGATGCTTCTGGGGCTGTAGGGGCACATTTAGTCTGCCTCCTCAGCAAAAGCCTGTCTGACTTGTGAGAAAACCTACCTGTAGCAATGCTACTGTCAGCATACTCAACACTCTTACCTAACAAGAGCCTTTTCATCACTAAGGAAAGATAGCACTAACACCTAATGGAACACAAAACAATGGCCCAGAGACTGAAAATGCTCAATATACACTCCAATCCCCAAGACAGTGGACTCTGGAGCTTTGTAATCCACCAGGGATTTTGGGGACTTTTTTAAAAATAGCCCACAAGACTAACACAGATAAAAATTTTGTCCCCCAAGTGCTCTTTATGGGGTGTGAGAGACATTTTTGCCATGTTTTTGGGCACCCTACACAAAGGGTGATTTGCACACTTTTAGAATAGCACATGGCTCCCTCTCGAAATTTTGTTATAGTTTTGTTTTGTTTTGTTATTCCCAACAGAAGATTCTGAATGTCTTTTCCCACTCTCCTCCAACAGCAGGTGCTTTGTTGCATGATTTTCATTCCTTGACTTTGAGCAGGTAGCCTAGGAAGAAGGTACAGCCAAAGGGGAAGAGAGCAATTGATTGCTAATTCATATCATTCTCAGATAGGCTGAAGGAGCAATCCACATTCACAGTTAATCCCTTGTGCCAACGAGGCCAAGAAAGAGTCCAAAATTCTAAATCTGTTATGACAGTTCATTCTCCTCTCAACTCTCTGCTTTTTCTTCCTGCGTTGCCAACCAGTCGAACTTTTGCAGTCTCTTCCCTTTTTATCTGTCTTTGTTAATTAGGCTTAATTAGTTAATAACAGTTAGTAGATTAGCAAAAGTTCAATCACTGTGAAACTGATTTAGAAAAGGAGGAAACCCAGATGTCTTCTGAGTAACGGAAGTGGCAAGTGAAGGATTAAATGGAGAAGAATACCTCCTCCATGCTATGGGTATGATGGCTAAAGAGGGTGAGAGGGTGGAAAAGAATACCTCCCCCAATGTCATGAGCATCATGGCTAATGAAGGTGAGGCGATGGAAACGAATACCTCCCCAAGGTCATGAGGGTGAGACAAAGGAAAAGAATACCTCTCCCAATGCCACAAGAATGATGGCTAAAAAGGGTGAGATGATTAAACAGTTGGGCACAAAAGACCAGGAGGCCCCGCAGAAAGGTGCCTCAGACACAATAGCAGATTCAGTGCTGAAGAAAATATTTATTTTTTTTAAGTGATAACAATGTTGGAAACTGCTTGCTGCAGCAGCAGGCAATAATGGTAAGGGCAAAGAGTTTGGCAGTCACCGATCAAGTAAGCGCAGAAAAAGGTAAGTATAACATAAAGGTTACTTTGACACTAGGGGAGAATTCCAGTGGTGTACAGAGTTCAAAAACAGAGCTCAAAAACACAGTTGTCACTTCCAGTCGCCATCTTGGAAACACAGATTTCAGGCTGGGCAGCAGAAGGAACTCAGCATGGGAAGCAGCTAATCAGAGTCACGCAAGCTGGCAGATAGTCAATAGACTATGCTGAGTCCCCACCTACACATAAGCAGTCAACAGAGCTGTAAAGTTGAATATTAGAAGAACAATGTGAATAAGGCAAATAGAGGCTTTGTTTGTCTTATAATCCTAGAAGTTTGGGCCAGAAAACGTCAGTGACTGGATTAAGACTTGTATTTTCACTGTTATGATTATGAGGGTGAGCCTAGGCCCATGAGGGTAGGGCCTCATTCAACAAGATCTAGCAATAGCAATAGCATTTATTTCTATACCGCTTATCAACTGAGTGTTATCTAAGCGGTTTACAATGTATTTTTAGCTAATTGCCCCCAACAAGCTGGGTACTCAATTTTACCGACCCGCGAAAGGATGGAAGGCTGAGTCAACCTTGGAGCCAGGCAGGATCGAACTCACAACCTTGTGGTTGCAGTACTGGCATTTAATCACTGCGCCACCAGGGCTTCATCTTTGCAAGACATATGCAATGCAGCTGGGTGGTCAGAACCATCAACCTTTGTGAGATAAGTTAGACAAGTTTAAATTGGCACAGGAAGCTTTCAGTAGAGCAGTGCTACAGTCAGTCCTAAAAAAAAGAAGAAAAATCCCACCACACAGGGTGCAGTTTGGGTAACTCCCAATCATCCCTCTTCCTACCATCCCAGAATGAACCTTCATGGTAAGTCCAACTTCTCAATCACTTCCCTTGACCTTGACACTATACAGTACTCCTATTGATGCAGCCCAGAATCACATTGGCTCTTCTACCTGTCACATTACACTGCTGACTCATGTTCAATCTGTGGTCTACTAAGACTCCTAGCTCCTTTTCACATGTACTGTGGTCAAGTTAGTTGTCACCCCTCTTATCTGTGCATTTAATCCCCCCCCCCGAGTGTAGTATCTTGCACGTCTCACTGTTGAAAGTCATTTCGTTAGTTTTGGCCTAGCTATCTAATCTGTTAAGATAATTTCAAATTACGATTCTGTTCTCCGGGGTGTTAGCTACCCCTCCTAATTTGGTGTCATCCTCAAATTTGATAAAAATGCTCCCTAGCCCCTCATCCAAATCATTGATAAAGATGTTGAATAGCAATGGGCCCAGGACAAAACCCTCTGGCACCCTGCTAGTCATTTCTCTCCAGGATGAAGAGAAGCAGTTGGTGAACACCTTTTGGGTTTGGTCAGTCAACCAATTACAAATCCACCTAACAGTAGCACTATCTAGTCCACATTTTACCAGCTTCTTTGCAAGATTATCATGGGGAACTTTGCCAAATGCCTTACTGAAGTCAAGAAGTGCTATGTCCACAGCATTCCTTTCTATCAAGCTCATAACTCTATCATAAAAACAGATAAGATTAGTCTGGCTTGATTTCTTTTTGAGAAACCCATGTTGACTTATAGTGATCACAACATTCCTTCCTAAGTACATACAAGCTTTCTATTTGATGATCTGTTGTAGAATCTTTCCTGGTATTGACA
Organism: Iguana delicatissima; assembly: GCA_948472985.1. Lineage (NCBI taxonomy): Eukaryota > Metazoa > Chordata > Lepidosauria > Squamata > Iguanidae > Iguana > Iguana delicatissima. The sequence continues at coordinate 366,871 of CAOKZL010000483.1, forward strand.
TCAGGCTGACCAGGTGGTAGTTGCTTGGGTCCTCTTTTTCCCTTTTTGAAGATGGGGACAAATATTTACCATCTTCCAGTCTCCTGGGACTTCTCCCATTTTCCAGGAATTCTCAAAAATTATTGCCAGGGGTCCTGAGATTATTTCTGTCGGTTCTTTTAATATGTTTGGATGTAGTTCATCTGCTCCTGGAGACTTGAATTCATTTAGAGTTGCCAAGTATTCCTGTACTACCTTTTTACCTATGCTGTGCTGCATTTCCCCTACCACATCATCTGCTCCATTTTCCCCAGTTAAAGTGTTGTTTTCCTTTGGGGAGAAGACCAAGGCAAAGAAGATGTTCAGTAGTTCTGCATTTTGTCTGTCTCCTGTTAGCATTTCATCATCCTCTCCACACAGAAACCCTACAACTTCCTTATCCTTCCTTTCACTACAGCCATAAACCCCCTTCTTACTATTTTTAATCTCTCTAGTAAGCCTGAGCTCATTCTACACTTTAGCTTTTCTGACTTTCTCCTTACACTTGCTGGCTATTTGTTTGCATACTTCTTTGGTGATATACCCCTTTGTATATGTCCCTTTTAAATCTAAGCTCAGCTGAAAGTTCTTTAGACATCCATCCTGGATTCTTTAGATACCTCCCATTTTTCCTCCTCACTGGAATTGTTGCAAATTATGCTTTCAATATTTTATTTTTAATAAGTTCCCATCCATCATGAACTCCCTTTTCTTTTAGTATTCCTGACCGTGGGATCACTCTCAGGCCCTTTCCACACCTTACTTTCATCTGGTGCGTGGGGATCATGCGAGCAGCCTCTTGCGAGAGGCTCTTGCATCCCCACTGTTTCGGCTCTGCAGCTGTTGCCTGCCGGCCAGCAGCCAACATGAGGGCTCCGCCTCTTCCTTCTGCAGCGCAGCCAGGTATTTTCCCAGGCTGCGCTGGGGGAGGAAGTGCAAGGGCCACGGCTCCGAAGCTCCACATGCAAGGTAAGTGTGAGCGGGGTCGCAGAGCGATGCACGATCAAGCACCACTTTCAGCTACAAGCCAAAAATGAAATAGTGCACGATCAGTGCCTGTTGGCCCCGGTAGCATTGCGCGATTGCGAGAATGTCGTTTGAAATGTTCCTCACAATCATGCGACGCTCCAAAGGCCCCTTCACATGGCAAATGCCGTGCGAAAAGGGCTTCAGTATTTCCCTAAGTTTACTGAAATCAGCTTTCTGAAAGTCTAGAAAAAAGTCTGATTATGCTTGGCTTCCCTTTTCTGCCGTATAACAAACTCCAGGAGACCATAGTCACTTCCACCTAAGGATCCCGCCACCTCCACCCCCTTAACCAGGTCATCGATGTTGAGTAAGATCAGATCTAAAATACCTGCCCTCCCTTATTCCCTCCTCCACCTTCTGGACTATTAAATTGTCTACAAGGCAAGTGAGAAATTTGTTGGATCTGGTACTCTTGGCAGAGTTAGTTTATTGTAGTTTACTGAGGCCAAAGAGCTCTCTGGAGAAAAATGCCCCTGCCTAAACTGCAAACCCCAGCATTCCATAAGATGTTGAAAGTGGAATAATAGCACTGTAACAGTGTAGTGTGGAAAGGCCCTTAGACTTCCAACAAATATTGGGGTAGTTGAACTCTCCCATTATGACTATATCTCTCCTTCCTGAATGTTTTTTCATTTGTTTCAGGAAGACATCATCCAAGTCCTCAGTCTGGCTTGGAGGTCTACTGTAAAGCTCCACAATGACATCACTGTCATTTCTCTCCTCCTTAATTTTTACCCAGATGCTCCAGGATTTAAGTCATGGATTTCTTCAGAGGTATAAATATTTCTGATATTTACATGAATATTAGTGATATTAGTGCTACTCCTCCTCCTTTCCTCCTCCTTTGTTTAGATTTTTCAAAATTCCAGTATTAAATAGAAAGTCATAGTATTATGTCTTGCATATGTAAACCCATTTTATAACTGATTATTCCAAAATTTTGCAGAGCTTTAGGAAAAGAGCTTGTAGCCAAACCAGCATTGAAACCCCTCAGCAGAAAGGGTGCCTCCTTGACTCTCTGACAGAATATGAACTCTTTCTTGCATAACAGGGAAACAGATACATACATTCCTGTGCAAATTGGCACAGTGATATTTTCTACACATCAGAAGGCTGAAGCCAGGGTATGCAGTGTATGCCTTGGAGACCTGAAAAAGAGAGAAAGAGAAACTATGCAGGCAGAACTGATAAGTCATAAAGGAAAACAAAAGTCCAAAACAATGCTCTAGCTTCTAGAAAACAGCCTTGGGAATTTCCTTGTTACACAACAGTCCCTCGCCCATCTCTTACTCCATTAAATCTTCCTAAATTCACCTTATAAAAATGAATAAATATTTGAGTGCCTTCATAGGCCCCTAATTGCCATTTGTTGTTTTTATTTGCCATCGAGTGAACTTGAAGTTGTGGCACCTTTATTAACTAAAGACCTCCAAGATCCCCTGTCGTTAACTGCCCTGCTCAGGTCTTGCAAACTCAGTGAGGGACTGCTGACTATCCTGAGAGCTATGAAGATAGAGCTAATTTACTGGAATATATCAGTGATACTTAGTGTGCTTACCACTTGATGATCCAAATCCAAATGATGTTTTCCTTATCCCACGGTGGTTTGTACTTTCCCCCCTCCCATTCCTAACTATTCTTAAGTATTACGTTCCTTCTCTATAAAACGTATACTTTGTCCACTGTGTAGATGTTTTTGTTTTGTTTTGAGCTTTTAATGGTCGAACGCTAGGCTCTTTGTGTTGGAAAGATGCCCCCCACACACACAAATGAAGAGCTGAACAGCCTGTGACTTGATGATGGGGGTGATGCTGGAAAGGGATTCTTGATACTACTCGAAAAGCTGCCTTGTGGTGCCATGTGGCTGATTAGCAATAAGGCTGTAGCAGGTGTGTGTATGTGTGTAAATAATAAAGATCTGAGCCTAGCACTTTGAATGGTTGTTTGGCTGCTGTAAAGGACTGGATGCGGGTAATCAAGGGCTTTATCACATGCTGTTTTTTTGTACGATTGCACTGGCTTAGTTCTGTTTTTCATCTCTCCTTATCACATGACATCATCACTTGTTGAACTGCATCCTATCATTATTGGGTTGTCTCTTTTCATTCATGGGAAATACCATGCATGGCTCCAATAATGCTGTGCTTCTGCTATTGCCTATTTACACGATCCTTTCATTCAACTGCAGTTCCAACGTTGTGGCAATCATGTGATGTCAGTGGTATTGTTTCCTCTTTCCCCTTCCCTGTTCCCAAGCAGGGTGAGCTCACTGCACTTCTGGTATCTGGACAAAGAGGACATCATGGTGCAGGGGAACAATGCTGCTTTTACTCTGCTCCTCAGTACATTTTTTATATATATTTTTATTAATTATAAAAGGAAAAAACAAAAAAATACATAACGTGATAAACATAAAGGTGAGAGAAAAAAAGTTACAACAGAAAAATGCTTATATTTCTATTTCTCTCCAAGTCCATTAACATAATATACTTATTCAACATATTACAAATCACACTAATTATATATTTTTGTTATATGTATCTGAATCTCATTCTCATTATACCCATTGTTATTATTTATTCTCATAATTAGCATTTTAAAAAAATATATTATTAGTGATTTCATTCTTATTTCTATCCTTTACAAACTAAATTTAACCTATTGCTATTACTGAACGTAACTTTATTACTAAGTATGCTATTACTACATGTACCCTAAGTGTACCCCATCTCCAGAGCCAATTATATCTCAAGTTACTCCACCTTCTGTTCTTGTGGATGTGTGATACCTTCCTCTTTTATTAACACCTTTTCTACAAATATCCATATTGCTTCAAAATCATTCCCTTTCATTATTCCTTTTTTGGCCTTAATTCCACATGTTAACTTATCATTAATCACGATTTTTCACACTTCTTTATACCAATCCTCTATTTGAAAATGTCCTTGAGTTTTCCGTTTTCTTGATGTAATTAACTTGCTGCATCTTCAGTACCTTTTTAATTTTTTTAAAAAAACTTTTGATGTAATTGCCCTAGTGGTCACCAGCACGCTGCAATTACACTACTACAGCAAACAGCCAGCTGTGACTGTGGAAAAGGTGAAATGCCAAAATGGCAACATGACAAGAACACACAATGCCTAAATGATGGGGACGAAGTCTCCCGACATGGTGATACTGTGCGAAGAATGAAAAAAAAGGTGCATGTACCAGGTAGTGCAGAAGTGGAGACAGGGGAAGGGAGGTGGGGCTAGATTGCTTTTAGGAGTTTTTAAAGAGTATTTTAATGTGTTTCTAAAATGTTTTTATTTCTGTATTGTTTTAATTGGCTTTTATTTGGTAATCACCTCAGGAACCCTTGGGGGATGGAAGATGATACAGAAATACAGCAAATAAATAAATAAATATTTTCTAAAGAAACATGAAGGGGGAGTAAGAGTTTGAATTTGAACTTAAATTTGAAATGAGCATGAAGTGACAGGAAACATGAGGAAGTGAAATAAAATGGATCCAGGCAGTTGTGACAAATTGACAGAAAGTGAAATAACGTAAAGGGAAACACGAAGAGGAACAGGGAAGTAAATTTAGGGAAGTAAAGACGAATCATTAGAACAGATAGCACTTCAAAAAGAGCTATTAATATGTCATAAAATCTATTTACTTAAGCCTCTTGCTGCTTGCTTATGTAATGTCTCAGAAATAGGGAAATTTGCCTTAGATATTCATTTCCCAGATACATTTCATTTGCAAGATCCAATTGTATCTCCAGATTAAGAACCAGATTTATCAAGGTGTGGTGGTACCCCATGTGAGCAGTCTGATTTCTTATTTTTACAAATGTCAGAAATGGTATGTAGCTTTGGATCTTCAAGATTATGCTCCAATGCACTAACTTCCATCTGGTCTATTACTGCCCCGAGTAAAGGTTTTGAACTTTGATAGCCTAGCCTTTGGAAAAAGGGAGATAGGTGTCTCCTGCAAACGTAAGCCCCTGTATGCCAAATCTCTTAGCTGACCTCCGTTAGTAGTTCATGTAGAAACTATAAGTATGAGAAACAAGATGGATCCCTCTGGATCACCAATAGGCAACAAAGAAATGTCTGACAACTACACATTATTATAGGAAGATGGGTTGTGAGAAGTATGTTGGGGGAGCTAGACATAGTAAAACGAGAAATGGAATGTATAAACATTCTATAAATTTGGGGTGAGTGAGCTAAAGTGGACCAGAATGGGACACTTTGAGCCAGACAATTACACAGTATTTTACTCAGGAATGAGGTGGCATTAATACTGAGGAAAGATGGCAGCTTTAAGAGTAGATGCAACCTTTTTGAGGTTTCATAAGGGGAAGGTAGTACTAAGACCAGATATCACCTTCTTACCAAAGGTGGTATCATTTTTTCATCTGAATCAAGACACTGTTTTGCCAGCTTACATACAGAATCCAGAAACTGATCTGGAGAAAAAGTTGCATTGCCTTGATGTCAGAAGAGCGTTAGCTTTCTATGTTCAACGCACTGCAGCTATAAGGAAAACTAAGCGGTTATTTGTCTGTTATTCAAGTCAGAAACTAGGGGAAACTGTTTTGTCCCAAAGGATATCTAAATGGATTGTTTCTGCAATAAAGTTGTGTTATGAGATTGCTAAAAGAAAGTTGCCAACAAATATAAGGGTGCACTCCACGAGATCAATGTCAGCTTTGGCTGCTTTCGTGCATGGTGTAAAATTGGAGGAAATATGTGAGGCCACTATGTGGCCACAACCATTAACCTTTATTTCCCACTATAGGGTGGATGCAAGGGAAAGGAGTGATGCGTCCTTTGGTAGGGCTGTTTTGTTTTCTGCAGTTGCTTAAAAAGAAAAGAAAAAGGGGGAAACGGGGGGAAAAAACCCTTCTGAATGAAGAAACTCAACATGATTGTTCTGTAAACTAAATATTAATTAATTAATTTATAATATTTATTATTCTAACAATATTTATGATATCTATAATATCTATTGTATTGAAATATTTATCACAGTTTTGGGCCGGGATACATGAGAGAGTGCAAGAGACATTAAAAATAAAATTTCAATTATTCCCTAAAATTTATTTGCTTAATATATTGGAAAATTTACAGATAATTAAGTCAAAGAGGAAAATAGCCCTTTATATGATCACGGCAGCTAGATTGTGTTATGCACAAATCTGGAAACAGAAACATCCCCCAAGTTATGAAAATTGGTTTTTAAAATTATTAGATATAGTAGAGGTGGATATTACAATTGAGTCTTTAGGGGACAGAAGGAAGAGAGAAATTTTTGATGAATGGAAACCACTGTCCCCGATTTGTGAAGAATTTATGGGTAAAAAGGGAGTAGTATTTTTGGAGTAGGTTGGTAAGAGCGGCTTTTATAGGATAAATTGCTGATTTAATGTTTGAAATTAAATTTAGTGTCCTAAGAAGAGGAACGATTAAGGGATATGAGATTGTAGTATGTTATGAAATAATAGGAAGGCGTTATTAAAGAAGCTAGTTTATGTGTTATAAAAAAGATTAAATGGTCGGTGTAAATTTCATTCTTCATTTTTCGTTTTTTTTATACATGTTAGATTTTGTAGATTAGTATTTATATATATTAATATATAGATCAATTATTGTATATATAGGGTATTAATAATTTGTAATTGTAATTGTAAATCGACTGTTTATCTTTCTCCCTCTCTCTCTATACAATTTCATTATTAGAAGGTATTAATAGATAAGGAAGCATATGTTACTCAGTTTCAGCAAAGGGGGGAGGGGGTTAAAAGGGTAAAGGCGGTAAGGGAGGGGGATTTTAGCGTAGCTTAGTTGAGGTAAGGGTATAAGCACTGGGTGGAATATACATGTACTGTTCTGTTTGTTTTCTCTACGTGTTTATCACGCAACTATGTATTAAGTAAGTAAATATCAGTATGTATGTATGTATACAACAGTAAATGCACAATAAAAATTTTTTTTAAAAAAAGAAATATTTATCACAGTTTTTTTTAAAAAAAATCTGATGTTGTTTGTTATCACTGGTGTATATTGACAATTTGACATCTCCCACCTCCATCTTGGACAGCTCGCTAATCTCCCCATTGTGTGATTCGCAGAGACCACGAAGAAGAGGTTGCTTACCTGCAACTGTGGTTCTTCGAGTGGTCTTCTGTGAAGTCACACAAACCCACCCAGCCTCCCCACTTGATGTCTTTCCCAAAAGCTGCTACCATGGCGGCGAAGGAACTGACCGTTAATTGGGGGGGGGCTTATATACCCTGAGGATGTAGGGGATGGGCCAACTGCCAAAACGCCTGATTTTAGGCTTCCAGAAGGTTCTGAATGCTGTATCGCACAGGCACGAAATACCCCACTGTGTGATTCACAGAGACCACGAAGAAGAGGTTGCTTACCTGTAACTGTGGTTCTTCGAGTGGTCTTCTGTGAAGTCACACAAACCCACCTAGCCTCCCCACTTGATGTCTTTCCCAAAGCTGCTACCATGGCGGCGAAGGAACTGACCGTTAATTGGGGGGGGGGCTTATATACCCTGGGGATGTGGGGGATGGGCCAACTGCCAAAACGCCTGATTTTAGGCTTCCAGAAGGTTCTGAATGCTGTATCGCACAGGCACGAAATACCCCATTGTGTGATTCACAGAGACCACGAAAAAGAATTATTATTTTTTTTGAACCTGAAGACTGCAGATGCTTCCAGATATACTCATCCACACACTTTCATGGGTGGCCTTCTGTGTAAAATGCCTTGGGAAGGAGGGAAGTAAGCATCATTTGGGTGATTTCATTAATGCACCAATGCACTGTAGGGTGCAACACAGAAGACTAGAAAATACATTAAACTGTTCCAGGGGTTGTGTCTGAAGCAACCAGAATGGGGGAGCTCTCATGGTTAGACACCTTGCTCAAGTCACTTGTGAAGGCTGTCACAAGGGGTGGCTACTACACAGATTTAACAGTACAGGAATGAGATATGATCAGAGGAAAAGGATCACCTCAAAAGCTTAACCACTATGGTGAACATCTGGTTCCATTACTTTGTTTCCAAGAAACCAAAGAGCTAAGCATGATGCTTTATATTAACCATGTGTTCTTGTCACTGGAGAAAACCATATCCATCTTCTCTTTGCTACGAGGATAAAAGAATTGCTCATGACTGCCTACCCAGTGAAGCAACACTTGATCTACAAAGAAAAGGTATAAATGGCTTTGTTTCTGCTTTTTATTGCCTTCTTACTCTTAAGTGGGCTATATGAATATGTGCTAATAAATGAATTAATTTATAAATTCTGGATCCAGTGTTGCATTCTGTCTCTTTAAAGGCTACCTAAATGAACACGTGGCAACCATAATCTGTCTTGAAAGGGCAATACTGTTAACAATGGAACAGACTGCTAAAACAGTTATGTTTAAACTGAGTAGACTACAATTATGGTCGATGTAGATATTGCATACAAATCAGGCACAATGAATGAAGAATTGCAATTTAAGCATTGCAGGTAAATAAACTGAACTAATATTTGCATATTCTATAATATGTATATGTTACGTATGTCGGGGCAGGGAGAAATGTCATGTCTTCTAAAGACCCTTTTTTCTCTTAAAAAAACAAAGTAGCTGTTTGTTTGTGGTGTGTGTGTGTGTGTGTGTGTGTGAGTGTGTAAAATCTCTTATTGTTGCTAATATTGATAAAACATCCTAAACATAGTTTGAGTGCCAAACCAGACATGTACTAAACATGTCATTATTTCTGCTGTAGAATTTCCCCCTTTAAAATAGCTCCCATAAGAATCCTAATCTGGATCAGGAACATGGAGTGGGGGAGTAGTTTTCTTACCCTCTCCATCATGTTGTCTTTCTATGCGATTACAGCACATCTGAAAGCAAACAGTGTTAGGACTCGTGTCTGGCATTGTTAATTATTTGGTTTTGATGGGCACCATATCTAATAGGCATCATGTTTAATTGGAAAAACGCCTTAATTGTTACTGATATCAAAATCAAACCTGAGGGTGACTGAGAAGTCAAAGCAACCAAGGGGGACTTCTGACCATGAACATGAGAAAGAAAGGCAAATCAACCTAAGACACCCTCCAGGTAAGACTAGGTCATTTGTCAGGCAAACAAACACTGTTCCTTTGGATAATAAGCTTAAGTAGAAGCTGGAGTTTTCCCAAAGAACACAATGGCTAAAAGCCCACCAGGACACTGATTGCCTCAAACCTGTCTCCTGTGCTTCTGGACTTCTTCCTCTTTTCCCATAGCACATCCATAGATAGCTATTACAACACCCATTACGTCTTTGTCACTCAAGCACTGCAAACATTAACGAGCTGAAACTTTATTGTATGTATTGCAACTCCCATTGTTCTGCACCTGGGAATGAACATATCAACCACTGCCGCAGGCTATTTTTCGTGTACAAATATTCCTGATTTCAGACTCTCCACTGCAGTCTCTTGCTGATCCAAAAGCTACTCCGTCTGTCCGATTCCTGAACGAAAGCTGTCCTTAGGTTCTTTACCTAAGCCACGCTGCCACTTCTCTCCGCTTCTCTCTGGACCTGGTAATTATCGCCTGAATCATTCACAGTCTCTATCCCACTTTCTTCCCTTCTCTTTGGCTCTTGTGTGATTGTGTGTGTGCTTGAAATGTTGTGTGTGTGAGTGAATTTATTTCACTAAAACACATTTTTAGTTTACATTTTACTTTCTGGCTGATTCTTTCCTGCATGAGCCCATAAACATTGGTAGGAAAGGTCTCGCTAAGTTGCCTGCAAGCCTCCTGAACGCTGAACTAATTAATTCCCTACTTTTGTAAGGAGGAACTGGCATTGCGGTGTCGCCTTAATAACACCTATATTTTGAGGAAACAACAGCAGGTTGGGGATGATTTTCTAGGGGGAAATGGCACATAGAGAAAGGGTTAGCTCCTCCTTTACACTGCAATCCTCATTCAAACCATGTCCCTGTGGATGTTATTTTAAAACATGTTGGGAGAGGAACACACAATGACATATTGAATTTCATGTCTAGTTTAACGTGAAATGGCACAGAATGCACTGGTTACATCAAACTAGCCCTAAGAATGCACTAGATTTGGATTAGTTAAACCAAGACAGATTAGTTCTTTATCCCATGCAGAGGGAACATCTCTAAATAGCGTGGCCAACCCTACCAATAGGCAGAGTGAAAAAGCCTCTGCAGAATCAAATTTTGGGTGTCTTGAAAAAACACCAAATTCTTAGCTATTGTATTTTTATTACCAGGCAAACAATGAGACACTTCCCATACCTCCCCATCAGAGCTCTCATGTCCCTCTAGGAAACATTTACCCAATAATAAAAATGTGAACTAATTAAAAAAAATTGTTTTTAAATTTCAGAATAACAGTAAAGTAGGATGGGCACTCAAGATGAAATTGCTATTGTGGGAATTGGATGCAATTTTCCTAGAGGTATGTACTGCACAATGCTAAGTGAAATATTATAATATGCTTTTAGGTTTTTCTGCTACTATTTGAATATTTCACTAATTATGAGGAAGGCAACTCAGACTTTAAAACTTTGAAAATAGGTATTCTATAGAATTATTAATATTTAAGGATATTTCTTGCATGATTGACCAAATTGACTGCCAAGTTATCTTTGTATTTGGACAAATTAGATCTTTAAACTTGAGCCTTTGGAACACAGGTTGTGCCTCTCTGGTCTGGAAATTTGAAAACCTCCAAAACCCCAAACTTTTTGCTGCCAGCCACCTGCTTCTGCCTTTGGAGTGGCAACTGCAGCACTCTTTCCTGCTTGTTCGTCTCTCAGATCCTCTTTTTGCTGCCAGCTTCCCACTTTTGCCTTCAAGGCAGCAGCTGCAGTCCTCTTCTTGTTCATCTCTCAGATCTGAGGAGTGCTACAACTGCTACCTTGAAGGCAGAAGCAGGCGGCAGGTGGCAAAAAGAGCGAGGATGAGGATCTGTTAAATGGCAGGAGGCATTGATTCATACCAAGCACTTCACTGGGATTTCTGCCATTTCACAGATCCTCACTCTATCCAGCCTCACATCTCATACACAACACAAGTAGTGAATGAATGAGAGCTGTGGCTATTCCAAGAAGGTACTGTATTCTAAAATCCAAAACCAACTAGCTAACTAACTAACTAACTAACTAACTAAAGTGAAAATAAAAATTAAAATAAATAAAAAATAAAAAATTCCAAAATATGGAACACTTCTGGTCTCAAGCATATCGCGTAAAGAAGTCTCAACCAATAACAGATATTCTGCCTTGAACAATTTATGTTTTATGAAGAATTCTTTTGTATATATCTTGAACATGTTTTCAGTGGGGATGGGCCAACCGAATCCTCGAATCCTTGAATCCTCAGCAAGGATCAAGATTCGTGAATCTGAATCCCTGTGCAAAAATAGGCAAACTGAATCTTTCAAATCCACTATTGAAAAAGTAGAATTTAATTTTTTTAAAAAAAGTTCTGTTTAAAAAAAGTTTTTAAAAGTTTTTTAAAAAATTTAAAAGTTGCTTTTTAATCCTTTTTTAAAAAAAGAATTCAAAAGATTCAAGATTCATGAGATTCGTGGATTCCCAGAACCTTCCAGGGATTCGGAGCCGGATTCGGGTTCGGAAAATTCTGGATTCATCTCATCCCTAGTTTTCAGTTATTAATACTTTGCTCTAGAAATTTATGTAGAGTTGTTTTACTATATAGGCACAGTATATATATAAAAAACTTATACAACAGCTGATTGGTAGATGAAATCTACATGATTGATATCTCCACCTTTCCTGGTCCAACCGGGTTGCAGCATCCATAAATTGCCATGGCACACACGTTTGGCAAGCCAACACTGTACATATTATAATTTGCCTCCAAACCAGAATGAGAAATCATCATTTGAACTGTTTTCCAGAGAAATGAAGGTAGCCATAGTTTTCTTTACACAAACATCAAAGCAAACTATGGTTATGGTAAGCAAAGGAATTAACATGCATAAAGAAAAAGAAATAGGAAACAGGAAGTGCTGCAAGTTCTGCTCCAGAGCAGATACCTGGGAAATGCCTTCCTCTTCAAATGGACAGGGTCTCTCCTATGCTTGTTTCTGCCCTTCCTGCTACTCAACAGAGCCAACCTGGCCAAAGACTGATTGGACACTATTCTGATAGCCCCATTCTGGCCCAGGCAACCGTGGTTTGGTCCTCTCCTGACTCTCTCCCATGGTCAACACCTCCATCTTCTCCAGTTTCCTGCTCTTTTGTCTCACTCCAGAGATTGGGTTGTCTACCCAGACATGCACCTTCTCTGGCTCTGGTGTGGAGGATAACCCACTGAATTCTCCAGCTCTTCAAGCTGTTTTCCAGGCTTCCCTCAAGGACTTCCAAGATAATATAAATGGAAAAAGTTTTGTGATTTTGCAGCTGCCCGTTCAGAACCAATGGTTGCTGCCCTCACGCCCACTGTTCTCCACTTCCTCCTCTCCTGGCTGCTATTGTCACTCACTGACTAGCGGACAGCTCTACTCACACCTACCTCACTAATCCCCTAATGAAAAGAATTCTCAAGGGACTAACTCACCTATACCCTCCAGTGACAATGCCTCCCTCACTCAATGCCTTGTCACTTGCACTCTCACAACTTTTGTGCCACCCCTTCAAACCTCTGGTGACTGTCCATGAATGTCTCCTTACCGTAAAAACTGTCTTTCTTGTCACTATTACCTTGGCTCACTGCTCCAATGAGCTTGCTGCCCTCTGTTATGACGAACCCTTTTTGACCTTTCACAGGGATAAAGGAGTCCTCAGGTCAGACATCTCCTTCCTCCCCAAAGTCATCTCAGAGTTTCACCTTTCCCAAGGATATTATTTTACCTACCTTCTATCTGGACCCGTCTACACCACTTGAATCATTCCTCCACTCTTTGGATATGTGCCAGGCCCTTGCATTCCATAAGCATTATACCACATCTTTTTGCCTCTCCAAGAACCTCTATTGTGGTGGACACTATAAGAGAGACAATGTCTCTTCACAGAGGATCTCCAAATGGGTGGTTGACACTATTCATATTGCCTATGAGCTAGCTTGCCAATGACTACTAGCCTCCCTAAGGGCTCATTCCATCAGAGCTGTATGATCCTTGGCTGTTGCCTTTCGAGGCCTCTCCCTCCAGGACTTTTGTCGAACTGCAACATGGTCTCAGTTGTCAATCTTTATTCGACAGTATCAAATTGACTGCAGAGCCTGGAGAGACGCATGTTTGGGGAGGGCTGTCCTGTCTTCAATCCTTCAGTGATCTGTCCCTTCATTCTCTGGTAAGTTTTTTAATCACTCATTGTGTGAGGCACAGAGACCATGAAGAAGAAGGTTAGGTTGCTTACCTGCAACTGTGATTCTTTGAGTGGTCATCTGTGTCCTCACATAAACCCACCCTACCTCCCCTCTTACAGGTCCCTGTGGGTGGACTTAGAAATTTACGGAGAGAGGAGCTTGGGGGCCTTGGGTGATATGCAGGGGATGGGATTACCACCAAACTGTTCAGCTCTGGAACTTTCCAGCGGACATCTCTGTGCAGGCGCAAGACCCACTGTGTGAGGGCACAGATGACCGCTGGAAGAACCACAGTTACAGGTAAGCAACCTGTCCATAACAATCTTCATCTAACTCAAGTTTATCTTGAGTAATTGATTGCCTGTAATGGGCAACATTTACCTTCTTTTGATTTTCTTTTCACTTGATGCTACAGGCACCAAATTCCGTGAAATCAGGAATTAAACTGTAGATTCACCATTCACCGCATATACACATATATGCACACATACACATATACCCTCACAGAGATGCATACAATTTCATCATATGGCTTTAATTCTGACAGGGTTCCAGGAGAATCAATGGAGGCCAATGAATATTCTTGGACCAACATCTGGAAGAGGCCCTATTGAAGTGCCTTGCGGTTCTGGTAAACCAAGAGTGCTTTCATGCCCCTTTTATCAACTTATCAAGATTCCCCTCGTGATTATAGACACTAGCATGTCCAAACGGAAGGTCCCATCTGTTAGTCAACTGTTGCTGAGGATTCCTGTCTTCTCATGTGTTCTAGATTAGGACCCTGATAAAGGAATGACAACGCTAATTATAAACACAGCCCTCCCTCCCATGAGGTGGAGTAAATCCTTCATCCGACCTAGTGGAATGTCAAGGGCTGAGAAGTGCCCCTTGTCCGTCTCTCAGAAGCCCTCTCACCTACCTCTCACACTGTCGTAGAGCAGCAGCCACACAGCAAGGATTCCTGGAGACACATTATAGCACATGGATTCTACCAAGACATGTCCAACAATATAAGGAATGATTCTCTCAAAGCTAGGCACCTTGGCCTGGGTGGGCTCTCTAAAGAGCCTTTTTTGTGTGTGTGTGCAGTTGATGCTGATCTTGAGAGATGGTGGCAGCAGTGAGTGGAATGGAGGGGAACTGGGGGTCATGGTAATGATGGCAGCAACATCACCTGTGCTTTTCTCTCATGCGGTGGAAGAGGTTATATCACTTCTGTTGATAACACTGCTCACTGAAGCCTAACCAATGCATAAGATTACAAGTCATAGAGAATGATGAGAAATGTACATGGTACAGTACACACTAAGCATGCAATAATGACAACAATGAGAATTGAAAGATATTTGGAGGTTTGCAGTATTTATTTTAAAGTTCATTCTTGGAATTTCCCAGCCCCATTTGAATGTTTTTGTAGTACTGGCTGAGGAATGTTCTATCACATTTGTGCTGAATTTAAGTTAAAATCTTGTGCCAGCTTCCATTTACTAAGTATCAGCCTGGTGAAATATTCCTAGAAATTTCTTGGGAAGTTCCAAAGGATGAAGAAGAGCAACTGAATGCATTGCCTGTCCTGTAGAAAGTTTTGCATGTGTCTTGGCCCATAAATCTTTTATAGTTTTGTTCAAATATTTTTGGAAGTCAAAAACAATTCTAGTTAAGTTGCATTAAGAAGAAACCAATTCTTACAATCATAGAATCATAGAGCTGGAAGAGAATACAAGGGCCATCGAGTCCGACCCCCTGCCATGCAGGAATGCATCATCAAATCACTCCCAACAGATAGCCATCCAGTCTCTGTTTAAAAACCTCCAAAAGAGAACACTCTATCACACTCTGAGGCAGTGTATTCCACTGTTCAACTGCTCTTACTATCATGAAGTTCTTCCTAATACTTAGATGGATTCTCTTGCCCTGAACTTTGAAGCCATTGCTCTGTGTCCTAGTCTCTGGAGAAGCAAGAAACTGGCTTGCTCCATCCTCCGTATGACATCTCTTCAAATATTTAAACATAGCTATCATGTCACCTCTCAACCTTTTGTTCTCCAGGCTAAACATACTCAGCTCCCTAAGCCGCTCTTCATAGGGCATGGATTCCAGGCCTTTTATCATTTTGGTCACCCTCCTCTGGACACATTCCAGCTTGTCAATATTCTTCCTGAACTGTGATGCTCAGACTGGATACAGTATTCCAGGTGGGATCTAACCAAAGCAGAATAGAGTGGTACTATCAGTTTCCTTGACCTAGACAATATAGTCCTATTGATGCAGCCCAGAATAACATTGGCTTTTTTAGCTGCCACATCACACTCCTGACTCATGTTCAGCTTGTGATCTCCTGAGATGCCTAGATCCTTTTCACATGTACTGTGGTCAAGTCAGTTGTCATCCATCTTATACTTGGGCAGAAAAAATGAAATGTCTTACACTTCTCCTTGTTGAAGTTCATTTTGTTAAGTTTTGGCTCAGCTATCTAATCATTTTCAATTCTGATTCTGTCCTCTAAGGTATTAGCTACCCCTCCTAATTTGGTGTCATCTGCAAATTTGATAAGAATGTCCTCTATTGTCTCATCCAAATCACCGGAAAAGATGTTGAATAGCACTGGGCCCAGGAGAGAACCCTGTGGCACCCCACTAGTCACTTGTCTCCAAAATGAAGGGGAACCATTAGTGAGCACTCTTTGGATTCAGTCAGTCAACCAGTTATAAATCCACCTAAGTGTAGCATTGTCTAGCCCACACTTTACTGGCTTGTTTGCAAGAATATCATGGGGGACCTTGTCAAAGGCCTTGATGAAGTCAAGATACACTATGTCCACAGCATTCCCTTCATCTACCAAGCTAGTAACTCTGTTAAAAGAAGAAGATGAAGAAGAAGAACAAGAAGAAGAAGAGAGAAGAAATCAGATTAGTTTGGCATGACTTGTTTTTGAGAAACCCATGTTGACTTTTAGTGATCATGGCATTCCTTTCTAAGTGTTTCCAGGCTGTCTGTTTAATGATCTGCTCTAGAATCTTTCCTGGTATTGATGGCAGCCTTACCAGATAGTAATTTTTTGTGTCTTCTCCCCCATCTCTTTTTGAAGATGAAGATTCCTTCAGTCTGTTAGGACTTCTCCTGTTCTCCAGGAATTCTCAAAAATTATTGCCAGGGGTTTTGAGGTTACTTCTGCCAGTTCTTTTAAAACCCTTGGATGTAGTTTGTCTGGTCTAGAGACTTGAATTCATTTAGAGTTGTCAGGTATTCCTTGTCAGCGGCGGGCGGGGGTCAAGCAGACGCAGGACGAGTGGCTGGAGGTGACAGCATTTATTTACTGCCAGCAAACAAAGGGTTACAGCTCCCGCACAGACAGGTCTGAACTTAAAGCAAACGGTCTCAGACTCAAGACCTGCCCTAATAAACAAGCGGGCTTCAGTAGAAAGCAAAGGAGGGTTACGTCACCCAAAACGCAGACAGGGTCCTCGGCTGGCACGGAGGCTGGACGCGGTCACCGGTGGGAGGGGCTGGATCCAGACGTGGGCGGGGGAGATTGCGGAAGGCCAACAGTTGTTGCTCCATGCCTCTCCCCGCCCAGCGCCCACCCTAAATAGACCCCTAGGCTGGCGGTGACCAACCTGGTGCAGGCTCGCAGCTGAGAGCTCCCAGCTGGGCTCCCAGCTGGGAGCTCTCAGCCTGCAGCCACCTTTCCATCAACCGCCGGGACTGGCGGGTTGCTTCCTTGCTTTGTCGCCGCTGCCGAAACGTGGGAGGAGGGGCGGCAGACTCCTCTGGGTCGGAGCCGCGGGTGGGTGGAGCCCCGGGGCCGAGACCGGGACCCGCCTCCCCCGGCGAGCCTGCGCCCGCCTCACCCACTGGAGAGGGAACCAGATCGTCCCCAGCACCACTAACGGGACTGCTGGCATTGGCGGTGGTCCCCGAGGCGTCCGGGCCCTCCCCCGCATCGGCGGCAACCTCCGCGGCATCCGGGCCCTACCCCTTGGTGGCGGCGGCTTCCGCGGTGTCCAGGCCTTCCCCCTCGGCGGCGGTGGCTTCCGCGGCGTCTGGGCCTTCCCCCGCATCGGCAGCAGCCTCCGCAGTGGCCTTGGGGACAACGGCGGGCTCAGCCACGCCTGGGCCCCGACATTCCTGTACTACCTCTTTATATATGCTGTGCTGCATTTCCCCTACCACATCAACTGGTCCATTTTCCCCAGTTAAAGCACTGTTTTCCTTTGGGGAGAAGACTGAGGCAAAGGAGGAGTTCAGTAGTTCTGCCTTTTCTCTGTCCCCTGTTAGCATTTCACCATCCTCTCCATGCAGGGGCTCCACCATTTCTGTATTCTTCTTTTTGTCATCACCGTAACCAAAAGAGCCCTTCTTATTGTTCTTAATCTCTCTAGCAAGCCTGAGCTCATTCTACACTTTAGCTTTTCTGGCTCTCTCCCTACACTTGCTAGCTATTTGTTTGAATTTCTCTTTCATGATATACCCTTTTGTACATGTCCTTTTTAAAATCTTAGCTCAGTTGAAAGTTCTTTTTAGAATCTCTCATTTTTCCTCCTCATTAGAATTGTTAGAAATCATGCCTTCAGTATCTCACTTTTAAGAAACTCCCATTCATCATGAATTCCCTTCTTTTTAGTATTCCTGACCATGGGATCATTTATCAGCTTTCTTAAAACCCAGAATGAGTGTCTGACTATGCTTGGCTTTCCCTTTCTATTGTATAACAAACTCCAGGAGACCATGGTCACTTCCATCTAAGGATCCCACCACCTCCACCCCATTAACCAAGGCACTGTGGTTAGTTAGGCTAAGATCTAAAATAGCCACACCCTCCCCCTTGATCCCTCCTTCACCTTCTGGACTATGAAAGTGTGTGTAAGGCAAGAGAGAAATTTGTAGGACCTGATACTCTTGGCCATGTTAGACTTCCAACAAATATCAGGATAGTTGAAATCTCCCATTACGACTATGTATCTCCTACCTGTATTTTTGCCATCTGTTCCAGGAAGGCATTATCCAAGTCCTCAGTCTGGCTTGGAGGCCTGTAGTAAACTCCCACAATGACATCACTGTTGTTTCTCTCCCCCTTAATTTTTACCCAGATGCTCTCAATCTGGCTTCCAGGATTTAACCCATGGATCTCTTCACAGGTGTAAATATTCCTGATGTATAGTGCTACTCCTCCTCCTTTCCTCCTTTTTTGTGTGTGATTTTTTCCAAATTCCAGTATTAAATATTTTTAAACCTGGAAGATTGCATAGTGTTATGTCTTGCATATGTAAACCTGTTTTATAACTGGTTATTCAAAAATACTTGCAGAAATGGAAAAGTGATTGTAGCCAAACCAGCATTGAAACTCCTCAGCAGAATATTTGAAAGGTGCCTACTTGACTGTCTGACAGAATATGAAATCCTTCGTGCATATCAGGAAAACAGATACATACACTTGTGTCCAAACTGGCACAGTGATATTTTTGGTTGTAGCCAAACCAGCATTGAAACCCTCAGGAGAATATATGAAAGGTGCCACCTTGGCTGTCTGATAAAATATGAGATTCTTCCTGCATATCAGGAAAACAGATACATGCACTTGTGTCCAAACTGGCACAGCGATATTTTCCACATATCAGAAGGCCAAGACCTGGGCATGCAGTGTATGCCTGGAGGCCTGAAAAAGAGAGAGAGAAACTATGCAGGCAGAATTGCATGAGTCATAAAAGAAAATAAAAGTCCAAAACAATGTCGTATCTTCTAGAAAACAGCCATGGGAATTTCCTTGTTACACAACAGTCTCTTACTCATCTCTCACATCATTAAAACTATCCTAAATTCACCTCATAAATTCATCTCATTTTGTGTTTCAGAAGTTAGTTAAATAATAATAACAATCTATCAAGAATGAAGATATTTAATATATCTAAAATATTTTTAATTGGGTTAATATATTATTTATTTTTTATAATTTGATGTGCTTATTTCTCATAAATGTCATTTTCAAACTTTTCGCTTTCTTCTCATATTGATAATGGAAGGTTAAATATAACTAAGAGACAACAAACTGGTGCTTCGTTGATGGGGGGAATCCATTTAAGTGTAATTTTGTCAATTGTCCATATTGTGGATATATATTGTGTACAATATTTGCATATTGAATGTACTGTACTGTGTGTTGTATATCTTATGCTTTAGTTTGTCATATTTACTCACAGCAATTGTTGTATTCCGTCTTTCTCCTTATCTTAACAAAAATATATTTAAAAAAATAAAACAAAATGAATAAACATTTGAGTGCCTTCATAGGCCCATACTTGCCATTTGTTGTTGTTACTTGCCATTGAGTGAACTTGAAAATGTGGCATCCTTATCAATGAGAGACCTCCAAGATCCCTTGTCATTAACTGCCCCTGCTCAGGTCTTGCAAACTCAGTCAGGGATGTGACTTCCACTCTATTTCTGACCACTGTCCGCATCACTGGTGCTTAAAGTACTTTTCTCTGCAATTACTAATTGTAATTAGCTTGCAAAAATTGCCTCCTTCTCCCAGTTTCTTTTAATCTTCAAAGCAATTTTTGGGAAATTATCATAGTTTTTAACAGTTTCTTTTAATCACCTAATGGACCTGTGGGGAAGAAATCATAGCTCATTGGTAGAGCACATGCAGTTTCCCTCTTTTCCTGCTGCCTTCACTTACCAATCATTATTGTTATGGCCCCGCACACCCCCAATATTGATATGGCTTAATTGGCAAATATTATTCAATTGACAAGCTACATTAATTGGCATAGATATAAAATGGGACCGAGGTGACTGGAAAGGTCAACCCGGACAGAGAAAAATTATTGACTGTCAGTGTGTGATTGGAAGGATGGTTAGCCCATAGTCACCTCCATGTGCAACCTAAGTCATTGTCAGGCTAATTACAAGCCTGCCTCAAGATAACAGGCTTATGCAAAGCTGAACCTCTATGATGGAATACAATGATCAAGTCAATGTTCCCACCAAACAGTGATTATTTTAAGCCTGTTGCCTCATTCCTGGATGTTTCCCTGTATTGTCATGACCCTATGCTCAAACACAAGGCTATTACAACAGTCATTATCTCTTTGTCACCTAAGCACTGAAACCATCAACACCGTCCACTCTATTGTCTGTGTCGCAACTCCTATTTTCTACTCAGCTGGGAGGGCCATTCACAGCCATATCTGCAGGGTAGATTTTGGGTATAAGAACTCTGAGTTTTGAGCATTTGAGTGCAGTTTCTCGCCCCTCTAAATACCATGCTGTCTGTCTGATTCCTGAACAAGAACTGTCCTTAGGTGTCTATCCACACTTTCCTTCCTTTTCCTTTGGTTAATCCTCATGTGAGTGTGTGTGTTTAGATCTTTTTATGCTGGTGTGAACTCTTTCAAGAAAAACACATTATATTTTACATTTGCAAAGTCTGGCTGGTATTTTGCTGCAAGGACTTCGTAAACATAGGTGGTAGATCTTGTTAAGTTACCACTCTCTCACAGGCCTCCTAATTTTGAACTAACTAATTTCCCCCAGTTACGTGGAAGTACTGGCATCACAGGTGGTCCACTGAGTCACTCACATTTTGGGGTAACATTACGAGCCTTTTCAATAAGGCATGTCATCTCATGATATGTTCAAAGAAGAACAGCCTCAGTTTAGTGATCTTAGCTATTAGTGGGGAGTTCAGGCTGGAATTATTTTCCCTAGGACTTATTCCTTTGTCTTTTGGGCAGTTCCTGGTATCTGTAGGCCTCTCCTCCAGCACCACATTTTCAATGATTCAATCTCTTCCTGTAAGCCTTCTTTACTATCCAGTTTTTACATACATAGACACTGGAAGTTCTATGGCATGGACAGTTCTGATTTTGGCATCCAACGATATAACTTTAGACCCAAAGATCTTCTCTAGATCTTTAATAGCTGCCCTTCCAAACCTTACTCTTCTTCTGAATTCTTGACTGGCTTATTCTTGGCTTATTTAGAAGCTATTTTAATATTTATACATTCCTATAACAGGTGATGAATTCATCTCATTTTGAGTCAATCCACTTGAAAGACAGCCTTTCTCTTTTCCTACTTTCTTCTACTTTACCAAGCACTATCTTTTCCAATGAGGAATGCCATTTCATGATATGGACAAATTATGCAGCTTCAGTTTAGTCATCTTGGCTTCCAGTGAGAGTTCAGGTTCATTGCTCTAAGACAAATTCCCTTGTCTTTTGGCAAGTCTCTGGTATTCCTAGAACTCTTCTCCAGCACCATACTACAGATGAGTTTATTTTTTTGCTGTCGGCTTTCTTCATCATTTAGCTTTCACACTGGATGATTCTGACTTTGGCATGTAATTATATATCTTTAAACTTGTGGATTTTATCTAGTTCATCTATAGCTGCCCTTCCATGTCTTAGGGCATTTCCGGACTACACTATTATAGTGCTATTAGTCCACTTTCAACATCCTATGGAATCCTGAGGTTTAGGGAGGGACATTTAGAATTCTCAGCCAGAGAGCTCTTTATCCTCACTAAACTACAAACTCCAGAATTCCACAGGATGTTGAAAGTGGAATAACAACACTATAACAATGTAGTACAGAAATGTCCTTTATTTTCTTCACATTTTTTGACTTCTTGACTAATTTCCATACATGCTAACAATTTACATTATTACAACAATTTATATTATTGTTATTCAGTTGTTGCTAATGGGTATCCAGATTTAATATTATCTCTTAAAAGTTGTGTAATACTTCAAATTCATCAAGATACGCGAAAACAGTTGGAAAAACACATTCTTAGATCAGATAGATAATATCTGAACTGTTTCCACTGTGGTTTACAACTTGGGCCAAGGAATTAAGTAACTCTTATATATGCTACATGTTCTTCATTACAATAGTGATAGGGCTCTGCAAAATGATTATATTATGGAAGTGAAGTACTGAGTCATCAGAAAAACTCTACACACTATTGAATTACACAGCTAATACCATGTATTACAGAGAACCAGGGCCCAGCTGCTAGACATGGTGGCCATCATGCAATATGTGTTGCAATGTGAAGTGCAAGTGTTACCCTGTGAATTGGGGGTTCTGGGAGGGGCGCCCAAATAACCAAACAACAACAAGCAAGATGGGGAAATTAGCTGGAGCACTCTCTTGGCTAACGAGAGGCAGGGCAACGCAGGGGGATCTTTTATCCCATGTATACTGGTTCAGGTCAGTGAGGAATCAAGCAGTTTCAAAATACTAACAGTATTTATTAAACAAATAATAATAAAACACAAGCACGCTCCTAACTAGAAAAGGAAAGAAAGAGAAGTTGGGGAATGGGCAATATGCCACCTGTCCGAAGTCCTGGAGACACCAATTGAAGAGGAGGAAACCCGGCGTGGAGGCCGAGGGGAATCTGCTAGACCAAGCGGCAGCGAGGCGAGGAAGAAGATCCGACGGGAGCTTCAAGTGATTTCAGCAAGTGATTTTCAGCAAGGTCCGACGAGAGTTCCAAAGAGCTCTCAGAATGGGGGATTTTTATAGGGAAAAGAACGACCGTGGGCTAGACTGGTCTTTGGGTGAGAACAATAAGTTTTGGGCTGGAGACAAAGCCTCCAAAAGGTCAGAATTTACATGATTGAATTATAGTCCGAATTGACAATGGCATGGCCGGTATGTAGATGCAGCTAGCTTGGCCATTAAGTGCCTAGCTTGCCAGGGTGTTCTCTCAGGCAGAGAGTCCTTTTGTTTTACTGTGCATTTGTAATTGAGGTGTTTGTTTCGGGAGGTCTCCCCCTGAAGTGGATCTGGCAATATCTGATGTTTGATAGGAGCAACAAGTATCATCCATGCCTAGCTTCGCGCTTGTTCAACGGGGCCTCACAAACATTTGGCTGGTGAGAGAAGGCCGAATTATGATATCAAAAATGATATCTTTGGCTCACCAAGGCTAGGCCAGATTGCGGTGGTAACACAAGAACAAGATACCCAGTCTAGACTGAGACCCTACACTGGGGGAAATAGGGATGATTTCACTTTTTATAGTGTACTGCAAGCTCTATTCTGATCAGCCTATCTGTGCCTACTCTAGAAGAAACTGTTTGGTATAACAAGAGCTTCTTTTCCAGTTCAAATTACAGGTATGGTCCCCCTTTATTCTCTTGCTCACCAATTCCCTCACCGTCCCCTGTTGCGTAGTTCTTTCTCCAGCACCAAAGCATCCTAATGTCAAACAACTACCTCTTTTCTGGGCTGCTGACCATCCTGATTGCTATGCAGATGGACCAAATTTAGTGGAATATAGCAGCATTTCTTACTGTGCTCACCACTTGATCTGAATGATGTTTTCCTTATCCAATGGTGCTTTGCATCCCGCCCATTCCTAAGTATTCTGAAGTATTATGTTCCTTCTCTATAAAACATACGTGTTGCTCATTGTGTAGATGTTGATCTTGTTTTGTTTCGATGCTTTAATAGTCAAACTCTAGACTCTTTGTGCTAGAAAGATTCCTCCCCCCAACACACATACAGAATTGAGCAGTCTGTGACTTGATGATGGGGGTGATGCTGGAAGGGGGTTCTTGATACTGCTTGAAAAGCTGTCTTGTGGAGCCATATAGCTGTTTAGCAATAAGGCAACAGTAGGTGTATGTATGTGTGTAAATAACAAAGATCTGAGCCTAGCACTTTGAACAGTTGTCTGGCTGCTGCAGGTGTGGGTGAATAGACCAGGGAGTAATCAAGGGCTTTATCACCCGCTGGTTTGTTATACAATTACACTGGCTAAGTTCTGTTTTTAATCTCTCCTCGTCACATGATGTCACCTTTTCCTATTGTTGAATTGCATTCCTATTTTTATTGGGTTGTCTCTTTTCATTCATGAGAAATACCCGAGAATGGCTCCAATAATGCTGCCTTTCCACAATGTGCCTATTCACATGATCCTTTTGTTCCCCTGCAGTTCTGATGTTGCAGCAGTCATGTGATGTTAGTGGGTGTTTTTCTCCCCATTTCCCCTCCCTATCCCCAAGCAGGGTGAACTCATTGCACTTCCAGTATCTGGACAAGAGGGATATCATGGTTCATGGTTTATGGTGCAGGTGAACAACATTGTTTTTATGCAGTTCCCCACTAAAACACATGCTTGGGGATAGGGAGGGGAAATATCACACAACTGCTGCAACATTGAAATGCAGAAATGGCAACATGACAAGAAAACACAATGCCAAAACAATGGGGAAGAAATCTCCCAACATGCTTGGGAGAAACAGATCATCAGGAACAGATGGCACACCAACAGAGTTGTTTCAGTCTACATAGACAGAATCTATCTAGGAGACAGCAGGGACTGCAATAACCACAGGACGATTGCATTAATTTCCCATGCAAACAAAGTCATGTCACGCTCAAAATTCTACAGCAAAGACTTCTACCATATATGGAGCAAGAAATGTCTGATGTCCAAGCTGGGTTCAGGAAAGGAAAAGGCACTAGGGATCACATTGCAAACATACATTGGATAACGGAACACACCAAAGATTTTCAAAAGAAAATCAGTCTGTACTTCATAGATTATAGCAAAGCCTTTGATTGTGTAGATCATGAGATTGCTTTTAAAGAAATGGGTGTGCCACAACATTTGATTGTCCTGACGCAGGCTACCATTAGGACAGAACACAGAGAAACAGAATGGTTTCCAATTGACAAAGAAGTCAAACAATTCTGCATTTTATCACCCTATCTGTTTAACTTGTATGCTGAACATGGGCCTTTCTGCACTCCACTGTTATAGTGCTATTATTCCACTTTCAACATCCTGTGGAATTCTGGGGTTTGTAGTTTCCTGAGGCCAAAGAGCTCTTCGGCTGAGAATTCTAGAGGCCCCTCCCTAAACTGCAAAGCCCAGGATTCTGTAGGAGGTTGGAAGTGGAATAATAGCACTATAACAGTGTAGTGAGGAAATGGCCCATATCGTGCATAAAGCAGGATTAGACTCGGAGGAAGAAGGCATGAAAACTGGAGGAGCATCAACAATTTAAGATATGCAGATACACCATACAACTAGCAGAAAGACCAAAGGCAGTGTTAGAGTTCAACTCCTTCCCATGCCTTTCTGCCAGCAAGGGAAGGAAGGCGATACTGCTTGCCCAAGAGGAGGAGGCACTGGGAGGTGTCCAATGCAGATAATCAAGGAGAAATGCTGAGCCGAGCTGAAGTCAAGGTCAAATCCAAAAGGTCTAGAATGCTGAAGGTCAGTCCAAAAGGGCAATAGAGCCAGAACATGAGGGTCATGGGCTTGAGTAGCGATTTGCTACATGAAAACAGCAAGCCATGCCGACCAACTTACATGCTGACAAAAACAGGTGTTACTCATCATTGTTCTGTTTACTCAACCTTGCCCAAATGGTTTCCCTCTGAGCTGCTTGTTTCTGTCTCCTCCATGATTGGAGACTGGGGAGAAAAGGTGAATCTAATTCCTCTAAATCATTGCTAGTCCCCTCTTCCACTGGCACTGCTTTTAGCAACTCAGTCTCAGCTTGTCTTTCAGCTGATGGGGTGTTTCCAAGATAGTTTGATCTATCACTGGCTCTGTTTCTGGCACAATCAATTGCTCATCGACCTCAGAGCCATCAGCTATCACAGCCATGTTTACAGTTGAATATTAAGAAAAGAAAAATAATGAGCAGAAATGATTTACATACCCTTTAAGTAGACAATGAAGTTGCTGAAATAGTTCAAGATTTTCCATATCTTGGTTGAATCACTAATCAGAATGGAGACTGAAGTCAAGAAATCAGAAGATGACCTAGGAATTGGAAGGACAGCTATGAAGGGACTAGACAAGATCCTGAAGTGTAAAGATATATTATTGAACACTAAAGTTAGGATAGTCCATATTTCCAATTTACATGTACAGTTGGAAAAGCTGGACAGCGAAGAAAGCTGATAGGAAGAAAATTCATTTGAAATGTGGTGCTGGAGAAGAGTTCTGCAGATACTCTGGACTGCTAAAAAGACAAATAAATAGGTCCTGTAAAAGAGAATGGCCGCATTACAGAAGAATAGACTCATTTAAGGAAGACACATCCCTGAGTCTGCAAGACCTGAGCAGGGCAATTGATGATACAGGGACTTGGAGGTCTCTTGTCCATAGGGTTGTCATAAGTTAAAGTCAACTCGATGTCAGTTAACAACAACAACAACAACAACGACAACAATTTGAGGGCTTCCCTTGGTTGAATGCCAACCTGCTTAAGCTCTTATGGAGGTTTCCAGAAAAGCAAAGCCTTTCTATGGACATTCCTGCACTACACTGTTACAGTGCTATTATTCTACTTTCAACATCCTATGGAATCCTGGGGTTTCCAGTGTAAGGACAGGCATTTAGAATTCTCAGCTTTTGTATTCACCTAAACATGCTGATTCCTTCTTCATGTTTGTGTTTATTTTGACTACATAAATAACTGTACACACCCTCTGAATAGTGAAAACAGAGGGAATGATAATGGTACTTGGAGGAAAAAAATGTAGAAATAAAACTGTCTAATCCAGAATTTATGCCCCAGATAATATCTTGTGTTAGCAGGGCACTGCTGAATATGGGACAGCTTTCAGAGTACAGACAGATGTCGCAGTCTTAACATATGTGTTCCAGAGCCTTCAACAACATTTCTTAGACACCCTGGTCACAATTTTGAAAACACATAATTTTTCTTCTATTTGCAAACAGTTGCTTAAGTGAGGTGGATTACATGAGCCAGTTTTACTATCTGCCAACCATAGCTTTTATAATTAAAAATAAATGCATACTGCAGAAGTGTTGAAAATGCTGAAGTCTGCTTTTCCTTATTAGAGGGCAATTCTGATATTTCAACACATGGGAATTTCCCAGCCCTGCTGTGATGGAAAAGCTTCCAATACAAAGTATGCAGGAGCCAAAGCAAAACTTTTATAAAAGGCAGCAGGAACAGAAATGCTGAATTACTGTCATTAAGATCCTTGATACTTAATGAACTAAACATAATACAAGCAAGACTTTTTGCCGCTTTTCACCTGCACACTTATGAAAGCTGAACGCATGGCAGATATGTGAGTAAACAACCTGCTTCTGTAAGTACTGATAATTTCAATACTTAACATTTCTACTTCACACAGGACTTAACTTTGGCCATTTCTACAGTACATGATTATAATGCTATTATTCCACTTTCAACATCCTATGAAATTCTGGGGTTTGTAGTTTACTGAGGCCAAAGAGCTCTCTGGCTGAGAATTCTAAATGCCTCTCCCTAAACTTCAAACCCCAAGATTCCATAGGATATTGAAAGCAGAATAATAGCACTGTAACAGGAGTGCAGAAATAGCCTTCATTCTTTTCTGCACTTTCAATTTTCTCAACTGATGGTTTCCTAGCAGGGATGAAAATCAGATTAATACATTCCCAACTGTAAGAACGAAATTTTTCAAAACTTTTATCCTCAATGGGTGAGATTATTGAACTTCTTTCTTTCTGTCTGTTGCATTTTCAGCCTTTTTGTGTGTGTGTGTGTGAACAGATTAGACAATTTTGTAGGTTGTTTAGGGGATTAAAAAAAAGAACGTTTTTGCACAAAATTGATTTTGTGGAAAGTATCTATTGCACAAAGTACAGTACGTGTAACAGAAAAATTAGAACAGTTGTAAATATTCTTTCCCAGTTATAGAATCATAGAGTTGGAAGGGACCGCAATGAACATCTAATTACACTGGCTTCCAGTGCAGGAACTCACTGTTGAAACAACCCTAAGAAATAGTCGTCTAACCTCTGTTTCAAGAAGAGTGAAGAAAAGCCTACCACCATCTGAGAGTGTCATAACATTTCTTTCTTTCTTTGTCTTCTTTTTTTTGACAAAGAAGGTCATCAATGGATTAATCCAGTAATGACCTCCTTTGTAAAAGTATCACTTCCCAAACAATTTCTCACCAAGAGAACAACAGAAGGGGAATGAGGTAATGTGATGAGTCCTTGCCAAAGACACTATTATTTATCTTGCAGTTATTGAGATTTACCTGCAGAAAAGCTCTTACGATCTGAAAATTCTTGCTTCTTTCTTAAGGGCTTAGATATGCTCAATGGCATTTATTTTTACCTTGTCGCTTTAACACCAGTCTCTCCACTATGCTATGGCCATTTCTGCACTACACTGTTATAGTGCTATTATTCCACTTTCAACATCCTTTGAAATTCTGGAGTTTGTAGTTGAGACCAAAGAGCTCTCTGACTGAGAATTATAAATGTCCTTCCCTAAACTGCAAACCCCAGGGTTCCATAGGATGTTGAATGTGAAATAATAGCACTATAACAGTGTAGTGTGGAAATGGCCTATATCACAAACAACACTTAAAAGTCACCTTAATAGCCAAAGCAGTATGTCATACATCAGGGGAACAGCCATTCAAATAAGAAGGGAGATGTATGCTACTTCTTAGATCTCAGGGCCCAACTATGTATGACGAAGAGTTGCATGTAATTTTTACCTCATCTTCTTTTATTTTTCCTTCTTTCTAAAATGCGGCTGTAGATGCTGCAACAAAAGTGGAAAATCAGCATAAAGGATTGCTTGTGCCCCCCCTCCCCCAAATATGTCAGGCCTTCTACCTGGGTTTTTGCCCCTTGAGGAAAAAAGTCCTGGTAAACAACTTCCCTATATATTTTCTCTCAGGAACCTACTTAGACTTTATAGTAAGATAAACTAAATAGTCTGTTTACCAATCTAGGTCAGTATCGTTTATTTTGACTGTTAGCAGCTCTGCAGGATCTCAGGCAGGGGGCTTTAACTTCACCTGCTGCTACTTGATCCTTTTAACTGGACTTGTCAGGGCTTTCTGTATCTGAAGCATATACTCTACTACTAAAGGAAGATCTGTTCCACTCAGTTCCCCTACATGATTAAAAAAAACCCTGTTAAAAGCTATGATAATTTCCCAACAAATGCTTAGATGATTAAAAGCAACGATTTCAGTAAGGCCTTTGACAAAGTTCCCCATGACATCCTTGCAAACAAGCTAATAAAATGCGGGCTGGACAGGGCTACTGTTAGTTGGATTTGTAATTGGTTAACCGACCGAACCCAAAGGGTGATCACGAATGGCTGCTTTTCATCCTGGAGAGAAGTGACTAGTGGGGTGCCACAGGGTTCTGTCCTGGGCGCAGTGCTATTCAATATCTTCATCAACGACTGGGATGAAGGAATAGAAGGCATGCTCATCACGGCTAACAAAATGAAATTCAACAGAGAGAAGTGTAAGGTCCTATACTTAGGTAGAAAAAATGGAATATAGAAATATAGGATGGCAGACATGAGGCTGGATAGCAGTACGTGCGAAAGGGATCTAGGAGTCTTAATAGATCACAAGCTGAACATGAGTCAGCAGTGTGATGCAGCAGCCAAGAAAGTCAATGCAATTCTCAGTTGCATCAATAGGAGTATGGTGTCTAGATTGAAGGAGGTACTAATACCACTCTACTCTGCTTTGGTTAGACCTCATCTTGAATACTGTGTCCAGTTCTGGGCACCCCAATTCAAGCTGGAGCAAGTCCAGAGGAGGGCAACCAAAATGGTGAGGGGCCTGGAAGCCATGCCCTATGAGGATAGAGAGCTGGATATGTTTAGTCTGCAGAAGAGAAGGTTAAGAGGGGACATGATAGCCATGTTTAAATATCTGAAGGGATGCCATATAGAGGAGAGAGAGGGCTTGTTTACCGCTGCTCCAGGGACCAGGACAAGGAGCAATGGATTCAAGCTGCAGGAAAGGAGATTCCACCTGAACCTCAGGAAGAACTTCCTGACAGTCAGGGCTGTCCAGCAGTGGAATATGCTGCCTTGGAGTATGGTAGAATCTCCTTCTTTGGAAGTTTTTAAGCAGAGGCTGGATGGCCATCTGTTGGGAGTGCTTCGAGGGTGTTCCTGCATGGCAGGGGGTTGGCCTGGATGGCTCGTGTGGTCTCTTCCAACTGTACATTTCTATGAACTGGGAGAAGAAGGCAATGTTTGCAGGCTAACTGTAATTGGTCATTGTGGAGAAAGGGGCTTTAAACACCAGAAATTTGAGCTGTGGTCAGAAATGAAGTGGAAGCTAGTTGATTTCTTTAATTCTGATAAGATGTGTTCTCAGTGCCATAGTCTAGTTAATAGCCCAGTTGATGTGAGCTAACAACAGCTTTTAGACCATCTTCAAAGGCAGTCCAACATGCAGTGTGTTGTGGTCCTCTAACCAGAAAACTTGCAATTTAGCCTGCCACAGCCTCTTGTTCTATCTAAAGAAATGTTGGGGGCAAATGACACACGGTGAAGTGATACTGTTAAGTTGAACCCAGGAGCCAATAGCCACAAAATTCTACCAAGGACCCATAACTTGGTTCTGGAGAGTGCAGATCATTAGCAGAAAAAGAACATGAATAGAAAGAGGTAACCTTCACTCTATGCATCTCCATACTGTTTTCCCCCCTTCTGTTTGCAGTCTGTTTGGCTGCATTTTGTTAAGTGGGGGAAAATGGAGAATGAGCTGCAAGCAGCTGAATGCCTTTTGTCAGTTGGCCCCTAGATTGCAATCTGAATACAGTTGGCCCTCTGCTTTTGCAAGGGTTAGGGGCAAAGGACCCTTGTGGAAGTGGTAAAACCATGATACCTTGCTCCCTCCCACCTGAGTGAGTGAAAGAAGGCACACATGCATCTCCCCTCCTCAAGCTTCCCCATCCCATCCCATCCCATCCCATCCCTCCCCTGCAAATGAGTGAGCACACACATGCCTTCCCTACTCCTGCTCCCCTGTCTCATCCCGTTCTCCTCTGCCCACCCACCTGAGCAGGCAAGAAAGCGAGTGAGGCAATGCATGCACGTGCCTTTCCTTCTCCAGTTCCCCCACCTCATGCCCTCCTCCCACTCTCCCTACCTGGCTCATCCTCTTGTCTCCTGCCCTCCCACCAACGCAAATGAGTGAGTGAAGGAACACACCCACACTCCTTCCTTCCTCCTGCTCCCCAGTCCCATCTGATTCTCCCCCACCCAGTGACTGAGTGAGCAAGGGAATGCATGTGTGTGCCTTCCGCTTCTCCCTCTCCCCTGTACCATGCCCTCCTCCTGCTCCCCCTGCCCCCCACCCAAGTGAGTGAGTCAGGTGTGTGCCTTCCCTTCTCCTGCTTCCCTGCTTGTCCGTGTATGTAAATAGGCACATGAGGGAAGCAGAGGTAGCCATAAACAATCTGTGGATAATCAAATTTGCAAAGGTCAAACTCACAAATGTGGAGAGATGACTGTGTAAGTAATTTTCTGCCTTATCTGGAACCACTAGTACCAACACAGATTTATTGTTTTGAACCTGAAGACTGGATGCTTCCAGATGCCAAGCACACTACCTCATCCACATGGATGGTGTGTGTGGGGGGAATCGTGCTTTCCAAGGAATAGTGTCTTCAATGACTTCTCCTTCCTTCTTCTATTTTTTTTTCTCAGTTAAAAGTAAATGTGTTAAAGGATATGACGATATTAGATATTAAGGCAGCAATCTCTCTGTTCAAGCCAGTGGGCCTTATGTCTGAATAAGAAGTGTACAGGATCATGCTGTTACCTGCCTGAAATGATTCCCTTCACTTCTCCGGTATCCTTTAAGCACATCTTTGCCTGTTACCAGTATGGAGTAGGATACCAGAACAGTCTTTTTGAAATTATGTGTACGTTGTAGCCAATTAAGAATTTCCATTCAATCCTTATTCTGAAATGTAACAACTAATCTTGTAGGCTCACCTGTGGGCTCAGGAGTAAATACTGCTCTGCTATCACATAGATTGTTCTTGGAACAACGTAGGCCACAACTTTTATAGGATTACAGCTGCACATAGGCTTGGCAGCCACATGGGTCCAGGCATCGATCAATCTCCCTGCCGATTGATGAACTGCTTGATCCAGCAAGCTTGCCAGGCTTTGAGCCAGGACGACAGATGTGGGATTGTACATGAACTGATGCCATTATGTGTTTGTAGTCCATGCCTCCTGGAAGTGTGTCAAAGACGGACACACCTAAGCTGGATGTGACCTTTGCTTTGCACACTCCCAAAGTTCCAAAAGCCACCCATCTACTCTTTTGATGGACGTGCAAGCCCCATCTGCCTTTCTTCTGGATCTTGATCTCATGTCAAACTGCCCTCAAAATTTGTGACAGAAAAACCAGAATCAATGATGTAATATTGTGTAGGGAAAAAAAATAGAAAAACAAACAAACAAAAAAATAGAGAAATAACATTGTGTAGAAACAAACAAACAAAAATAGAGAAACAAAATAACAAGAGGCTCTGAAGCCAATGAAGTTGGACCACTGGGGAGCAACTTCAAATACACAGCACCTGAGTAGAGTGGAGCCTGCAGTAGACCCTTCTGATCCCACCCACCAGCCCATGAATTCAAATGTCATCGGCTGGTGTTTCCTGCTTCTTTCCAATGCAAATTGCATGGGCTTATGGGAAGGAGAAAGCCAGAAACTGTGCTGTCACCAACACAGCACCCTTTGCTATGCAACACTCTGCATGCAAAACTGACGCACAGTGCATCATGGAGTGCCCTTCTCTGTACTGTAAAGCTTATTTTTGCTTTACTTTTCTTTTGTAAGCATACATTTGGATGGAACAGGCCTTTTTAAGGCTAAGATACTAACTCCCCTCTTTTGGAAAGCAGGTCCTATCAATGCAGTCTTACTATGATTGGGGCTATACTGTGTGTTACAACACACAACCCTGTCTGTGCAAAAATAGGAATTAGATTGTTTTGAAGTGGCTAGTGCTTTTGCAACATAGCACAGAAAGTAATTCTGTTATTTTTAAAGAGAAAGTAATTTTTAAAGCTATGTGTATGACTGTAGGAATTAAAAAGAAGCTTATGGGTTATATAATTCATATATCTGAAGCAAACCAAGCGATCAGCCTATGCACAGATCTCTGCATACATTGCATATGTCTTCCCTTCCATTCACAGTTGTGGTGCTGGGATAGTACATATTACATTTTATAATTCCAGACATGCAACAGTTTTCTTTCCACACTCAGTATGGAGGGGACAGGACAGACTAGAAAAGCTCTCTATTCACCAGCCATTACTTGCTGAGGAAAAGAACTTGGATTATTTGGGGAGCTGCAGCTCACTGAATTCCCCAGACATTCTGAGAGGATTCTGAGAACTGCAATTCACAAAAAAGCTGTTCTAGAAAAGAAGAAGAAAAACAAGTTGCAACCCTTGCTTTGAGGAAGTTTAAAAGGCAAAGTGGAGGGACAATTGGCAATAGATGGTGGAAGATAACCCAACGTTTTTACAGGACAGAGAGGGTGGTGGTGACTATGAGAGAAAACAATTTAGGCAAGTGGATGAGTTGTGGATCCTTCCACATCTGCTACAATCAGTTTCATACTAGTGAAGAACATTGCTCTTTAGAGTAGCCATAACTGTAATCCTGAAACCGTTTGAATCTAGTATAAGCAGTAACAGCTCAAAGATTTGTATCAAAGCCTTTGATGGTAAATCGTCTGTGTTACAAAGTATAAATTCAGCCAATCAAAGAATAAACAAGGTGCAGATTTAGCTAAGTTTACTCAGTTAATCAATCGAAAAAATACTATTTTTAATCAAATGAATAAATGGGATGGTATTGATAGAAGTAGGGGAATGATATGAATAGGAGAGGAAAGTAAATTAGGAGTTATGCTAAATCCAGTTCAGTTTGACTATGTGGGTACTGCAATCACCCATTGGCAACTGATCCATCTTAGCTGAATGTCACACTAGATTGTAGGAATGGGAAAACCTACATAATTTTTAAAAAACTATTTAAAATATAGGAAGGCAGAGAATAAGTAGTCATGGCTCCTCCATGCACTATATTCAAAGCTCAGTGAAGCCTTCCTTGGGTTATTTGTGTACATGTGTCAATTTTGTCCAAATCCCAAGGCTGAAATGAGTTTCTACAATCTGAGATTCAAATAAAAGACCATGTCAGAGCAACAATGGGAATGAAAATGCCTAAAACTGCATTTTAGTCTGAAAATACAATGGCCCAAGTAGAAATATGCTGATGTGTGGTTTAAATTAGACAAGGACATAACATCCCCTAAGGACTTTTTGCATGAAACGGGAAGTAGGGAACTAAGCATCATTTGGTTGATTTCATCAATGCACCAATACACTGTAGGGTGCAGCATAGAAGACTAGAAAATATATTAAACTATTCTAGGGGTTGTGCCCGAAGTAACCAGAATGGTTAAAATTGTTCAAAATCTTGCTCAAGCCACATGTGGATGCTCTCATAGTTAGGCACCTTGCTCAAGTCACTTGTGAAGGTTGTCACAAGGGGTGGCTGCTACATAGATTTAACAGTGAAGGAATGAGATATGGTCAGAGGAAAATGATTGCCCCAAACACTTAACCACTACGGTGAACATCTGGCTCCATTACTTTGTTTCCAAGAAACCAAAGAGCTGAGCGTGATGCTTTATATTAACCATGTGTTCTTGCCACTGGGGAAAACCATATCCATGTTCTCTTTGCTACTAGGTAAAAGAACTGGAAGTGGAATGACACTTGATCTACAAAGAAGAGGTACAAACACTTTTGTTTCTGCTTTTTATTGCCTTCTTTCTCTTACATGGGATATAAGTGTGTGCTAAGAAACAAATTAATTTATAAACTTTGGATCCAATGTTGCATTCTGTTTGTTTAATGGCAATCTAAATGAACATGTGGCTACCACAATCTGTCTAGGGAGAGCAATTCTGTTACAGTGGAACAGACTGCTAAAACAGTTATATTTAAACTGAGTATTCATTATGATCAATGTAGATATTATATACATATTAGACACAATGGATGCAGAATTTTAAACATTGCAAGTAAATAAAATGAACTAATATTTTCATATTCTATAAAATGTATATGTATGTATATAGGAGGAGGGAGAAATGTAACGTCTTCTAACATCATCTTTTCTCCTTTAAAAATTTCAAAGTAGCTGTTTGTTTGTGGTGTTTGTGTTTGTGTGTGTAAAGCCCCTATATAACAATCAGCAGCACTGTTGCTGCTAATACTGACAAAACATCCTAAAAATAATGTGAGTGCCAAACATGCCATTATCTCTGCTGTAGAATTTTACTCTTTAAAAGAGTTACCATTAACATCCTAATCTGGATCTGGAACATGGGATGGGGAAGCAATTTTCTCATCCTCTCCATTATGTTGTCTTTCTATGTGATTGCAGCACATCTGAAAGCAAACAGCAGGTTGGGGATGATTTTCTAGGAGGAAATGGCACATAGAGTAAGGGTTAACTCTCCCCTACACTGTGGTCCTCATTCAAATCATGTCCCTGTGGATGTTATTTTAAAACATGTTGGGGGAGGAACATACAAGGACATATTTAGCATCATGTCTAGCTTAACCTGAAATGGCATGGAATGCACTGGTCACTTCAAATTAGTCCTAAGTGTACCCTAGATTAGGATTTAATTAAACCAAAATAGGTTGGTTATCTACCCTGTGCAGAGGGAGCATCTCTAAGCAGAGTGGCCAACCCTAGTATTAGGCAGAGTGAAAAAAACCACTGCAGAATCAAATGCCGGATGTCTTGAAAAAACACCAAATTCTTAGCTATTGTATTTTTATTACCAGGCAAACAGCGAGGCACTTCCCATACCTCCCCATCAGAGCAATCATGTCTCTCTAGGAAACAAAATGTGAATTAATTAAAATTGTTTTTAAATTTCAGAGTAACAGTAGAGAATGATGGGAACTCAAGATGAAATTGCTATTGTGGGAATTGGATGCAATTTTCCTGGAGGTATATACTGCACAATTCTAAGTGAAATATTATCGTATACTTTTAGATTTTTCTGCTACTGTTTGCCTATTACACTAATTACGGGGAAGGCAACTCAAGCCTTAAAACGTTGAAAATAAGTATTCTGTAGAATTATTACTATATAAGGATATTTCTTGCATGTTTAGTCAAACTGATTTCCAAGATCATCTTTGGATTTGGACAAATTAGATCTTTAAACTTGTCTCTTTGGAAGGCAGGTTGAGCCTCCCTGGTCTGGAAAGCCAAAATCTGAAAACCTCCAAAACCAAAAACTTTTTGCTGCCAACTGTCTGCTTCTGTCTTCAAGGCAGCAGCTGCAGAACAAGCAGCTACTTGTTCATCGCTCACATCTGAGGAGCACCACAGTCTTGAAGGTGGAAGCAGGTAGCTGAAGGAAAAAACAGAGAGACTGAGGATCTGTGAAATGGCAAAAAGCATGGATTCACACCAAGCACTATACTTGGATTCCTGCCATTTCATAGATCCTCACTCTATCCAGCCTCACATCTCATACACAACACAAACAGTGAATGGATGAGACATAGGGCTATTCCAAGAAGGTACTGTATTCCAAATTTTTTAAAAAAATCCACTTCTGGAGTGAGCCTTTTGCATAAGGAAGGCTCAACTTGTATTGGATAGTCTGCCCTTGAACAATTTATGTTTTATGAAAGAATTCTTTTGAATGTATTTTGAACATGATTTCAGTTATTAATACTTTGCTCTGGAAATTTATGTGGGGTTTCTTCACTGTGTAGGCACAGTGTAAATATAAGAAAACTTACATCATACAAAACCTGGCTGGTAGATGAAATCTACACATTTGATATCTCTATCTGTCCTGGTCCAATTGGATCATAACATCTACAAATTGCCATGAGATACAAGTTTGGCAAGCCAACATTGCATAAATTATAATTTGCCTCCAAACCAGAGTGAGAAACCATCATTTGAACTGTTTTCCAGGGAAATGAAGGTAACCACAGTTTGCTTTATACAAACATCAGAGCAAACTATGGTTATGGTAAGCAAAGGAATTAATATACATAAAAAAAGAGAAATATGGAAGGCTTGGTCCCAAGTCCTATTCCTAATTATTAAACCATGCCTTAGTTGTGAAGTTTGAGGACACAGCAGTTTAAAAAAAAAAAGCATCTATTTTCAGCTTACCTTTTTAGGTTTTCATTGTGATTGAATTAGGATATGCAGATACAAATGATATAGATGTGAGGGATGCTATCGTTGAATTCATGTAATACGTCTCCCACCCCAGTAGGTGCTGTGTTACTCTGTTCCAGCAATATAGTAAAAAATCTTATGGTATCTTAAGACTAATAAATTTTATTTGACAATGCTTTCATAGAGTGTAGCCTCCTTCATCAGATAGAATGAACTGCTATCTATGAAAATGTATGCCAAATGAAACTTTTTGCTCTTTATGGTGTTGTAAGACTGGGCTTACTTATGTTGCACAGAGGATGTCATTGACACGTCAGTATCTTATAAGGATTTGCATCATACATAAATTAAATGGGATAATGTATTATTTTCTATTGCTTCAAGAATTTCACCGGAAAGTTTAATACTGGTTTTTGGAAGTGCAGTGGTCTCTCTGTATATGTAGGGGTTGCATTCCAGGATATTCCCAGAGATCACACTGAGAAAATAATCTAGTGGCTTGCAGAAAAGTTCAAGTAACACATCAAATCCAAATTTGCTTTGAAAATCAAGAAGATTATCCAGTATGTTGTTGCTGTATAGTATATCATTTGAAGAGTTTCACAAGAAAATGGGATATATACTTTTAAAAAATTATATCAAACTTCACAGTAAAGCTCTTAAAGCAACATACAAACACTAGAAATAAATTGCCACATCTCATCTTAACATCAGTGACACCCTCTGTGCAACATTAAGATTAATGAAGCATCTTGTGGTATGTTAAATCTAGGATGTTTTATTTGGTATAAACTTTCACAGAGAGCTCTGGTGATATGCACACTTGCGTAAATTTACTCCCTATAAAAGAGGACTTACTTTCAAATAAACAATCTGACCATTACCTGCTATCATTTTCTAAACTTAGCTCTCACAATATCTTCTTGAGTTATGCACAGTATGATTACTTGCAGCACAACGTTATGCAATTTTATTGTTATTTGTCATTTGTTGTAGTGTATGGTGACCCTAAAGTGAACCTATCATGGGGTTTTCTTGCCAGATTTGTTCAGAGGGGGCTTGCCTTTGCCATCCTCTGAGGCTGGGAGAGTATGGTTTGCTCAAAGCCACCTGGGGCTTTCTATGGTTGAGTAGAGATTCAAGCCCTGGTCTCCAGAGTCCTAGTCCAATGCTCAAAGCACTACATCACACTGGCTTCCTATGCAATTATTAATGTGGATATATATGGTATATATGATACTAAAAATATAAGATTATTCAGTTTCAGCTTTTATTTTGATTTTTAATGTATTCAGTATTTAGCTGTATGTGACATTCTTACAGAAGCCACTACTAGTCACTGAAGTAATAAAATTTAATAAAGGAAGATAAGCCATGTTACGGGTAGTGAATGGTAGAACAGAGAAAAGGGTTTTGATATGATATTTAGTGTATTTAATTTGAAGACATAGAGAGATATCATTCCACTACCAAATGATAATCTGATATTTAATTGACATAGTTTTATTACCTGCATTTCTTCTTTTGGTAAGAGTAAGTGCCTTTAACAAGTTATTTTTCTACTTGGCAAATATAGTTTTTAATATTTGGAAATAATTAATTCTATTAAAATATCATTTTGCAACAGGAGAAGGAATCGATAATTTCTGGCAAGTTCTTGTAGAAGGCAAACACTGTGTTCAAGAAATACCTCCAGAAAGATTTGGCATGACTGACTGGCATGATCCAGATAACAGCAAACAAGAGAAAACAAAACCAATATGTGCAGCTCTTATTGAAGAGTAAGTTTTAAACGTTAGTCTTGTTTCCAAGGTGAGCCATACAGCTTTCCAAGCATACACCAGTTTATTTCATTTGCTGCAGAAGATGCAGGAATCTGAATGTGAAGACAGCAAGAAACAAGAGCATGCAGAGCTTTATACAACAAACAGACAAGAGCATTGTACAGCTTTATTGCCATTATGTCACAGGAGAATATGCTTGGTAGAATCTCAGACTGCATTCATGAACCAAATAGTTAAAGATGTTCTATATTCTGCATTTAAAGATTTATTTCCAACATCAAAGTCTAACTGTATTTAGCAATCATTTTGTGGGAGGAAAGATTAGGAATACATTAACACCTTATCCCAAATATTTTATTTAATTTTTCTAAACAAAAGATTTTATTCCCCCTTCCCATTTTTAGCCCCTGCCCAAGTCATTGGAGAAAAAATGAGGAAAAGCCTCCACCTAGTCCCCAAATTTTCTAGCCTTTCTCCTCCCAGCTCTTCATGCTTCTACTGGTGGCCAAATCTGGACCCAGTTTTGGTATCAGACCATACACCCCAAATCGTTGATATGGTTTAATTGGCAAATATCAGTTAACATGAAGTATAAATTATATCTGCTATGGCTGGGAAGCCTGCTGGCAAAGAGGAACTAGTTGCACATGTGTGTTTTAAAAGCCCACAGAAATGGAATATTGGAGTTGGGCTGGTAATTACCCAAAATGGTGGGATCAAGGGATGGCTTTTTTTAGTAATGGTTTTAAAACAGCCTCCTTGAGACAAGCTGGAACTTTATCTTGTCGCAAAGAGGCATTAACCACACGCTCTATACACTCGGCAGTCCCCCTCTAGCTTTTTTAATAAGCCAGGAAGGGCAAGGATCTAGCACACGTGTGGTGGCTCTCATATCTCCAACGATCCTGTCCCCATCCTCAGGCTGTACAAATTGAAAAGTATCCATTATGACTGGACGAGCAGAGGCCAGAGTTACATCCACAGGATCTGTATCAATCATGGTATTCAAGTCAGAGCAGAGTGATTCTATCTGCAAAGTACCAGGCAAATTGTTCACAGTGGGCTGTTGAATACTCTAGAGCAGTGGTTCTCAACCTGTGGGTCCCCAGATGTTTGTGGATTTCAGCTCCCAGAAGCCCTGAGCATTGACCATAGTGGCTGGGGCTTCTGGGAGCTGAAGTCCACAAACATCTGGGGACCCACAGGTTGAGAACCACTGCTCTAGATTTTCCTCTCTTGGGTCTGAGTATAAAAGACCTCTGACCACTTGAAACAGCTCTGCCAGGCAGCTATCTGCAGATACAATAGAGACAGAAAAGCATTTTGCCTTTGCTGCCTTTATTGCCACAGAATAGATTTTCAAATAAGTTCTAGCCTACACTATTTTAAATGACTACCAGGAATATTTTTTTAAAAATTGGTTGCCTTGTAAATGAATGTGTTTATTTATGTTATCATTTGGACTTCTCTCATAGGTTTAATGCATTTGACAACAGGCTTTTTGGAATTAGTGATGTGGAAGCTGAGCGTATGGATCCACAGCAGAAGCTACTCCTGGAATGCACCTATAGAGCCCTAGAAGATGCAGGGGTCACTAGAGAAAATATCAGTGGTTCCAAAACTGGAGTTTTTATTGGTGAGATGCTTAACATATTTATGCTGCTGTTTAAAATACATAAAGTGGAATGTATAGGACTGACTCACATGACATTTTAAAATGTATTATCTGACTATCTGAAAGACTGTATGTCCCTATACGAACCTACCAGACTTTTAAGATCTGCAGGGGATGGCTTTTTTTCAGTTCTGCTGCTGCACAGGCTGTCTTGGTGAGAACTTGGGAAAGAGTATTTTCAGTGGGTGCTGTTATCCCCTGGAATTTTCTTCCATGGGTAGATAGGCTGCCCTCTTCCTACTTTCCCTTTGCTGGCAGACAAAGGTGTTTCTCTTTAAGCACAAAGATCTGGGTACTGATAATTGATGGAAAATGACGGAATGTCTATTCTTTATGCCTCTAAAAAGAGATTTTAGAGCTACAAGATATTTTGAATGGAATATGGTAAAGGTAGATTTTTGAAAACTTATGAAATATATAAGTAACAAATAACTTCTATACATTATTTGTCACTTTGAATTCAAATTTACTTTTACAGAATAGAGATGAGGTGCTGGTTCAAGCCTGAACTCTCCCTAGAAGTCCAGATGACTAAACTGAGACACTCATATTTTGGCCATATCATGAAAAGACATGACTCACTAGAAAAGACAATAATGCTTAGTAAGGTAGAAGGCAGTATTAAAAAAGAGGAAGACCATATTCTAGATGGATGGACTCAATCAGGGAAGACATGTCCCTGAATCTGCAAGACTTGAGCAGAGCAATTGAGGACAGAGTGCCTTGGAGGTCTCTTGTCCATAGGGTTGTCATAAGTCCAGAGTGACTTAAGGTCAGTTAATAATAACAATAATTCAATTAACATGACTCAGTTTAACTGTATGTTAATTACGCAGATTGCAGCATGCTGTATTTAATACTCACTTCCCCATATGTCATCTACTGTTTTCACAGGAATGATGAATCAAGACTATTGGCTAATAAGAAACAGAAGTACCATTGAAACTAACCACTATGATAGCACTGGGACAGCAATGAGCATAGCTGCAAACCGGATTTCATATACATTCAATCTGACTGGACCATCAATTGCTATTGACACAGCTTGTTCTTCATTTCATTATGCTTTACACTTTGCTCTACATGCAATCAAACAAGGTAGACTAATGAGATGTTCTAATTCTTGTTAATTGAATTTGTTTTTATCCTGTCTTGTCTCCAAGGAACTCAAATGGATTCATCTTTACCTCCATCAGGGTTTTTTCATGCTATTCAATTAGAGCATTTGATTCCACTGTGATTCCTATGGCTCCATACTATGGAATCCTGGCATTTGTAGTTTTGTGAGATATTCAGAATTCCTTGCCAGAGTGCTCCAGTGTCTTCCCAAACTTCCAAATCCAACCTTCCATAGGATGCAGCCATGGCATTTAAAGTGGTATCGAAGTATCATAGCTGCATACTACAAAGAGGCAATGAGAAGAAACTGCCACTGATACAGAGTGCATGATAGGAGCAAAGCATGCTTTGCGTACACACTGTAAAATAAGATTGTAAGTGAAGCTATCACCTTTGGAGATATCAGCTGATGGAAAGTGTGTTGCCCTTTATACATGTGATTACTAAAATGCACAGGATCTCAACTCATCTCTAGACACATTTTAAAGTTCCAGTTCTTGCCTAAGATGTATGGGGTCACACTATCCCAAGAACCACCTCTTCCCATGCAGTCTTGATATACTCAGCATCTGAGACCTGCCTTTGTATCCTATTTCCCTCAGTCATATATCTGGATGGGATGCTGAACATAATTTTTTATTGTGATGTTCATATTGTGGAGGCTCCCTTTCTTTTCAGCTTTAAGCAAGCTGTTAAGGCACTTGGTTCTCTGATAGCTTTTGTTTTTATCTCAGATGAAAAAATTACTTTGGTTCTCCTCTTTGGACTGTGCTATCTGTCCTGCTTTGGTATTATGGCAACGCAGACAGGGCAGTATTTGTAATCAGAAGATATTGCACCATAGACGATAGATTCCAATAGACTAGTGTTGCATGGGCTGAGAGCAA
This sequence comes from Iguana delicatissima, assembly GCA_948472985.1. Lineage (NCBI taxonomy): Eukaryota > Metazoa > Chordata > Lepidosauria > Squamata > Iguanidae > Iguana > Iguana delicatissima. The sequence goes on from CAOKZL010000483.1 coordinate 409,788, forward strand.
GGCCCTTATTGCATGGCATTCGCCATGCAAAAGGGCCTCTGGAGTGTCGCACAATTGCCAGGAGTGGTCCACATGACGTCCTTGCAATTGTGCAATGCTGACAAGGCTGGCAGGTGCCAATCGCACAGTATTTCATTTTTGGCTTGTAGCCAAAAATTGTGCATGATTGCACATTGCTTCAGGGCCCCATACGCATTTACCATGTGTGTGGAGCCTCCGGAGCTGCGACGCTTGCACTTCCTTCCCCAGCGCAGCCTGGGAAATCCCAGGCTGCGCTGTGGAAAGAAGAGGAGGAGGTCTCATGCTACCTGCTCACCAGCAGGCAGCTACTGCATAGGCGAAGCAGCGGGGATGCGAGAGCCTCTTGCAAGAGGCTGCTCGCATGATCCCCATGCCCCAGCGCTGCAAAAAGGCAAGTTGCAGAAAGGGCCCAACACACCAACAAGTGGCTCCAGAAAATGTGTTGGAAGATTTGCTGCTGTGTTTAATAAGAGAATTAAAAAAAATAGAAAACCTGATGTATTTTTTAGACAAAGCCAAATATTGAGCATAACAGAGATCCCGACAAATGTTCTTTCATCCCACAGGAGATTGTGAAGCTGCTCTTTGTGGGGGAGTTAACTGTATCATGGACTTCAGCATTTTCCTACCTCTAAGTAAAGCAAAAGTAATCTCTCCAGAAGGAGTTAGCAAACCCTTTTCTATAAAAGCTGATGGCTATGGAAGAGGAGAGGGCTGTGGAGTTCTTTTGCTGAAACCTTTGAAGAAGGTAAGGATACAGAATAGAAGTTGTTTGATAAAAATACCATAAGCTCCTGACTCTTATTTCATGAGCTCAGCCAATTGTATTGTATTGTATTGTATTGTATTGTATTGTATTGTATTGTATTGTATTGTATTGTATTGTATTGCATTGTTGTAGTCTTAATAAAAGTGTATACTCTTCTTCCTTTTTCCAAAACAGGCACAGGAAGACTTCAGCAAAATATGGGCTGTTATCAGCATGAGTGCTGTCAATCAAAATGGAAGATCTGTCACACCAATTACCAAACCATCTCAGCAGGAGCAGGAAAATTTGCTGCTTGGCATTTACCCTGGTCATGTTAATCCATCCAAAGTACAATATATTGAAGCACATGGCACAGGAACCCCCGTAGGAGATCCTATTGAAGCAAAGAGCATAGGCAATGTCATTGGTAAAAAGAGGCCTTCTAACTTGCCCCCTCTCAAGATTGGCTCTGTTAAAGGGAACATTGGACACACAGAAGCTGCAGCTGGGGCAGCAGGCTTAATCAAAGTACTTCTCATGATGCACCATGGAAAGATTGTTCCATCCTTGCACTTTTCAGAAAGCACTAGCAGCATAAATACAAAGAAATTAAATCTCTCCATTCCAACTACAGTGGAGAAATGGGATGAGTCCAGTGAAATTGGCAGAATAGCTGGGATCAACTGTTTTGGAATTGGAGGAACCAATGCCCATGTGGTGGTCAAACAGTTTAAGCAAACCCAAATTCTTCATTCAGTCAAAAGGCCTGTAGAATTAGTTCTGATCTCAGCAGCTTCAGGCAATTCTCTCAAACTGACCATGGAAGACACAGCTAGATATCTGAAAACAAGTGACACCATATCACTACCAAATCTGGCTTACACTTCTGCATGTAGAAGAAGTCATGTAAACTACAAATACAGAAAAGCATTTGTGATATCTTCCCTACAGCAGTTAGAACAAGAACTTTCTTCTGGCGCTGAAATGGAAATAGTTCCTGCAAAGAACCCTCCACAGTTGATTTTTGTGTTCTCTGGAAATGGCCTGAAACTGAAAGGGGTATTTGAAATTTTGTTGGAATCACAACCGGTGTTTAGAGACAAATGCAATGAAATAAAAGCAATGTTCCAGAAATATTCCAGCTTAGATATTTTCAGATTAATTGAAAGTGAACAGGAGGCCTTGTCAAGGCCTGAAGTTGCCCAGCCCTTGATCTTCACATTGCAGGTAGCCTTGGTTACACTTCTGCAATACTGGGGAATAAGGCCAATTGCAGCTGTTGGACATTCAGTAGGAGAAGTGGCTGCTGCCCATTGTGCTGGCTTGATTTCCCTGGAGGACGCTGTCAAAGTCATCCATCACAGGAGCAGGCTACAAGCTAAGGTCACTGGGGGTAGAATGCTAGTTGTGGGGAATGTCCCTGTCCATGAAGTGTCAGCAGCCCTTGGAGCATACTCAGAGAAAGTCTGTGTAGCGGCATTTAACAGTCCTCAGTCCTGTACATTGTCAGGGGATGCTGATGCCATTGATAGCCTTCAGAAGCACCTAGCTGAATGCTTCAGCACACGAAACATATCTCTTCATGTCTTAAATGTTCCAGTTGCATATCACTGCCACATGATGGATCCAGTATTAACAGAGCTGTCGGCAAGTCTGTCAGAATTAAAGAAAGGCAAAGCAGAAATTGACTTGATTTCAACAACAACAGGGAAGGTTATTTCAGATGGCGACTTTGTCACTGGCAACTACTGGGCCAGACAGGCTCGAGAACCAGTCAGTTTTGCAGAGGCTATAGTGACCTCAGCAAAGGGCAAGGACAACATTGTGTTTGTAGAAATAGGACCACAAAGAGCATTGCAGAGGTACATACAAGAAATCTTAGGGATTGAGACCAAAGTGTTTCCTTCTTTGCAAATTTTCAAAGAGTACGAGACGCTTCTCAATCTTGTAAAAGGCCTTTTTGAATTGGGGTTGAATCCAGATTGGGAACATCTCTTTGAGGGATGTCAAAGTATACCAGCGGCGTATCCCAGGTATCAGTTTGATCATAAGAAGCTCATGCCATTTAGTAACCTTGCCAGACAGACAACAGAAAGAGCTGTGGACTTAAATCATCTGTTAATCCACAGTGTCAGCAATGATAACACTGAATTCAGGTGCTCTGTGAATCAGTCACTAACACCCTATCTCTATGAGCACAAGCACAATGGTGTTGCTCTTGTTTCTGGTGCCTTTTTTGTGGAACTTGCCCTGGCTGCTGTGCTAACTGGCTCAAGACCAAAAGTACCCATAAATTTGTATCAGCTAAGCATTAAGTTCACTTCACCCTGCGTTTTAACTGAAGGTTCCCTTGATTTAAAGGTAAAAGTACGCTTGCAAAAAGAATGGAGAGACTTCAAAATACTGTCCTCCTCATCAGATGCAGTTTACACAATAGGACGAATCAAACGGAATCCTGAAGTCTGTCTTGAAGAAAAAATCATTTCATACAAAGATATTTTTCAGCGTTGTAAATCATTTGTCAGCAGGGATGAATTATATGAAACGCTTTCTTCTTATGGATTTCATTATGATTCCATATCCAAGCAGCTAAGCGATATATTTTATTCTGAAGAACTGAAGGAAACCATCACCATCATTAAAGTGGACAAACAGATTAGGAAAGAAATGCATGAGTATTTTATTCATCCAGTGCTCTTAGACTGTTTTATGCATACAACAGCAGTTTTAACTCAAAAAACCTCCAAAAATGGCACAGGGTTTCCATCAAGCATAAACAGTCTTGTAATTGTTCGGCCTTTGGAGGAAGAAATGATGATATATTTGAAAATAAACAAATCTACTGAGAACTACTTAGAATTTTGCGGATGCTTCACAGATAAACATGGCTTTGTTTTGGCTGAATTGAAACGTGTTAGGATAACTGTTATCAAGGAAACTTCCAAGAATGAAAATAATTTGCTGTATGAAAATAAGTGGAAAGAGACTGCACATTCTCAGATGATCCAAACTTCAGGAGAAGCACCCAGATTTACAGTGTTTGCTGACAAGATTGGAGTGTCTCAACAGCTCAAAAGATATTTGCATAAAGATTCTAACTTTCTAACGTATGAAGAGTGGGAGAAATTATTGGAATGTAGGAGCGCAGAATCACCTTCTCAGGACAAAGTTAAGCTAGAAGTACAAGAGTGCAGTGATGTTTTGTTTATGTGGGGAATTCAAAGACTGAATGAACAAAGCCCAGACACCATTGTTGCAAGTTTATCAAAGTGCTGTGAAGCTTTCCGTCAACTTGTTATTGCATTGAAAGAGAAGAACAGCCAATGTTCCATCAAGATAATCACTTACAGGACTGTAGACAGAAATGTTGACCACATTAACCCTGGCTTTGTGTTGTATGGCATGGCAAGAAGTTGCATGCTTGAAACTACAAACATTGCTTTTCAGATGATTGATATCAGCTCAACAAGTACAATGGACATATTAGCTTTAGTAGATGTTTTAGGAGGGTATGAAGCGGAACTCTATCCTGAAGTCTGGATTAATCAGGGAAATATATACACTTCTGAAATCAGGCACACTCAGGTTAAAAATATAATCTACAATAATCCTTCCCAGTCTATTCATCACAACTCTGACCCGGAACCATTCAGTCTTTATACATGTGAGCCTAATGAGGCACAAGGTATATTTGCTGAGCTGGCTGATGGCACCAATTTTCCTCTTGATAATCACAGTGTAGAACTTGAAATTGAAAAAATAAACATCCATACTGAAGACTATTATCCTGTTAGCGTTTGCAGCAGTAACTTTGGAAATACGGTCTATTGGAATTCACAAACAATTGATAAACACCAGCTCTTGGCTTTGGACTACAGTGGAACAGTGGTTGCAACAGGGACTGAAGTCAAAAAGCTCAAAGTGGGAGATCGTATTGTTTCATGCTATCCAGTGGTGGCATCTTCAAAAATCATTGTTCCAGAAACAGTATGTTTTAATACCCAAAAATTGCCATGTTTTGAAATGGTGCCCTGTGTGTCTTTTTTCAGGATAGCATGGGAAATTGTGCAAATGATGCTACCAAAGATGAAATGGAAGGGATTTTTAGGCATTATTTCTACTGAACCAGAGTCAGTGTTGTGCAAAGTAGTTACACACTCAGCTCGGGAAGCAGGCTGGAGAACAGTGTGTACAGTCCTTGACAGCAGCCTGGAGGAACGTGTAGCCCGGTGCAACACACTTGTTTTCTTGCCTCCCCTAGAAAGATTACCCAGAGATATTTTAGTTCATCTCTCTCATCTCCAGGATGTTGTAGTCATACAGGATAACTGCTATTCTGAATGCATAAGATCTCTGATTGGAAGTGATCATGAAAACTTTCAAATTCATGTTCTCAGTCTTGCCACCATTTTCCAGAAGGCACATTTGAAACAGTCTCAGAAGGCTTTCTCCAGCTGGTTAAAATCAATAAAACTTAAGCAGTTTAAGAATATGCCTTGTTCCATTTTTCAACAGGCAGAGAACAGTGAGAGGACAGATACTGCAACATTATCCACCTTTGCCTGCAAATCTGTTTCACTTGCTGTGCTGAAAGGTGATCTGCACAAGAGCTGTATTTCTGATATACCACTATATGAATCCAAGAAGAAAATGTTTAAACAAAATGCTGTTTACATTGTCACAGGGGGGCTCACTGGGCTTGGCTTTGAAACTGTGAAATTTATTGCTCAGAATGGAGGAGGCTGTATTGTGACTCTTTCCCGGAGAAAGCCCAGTCTTGAGAAGCAAAAGGAAATAAGTAATGTGCAGAACCAGAATGAACGGAGCAGGATAGTCAGTCTGCAATGCAATATAATCTTTAAGCCTGAGGTTGAGAGAGCTATGAGTTCAATCAGAGAAATGTTTCCAAATTGTCCAATCAAAGGCATATTTCACAGTGCTATGGTTTTACATGATGGAGTCATTGAAGGTTTGACTCTCAATACATTTGAGAAGGTTTTAAGTCCAAAGGTTGCTGGAGCCATCAATCTTCATTGCGCTTCTCAAGGGCAAGATCTAGATTATTTTGTCTGCTATTCATCAATTGCTTCCTTTTTTGGAAATTCAGCACAAGCAAACTATGCTGCTGCCAATTCCTTCCTGGATCTTTTCTGCCATTACAGGAGAAACTCTGGATTGTCAGGACAGTCCATTAACTGGAGCGCCTTGAATCTTGGAGTACTGCAAAATCGAGATAACATACAAAATCTTCTGGAATCAAAAGGCATTAAAATTCTACAATTGAATGAAATTTATGAGAATCTTAAAAGAAGCTTAATTCTGAATAATCCTCAGCAAGCTGTTGTAAAGCTGAACTTCAGATCTTTATTCAATCATTATTTTTCTCGGTATCCAGCATTCAGAAGCCGTATGTATGCAATCATGACAGAATCAATTGGAAATGATGTTGAGCTGTCAGAGAAAAAGGTAGCCAATGATCTGGCTCCACAGAAAGCTGAAGATCATATCTTGTCATTGGTGAGCAAACTTACTGGTGCATACTCAAGTGATATTGCAATGAATACATCCCTTATTTCAGTTGGAATAGATTCAATGCTAGCTATGACTCTACAGAATTACATGTTTCAGGAACTAAAGGTTGAAGTACCTCTTGTGAAATTACTCGATCCAGAAACTACCATACTTAGTTTAGCATCACTTGTAGGAGAGATACCAAAAGAAGCCAGGATACCCAAAAGAGAATAATGAAGGAAAGAGAACTGTGAAAGAGGAAACATAAATATATTTTCCTTCCTAAAATGTTGATAATATTTCTTTCATTGTTTTGCATACTACTAATAATGGAGATGCTCAACAGCAGTCACAGTTGGAATACACTAAATAACAAGAAGTTTATATCAACTGTGATTTCATCATTTACTTCAATAATAATTTAAATTTGCTAATAATTTTTTCTTTTATGTCAGTTTCCTGAAGCCACTAACTCTGGAGTATGCCTTTGCAATGTTTGTCATATTTTTAATGCTCATTTTCATTTGTTGCAACATAAAAAAATAGAGTGTTTCAGAGGCTTTGCTCGCTCCTGACTCTTTTAGAAGTGGTTGTAGGATTTAAGCTCAAGTATGAAGTGTCTGATGATACCATGCCTGTGTGTGTGGAGAACATGTATTTCATTCCATATCTCAATGTTAAACAGAGTAACTGATGGAAAGTAAAACCAAACTCTTCACTTTGATTAACCAAATGTGCTTTTTTATGTAATAGGAATGTTGTATTAAATACATAACCTCAAATTGTAAACTCTATTAGATAAACAATTTCATGATATAATTAAAGGCCTTTACACAGTAGACTGAAGACTGAATAGCCTGAAATCTTTAAATATATATTTCAGAAATCTATGTTGACATATAGTCAAGAGTTATGTTGCTTAATCTATTAATAAATTTAAACTGCTTCTTTTACATATTTGTACTGAATACTAATTTTCAACCAAATTTCAAGTACATTATGTATCATATTTTTTGCTGTTAGAGAGGGAACTCAGCAGATGACATGTAAAGATCTTGCCTAATTGCAGTAGCTACTTCCTTAGAGGTGTTAAAGAACTATACCAGCTTGGGTTGGCACGCATGAACATTCTGCTCACTTATCAGACTATGGTATTCTGGGGACATTTGTCTTAGGTGTAAGAGCTGTAGTAAGTACCCCTGACACCGAATGTGTTCAGGTGAGGAAATGAACCAGACAATGCTTTGACCTCCCTGACAGGTATACACCCTTGAGACTTTTCCCTCAATTGTACTTCCATAGAAGGAGTGTCTTACAATTATGCTTAAATTTTGTTGCCTTCTAGATTGTTCTTACTATGTGCTTCAGAGTTGTATTCTAACATTCCAGCAAATGGCTCAGGAAGACCATGTGCTATAGATAGGTTGGTAATATGTCTCCCACACTCCTACAACTGGCCAAAGGTCAGAATAAGAAGGGGATTAGAAGACTATGATGAAACCTGCTTGAACAATGTCCATACTTTTAGCAGGCCAGAGGCTGTGACCTTAGCTGTTTTCCTAGTGGGAGTTCCTGTCTTAAACATAGAAACTAAATACAAATAGGTCATTTAGCATGTGCTTTAGCCAAAAGCACAAGTGCAGTCTCACAGGCTATAGCCAATCTCGACCTAGAGATGCATGAATTGAGCAAAACTACTCTGCAGAACAGAGATGCTATGGACTATCATTTGTTAGAGTATAATCATGGATGCCATGATTTTGAAGGGATGTGTTGCTTCAAACTTTTAGCTAGGTCTCACCTAATACACACCAAGGTTAACAAACTTAAGGAGACAATGACATACATAAAACACTCACATGGCATCGATCTTTCTTGGCTCACTTCCTGGCTTCCCAATTTCATGTGGGTAAAGCAACTCTTCTTGGGACTAATATTCTTTGTTTTTGTAGGAATTTTAATTAGTTCACTTATACAATGTATGCCTATATGTGTTATCTTCTTGCACAAAATGCATAGGTAATAACAAGGTGATGGTGCTATACACTGCTGGGCCCAGGAGAATCAGACAACAAGATGTAGACTTCTTCAGGTCCATGAAGAATCTTAAGAAGAATGGAGCTTATCATACTGGAAATTTTCCTCATGCTTTTTAAGTTCCAAAGGGGGGATTGACAGAGAAACCTGAGGAGAATGGGACTTAGAATAGCATAGAATAGTATAAGGGAATCAATTAACCAGACCTCTATAGAGTTTCCCTCAGTGCCTTTTGTTTTACTAGCCTGCATCTGTGATTAACAGCTATTTATAAAATAAGCTGTCAAAGTTTGATAACTGGCTCCTGAGAACTAGAATACTAGCCTTGAGAAGCAGCATCTTGACCTGGGAAACATATAGGCATAGAGAATGGAATATATATTGCTGATAACAAAGAAGACAGTAGTGTTATGGCACCGTGCACCCCCACCCCAGGATTGGCATGGTCTGATTGGCACTATATTAACTGGCTTTGATATAATGATACCTGAGGAGACAGCAAGGTCACGCTGGAAGAGGGAAATTCCTGACTGTAAATGTGACATGGCAAGGAGGTTCAGCCTCACTTACCTCTAAGCAGAAGACCCAGTCAGTTCAGGACAATAGTGGAGCTGCTCTGAATGCCATAGGTATGAAACACCTAGCTGAACTCTCAGAGCTGAAATAGGAAGTTCCCACCACATTGATTGACTTACCCTTAGTTCCTGTACACCTGGAAGCTTTCTCCACAAGATTCAGCTATTATGACAACCATTATCCCTTTGTCACTCAAACACTAAGACCATTTCTTGTGTGCATGTATGAATGAATTCCCCTGAATAAAACACAGTTTTAATTTACTTTTGAATCTTCGGGTGGTTCTTTTCCTGCTTAACTCTGTAAACACTAGTAGAAAGGTCTCACTAAGTTGCCCCCCTGATTTTGAGCTAAGTAATTCCCCACTTTGCAAGAGGTATTGGCATCACGGGGTGGCCCTCATGGTACCTATGTTTTGAGGTAATAGTAGTGTCAGGCTCTCAGAGTATGGACTGCAAGCAGGCCCCACTTTGAATAAATAACAAATAGGTGCTCAGCACTGGATATATTAGGGGGCCACTACCCAACAGGGCCAAAGTGCATGCCCTGATACCTGAAGCCTACCAGATTTTACATAGAAGTGATGTAACAGTATATTAATTCATTATCATATGGATATGTATAAGTATCTATGCCTTCCTTTGTTCTGGGTGTCTGATTTGTGGATTTTTTTCCCTGGACGTCTTCTTTCTGGTTAAAGCCAATAAAGTATAACTTTTCTTTGAATCTCCCCCTACTGTGTAACTCACTGGCTAAGTTGTGCTCCAGGGAAAACCTGCCCTTTGTTGCTAGCAGGAGGTGTCTATATTCACTGCTGTATGTTCCATTGAACAAAAGAAGATCTGAATGACATTTTCGCAATTACATTATTTTTCTGTATTCCAACATATTTTGTTTCTACCTAACAAGCAATGGTTTTTGATCATCCCATGAACTGTGACAATCAAAGCTGGTGTGTCCAATCTCTCATGCCCTCTCTGTTTTCAGGATGTTTCCACCCTGTTCCTCATGTTTTCTCTCCTCCCATGACTCCTTTTAAAAAATTAATTAATTTAAAAAATATTCTAAAATTATATTGCTAAATGGTGCTGTTCCTATGTTTGTTTCCTTGAAGAAAGATTTTCTCCATCTGCTCAAGCACTGGAAGAGACTGTTCACGGAGACAGTTACCTGTATGTGTGTCTAATCTTGCTCCAAGGTAATACACTCAGCAATAACATTACATTTTACCATTTAGCACTATGCCTCAATAGAATTCTTTTTTTAAAAAAATTAAAAATAAGGAGACATTAGGAAATAAGTAGGAAACCATGTGAAGACTGAAACATTCTGGGGGGTTGAGGGGGTTGGACACATTCAAATGTAGTTTCATAACCAACATCACAAGCAAGACACCACACATGAGCTGACATCTGCCATCTTTCAACTGAAGCCTTTTTTTCCAAGTTAGGATTGTGTTTGGACAGTGAAGCATCAAGAAGCAACATTAAATGATGTGATACAAACTGGCACAAATTACCAATCCAGATGAGCCCTTAGTTGTTGCTCTGTGAGTAGACATTTAATAAATATAGTACCATAGCTGCCATCTGTATTTATAACAGGAACAAGTGCCACACACCAACACATAACATTGTAATTGCAGGAGAGGGAGGAATAGATTTCCTGTGTTACTGCTTGTTTTTTCAGCAATAGTACAAGTGTTGCACTGTTTGAAAAAGAATAGGTGTATCCTTTCAAAACACATATAATGCATTGTTTTTTTAACTTTTATTTGAAGTTTGTTTTATGCCATAGACATAATTCCTTTATTATAGTATGAATCACATATGTTCTACAGTGTCCTAAAACTGTATTTGATGCAGAGCAATTATATATTTTTTAAAAATATATAAAACAAAAATAAAGCAATGTGCACAAATGTTAACCTACACTAATAAGGCACTGGAATGGAAATAACATTATTTGCATGCTCAGGGCTGAGTCATAATGTGGCAACAGACCAGATAGTACACCGCAGTTGGGTGAAAGAAGGCCAGAAACTTTATTTGCTCCAGCAACACAGGGCTGGTTTGCACATGGGTCTGGATCCTGGTATCAGCCAACCCACCTGTTGACCAATGCTGCTGATAACCTGGAGCAACAACTGTCTGAAGTCAGGTGGGGGAGGCCAGCCCCTCCGCTCCCAGGACCCTGAGACCTGGAGAAATAGCTAACTGGAATCCAGGACCCATGCCAGCCGCCTTACAAGTTGTGACAACAAAGACAAAGACACACAACTGCATCACACTATCACAACAACTGGAACAAGGGGAAGGGTGGGTGGGATGATGCTCGAAGCATGACTGAGTTCCAGTGTGAGGGAGCCCAGAATAAATGGCCAATGTTTGGACCTGAGTGAAGACTTCCATTCATACCAGCCCAGGCAAAGCAGCCAATGGATTCAAGCCAATAGGTTTAAACTGATTGGCTTGGAGCCTTCCCCCATGCAGTGCACAGGTGGCTGGGAAGGCAAAAAACATGGCCACACTCATGGAGAGGACCATGCAGTCCAGCAAGTCTAGCAGCCAAGAGAAGATATCACGGAGCCTGCTGCAGCTGAGGGAACCGTCCCAAGCCGTAAAATTGCTGTCTGGTGAATCAGTCAGCTCTCCTTTATTAAATTTTTATCCTACCCCCCCCCCAAAATAGCATTGAGCACAAATAACATATATCTAAGAACAATTTGAAAACAAATTAGAAAATCACCACCATACTCAAAACCATTAAAATTATCACAATAATCATTAAACATTTTTTTAAAAAGTTTAAAAGGACAGCTTGTTGGAGAGATGCCTTGCATTCTTTCTTTAAAAAAACAGAATGAGTGGGAAATGATCGGAAAGGAATGCACTCAGCAGGATGAGAGCAGCACAGGAGAAAGCCCTTCCCATCACCTCCTTAGAAAAAAGGCAATAATATTCTTGAGACACCCTTTCCTAAAAATCTTAACATTCAGAGAGATGCGTAATTAGATAGATAGTACCATAGACAGCTAGGCTCCAAGCTGATTAGGGCAGTGATTCCCAAACTCTGGGCCTCCAGATGTTTTAGACTTCAGCTCCCAGAAGTTCCAGACAGTATAGCCAATGCTCAGGAATTCTGGGAACTGAAGTCTCAAACAGTAAGATGACCAGAGTTTGCAAGCCATTAGATTAGGGCTTAAGAAGTTTAAACCAACATTTTAAATCAGGCTTGGAAAGTAATTAGCAATCAGTGCAGGTCTTTCAGTATGGAAGTAATATGATCATTTGACCATGTACCAGTTAACAACTTATCTATTATATGTGGCATCAACAGAAACACCTGGATTTTCTTCAAGGGCAGTCCACAGAGAGCACATTCCGGTAGTCAAGACACAATGCAAAGTATGGAAGTGAGTCCTGTCTAAGAAAAGCTCATGGTGCTGTAAGTGGAACTGTGCAAAAACCATCCTTACCACTGCTGTCACCTGGGAATCCAGAAACAGCACAGTCAAAGAATATTGTCAGACTATGGCCGTTTCTGCACTCCATTGTTATAGTGCTATTATTCCACTTTCAACATCCTGTGGAATTCTGGGGTTTGTAGTTTACTGAGGCCAAAGAGCTCTCTGGCTGAGAATTCTAAATACCCCTCCTTAAACTGCAAACTCCAGAATTCCACTGGATATTGAAAATGGAATGCATTGTAACAGTGTAGTAAAGAAATGGCCTATGAATCTGACCTTTCATGGAGAGTACAACCTCTTCCAGAACAGGTTGAAATCCAATTGTCATGCCACCTTTCTACTGATAGCAACACTTGCATATTGTTGGGATTTAATTTTAGCTTGTTCATTCTCCTCAAATCCATTATAGACCATGGGCAACACTGAAGGGTATTGACTACTTTGGAGCTCAGCAGGATGACTTTTCCAGCCCTCTCCCACCAGTGAGCAAGGCTGAGGCAAATAGAAACAAGACCACATCAAAATTCCTCATCACAGGCTCACTCATTAGTGGGAGGGGTTGCGAGTTCAGCCAAGAACCACTCTTCATTCTCCTGTCCTCTTCCTCATGCAGGGAAGATGGGAGAGCAGAGAGCACTCAGTGAGTGCTTCCAAAAACTGATATAAGCACTCACTGAATTTTTTTTATTTCCTGTTCCCCTGTGTGAAATGAAGCAGGAGCGAATGAAGAGCTTTCAACCAATGCTCCCCAAAATTCCTGCTGAGAACAGGAAAGAAAATTCATGCTGTTTCCATTCAGAGTTTGGTGATAATAGCAAGCATTTCCAGGTGGTTTCCAGAGAATATCCCCAGTTACCTCTGATTGTTGTTATATTTCTTTGTCAAGGTCAAATGCTTTGCTCCAGGAGATTCTAATAAATCCCTCTTAGTTGAAAAGATTTATGTGTAGCGCTGTTTCTCATAATTAAAAATGATATTATTGCAAAACAGACTGTCTTGTTACCTCAAAACATAGGTGCCACGAAGGCCATCCCATCATGTCCATACCTCCTTGCAAAAGTGGGGAATGAATTAGCTCAAAATCAGGAGGCTAATGAGAGGGGAGCAACTTAGCAAGACCTTTCTACCAATGTTTATAGGCTCACACAGGAAAGAACCAGCCAGAAATTCAAAAGTAAACCAAAGATGTGTTTTATTAAGGGGGAATTCACTCATGCATGCACACAAGATACAAACAATTGAACATTCACACAAGAGCTAACTGAAGGATAAAGGGAGGAAAAATTATGGCTAGAGAGGCTGAGGGTTTGGGGTTATAATTACCAGTCTAGAAGAATAGACTTGAGTTGAAATATGGCTTAGACTTGTGTCTAAGGGCAAACCAGATCACAATACAGGGTGACATAGTGGGGTCCAGCATTTCATCTGACTGCATCTGACTTCTCAAAAGCAAGAGTTTATATACTCTGTTTCCATCCCTGAAGGGGTGTGAGTTAATTGCTTTCTGGCAGGGTAAACAAAAAGAGTCTGGAATAGATTGATTGTTTCAATGTCTTGGTTGGGTGAGGTTCTGGGCAAGGCTTCAGTAGGAAATAGCAAACTGCAGGGGTCCTTGCCAATTAAACATATCTGTCAATTAATATGTTTTGACAATTAGATCATATCAAAATGTAGGGGCGTACGATCTGGTAACAGTCTTGGGAAGGAAATGCTGGGGTTCCAGTGAAAATCACACTTCTTCTACTTATGCATTTAAAAAAAACACACAGAACATTGTAGGTCATTATGCATTTAGCATTTAGTTCAGAACTGAGGAATGTTTTCACTTAATAAGGGCACTATCTAGATGTCAGTCTGTTATCACCATGAACTGGCCTGGCTTCCGTAGACAGTAGATATCATTTTGATATCACAATTCGGTCCTGTTTTGCCACCCTCAGCCAAGTGTTTGTGAGGCCCCCGAACAAGTACGGAGCTAGGCATGGCTAATAAATGCTGAATCATTCCTTTTCCCACCGAGGCAAGCCAGACACAGCCCAGATCTTGCTTTAGGAGACCTCCCGAAACAAACACTTTATTAAGGATGCACGCTAACACAAAGAGCTCCCTGCCCCGAGCAGGCACCCTGGCGAGCTGGACACTCCACTGCCCAGGCAAGCTGCATATGCATACTGGCCATCCCATTGTCAATTCGAACGTAACTCAATCATCTTAAATTCTAACCTTTCGGAGACATTGTCTCTCGCCCAAACCTCATTGTTCTCGCCCAAGTACAGACTAGCCCACGGTCATACTTTCCCTATATAAACCCCAAGCTCATGGAGCTTCCTCGGATCGCTCCAGACTTCCATCCAGCCTTGCTGCTGCTCTGTCGAGCGAACCCCCTCAGCCACCACGCTGAGTTTCTTCACTTCCATCATCAATCTCTTCAGGACTACGAGAAAGGTGTCATATCACCCATTTCCCCCGAAACTCTCATTTCCTATTTCTAAGTTAGCTGTGTGCATGTGCTGTCTTATTTGTGGTTTGTCTGTTAATAAAACTATCCATTTTTGTTACTTTAAAACTTGTCTGGCTGCTCTTCTGACCTGACCCTGTATAGATAGGGTTAAAAGATCCCTGCTAAGTTACCCTGCCTCTCGTTTAGCTCAAGAGAACGCTCCAGTTAATTTCCCCATCTTTGCTTGTTGTTGTTTGGTTATTTGGGCACCCCTCCCGGGACCCCCAGCACACAGGGTAACAAGTCCCTAACATCTAGATGGTGTCAGATCTGTTACATACCTGATCTCCAGCCAAATAAATAAAAAAGCAACTAAAAACTGACTCAGCCCACCCATCGGTGCTCATAATTCTGATACTAGCACACATTATAAATAAATACTAGGATCTGATGCTCTTTTCTTTGACATCGCTATTTCATTAGTGGTTTGGAGATTTTGCTGTTTTGCTTTGCTGCTATTTCTTCATTGTAGTAATTCTGTATTTAAAAATCTTAGTCAGGTTTATGAGGCTTCCTAGATCTGTGATGACTGAAAAACAGTATTTACATCTACAAAGTCACATGCCGCTTATCTGTCAGCTAGGAACTATAACTGGTATAACCAGCCAACCTAGTTTGAGCGTGGGTAAAAAATATGTAGGACAACTAGGAAGCTCATAAGTGTGGATTGTTGTACAGAGCTAGGAATGGAGATTTTCTGACACTGGAATGATTTGTCTCTTTTGTTGTAATTGATCTTTATGAAGACTATATGGAATCTGAGAAATCCATGCTTCAGGTAAGTCTTACTTAAACAGATTATATCCTTGTTACAGAAATAAAATGCAACAGTGATGTTTAGTTTTAAAGAAGTATGTACTCGTAAAATGAATTTGTGTATATACTATAACTATAATAATATTCTATTACATTTTCTATAGTATGTCATGCATATGTGAATGTCTGTTTATAATGGGCTAAATCCAACATTAGCCTAACCTAGAAAAGACCCACCAAAATAAAATTAAATTCCCTTGATTTCAGTGGGTCTACTGGCAAAACCACCTTAGAGTATTCCTTGCCTAAGAAAACCCCATGAAATTCATGGACTCACCAATAAGTCCACAGGAGACTTGAAGGCACATACTGTACTCATACACACACATACTATAGGTAAGATAAACAGTAGATTTAACTCATGATAAATGCGCATATATCATATGTTGATGGATACATCAAATCTTTCCCCTTAAAAATGATAGTTAGGATACAGTTCTGTAGCTATATTCTGGCTATACAATTCTGATTCACACGTCCTGTAAAGTGGACAATGTCCTATGAAGTTAGGCACTCCCCAGATCAGCTTGTTTCTATGAGACATAGTGAGTTCGTATATACGGTACTTAATGTGTTCACATTTGAAATGCTTTTAAAATTTGAAACTGATGAACAATTAATATTTTATTTGGCCTAAATACCTAAAGACACTAAATGCTGTCTGATCGTAGAAGCTAAATAGGATCAGCCTTAGTTAGTACTTAGATACCAGGTGCTGCAGGCTATATTTCAGAGGAAGGAAATGGCAAAACCACTTCTGAGTATTGCTTGCCTAAATACTATAAAATTCTTGGGCTCTCCGTAAGTCAGCAGGCAACTTGAAGGCATACACACACAATATTTTATTTATGTATCCCTAACTGCTTGCAAGATTTATACAGAGACAAGGTTTATTTATGCCCTCACAGATATTCAGCCATTTTGTTTTGATTTGTAATGGGCTTAGAATGGGCTGCCTTGTCTCCTGTGCTGGGAGAAAGATGGGGCATTAAATAAATGAATAAAGATTATTTTATTAAATTTGATTTAGTATCAGTCTTCATGATACGATCTTTTAAAATTTTATTGTTAGTATAGCAATTGTTTTATAACAGTAGGTTTCATGCATTTACCCACCCTGATCTAGAGTATCTATTTTAGGAGAAATAGAGCTCCTAGATTTTAGGAAAACAAAATCTTGGTCTACAATGTTCCAAAAATTAGTACTACGTAGGGTGAAAATCACAGGAAATTTGACCCAGAATGCAGTGCTAATAAAAATGTTTTTTGAACATTAATGTATGAAATTAACTGTGACAAAACTATGCTATTGGCCTCCATTTCAGGTTTTTTTGTTGTTGTTAGGGGAATCAATAAAAAAAAAATTGACATAAACAACAAGGTGAAAAGCTTTTGCCTTCGTGCTTTGCTTGTAAATTTTCCAGAAGCATTAATCTGTCTCCTATTGGAAAGAGAATGCTGCTGGTGGAGGATTTTTGATGGCTCTTTTTGTCTTATTCTCCCATGTTCTTATGAAAATACAGTCAGCCCTCCACTTTTTGCCAGGGTTTGGGGTGCTCGACCCTGGGAAAGTGTAAAAACTGTGAATATCCTATGCCCCCCAAAACCATATTTAACACACACAAGAAAGTACCTGTATTGGCAGAGTGGCTGGGTCCAGCCATGTGTGCGTTCCCTTGCTCGCTCGCTCGCTCACACAGGCGTGAGAAGAGAAAGGGATGGAATGGGGGAGCATGAGGCAGAAAACAGGGAACACCCGTCCCATTGCCTCCCCCTCCCCCTCCCCCCTCCTGTTTGTGTGAGCGAGCGAGCGAGCACATGTGTGTGCGCCCTGCTCATGCCGCCCCTCCTCCATGCAGGTGAGTGAGGGAACACATGCGTGGCCTGGCCCTGTCTGATTTTCTCCCAGTGACACTAGTGTTATTGAAGTCACTATAAAAATGGTGTACGGGACCTGTGGACGCAATAGCAGATTCAGTAACCTACAAATAATCAAATCCACAAATCTAGGGGGCTGACTGTGCTTTATGTGTGTGGGAGGTTGGAAAAACCTCATGTCCATTACACTGTACTATTATTGATCATTAACACAGGAAAAGGCCCTGTACATTACATTTCAAATGCTGAATGCCTTCCTCTCCTACAGCTGCTGTAGCTGATCTACTGCATTCTTAAAATATTGTCAGCTGCTTCTGCTGGTTGGTTCTAATAACTTCCCTTGTATCCAGTTATTTATCATTATAGCAAAACTGTCCAAACAAAACATCTGAAGTCAAAATAGAACTCAAATAAATCAGAGTAAAATGTAATGGAATAGAGAATACACAACTAGAGGTAGATATCTTAACATAATGAGACTGCTGCAAAGAATGGAAGCGTGAAATACTTCAAGGAGGAATGTTGCCTTGTGCTATGATAAGATCAAGAGGAATGCAACCCAGCTTGGATCATAATTAATTACCAGCGTGTAATTGGATCAACAACTATCCATGACTCAAGTCTTGGAAAGGTATCTCTTTTCGGTATCCTAGAATATGTGATGTGGAATATCATTAGAATTTCTTTATTATCCGTTGCACAAGAAGAATAGTTTTGTTTGTACAGGAACTCCTTATATAAAAACACAGCAGCTTATGCTAGCTAAAGCACACTGTTTATGGATAAAATAACTGAACTGGTCAAAAGTTGAAAAGCACTTGAACAATGTCTCCAAGTGTTGCAGAGCAGAGATAGAGACCCACGGATTAAAGAAAATCGTTTATTTGTCTCAGTGGGATCATTCCCAAAAGACCGAGCCCCGCCCCTTCATATTCACAGCAATTTATACGTTTCTAGAGTAATCATCACATGCTCAAGAAAAAGAGCAAATCTGTTGTACATAAGTTCGTACATAAGTTCCCACCAGTGTCTACAAATGTTGCAAGTCTTCTGTAGTGCAGCCAAGGGCTAGCGCATCAAGCCAAACCGATAACATTCCATTACACAAAGTTTCTTTGTCTTTGCTTCAAACACAGAGGGATTTCAATTGCAGAGGAAATTAACTGCTTTTCCCTCATACCCAGAGGTCATTTAGACTGACCTGAAACTGTCTCCACCAAACAAGTTTGTTCCAGCCACTAATGATAGGTTTTAAGTATAACCATAAAATAGTCAGGCTGATATATTGCTTCCCTTTTAAATTACAAGAACTAACAAGTTTTTCAAATAATCACAACCTGTTACTCCTTGCATTGAATAAGTCTTCTCTAAAACAAAATTTTCATTTAGTTTGGAGACACTTGTCTTTTTGACTACATTCTTTTTTTAATTTGAATTTGAATTGAATTGTCTACATTCTTTTGTTTTTTTAATTTTTAGTATTAATGTTGCTAAAACACAGTATCTAAAACTAAATTTCATATTTACTTTACCAGAAAAAGAAAGAACAAGGGATTTCAAATTTAGTTCTCTCTACAATTATTACTGTTTCCCAATATTACTGACTTCTTTTTTCAGATTCTGTGTTTTCCTTTTTCCGATTGTATGGAATTATGCTGTGCAATGAAATAATAATATAAATTTATTATTGTTTCAGATTGGTCCCTCTTGACCTTCCCAAGGAAGAAAAGGAAAGCTCAGATTCAGTCCTTGATTTCTTGCTTGTTCTAGTTACCTCAATCTGATTGTGAGATTTAAAACTATCTGAAAGTCTATGTTATCTCTGTGAATTACTTGACTTCTGTGGCAATTGGCTAGAGTACACGGTGGTAACAGTGCCTTTCAAGTCATTTCTGACTTACGGTGACCCCCAAGGTGGATCTATCATAGGGTTTTCTTGACAAGATTTGTTCAGAAGGGGGGTTGCCTTTGTCTTCCTCTGAGGCTGAGAGAGTGTGTGCCTTGCCCAAGGTTACTCACTGAGTTTCCATGGCCAAGAGGGTGTAGTGGTTTGAGTGTTGGCCTATGACTATGGAGACCAGGGTTCAAACCCTCTAGGTGACTTTGGGCCAGTCACACCCTCTCAGCCTCAGGTTCAGCTCCTTCTATAGTCTGAACATATTTGATTGCATAGGTTACTTGTGGCCTGCCACCTGCTGTCCTGTTGTACGTTGCAACTATAGGTTTGCATTTTGATTAGGCTGTGTGCCAGTCACAAGACTTGGTTGAGGCCCCAGTTCAGCAATTTGAAAAAATACCCTGATTAAGCTTTGGATCAGTTTGGAGCCATCCAGCTTGGCCCAAGTGCAAATACTAATCTTATTTTGGAAATTCCAGTCTTTGCACCTTCATTGACTACCATTGATAATCGACAAATTACCATCACTTTCTTTCTTGTTTTTCAGATTTCAACATTTTTGGAATGGTAGTCTCTTATGAGGGGTTTGCAACTATCAATTTGCAAGCAGGGCATTTGTGCAACATGCTTTTGCCTTTCCATTATTATTTTTTTTAAAGGGAATTTCCAATAATTCTTATTTTCTTGACATAGTTGGATGACATTTGTAGAAATAGTTTCCACTTCTGTGGTGCTCATGCTTGCCAAGTTTACAAAACTGAGTTGAGTCTGAGCATCTGTTTGAGGTTTTCTGCAACTACTCAGGGTTCTCAGTCAGAGAATGGCTCAAACACAAAAAGATTTGGTAGGTATACTCCCTGGATGTTAGCTCCTCAACTTTAAGTTTCTATCCTCCTGGGATGCCCCTTCCAAAATAAACTAGAACTGGGGTACAGAAAATGCATCCAAAATAATAAGCAGACTGAACCAGCTCCCATGTGAGGGAAAGACTGCAACAGCTGAATAATTTAATTTAGGGGAAAAAAAAATAAAGACTAGGGGAACATGTTAAAAGTTTGTACTATACATGTGAAGAAAGTGGATAGGAGATATTTTTCTCTCTTCCTTACAATATTATAACTCAGGGTTGGACTAATGTTGAGCTCTTGGAGCAGTAATAAAAACAGGGCCCTCTTTCTACACTCTCTGACCTTTTCTGGAAAATAAAAATTAATTTAAAAAATTAATTAAACAAACATAATACAGAACATAATAGTGGCATCCAAATCTTCATGTGTAAACCCATTTGTTGTTGTGTGCCTTCAAGTTGTTTCTGACTTAAGGCGACTCTAAGGCAAACCTATGATAGGATTTTCTGGGGGCTGACAGCTGACAGCTTTTCCACACAACACTCTTATAGCGTGATGATTCTACTTTCAACTTCCTATGGAATCCTTGAGTTTGCAGTTTGCAGGTTGAAAGTGGAATCATCATGCTATAAGAGTGTCGTGCGGAAATGTTCTGAGTCTGTGATGCACCCAAGACCACCCAGGGGGTTTCCATGACCAAGTGGGGAACGGAACCCAGGTCTCCAGGGGTGTACCCCAATTATCAAACCACTACACCACACTGACTCTCAGTTACACCCCTGCAAATTCAGTGAGACCAACAGCCTGTTCCCATAAAGTTTTACTCAATTACACAAAATATTGATATCATTAGAAACATTGGGAGATTCAGGAAGTGAATGGAGAAAGAAAGGAAGAAAACTGCATTTTCCCTTTAATGTTGGGCTTGGTAGCCTGTGCGGGGCCTGGTGCAATTGTTCCAGTTAAACCACTGATAATTGAACCACTGATAATTGAGCCAGGTTTAGGAATTCAAGGATTGATACAGCACACTGTGATTTGGCTACCACAGGAGGTATCAATGGCTATCATACTGGACATTCTTAAAAGCAAACTAGACAAATTAATGGAAGATGGAGCTGTTCTCCATGCATCGTTATTTTTGATGGCTTTCTATTACAGTCAGCCCTCCACATTTGCAGGTTTCACTTTTGCGGATTTGATTATTCATGAATTATTTGCTATCACCTCTGCTGCCTCTCTAAGCCATTTTTAATAGGGACTGCAAGGCTTGTGAGACTGAGAAACTGTGGCCCTTTCCGCACTGGGCTATTAAAACGGTGCAGAGCGACCTCCGACGGAGGTCTTCTGCACTGCAGAGTGGACTGGGACGGACTACTTTTTGTAGTTCCGCACCTCAGTCCGGTTCAGAGTGACCGGAACTGGTCACGCAGCGTACTTTTTAAAAACCTCTTTTTAGAGGTTTTTAAAAAGCACATAGCGCGCAACTCCGTGTCACTCTGTCCCTGCGCTCTGGTGCAGATTTGCAGGTGCGCACAAGTGCATGCCTGCAGATCTGCTGGGGGCGGGCTTTAGGCTGGCAAGCTTCTCCGGTTGGTGGAGAGCTTCCACCAACCAGAAGCCGCCATTTTGGACGCCAGAGAAGTGTGGAGCGATGAGCTCACGCTGCTCCTCGTCCCGACGGACTCGCCCGGATGCTGAAGAAGTCCAGTGAGTGCCGTTTTTTCGCGGTTCCTTTCCCACATGCGGAAAGGGCCTGTGAATGAGGCTTGTAAGTCTCTATTTAAAATGGTGTGGGGTAGCAGTGGAGATGGCCGTAAGCCCTACCAGCCACCCACTTCTGCCTGATGCCCAAAGGAATCTATGGTCGGTTGAATATGGTAATCATACTTGTTTTGTGTGTTAAATATGGTTTGAGAGGGCCTAGAGTTATTCACGGTTATTCATGGGGGTCCTGTGCCCCTAACCCTAGCGAATGTGGAGGGATGACTGTACTTCTAGTAGCACAGCAGTATGCTCTTGTATATTAGTGGCTGGGAAACACAAGCAGGAAGGTGATAACGGCACTCATGTCCTGCTTGTGGGCTTTGCATAGGCATTAGGTTGGTCATTACGAGTGTCATGCCTTTGGTCAGATCCAGCATGATTGTGTTTTTATCATCTGCCACACTGGGGCCAGGGATAGGGAAAGTGCTTCCTGACAGCCACATGCAGGCCCCAATTACATCTTTGTGGTCTCCAAGTCTCTCCAACCACCCCGGAGCTCCTGGACCATGTCAAATTTTAACCTCCCCCAACACTACTAAACCACCTACAAATATGGAGGATTACCATGTTCTATACCATACAAACCTGAATTCCTGGTCCCTCAAAAGCAAGCGGCCAAAAGCTGAAGCTGGAAGTGACTCCTAATCAGTTCCAGGTCACATTTTTGAAAAAAATTTGCCCCCCAAATATGGCATTTCATCCTCAGGCGGGTGGACAAAAATTGGCTCCTGTCCCTGTCACATTTTCCCACTCCTATTATATAAAGTTAAGAGCTTCTGGTTTGCCTAAGGCCACTCAACGTATACAAGTGGACTTTAAACCAGGGACTTTTAGGTCAGTTACAAAATCATTTGCCATTTAACAATAATGGCCCTACACCCCTTGAATATTGATAACTCAGAATATTTTAGATGTTGAACAATTGGAATATGTAGAGGCCCTACGAACAGGAAAACTTAATTTAAAAATTTGTTCTAGAGATTACAGTAATATTTGCTTAACTTCTGTACTTGTAGTACTTTACAAATCTTCAATATATGCAGAATCACAAATGCTTTATCTCAACATATTTGAAACCAGAAATATTCTTCATTAGGAGCTAGAATTTAGTGTCATCTGTAAGTAAACAGCCAAATGAGTCTTTATGTTTCACAGACAGTTTTCAATTTGGTAAGTTAAGAGGAAATATTCATAACTTTCTTTTGTTTTCTAGTGGATGATTGCCTTGTCCAGCGGCCAGCATAAATAGAATAATAATAAAATAAAGATGGCATCTAAGATTGAAATAGCTATTGTGGGAATAGGATGCAACTTTCCAGGAGGTAATCCTATGATTAATAAAGTCCAATGTACCTGCACATCAATTGTTTCCCTTTCCCTTTCCTTTTTTCTCTTCCTCTCCTCCCCTCACTTTGGTTATTCTGCAGTGTGTGCTAATTATTATAAAATTATTATAATTGTCTTCAGTAGAGCTTGCACAAATCAAACCATGCATTTATGACCTGAAGTAAAACATAAAAACAAACTGTAGAAAATTCTTAAGGTTATACATCTCCGGCATGAGGCAGGAGATATGATTATGACATGCTGGAAATTCTATCAAGCTTGATCCACTGCAAACTGAGGGTTTTGCATGTTTCCAAGTGCCCGTCAAATGTTTGAATTTCTTTCCACAACCAGAAGACATCAAAAAAATTCTGCTTCCCTCCAATTAGGACTACTTGTACTCTGAACAAGATCCCAGAAATATTGAGAAAAGAGGGCATTCCTTCTGCTTCTTTCTTTCTTGAAGAAATATGAGAGGCTATGGAATTAGGAAATTCCTGGGCACAGTTTCAGGCTGGTTCCTGAGTTCAGTTCCTTATTCAACACAAACTCACTTCTGGTGTCCAAAATAAGCTTTTAAAAATAATACGCCACCCACTGGCAGATTGTCTCCAATAAGATGTTCCAAGCATCCTCTTTGTCTGAAATTTTTGTTTTAGTGCAACCCACTTTAACAAATAGTACCTTCATTTCAACACCTACGAATGTTATGAAATAAGATCAACACATATTAAGAATAGGTAATTTGAGTCTTTATTCCCCAACAGAAGTGTTGAATCACCAGATCATACACTCAGGTCTGCAGAAAACTCTTAGAAGAATGCTATCATCAAGGTTAATCTTTGTGCAAGTTTTTTTTTCTTCAGATGTAATGCCCTTCTTTGCCAGTTTGTTATTCATACATATACATATACAAGTATCAGTTACTAAGAGATGTATACTCTGAAGTAACTTTAAGCCAGTGGTTCTCAACCTGTGGGTCCCCAGATGTTCGTGGACTTCAGCTCCCAGAAGCCCCAGCCACTATGGTCAATGCTCAGGGCTTCTGGGAGCTGAAATTCACAAACATCTGGGGACCCACAGGTTGAGAACCACTGCTTTAAGCCACCTTCACAAGCCATTTTTTTTAAGTGATACCTCTTTGTCCAAATGGAACCCAGTCCTGGCTTTTGGACATGGTGATACGTGGGCACATAAAATTTAACCAACAAATTTCAAGCGTCTTAAAGAAGATGAGCATGGCATTTTGGAAATAAGACAGTACAATTAAATATGTTTGTTTGTTTAAAACTCCTCCCAACAGGTGAAGGACTTGACAGTTTCTGGAAAGTGCTGGAAAATGGCAGGAATTGTACTATAGAAATACCCCAAGAAAGATTTAACATTAGAGAATGGTATGATCCAGATATTAACACACCAGGTAAAATATGTACAACTCGTGCTGCTCTTCTTGATGAGTAAGTTTTATACTTTGCTAATAAAAGTATTCAAATTTTCTAGATTTGCAAACTGAGAGTGAGACAGAGTTTCCATCTGAATGGAAACGTTAACTGCTTAAAATTTAAAAAATAATCACTATAGTATTTATAGAAAAATAAATAAGAGCACCATAAGATATGGCTATAAAACTGAGCCCAAACTAAGCAGAAACATGAAGGTATTAGTGATGCACATCTCTTCAGTAATTCTTATTTGGAGAAAGAAACCAAGTAATAATTTCTGCCTTTTTGTGAACATAGTGCTCAAAGGGTATCTAATAAATCTCTTTAATTCTTTTTTTTTAAGTAATACTTATTTGGTGTGTGGGAAAGGAAGCACTATAGGCTGAAATCCTGTATTGTGCTTACATAGTTAGAATCATAGAATCATAGAAATGTAGAGTTGGAAGAGACCACAAGGGCCATCCAGTCCAACCCCCTGCCATGCAGGAAAACCCTCAAAGCACTCCCGACAAGTGGCCATCCAGCCTCCGCTTAAAAACCTCCAACAAAGGAGACTCCACCACACTCCGTGGCAGCACATTCCACTGCTGGACAGCCCTGACCGTCAGGAAATTCTTCCTGAGGTTCAGGTGGAATCTCCCCTCCTGCAGCTTGTATCCATTGCTCCTTGTCCTGGTCTCAAGAGCAGGAGAAAACAAGCCCACTCCCTCCTCGACATGACATCCCTTCAAATATTTAACCATGGCTATCATGTCCCCTCTCAACCTTCTCTTCTGCAGACTAAACATACCCAGCTCTCTAAGTCTGTCCTCATAGGGCATGGCTTCCAGGCCCCTTACCATTTTGGTTGCCCTCCTCTGGACCTGCTCAAGCTTATCCATATCCTTCTTGAATTGGGGTGCCCAGAATTGGACGCAGTATTCAAGATGAGGTCTAACCAAAGCAGAATAAAGTGGTACCAATACCTCCCTCGATCTAGACATCATACTCCTATTGATGCAACCAAGAATTGCATTGGCTTTCTTGGCTGCCGCATCACACTGCTGACTCATGTTCAGCCTGTAGTCTATTAAGACTCCTAGATCCCTTTCACACATACTGCTATCCAGCCACGTGTCCCCCATCCTATATTTCTGCATACTATTTTTCTGCCTAAGTGTAGGACTTTACATTTCTCTCTGTTGAAATTCATTTTGTTAGCCTTGGCCCAGCTCTCCAATCTGTCCAGGTCCTTTTGAATTTTGATCCTGTCCTCTGGCGTATTAGCAACCCCTCCCAATTTGGTGTCATCTGCAAATTTGATCAGCGTGCCCTCTATTCCTTCATCCAAGTCATTAATGAAGATATTGAACAGCACCGGGCCCAGGACAGAACCCTGTGGCACCCCGCTAGTCACTTCTCTCCAGGATGAGAATCTGCCATTGGTGACCACCCTTTGGGTACGATCAGTCAACCAGTTACAAATCCACCTGACAGTAGCCCTGTCCAGCCCACATCTTACTAGCTTCTTTGCAAGAATGTCATGGGGAACTTTGTCAAAGGCCTTACTGAAATCAAGATATACTACGTCCACAGCATTCCCTTCATCTATCAAGCAAGTAACTCTATCATAAAAAGAGATAAGATTAGTCTGGCATGACTTATTTTTGAGAAATCCATGTTGACTTTTCGTAATTATGGCATTGTTTTCTAAGTGATTAGAAACTGACTGTTTGATGATCTGCTCCAGGATCTTTCCAGGTACTGATGTCAGGCTGACTGGGCGATAATTATTTGGGTCCTCTTTTTTTCCCTTCTTGAAGATGGGGACAACATTTGCCCTCCTCCAGTCTGCCAGAACTTCTCCTGTCTGCCAAGAGTTTTCAAAGATTATAGCAAGAGGTTCCGCAATTTAGTTAGTAGTTTAGATCGACACATGTCAGTTTCTGTGATGCTCCACAGTACCTCTTTTCCTGGTATAATACTTCCAAGCCATATGAAACACTGGATTTGGTGTTATTTATGCACTGTGCCCTGTCTAGATCATTTATTTGTTGCTAACAGCAGCATGTAGAATTAAACTTTTATTTATTTACAGTTTACAGCTTGTTGGATTAAGCTGTGTGTGAGCCATGCTGGATGCAGCATATTCTCTCACCTTCCTTTTTTTTAATAGATTTAATGTATTTGACAATCAGTTGTTTGGCATTAACAAGGAGGAAGCTGAACACATTGATCCTCAGCAAAAGCTACTCTTGGAATGTACCTACAGAGCACTGGAAGATGCAGGAGTCACAAGTGAAAACATCAGTGGCACCAAAACAGGGGTTTTTGTTGGTGAGAAACTATAGCATGTGAAAGGCTTGTCTAACTACCTAACAGTAATATTTCTTATTGTTGTTGTTGTCGTGTGTGTGTTCAAGTAATTTCTGACTCATGACTAACCTAAGGCAACCCTATCAAGGAATTTACTTGGCAAGATTTGTGCAGAGGAGGTTAACTTTTGCCTTTTTCTGAGGCCAAGAGAGTTTTATTTGCCCAAGGGACTCAATTCAGTTTCCATCAAACTCTGGTCTCCTGGAGTCCTAGTCTGACTGTCAAACCACTGTACTACACTGGCTCACTAACATTAGTATATTAGTCCTATTCGTCTGCATTAGCCCTCACATCTCATCACATTAGCCCTCGGACTAGTCTAACAAGTTTATTGTGGGGGTAACTTTGGTTGGGGAACCTATGGTCAACATTCTATTAGTTACTCCTGGGTAGAGTAAATCTCTTGAATTAATTGTTAAATGGTAACTCAACATGTAGGCAAATCTCACTGATTCAATGAATTTACTCTAGTTGGGATTAACAATAGACTTCACTGGTGCAAAGTGTTTTGCCACCTAAGGTGGGCAGACATACAGTCACCAGGGGTATTTGAGTTCGTGATTTTCTCTGCCTTTTGGATTCCACCACCTAGGATGGATGTCTCAGGAGAAGGTCAGCCCTAGTTCTCTGAACCCACTAGTAGAAGCTCAGAATTAAAGTGAAATAAATGTTTGGAAGTACATTAGAGTGTTAGTCATATGGTGGTATTGATTTAAATATATAACATCTATATTCACAGGTCTAATGAATCAGGACTATGAGTCCATTACCAGCAGGGCAGCTGCCAAAACAAACCCTTATGATGGCACAGGGACAGCATCAAGTACAGCAGCCAACCAAGTTTCATACACTTTTAATTTGAATGGACCATCACTTGTCATTGACACGGGGCACTCATCGTTCCTTTCTGCTTTACATCTTGGTTACCAAGCCATTAAACAAGGTATTGGAATGTAGGCATCAACTATTATGAATGTTCATTAATAACCTTTCTAGAAAGCACACTCTGATTGATTGAATGATTGATTGATTGATTGATTGATTGAAGGTTTGATTGTTTTAATTACAGATCAGTACTTGGGAAAGTGTCGTCTGTAGGGGAAAGCAAAGGGTTAATTGCCCCAAATGCCAGCTATAAAAAGACTGCTGGGCACAAGATAGCATCTTTCTTACCTGGCCTTGCTTTGAGAAGCTGACTGACTGGCTCTTGTCACGGCCCAGTGTCTTGCTTAATTCCTCACCCTTGTTCTCTCAAAACTTTGTTAGCAAGGGAAGCCTGCTTAGAATTCTGCTATGCTTCTCCCTAGCCATTACAGGAGGTGCTTCAAAGGGTGGGGTCCCATTCTTCCATATGTGGTGGATGTGTGATGTAGCAAAGAATTATTGGAGAAAAATTCATGAAAGGATGATGGCAATGTTGCAAATTAAGATACTGTTAATACCGGAGCTATTTTTGTTGAATATGATTCAGAAGGTAGAGACAACAGCAAAAAGAAAGTATTGGAGAGTAATTTTATATCTAGTGACAGCAGCAAGAATATTATATGCACAGAAATGGAAAAATATGATTACACCACAAATGGAAGAATGGCCGGTGAAAGTGACAGAAATGCAAGAGATGGATAGATTAACTGGGATGGTTCAGGGAAGAAGGCAAAGACAACAGGAGGAGAGTTGGGATACGGTGAGAAAATATATAGTAAGTGTGTAGAATTTATAATGGAATCCCCAAAAGTAGAATGAGGAGAAGGGGAGGAAGAAAATGGAAAAAGGAGACCCCTGGAGAGAAGGGGCAAAGAGATAAATAAAGGACGAAAGATCATAAAAGAAACAAGAACAAAGATATGAAAGTTATTAATAGAATATTAAATACGGATAAAGAGGTCGTGTCCCAGAATGGGAAGGTTGAATGGGGAAATACATAAATAATGAGCTTTGGAGTTGGAACACAGATGAAATAGGAGGAAGGAAGAATTGTGAATGCAAGTATGGAAGGGATATGTTGGGGGTGGGGGGAGGGGAGGGCTGAAAATGAGATTTTAAATGAAAAGGACGAAGGATGTAAGGGGTTTTATGGATGTTTATGAATGGTTTGTATTATATTGTGAAAAAGGAATAAAGATTAAAATAAAAAAAAAGGGTGGGGTCCCACTCTCTGGATTGATCTGGGAGGGGGCAATTCAAATCTAGGAACAAATGAAGTTCTCCACTGTATACCATAAGCATCAATTCCTCTTGTGCATGTGAATGAGACACAAGTCTTTAAACTGTTTCCTGGTCTATTTGCCTTTATGTACATTTGATACAGGGGATTGTGAAGCTGCTCTTTGTGGAGGAGTGAATTGTATCATAGATCCTTGGAAGTTTGTGTCTCTCAGTAAAGCAAAAATGTTATCTCCTGATGGAATCACTAAGCCCTTCTCTAAAAAAGCAGCTGGCTATGGAAGAGGAGAAGGTTGTGGTGTTCTTCTGTTGAAGTCACTGATAAAGGTAGGGTGCTTATTTTTCAGTCCCCATTTCCACAAGTGGTGAGACATGCCAGGGATACTCCAGAGGTTTACAGTCTTTTTAAACATTTATTTAAAAATATGCAAGCAGCACATAAATAAGAAAACTCCCTCTACGCTGCATATAAGTAATTTTACCTCAGTTCCTGAATGGCAAGATTTTCCAGCTTCAGTTAACTTCAGCATAGCGTAGAGGTCAGAATGACAGACTAAATTTGGAGACACCAGGGTTCAGATTTCCACTCAACCATGATGTTCCCTGTGTGACTTTGGGCCAGTCACTATCTCTCAGACTATCTCACAGTTGCGAAGCCAGGGTTCCCTAAAACTCCAGGGTTGTGTGTGAGATTGCTAGAGATTCTGCAAGAGATCGTGACTGAAAAAATAAATAAATTATGGAACTGTAGATGTAATCACTTTTGTGCAGGGGTTCCCTAAGACCTGGAAATAATGTGTAAGGCTATCATGAGGACTAAATAGAGGGCAAGGATCATTTACACTGTCTGACAACAATCCTTTGGTGAGGTATTGACTGGCCTGTGGTCATACTTCTTGGCTGAGAAGAATTAGAACCTGGGTTAACTACTCCTAGGAATATGCTGCTGAATGGTATAACCTGCCAGCAGCATATTGTTCCCACATTTGAAGTTTTTGTGGTTAGGTCATAAAGCTCTAAATAATATGAGTTTACCTGAGAGTTAGCCTTCTCCTGTTACGACCCATTCAGTAGCTGAAATCATTCAGTGAGTAAGGCCATTCTAAGTGCCACACACTCTTGAGGCCTTCTCTGTGATTGGGTCAGAGTATTAGTATGGTGTGTTCTCATTCTACAGAGTAATCTTTTGATGCATGTTCCAGGTAAAATGTACAGTTTTACATGCATTTTTACATGCATTTACATACAGTTTTACATGCATTTACATGCATTTTATTTTCATGTATGTGTAGACACTGTATTTTGATCTAAATTGGTTTTCTGTTTTGTATACTGTTTTGAAATTTCCAGACACATACACTCAAAATTTTTCAAGGAAGGAAGGAAGGAAGGAAGGAAGGAAGGAAGGAAGGAAGGAAGGAAGGAAGGGAAGGGATACATTTGCCATATAACATTTACCATCTGTTCTACTCTGCTTAAAGAAAAGAGGCTTCAATATATTACTTTGGCTCTCCAGATATTTTGGACTTCAGCTCCTAGAAGCTCCATTTGAAGGGCCAAATGCAAAAGACTAGCGAAAAGTTGGTACAGCAGGCAGCTTTGTATGTTGAGCCCTCATGTCATTCTGCAGTAAGCGGTCTAGGCTCATAGCGCTTGGAATCCAACCCAACCAACAATGGGTTGGATCCAGTCGTATTTATAGTAGACTCTTGGAAATCAATGGAACTTAGGTTAATAATGTATAACTACTAATAAGCCACTTATGTTACACAACATTAAGCATTTCTTGCATCTTTCCTTCAATAATAGGCACAGGAAGACTTCAACAAAATATGGGGTGTCATCAGCATCATTGCAGTTAACCAGAATGGAAAATCAGTCACCAGAATGACACAAGCAGAACAAGAAAAGTTACTGCTCAACATTTATCCAGCACATATCAAGCCATCAGCAGTTCAGTACATTGAAACACAGAGCATGGGAAACCCTGCTCAAGATGTCACAGAGTCCGAGAGCTTAGGAAATATCATTGGTAAGAAAAGGCTTCCTAACCTGCCCCCTCTCAAGATTGGTTCAGTTACAGGGAATATTGGACACACAGAATCTGCCGCTGGAGCAGCCGGTTTAATCAAAGTACTTCTCATGATGCACCATGGAAAGACTGTTCCATCCTTGCACTTTTCAGAAAGCACTAGCAGCATAAATACAAAGAAATTAAATCTCTCCATTCCAACTACAGTGGAGAAATGGGATGAATCTAGTGAATTTGGCAGAGTGGCTGCAATCAACTGCTTTGGATATGAAGGGAACAATGTCCACATGGTTGTCAGACAGGTTAAGCAAATCCATGTTCTCCCTCCAATCAAAAGGCCCATGGAATTATTTGTCATTTCTGCAGTCTCAGGTAATTCTTTCAAACAGGCACTGGAAGACACAGCTAGGCATGTAAAAAGTGACACAACAAAACTGCAAAATCTGGCCTATACATCTGCATGTAGAAGAAACCACGTAAACTATCCTTATAGAAAAGCATTTGTGGTGTCCTCTCTGCAGCACCTACAGCAACAGCTTATTTCTCCAAGTGCAATGGAGGTGTCTCCATCTAAGAAACCACCACAATTAATTTTTGTGTTCTCTGGCGATGAGTTGAATTTTAGTGGGATATGCAAAATTCTGCTGAAATCTGAGCCTGTCTTTAGAGACAAATGTGTTGAAATCAAGCAGTTGTTTCAACAGCTTTTGCCCGCTGAAATTTTGGAATTAACAGAAGCTGAGCCCAAGGATTTGTCCAAATCTGAAATTGTCCAGCCTTTATTCTTTACAGTTCAGGTGGCCTTGGCTACACTTCTTAAATACTGGGGAATTATGCCAATTGCAACTTTTGGGTATTCAGTCGGGGAAGTAGCTGCTGCTCATTGTGCTGGCTTGATTTCTCTGGAAGATGCTGTCAAAGTCATCCATCACAGGAGCAGACTACAGGCTAAGGTCACTGGGGGTAGAATGCTAGTTGTGGGGAATGTCCCTGTCCATGAAGTGTCAGCAGCCCTTGGAGCATACTCGGAGAAAGTCTGTGTAGCGGCATTTAACAGTCCTCAGTCCTGTACATTGTCAGGGGATGCTGATGCCATTGATAGCCTTCATAAGCATCTAGCTGAACAGTTCAGCACAAGGAACATATCTCTTCATGTCTTAAATGTTCCAGTTGCATATCACAGCCACATGATGGATCCAGTATTAACAGAGCTGTCGGCAAGTCTGTCAGAATTAAAGAAAGGCAAAGCAGAAATTGACTTGATTTCAACAAGAACAGGGAAAGCTATTTCAGAGGGTGATTTTGTCACTGGCAACTACTGGGCCAGACAGGCTCGAGAACCTGTCTGTTTTGCAGAGGCCATAATGTCTTTGTCAAAGGAGAAGGACAATATTGCATTTGTAGAAATAGGATCCCAGAGGGAGCTCCAGACACATATCACCGAAACATTAGGAACACAAACCAGAGTTTTCCATCCCATGCAGATGAATAAAGAATATTTGGCTCTTCTTAATATGGTAAAAGATTTGTTTGAACTGGGATCCAATGTGGATTGGCAGCATTTTTATGAAGGGTATCAAAGTGCACCAGCAGCCTATCCCAGATATCAATTTGAACATAAAAAGCTCCTGTCACACCAGAACATTAACCAGCAAATAAGTAATCATGCTGGATGCTCAGGTCATCCTTTAATTTTCAGTACAAATGATGAACAGTCAGAATTCATCTGTAGCCTCTCTGAGGTCCTCCCTCCATATTTATATGAGCACAAGAATCACAGTGTTTCTTTCACTGCTGGTGCATTCTTTGTGGAACTAGCTTTGGCAACTGTGATGAGTAGGTCAAGACCAAAAGTACCCTTAGGTTTTTGCAAAATGAATATAATTTTTACAGAACCATGCATTTTAAATGATCATTCTCATGTTTTAAGGATAAAAGTGGAGTCGCAAGAAAGATTATCTGATTTCAAGATATTCTCTGAATCAACCAATGTGGTTTATGTGTCAGGCCAAGTTACTAAAACCCCTGAAATATCAATTGAAGAAAAGATCATTTCTTTCAAAGACATTTTTCACAGATGTAGGTCTGTCATTGGAGAAGGTGAGATTTATGAAGCACTGGCACAGCTTGGATTCCACCATGTTCCTACTTCTAAGCAGCTATGTGATGTATTTTACTGTGAAGATCTGAAAGAAGCTATAACAACTTTAAAGGTGAACAGACAAACAGCAGAAGAAATGCATAAGTATTATATCCATCCTCTACTCTTGGACTGTTTTCTACAAATGGTAGTAGTGCTGGCTAAAGTTATATCCAAGAACAAAATAGCCTTCCTTTCTGGCATAAGCAGTCTTGTAGTTGGTCAATCCCTGCAAGAGGAAATGATGGTTTATGTAAAAACAAACAAGTCCACTGATAATTACTTACAATTTTGTGGATGTTTCACAGATAAGCATGGGTCTGTTTTGGCAGAAATGAAAGGTGTCCAAATCACTTCTGTAAAAGAAACTCCAAGGAAAGAAAATGATTTTTTGTTTGAAAATCGTTGGAAAGAAATCACATCTGAGCAAACAATGCAAAATCTGCCAAAGGCACCTAGAGTGGTGGTGTTTGCTGACAAATCTGGGATAGCACAGCAGCTCAAAAATTACTTGCACAGTGAGTCTAGATTTGTTCCTTATCACGAATGGGACAAAATGTTGGTAGCCAAGAGATCAGACATGAATGCACAGAATAAGATTAACACAGAGCTGCAAGCATATCAAGATGTTCTGTTTATGTGGGGCATCCAAAAACTGAATGAATCTTTACCAGAGAAAGTGGTGAAATACTCAGTAAGATGTTGTGAGGCATTTCGCCAAATTGTTATTGCATTAAGGGAGAAGAAGTCCCGTTGTTCCATTACGATAATCACTTACAGGACATCACAAGGAAAAGTAGACCACATAAATCCTGGCTTTGCTCTGTGTGGCATGACTCGAGCATGCATGTCTGAAGCCCCTGAAATTTCATTTCAGATTATTGATATCAGTTCTACAAACACAATAGACATCTCAGCTTTAGCAGATGTTTTAGTAAAATATAAAGCACAGGATTATCCAGAAGTCTGGATTGATGAAGGAAGGATTTTCACTTCTGAAATTAGACGCACACAGATTGAAGCTGCTGCCCTCAGTACACCTTCCTACCCACTTCAGGACTCAGAACTGTGCATTCTGTACACAGCAGATCCATATGATGTGAAGGATCTCTCAGCTAAAGTCACCAGCTCACAGCTTCAACTTGATAACCACCGTGTTGAGGTTCAAATTCAAAAAATAAGCATCCACTCAGAAGACTATTTTCCTGTTAGTGTGTTGAGCTGTAAATTTGGGAAAACCTTGTACTGGAATTCACATACAATAGATAAACACAAACTATTAGCACTAGACTTTAGCGGCACTGTAACAGCAACAGGGGTAGAAGTGAAAAAGGTAAAAGTGGGAGACCATATTGCTTCATGTTATCCAGTTTCTGCAGTGTCAAGAATTAATATTCCAGAAACAATGTGTTTCAATATCCAAAAATTTCCATTCTTCAGAAACATGCCCTGCCTATCATTCTTCTGGGTTGCAAGAGCTCTGTTACATCAAACGTTGCCAATGCCAAAACACGGTGAACTATTAGGTATTATTTCCATTGAGCCACAGTCAGTTTTGTGCAAAGTGCTTACCTTTTCAGCCCAGGAATCTGGATGGAAAACAGTAATTACAAACCACGTGACTGGGCTCTGGCAACGTGTTAATCAGTGCAGTGCCCTCATTTTCTTGCCTCCACTAAATGAAATCTTTAAAGAAGCCCTAACTTGTCTTTTCCATCTCAAAGACATTGTACTTGTTTATGGTAACAAACAGCCAGAGTGCTTAAGAAATCTGATTGGAACTGATCACGAAAACATCCACATCCATACCGTTAATCTTGCTCACATCTTTCAGAAAGCATCTCTGTTACGATCCCAGAAGGAGATCTACTGCTGGCTTAAATCAATGAATATGAAACAATTAAAACAGCTGCCATTTTCTGTCTTTCAGCAAGCAAGTGAGAGGTCAGAAAATACTTCATCTTATTTTAACTGCAAAAGTGTCCCAGTTGCAGTACTGACAAGTGATGAGGAAACTAGTAAAATTTCAGACATTCCTGTGCTTGAAACAGACAGAAGATTATTTAAGCAGAATGCTGTTTATATAATTACAGGGGGACTCACTGGGCTTGGTTTAGAAACTGTAAAATTTGTAGCTCAGAATGGAGGAGGTCGAATTGTGATACTTTCACGAAGAAATCCAAGTGCTGAGATGCAAAAGGAATTAAATGATCTCCAGGATCGCTGCAAATGGAGCAGAATAGTTAGCTTGCAGTGCAATGTAATTTTCAGTTCTGAGGTTGAGAAGGCAATGAAGTCTATCAGTAAATTTTTTCCAAGCTGTCCTGTTAAGGGCATATTCCACAGTGCAATGGTTTTACATGATGGGCATCTTGAAACACTCACCACATCTCAGTTTGAAGATGTTTTAAATCCAAAGATAGCAGGAGCAATCAATCTTCATCGTGCCACGCAAGGGCAGGAGCTTGACCATTTTGTATGCTACTCATCTTTTTCATCATTTGTTGGAAATGCAACTCAGTCAAACTATGCAGCTGCCAATTCCTTCCTGGACTTCTTTTGCCATTACAGGAGAAACAATGGCCTTGCAGGACAGTCAATTAACTGGGGCGCCTTAAATCTTGGAATTCTGCAAGCTCACCAGAGTCACCAGTGTCAAAGAAATGCATCACATATCAAAGGTTTAGAGGATCTGCAAGTGAACGATATTCATGAGTATCTTAGAAGAAGTTTAATTCTAAACAATCCTCAGCAAGCTATAGTAAAACTCAACTTTCAAACATTAGCCCGTCATGTTTTATCTCAAAATCTGTCGCTGAAGAGTCGTTTTTATAATCTTGTTTCAGAAGAGTTGTGCAGTAATGCTGAATTCACTGGTGGAGCTGTATCCCGGAACCTATCCCTAGACAGTCCTGTTGATTATATCATCTCACTTCTGAAAACCCTGATTGACACTATTCCTGGTGATCTATCGTTACATACACCACTTTCTTTACTAGGAGTTGATTCTACATTAGCTTTTGCTCTACAGAAGCGTATCTTTGTGGACAAGAGAATGGAAATACCTCTTGCAAAAATACTTGATCCTCGTTCAACTGTTGCAACTTTAATCTTACACTTGAAAGAAAATTCTAACGCAGCAGATTCTCACGCAGCTGAAGGTACTGATGCTGGAAGCTGGTTGTAGGAATGGTTTTCCTGCTAATATTCCAAATGAATTTTCTCAGTATTTTGCCAATTATTTCAGTTCAGATCTCAGAACTGGCTTGATAGCCATGCTACTAGTTCTTGGATTGTAAACAAATCTTTCTGTAGGACAGGATCTGGTGATGTTTAAAATTTTATATGTACAAAAGTGAACTGTTGTAATAATACATGCTACACTATAAGATCTTCGACAAGTTCTAAAGCTTGTAAAAACTACTCTTTGGGATATTAAGGCTATGAAGGCTGCAAGCTTTTTTGCGTTACAGTTCACAGAACCGTGTGTTTTCTAAATTGTGATCTGGCAAAGTAGATATAACTGCTTTGCACAGCTGTAAATCAGAACAAGTCTATGTTGTACGTAGGTTGCCTTACCAGATTTATAAACAATGCATTCCTAAATTTCTCATTATGCAAAATACTTGTGTAAATAAGAAATGTATAGTCTAAAGCTCCTCATATATAATTTCTATCCTGTTCAGTCAGACTTCATAGTAAGTGTACATGGGAATATAGGTTACAATTTCTGTAATTAATTTACACAAGTTTCCGTGGAAATTTTCTTTTCTGTTATCCACTAGGTGAATTAAGGATTAAATTGTGCTTGTTTGCAATACTGAAAATGTATTGCTTCTTTAATATGGATAATTAAGTGTAATAAACATATATTATAGCTTCTTCATGTGAAGTAATTGACTTCTAGAAGCTTTTTAGCTGCTGACCGATCAATATGATTGTAGTGTGGACAAAATCTTCCATAAATGGGAAATTATCTGATGAGAATAAGTGCCTCCTTTACATTTAATAAAATGGACATTTCTGGGAAAGGTGAATTAAGTACTGAAGTAGGCCTTATGACAAATTCCCAGGAGAAAAAGTACATGTAAGTACATAAGAAGGAAACTTCTCATATAGTAATACACTTGGCCCTCCGCATTTGCTAGGGTTCGGGACACAGGACCCTCGCAAAAGTGAAAACTTTGCAAATAACAAAATTTGTGTGTCTGTGGGAAGGGGGCTGAGGCACGGGTCGGGAAAGTGGGCATCTAAACCAGGTCAGGGAAAGGAGATGGTTGGCGTGGTGGTCCTGTACTTCCTCTCTCTTGCCCATCTCCTTTCTTGGGCATGTGTGAGGCAAGGGTACAATTTGTGTGGTGCTGAGAATTTGGGCAGAGAGCCATCCTTAGCTGTCCAGGCAGAGACTGGTAGAGGAAGAGGAGGACCAGAGGTGGGTTTTTAAAGGGCTGTGCAGCCTCATTGGAGCCACCAAAAGGAAGGTTCCCCCAGAAAGAAGCACCTGAGGCGTGGGGGGGCAGAGATTGAAGAAACTTGCAAATAATCAAATCCGTGAAGATCAAACTCGCAAATGCGGAGAGCTGACTCGATAGCACAATATTGCATAGTGGAGGATTTATAGATAAGATGGGGAAAATGTGGCCCTCAGCCAGCATGCAGCCACCAAATCCCCTTTTCCAATCTGTAAAGCTTCAAAGAACACTTCCAAGCTTCATCTTTTAATCCTGTGGGGGTTATTTTTCCCCCTAAGCCGGCCAAAAGGCCAAAAAGGCCACCTCTCTGAAAACATGGCAGTATACTCTTTACTGCCCCCTACTGCTTAGAAACTCCCAAGCTGATTTTCATCTGGAAATGAAAACTCGTGTAACATAGCACTGTTTCCACTTAGAGAAGCTCTGTCTGGCCTGGTAGAGGATGTTGGTGCAAGAAAGATTATATAAATTCTCCATCTCTGATTTATAGTATTGTCTTCAGAATTGGCTCATCACAACTATCTGCAGGAAAGAGTTTTTAAAACCTTTAAGATGAATCAAGATGGCAAGATTACCTCACCATCACAACATTTTCCATCCCAAATATTACAGGCAACTGTACTATATAGTGAACTGTACCTGAAGCATGTTTCCAAAGAAATCTGAGCTATGACAGAGATTGTCTCCATGATGAATAAAAAAAGATCCAACTTCCAAGGAACCACATTTTCCCAAAATACCATGTTTTCAGTTAAATCCTTTCAGTATTCATATCATACAATTATACACTTGGAAGTGAACCCAAGCATAACCTAGTCCAATCTCCTGCCAATGCAGGAATCCACGTATAAAGCATCCCTGACAGTTGGACATCCAACAATGTTTGAAAACCTCTAGTGAATCCGCCACTTCCTAGGGAAATCTGTGCATCTGTTGAACAGCCCTTAACGTTAAGAAGTTCTATTTAACGTTTATTCAGAATCACCTTTCCTGTAGTTTGAATGTGTTGATTTGAGGCCTGCTATTTGGGGAACCAGAAAACAAGCCTACTCCATTTTCCGGTAATAGCCCTTCAGATATTGGAGAATAGCTATCATGACACCTTTCAGCCTAATCCAAACCTAACTCCCTCAGTCATTGTACGCAGAATGTATTTTCTACCTCCTTTACCATCTTGATTTCCCTTCTTTCAATACATTCCCCTTCCCTGAAATCCTTCTTAAACTGTGCTGCCCTGCACCAAACATAGCACTCCAGATGAAGACTAATAGAATAGAGTGCCACTGTTACATCCCTTCATTTGGACACCATACTTCTGTAGATGCAACCCTTTTGCCCTTTGATACTGTATCACATTGTTGACTTGAGGTACACTAAGACTCCTGGAAACTTTTTACTCATATTGCTTTCAAGGTACAGGGTCATCCCTCCTTTATTTCTGCATCTGATCTTTCCTTCCTAAATGTAGAACCTTTAAATTTACTCCAGGTCAAATTCATTTTGTTAGGTTTTGCCTCATTTTGACCTCGTCTTGCTGACCTTGACGGCGTTGATGCTATCAATAGCAATAGCATTTTTTATTTCTATACCACTTATCAACTGAGTGTTATCTAAGCGGTTTACAATGTATTATTTTTTTTAGCTAATTGCCCCCAACAAGCTGGGTACTCATTTATCGATGTCTTCTATGGTTTGCAGGCTGAATATAGGACAAGGCTGCTATAATTGTTGACACATTGAGGATCAGGACAGGCACCATAAAGCAATAGCATTATGGGATATCTCTTTCTTCATCCCCAAACCCCATATTTTAGGGACCATAGTTCTGCAAACACAACTGTTTACTGGCCAGCGGGGAATGTGTGTCTGTGCATAGAGAAGCATTCAGCTCTGTTTCTATAGCTGCACTGAAAGTGATGCTATTGCTGTGCATCCAGCTCCAGGAAAAGAGGTGGGGGCTTCCTTGCACCTCCTCCCCCTGCTCTCCAGTGACAAGTAAACAGCCATGCTGGGAGCTTGGTCTGCAGCAGCTAAAATGCCACATTCAGTACTTACCTCAAAGGTTCATTCTCGGTTGTTCGAAGAAGGAATACACACAACTTGAGTTTCTCCCATCATCACCCAGAGAAAGGCAGGAAGAACTAATAAGGTCTCACGATAGTGAAAAAACAGACTTTGCTGACTCCTCCCCTTCGGCCATCTTAGAGACTAGTTCCCTTAACTAGCCAAGCCCACTTGCAGAGAACCTATTACAATAGAACAGGATAGAGAAGGTAGAAACTATCACACCCCAGAGAAAATTTGAACAGTCATGATGGAAGGGGGTAGATTCCTTAACAACCCAGGATGCACCTCTATAGTATGTACACAATGTGGCATTCTCTAGTTTGGTGAGATAAAGAATCTACACAACTTGGGACATACCCAGGACCTCAACCTGAATAAAGGAGAGATATGACTGCATCCTAGTTCCTAACCAGCTCATGTAGCACCCTTCTTCTGAAGGTGGCATCTCCTGACCTAATCTTGTCTGTGGCCCTTTCCGCAACTCACCTTTCTGCGGAGTTGGGGTGCAGGGATCACGCAAGCAGCCTCTTGCGAGAGGCTCTCATGTCCCCGTTGCTTCAGCTGTGCAACTGCTGCCTGCTCTTATGAGAGCCCCTCCTCCTCCTTCTGCAGTGTAGCCTGGGATTTTCCCAGGCTGCCCTGGGGCAGGAAGCGCTAGCGCTGTGGCTCTGGAGCTCCACACGCATGGCAAGTGTGCGCGGGGCCCTGGAGCAATGCGCAATCGCACACCATTTTCAGCTCAAAGCCAAAAATGAAATAGTGCACGATCAGCACCTGCCAGCCCCTGGAGCATCACGCATTGTGTGGACCGCTCCTTGCAATCGTGTGACACTCCAGGGGCCCTTTTGCATGGCAAATGCCGTGCGAAAAGGGCCTATCTTGTAATGATGGATGAAGGAAATCTGCATGGGCTGCATGTGTTCTCCAGGAATTCTCGGGTCCATAGGCAGAGATTACTTCTGAAGTTTAGTATCCTGGATACAGTTCATCTGGTCTTGGAAACCTGAACTGATTTAAAGTAGCTAGGTGTTCTTGTTCCAGCTTCACCTATCTTGGGCTGCAGCTCCCTCACAGTTGCATTTATTCCATTTTCATTGGATTTAATATTGTTTCCTTTCGGAAGAAGACAAAAGTGAGGTAGATTTTGAGGACTTCTGATCTGTCACCTGTTAGTATTTCTCCATCTTCTCCATATAGTGACCCTACCATTTTCTTGTTCTTCCTCTTGCCTCTCCTTTCTACATATCCTCTTTAACACATTTTTGTCTGTTTTTAAAAGCATCTTCTTTTCCTTCATAGAAAACTATTGGATGCTCTTTCTTTAAAGGAGGATGTAGAACTATGTGTGAAAGGTGAGTTCCCTGCTGAAGCCCTCCATGGACTATATGACATCGGAGGCCACAGCCACGGCCCTGACAGAACTAGATTCCTGTGAAACAGGCATGGTTCCTTACCCCCATCTATTTAAAAGAGGTATTGAAGCTTCTTTGCCAGCTGTCAGCTGATCTGTTTCTGTCTGGAGGTCCCTCTTATCACCTTCTATTTGGCTTCACTCCCACCTTCTGATTGCCTTTGGTAAAGTCCAAACAGGCAGAATTAGCACTGACACACCACTTAAGCACCACTTAAGCAAATATTGGAATCTCAGGATATTTAGGCCATTTCCTCACTAGATTGTTACAGTGCTATTATTCCACTTTCAACATCCTATGGAATCCTGGGATTTGCACTTTAGGGAGGGCCTGGTGTCCGCATTGCTTGGTCTGCAGTGATTCAAAGAAAAGTGTGGGCTGGGGGCGGGATCCTCAACCATTGGAGTTTGCTCGTAAGCCAGCGAACAGGGAAATGCGCAATGCTTTGAGATGGGGCTTGGGTTATTATATTCCGCACCGCAACATCGTCTTTCATAAATCTGAGCTGTATTGGCCTGATGGGGTACACTTGTCATCCAAGGGCAATGAAATCTTTCTGCAGGATTTGTAACAGGGGCTTGAATCTATCCTGGTTGTGGGTTGGAGGGATAACGACTAAGTGGACGCTTGCCCTTATCCATGGCTGGTGGGGGGGGGTGTTTGAGGATTTTGGTGAGTACCTATGACACTCTTTGGTGTAGGATAAATGCTGTCCTTGGGGCAGGCCCATAGGTCTGGCCCCTCCTGCGGGGTCAAGAAACAGGGGGGGTTGCTGTTTGGGGGGCTCGTCTTCCAGAAAAGGGCTGGTCAAAGTTTAACCCAGTCTCATGAGTTGGCTTCGGGGCCCAGTAACTCGCCCAAGGTGGGCTGGGGAGGCGGTCCGGAGGTGACCCTTGCCTTGGCCTACCCACTCTGTCAACCACCCATCAGGTCAAAAGTTCAAAATGAAGTTCAAGGTCAAGTTTAAATTCAAGCCCAAGTTTAAGTTCAGGTTCACTACTAGCTTTATGTTAATTAGGCATATATTAATAAATTGCCCTAGATCAACCCAAGCCCTATGTGTGATCTCTTCATTTCGCAGGTTGGGAAGCAATTTCTCCCCCTGCCTGCATTAGTATGCATGGGGGGCACCTTTACTGGCCTCTCGTGAGAAGAGACCATGCAATCACTGCGCAAGGAGGGTCCCACAGTGGGATGGGGAGGGGTGGAGTTTGCAGCCCCTTTTTAGGGCCACACCGCTCCTTCCTCAGGCTCTTTGTTGGCCCCTCCCACAACCGCAAACCCCAGGATTCCATAGGATGTTGAAAGTGGAATAATAGCACTGTAATAGTCTAGTGGAGAAATGGACTTAGTAGGGGAGAATGAGCAATCTCCTTGTTAGTCTTTTAGGCTATTATATTATATACTAGCACATTTACCCGGTGTTGCCCAGGATTTTATTTTCCTCTTAAGAACTCAGCAAACTGTCTTCTCCAGTGTCTGTAACTTCTCCCCATATTTCCCAATGCAATCTGTACTCAAGAGTTATTTACATACACAGTTTGGGGTGCTGAGGGAACACACTGTCTTCCTCCCCGTTGCTAGCCCTCGTCTCCACAGCAACCGGCCTATTTCAGTACCTTGTAACTGTTCCCCATATTCCCCAATGTAATCTGTATTCAGAGTTGTTAACGTAACAGAGGTTTGGTTTCTGAGGAAATACATTGCCCTTCTTCTTGCTGCTGGGCTTCATCTCCATAGCAACCAGCCTGAGGCCCAAGAGCTCTCTGGCTGAGTATTCTGAAGGCCCCTCCCTGAACTGCCAACCCCAGGATTCCATAGAATCTTCACAGCCAGCCAATCATATGAGGTCTTCTCACTTCACTCAGCCAATCATACGAGATCTTAGCCTGCCTGAAGCAGACCAACAGACAAACTTTTATATAGTAGATAGTGATACATATACATTCCCCTTGAGGAGTAACATAGACTTTTCAGTATCTAGACACATTACATTCATTACATTACAATGCAGATGAGGCATATTTAACATGGACTGAACCTTTGTATGTTGTGTTATTCTCTAGCAGGCATCTGTATACCTGACACATATAAGAACTTAAATATAACATCTGTGGATGAAACACACCAGCATTCAAGGAAGATGAGTATTACAATCTGATTACTGCAGCATCCGTTTCAAACATAATGGACAATGATAAGAAATACCATTATTATCATAGGCTATTTCTTACCAGCACTCTCTAGGTCTTTTATCAGCTAAGAACAGAGCTGTTAAGAACATCCATCTTGATATGTGGGAAGATGACACTTGCGATCATAATGACTTGTCTCCCTATGGCTGCTCTTATAGTGTCCCCAGGATCCATCAGTCCAATGAGAGACTGACCTTTACTAGCCTTCACTAATGGAAACATTGTTAATTTGTTCATATATATTTTCCTCATCAAATTACATTAGACATTTTACTAGTCTTTCTTCTATGACATAACACTTGGAGAATAGCGGTTCCTCGTTGCCTTCTATTACACTGCATCAGACATCTGATACTAGTAACCCTCTGTACTCCAGTTCATTATAAGTCAATCTACTGTTTACGTTTCTCTTT
This sequence comes from Iguana delicatissima, assembly GCA_948472985.1. Classification (NCBI taxonomy): domain Eukaryota; kingdom Metazoa; phylum Chordata; class Lepidosauria; order Squamata; family Iguanidae; genus Iguana; species Iguana delicatissima. The sequence goes on from CAOKZL010000483.1 coordinate 453,873, forward strand.
AATCCATTTCTCCCTTTATCATTTTGCTTACATTTAGGCTGGCAATCAGTCAATGCCTATGGACTTGGTATTACATAAAGATTCTTGCTCTATCCTTTGCAACCTTTATACTTTACAAACACACTATTTAAGTTTTGAGATCTTAAATTTTGCAAAATAAAACCCAATTCAGTGCTCAGCCTGTAACACCCAACTACAGTACTACGTAGAGCTCTCCCTCCTTAATGCAGCAGAAAGGAAACTGGTCTGTCTCCTTCTCCTTTTCTCATATGGGGTGGTGCTGGGTGATTAAAGCAATCTCAGCTCGCAGTTCCAAGTATTTGAAAGGTAATTCTGGATAAGATTGTCAGCTTCATTCCTCTTTCCTGCATACGGCTGACCAAATAATTCTGGGTAGACTACTACACCTTCTCATGCTGTTGCTCTGATAACCCTAGCACCAGGTTAAAGTTAGCTGTGCACTCATACCAGATTTTTGTTAATCTAAACATGCAAGAGATATTCTTTCACTGATTTCTTCTGCAAATCTCTACCAAGATTACTAGTTGAAAGAGTTCTTACAACTACAGAGAAATACTTCAACTTCTGTAATTTGTTATGGTCATAGACCACCATGTACAAAAAGATAAGTTGCATAAGTGATGAAAACTGGAATGCTCTTCCCCACTACAGCTTGTCTACAGATCGTCTTTTCTGATGAGAAGACCATATTGATTGGTTCGATCTCTTTTTACTGCAGAGACAGAAACTGAACATCCCTGGAAGTCTCTTATTTACAGATTTTGCAAACAACAACAGAAGGCAGAAGTACAAAGCAAACAAAAATATATTAAATCTGTATTATAAAAATTAATACACTTATGGTATAACCATGTCTTCCTTATTTCCCTGGGGAAGCAGTACTTGAAATCTTCCATTTGATTTGTTTCAAATGTTTGCTTCCCCCCCATACATTCTTCAAAAATTCTTCACCTCCCAGGATAGCTATAATTGGTATGGATCTAGACTGACCCATTTACAGTAGACTCACTGAAATAAATGGCACTTCAGTGATGATTTTGCAGATTTCCTTGATTCCAGTGGGTCTATTGTAAGTATGTGTAAACTTAGACCCAACCTTTGATAAGTACCAATTTTACAATATACTTCTTGTTCTGAGCTAGACTTTTTATACCGTTCTAGGCCAAAATATAAAAAAAAAATACAGAAGATAACTTTGCTGTATCATATTGTTTTGGCTGTTAATATCACAACACATGATGCAAGATACTCTTTGTCACATTCAACTTGGGGAGACAGGCAGGTTCATTTGTTTAAAAGGTGGCATATAGACCATATACATGTATAAAGGCTTCTTTGGTGATAAAAATGCTACGTGAGAGAAGGTCATAATGACTTGGCTGCAAATACACCAAACTTCTTCCATCACAGCGTCAACAGTTTTGTAGTCAGATCTGCCATGTGTTACTGAAGGCCTTTCTGCAAGACACTGTTATAGTGTTATTATTCCACTTTCAACATCCTATGGAATCCTGGGGTTTGCAGTTTAGGAAGGGACATTCAGAATTCTCAGCCAGAGAGCTCTTTGGCCTCAGTAAACTACAAACCCCAGAACTCCACAGGACTGTTGAAACTGGAATAATTGTACTGCAACAGTGTAGTGTGGAAAGGCCCTGAGTGGGACCATGTACTCAGCTACAGGACTGAAACAGATGGCAGATCGTAGCTTGTATCTTCACACTAAATATTTAAAGTTTGTTAGGTTTCAGAAGCAATTATGCTTCTTCATACACATTAAGCTGATGGTGATGTTCATTTTACAATGGATTCATCAAACTGAACAAAAACATCCTTAGCTCTTCTGAAAACCCCAAATAAGGCTTATTTGGGGATGTCCTTAGAGGTACAGTCACTTACTGAAATTTGGTATTTCCAGCTAATATCTTTCTAGAGGAATCTCACAGCATTTTATTAACAAGGAACTGTGTTGGACATATACTTCACAAGCCCACATTAATGCTGAACATAACACTTGTGAGAACATGTGAACAATATGTCATTAGGAAAACTGCTTTTGCAGGCCTCTAAAATTACATTCTAGAAAAATTAAAGCTAAATGGTTACAATGTTTAAAAACTGAACACATTCCTTGCAATTAACTTGTATTAGAACTGTGAAGCATTTATGGGCACTTTGAACGTCCTTAGTGCAAGTAGATGTGTGCGTGCGTGCGTGTGTATACACCCTGAAGTCACCTGTCAATTTATGGCAACCCTATGAATTTCACAGGGTTTTCTTAGGTAAGGAATACTCAAGAGATGGTTTTACCAGTTCCTTCTTCTGAAATATAGCCCACAGCACCTGGTATCCACTGGCAGTCTCCCATCCAAGTACAAACCAGAGCTAACCCTGCTTAGCTTCCCCAATCAGACAGGATCCGGTGCCTTTAGGCTATTTTGCCTTGACATAATTACAGGAGGGACATTCCTAATGCTTCCAAATAAAATATGAGCTTATTAGACAGCAGACAAAGTCTCAAATGACTGCTCATTGGCTCGATACTGTCATTTTAGTAAGCTGCCACAAAAGCCAAAGAATGTTAGGAAGACAGGAATAAAAATGAGACCATGAGCAGCTCCAAATAAGATTACTAAAAACATGATCTTAAAAAAAGTTCTGAAAATATATGCGGTTGCCATGGACAGAACAACTACTCCCAACACAGTGGAAACAGCTCCCTGCAGAACAGGGTAACCGAGACGGTACAGAGCATCCACCGCCCTCTCATTCCCATTGCATTTCTCACTGGAAACAAAGGCGTAAGAAATATGAGCAGAAAAATCTACCGAAAACCCAATGCAAATAACAAGGTTGATCATAGATACAGAGTCAAGATTGACATTCCAATAGGTCATGAAACCTGTTACACCAACAATAACAGAGGCAACAGCAAATGTTACCCACAAGGAGCAGATGGGACTGGGAATAAGTAATAAGGAAATAAGCAACATGGCTCCAGTAGCAATCAGAACATTCTGGATGGTGTTCTGAACTATCACAAGGTACTGATCAAAGTAAATAAAAGCTGGATGATAAACTATCAGTGGTATCTTGCAGTCTTCAGCAAGACCTCTCAGTTCATTTAAGAGAATTTTTTCATCCACTGCAGTAGTGACATTGACTGTCTGTATAAAAAACCGTGAGGCTGATATTTCTGCAACGCTGTAATTAACATCCCACTTGGAAGCTGGATTTACTGTAAATAGGACAGTTAAATTCCCAATGAAAAAGTTACGGTAGTTATATTTAGAGACATTAGTTGAGCAACTTTTTCATAAATTCTCAGCCATGACTCTGATAAATTCCTGTCTACATAGGATGAACTTTCTAGAGCATCCATGCAGCTCTCAATATCTGCACGAACAGATGGGTCCCAATACGCTACACTTTCAGTAACCACCACCATAACTCTTGGACCATACCAAGAAAAGTATTCGTCCTCCCAGTCATAATACTGAATGACGTAAGAATGGTCACTAGCAAGGTTCCGAAGATCTATTCCTTCTTTAATCTGTGTACACCCATAAATGCCACTTCCCAGGTAAACGAGATAAAGGACCACCACAATCACCTTGGTCCAGGATTTCACAAGGAAAGGACCGTACTGCTTTCCAAAAAATCCATGCATGGGATGTTCCGTTTCTGTTCCAGTGGACTCATCGAAAGACCCGCCTATGCAGCACATGTTATAAAGATGGCCCTGGGAGTCCTGAGGCTCACGCTTCACTTTCATGAAGGTAAGCCAATGTCTGTTGCTTTTTTCTCTTCTACCATTTAGAGCAAGGACAGCCCCAAGAAATGTTAGATTATATAAATAGCAGAATACAAAAGCTGTTCCTGTATAGATACAAAATGACTGAATTGATGGGAAGGAAGTTGCAATTCCAATGTAGAAAGCTAAGACATCAGTAAGTGTTGTGATGGTAATGGAGACAGCGGCCTCTGCGTAAGTATCAGCCATCCGTTTTTTCACACTGTCCTTGACTTTCGTATGCTGCCAGCAGGATACCATGATGAACATGTCATCAATACCAACTCCTAAAGAGAGCAGATAAGATGATGGGTCCACTTCCACATGACATACAGATCAAGAAGCAAGAGAAAAATTGTTGCTGTTGGATGCCTTCTAGCTGTTTCCAGTTTCCAGTTCAAGGGTAAACTTATCACAGGATTTTCTTGGCATGATTTCTTCAGAAGGGATTTGTTGCTACCTTCCTCTGGGGCTAAGTGAGTATGATTTGCTCAAGATCACCTAATGGGTTTACAAGACTGAGTGGGGATGCGAAACTTGGTCCATCAGTGTCCTAATCCAACTTCAGTCCACTACACTTTGCTGGCTCACTCACTGGCATGGTGAGTGGAGCTGGGGTGATACTCTGCCCCTCCCCTGCCCAGCAAGCACAGCGATGGAGGTGGAGAGGCTAATGGGACTGGTAGAGGTGTATGCAAACACACACACAGGGTAGGCAAAAAGAACTTTAAAGACAAGTTCCATTAATTCAACCAGGGGATCCGCTTTTTCCCTAGGCAAGTCTTGGGACCGCATGCAGGAGCAAGGAGCAAATAAGCCTCTGTAAGCAAGAAGTACTGATGAAAGAATGGACCCCATGGCAAATTAATGGAATTTGTCCTTAATTAAGCATTGAAAGACTGAGACATCAGATAATAGGGTGTTGAAAGGCAGGGGATTCCTGTATTCAGCAGAGCTAATCACTGCCAAATGAGTCTCACTCACATCTAGAATATATTAATGCAACACTTTCTGTAAGGCTTTTGGTAAAAAAGTTTGGAAAGTTCAGCTGATGTACTTACACTGTAGCTCGTGTTATGTGGGCTGCCTTCTGAGGCACACAATTCCAAAATTGTTCCGTCTACATTGGTAGCCAACAGAAACCCTTCCACGCATGTAGGCCTGCCTACCTACATTCATCTTTCAGGTGGTACTTCTCCTGTTTCATTCATCACTGTGATTACACATTTGCTACAGTAAGACCTAGGATAAGGTCTTTTCCATTGTGGTGCCCTGACTGTAGAACGTCCTTTTTTTAAAAAAAAAGTTTGGCCAGTGGCTTATGTGTCAATGTGGTGGTGAATTCACTCCAGGATTTAATTTAAACTTTAGTGGAGCTATCAAAAGCACTGAACCCATTTTAGAGATAGAGTTCACCACTCTGTATAGCAATTTTAAAGTTCACGATAGATAGAATTCATCACTCTATTGACTTGCAAGTCAAGAGCTGCAACTGGCTGAATTTTTAGTTTTAACTGATGTGTTCCTGCTATCCTTCCTTGGGATTTTAACAAATGGCTTCAGTCTTTAGCTTACTTTTGTTGTATTGTTTATACATTAGTTAAGCTTATGTTTGGAGCTGCCCTGGGGACTTCGAGAGACAGAAAGGAACAATATAAATAGAACATAAATATTTTACTTAGTATCTGTCTATCTCCTTGGAAATTTTGTTTTACCTATTTTCTTAAAATGGCTGGAATCCATCCCACTCTGACAACTTTATAAATATGCTTTATACCTAAGGCCTTAATACTACCTGGTACTGCATCTAAAGAAATGGATATATATGCATGAAAATTCATGCTAAAATAAAAATCAGTCTTAAAGGAGCCGCCACATTTTTTTTCTTTTTTCTCCCTTCCTTCTTTTTAAGTATAGTTCTCCCCCACACTTGCAGGTTTGTCTCTCGTGTGTTTATTTGTGGTGTTCGCTTGCCTCCCCCACTCCTGCCCCTCCATCCTGCCCACGGCTGCCAGCGCAATTGTGCTGGCAGCGGGCAAGAGAGTGAAGGAGAGGGAAGATCCTTTTCCTTCCGCACTCTCCTACACTACTGCCCACATGATCATTTGGGCAGAGGCGAGAGACTGAAGGGGACAGAAGATCTTCTCCCCCTCACTCTCCTGTACCACTGCCCACGTGATCGTGAGGATGGAAAGCGAGAGAGTGAAGGGGACAGAAGGTCTCTCCCCCATGCTGTCCTGCACCACTGCTCGCATGATCGCTTGGGCAGGGGTGAGAAAGTGCAGGGATGGAAGATCTTTTTCCTTGTGCTCTCCTGGGCACAGGGGAAAAGATTTTCTCCCCCTGCCCCGCACTCTTCCATCCACCACCTGAGTGGGTGGTCAGCAGCTGCAGGCAGGAGAGTGCAGGGAAAGGTATTCATGGTTTTTTTTTTGTTTTTACTTTCATGGGGATTCTGTATCCCTAACCCCCACAAATGTGGAGGGCCTACTATAATTTTTCAGTTTTTCAGGGGTAAATGATGCCAATTAAGTCAGAAATAGAAAAGTACTGGCTAGTTAACATCAGGAAGCTAGAGGAAGTATATACTGGAAAGCAGAGGAAAGTAATCTCAGCCCGACAGATATTTCTCTAGTAAGAAAAAGAATGAAATCAAAAGCTGAAAAGAGTACTCTTTTGAATGGTGACATTAAGAAAGCAAAACCCTTGAGAAAGATTTTTTTTTGGCTATATTTCTAATATTCTTATTGGAATTACTGAAGTGGGCATTTTTCTCTCACATTTATTTAGAAACTGATCAGAAGCTTAAGGGATGCATAAAAAAGTATATAGTCACTTACCAAGTATAAGAAATGGTGCATTTGCAGCTGTAATAACAAATGGCACCCCACACATTAGCAATAATCCAAAGCTGCTGAGCACAGATAAACCTGCTGATAGCACTCCCAAAGCTGCCACCCACACTTTTGTTCGTACAGTGTCTAGCCTGTAAATCAGATTAAGGAGAGAAACAAGTTTCATGATACATTTATATCCTCCTCCTTTTTGAACAAAACTAGAGCACTGAATGCAATAGCCAAATATGCAATGTTTTCCATAAACAAAATAAATCAAAACACGGTTACAGATACTGCTCAAGCCTCTCTGGACCTTGAACACACTTGTTCTTGAATTTCCCTCTGTATGGTAGGCAGTAGGGCCAGCCCTATCATTAGGTGCAATGAGGGGGTCATGAGACAGATAGTCACGAGGTGCAGTACAAAGGAGTTGGAGGAGAGGGCTGTGTGCCGTATAGCTCGTCCTGTGTCCCCTAAGAACTTTGCTGAACTCAAGTGTGATAAAAATGGTCTCCCACTGTAAGTTCTGAGGAAAAGGTTGACCAGCCAGTCCAGTTATATGCAGTGAGAGAAGATGCCATCTCTTCTTCTTAGGTGAAATGTTCGAGTAAGCAATTGTGCTTCAGTACATGATAATGACTCCTATGTCACTGCTTGACAGATATGGCACCTAAGAGCCTTTGTCATTCTCAGTAGTGTTTTCCTGCTACTCTCTTTTCACTTTGTTTCTTTTCTCAACAGAACTATTTATGGCTATAACGTTGCCTAACATACCCTGAAACCTAGAGGTCTCACATTTCCCACTAGGATGTGAGAGGACAACCTTGTCCATATTATACTCTGTTCAATGAAGAGCAAGTAGTGTTTCCTCTATTTCCAGTGTGACAATTAATTGTGTATCACCTGTTAAATGCAGCTGACATAAAGGAACCTATTTTTGTTGTCTTTAGTATTCTGATCCATTTTGCAAAACAGATGGAGGAGATACTACAATCTGATAAGCTTGTTTTCAAAGTGAGTGGTACGTACGATAGTTGGTGGTTCCCACTCTAGCCATTTTGAAATAGAGGAGAATGCCTCCTTCAGGAATTCAGATTAATTTCACACAGATTTAGATGTATGAAATCTGTTTCTTGAAGTGAATTTGTATGCTATTATGTGCATAGCACACTTTCTGGGGTTCACGTGGTATAGTGTATATCATGCCTGCTGGAATTTAGAGTGAAAGTTTTTTTAATGCATTGATAGGGCCTCTAGCTTGGGTATATACCTTCTGATGAAAACCAGGTTCAGAAGAACTGAATCTCAGCAGCATCAGCACTGATGTGCATCCAAGCGTAATATTACCAACCTTATTAACAGATTATACCTGAAATTACTGCATAGTATTAAAGAATTACTATTTAACATCTACATTTGTCTGATTTTGTTAAAATACTTTATGTTTATTGAGTGTAAGCGACATACAGAAATACAGCTACAAATAGGGGCAGGGACAAAATCACAATGCAAGAAAAAACAAAAACTATTTTCCTTTTTCCAACAATTACCTTGAGCATGACATAATTGAAAAGAAGATCGTCAAGGTATATGTGATGGAAAACAAAGAGACCACTCCTTTGGCATTTTTTTCAAACTCTTCTTGTCTGGATAATGAAGTAAAGTATGCCACCTGCCGGAATGAGGGAAAAGAAACAAAAAAAAAAGAAAAAAAAAGAAAAAAAAAGAGAAGAGTCATATATTAAACATTTTTGCTTAATGTTAGTTAAGGTTAGCAGCCTCAGGGGTTTTACTTATGAGCATGCATGCACGATAGATAATATTCTCAAAGGTTTGAGAACAGTTAACAGATGCAAGAAGGACCTGCAACAAGTTTTGGAATGTTCCTGTTCACAGCTCCAACCACCCAGCCATTAACTCTTCCTGGATATTCCATTCTCATCCCTCTTCACCTGGTGTTCTGTTTTACCTCTGAATGCATATTTAGCAGTCTGTGCCTATTGAGCTCTTTGTCTGAAGCTTCTGTTTCATGGTTTTGCTTTTGTTTTGTCCAGTGAAGATTAGTTCCTGTACACATGCAAACAGCTCCCAACTGTTTCTCAGTGGCCAGACTTCAGCTGCATAACCATCAGTACTCTGAACCCCAGCTTGCTATTGGAGAGTGTGATGAATGGAAAATGATGACAATGGTAGGAATAACAGTAACACCACACTCTTTCTTTAAAAGATTCAAGATTGCTAGCAACCTATATAAAAACCTACAGTTAAAATTACAAATTACTGCACAGGCGTACTTCAGTTAACAAAGCCTCTCACAGTGAAGCCTCTTTTTACACAATCTTTTTTTAATACCGCAAATTATAAATGTCTACTACCATAGGATAAAGGCAATGCGAACACCAACAGCTGTGAAATTTAAAATACTTGCTTATTTCCTGGAAATCTGTACATTTTAAAGTGATCTCTGAAAGATCAGTGAGCAGAGGGGGTTAGTTTCTCTATAAAAGAGAGTTTTTCCCCCTCTCTTATGTGAACTGAATAAATAAGGCCAGAACAAGAGAAGATGTGACAAATGCTTCCCTCAGGAAAATGTGCTATAAACCAATTTAATAAATTCAATTGTCCTTTCCTCCCTCAGTTCTAGTGGAAGAGAAAATAAGATTCCCTTTCTTATCTTCTTCACTAAGATTTTTGAAGGAAGGCAGCTAAAATACACAGATATGTTCTTCCTTTTGTTTATTTTTCTGAAACAACTGGTTAGTTCTTTTATTAGAGACAGGCCATCCAGTGAAACCACTCAATGTATAGTCATTTGTATACTTTACAGGTCCAGTACAGAGAATGTAGAATAGGCATTCCCAAAGAAACACTGAGGTCTTTTCCAAATATTTTAAAAAAAAGAAAAGAAAAGAAAAGAAAGCCAAACCTCACTGTATCCATATCCTTGCACGGCCACTAGTCTTGATGCAACATTGGTAGCACAATATCCCTACCCTTTGCATTTTTCTTGTATGTGAAGAGTAATGCATGTGCTGCATCAGGAAGGTACAACCTCTTCACCCCAAGGGCTGCCTGTGATGCTGGCTTGGGATTTGGGGGAGATACGCATACATGCATACACACACATCCCCCCAACAAAACTTTCCATCATCTCCTTTGATCTAGATTGCTTGTTCCTGACTGTTGGGAAGGGGAAGAGGAGAGTGATCTGCATGAAATTGAAGGGAAATTGGCAGGGAGGATTTGGAAATGAGTTAGGGAACCCCTGGAGGTATATTTCAGACCTTGCAGGATAAGTGTGGGTTGCAATTTGTGTCTCCCTGGCTGACTTGATCAAGATAGTTTTTGTGCTGTTTCCAACAATGAAGCAATGATTTTTTGGGGGGCCACTGTGGCAGAGTCAAGTACCATCAGTTTCAACAGATCTGTTGGAAGTTTAAGTTTGAATTGAACTGATTACAAACACTGCACTACACAGTCAGTTTCTTTAAGGTGTAAGGCAGTCTGAAGACAAATGCCACTTACTTTAACCAATGATGTAGACTTGAGTCAACCAAATCGGGCTCAAGTCGGACTTAAGGCGCTTCTGTGACTCGACTGGGCAATAAATTTTGCACTGACTGGAGACTTGTATGTTTTTAATGACTGACTTGCTGCCCCTTGTTCAGTAACATAACACATTCATCCACAACCCTTACAACTTTGAACAATGCTTCCTTTTCTTTTTGCCTACTGGTCACATGACAATCTGTCTCAAGCCCAAAGTGTGGGTGCATTTCTCAGAGGGAAACAGCAAATCGGTTAGGCAATGGGCTTGAAGTCGGCTTGAGATCTGCTCAACAGCCTCTGCTGCTAAATATTGGAGAAGCCTTCTAAAACCTTTCCTAAGGGCAGACGGTAAGAGTCACCTCCAGAGTGCAGGGGGCATTTCTCAGAGGGGAAAAGCAAAGGTGTTAGGCAACAGGCTTGAGAAGGGAGAATCCTTCCTTCTAAAGATTTTGAAACTTCAGTAATGGGGAGTAAGAAAGATGCTATTCCTCACTTCTGAAAAATCCTCCAGCTTCAGAAATGGAAAGTAAGAAGGATCTTATTCCCCACATCCAAAGATGCAGACGGCAAAATCACAAATGTGGACGCCAACTCTGCTTAAATTTCCAAAACTGACTTTATTCAACTCTGTCCAAAAATTCTGGAATATAGGTCCAGGTATAAAGTTGGCTCCCAGAGTTAAGACTTGACTTGAAAGCATCTTGCAAGGACTTGAGACTTAAAGGTAGAGACTTGAAACTTGTCTTGAGACCTGGAGGAAAAGACTTAAACACATCACTGACCTTAATGGAGGTGAGGTTCAAAGACTCCAGCACACCGGGGATGCGCTGGAGGAAGGCCTGCAGCCAGAGCGTGCTGTTCTCCCGCGGCGACGCGTCGTCCTCCTGCAAGTAGTAGACGAGCCGCAGCGCTCTGGCTGCCCGGACGGGGCGCGCCGGCTCATCCCCGGGGCCCAAGGCGACGCCCCCCAGGAAGACGCCCAGGAAAACCCGGCCCTGGAAGAGCGGGAAAGTGAGGTGGGGCAGCAGCGCCTCTATCCGGCCAGGGTCGCCTTGCACGGCGCTGAGGAGCGGGTTGGGGCTGCTGCAGCTGCCGCCGGGGCTGCTGCGCGCACAAAGCTGGCCGAAGGAGACCCCGCCATTTTGGAGCCCTCGCACCGCCTCGTCCAGCGCCAGCAGCTCGGCGAAAGCCGCCCGCGTGAGGAGGGAGCCGCTGTCCCCGGCGGCGACGGCGACGAAGGAGGCGAAGGCGCCCTCGGTGCTCAGCCTCTCCGCGGAGAAGCGCCGGGCGTCGTCCGTCGGGAAGCGCGCCTGGACGAAGCGCCGCTCGCTCTTGGCGGGGCCCCCGACCGGCGTGAACTGTTCCTCGATGTCGTTGGCCTCGCGGCTCTCCAGGTGCAAGAAACCGCTGCCTAAAAGGGTCGACAGCGCCAAGGGCAGCAGCAGGAAGGGCCACGGGTGCGCGCCCACGGAGGCGCCGAGGGCCCGGAGCGCGCGGGAGAGCGGCCGCTCGACGCAGTCGGTGTGGCAGCCGCTGGCCGGCATCTCTTTCTGCGAGAACAGAGCCGCCGCTCTCAGGACTCTCCTCACAACACCGTATTTGAAATGGGCTTCCCAACCGGTGTGGCCGAGGGCGGACCCGTTAGCGGAGTGTGAGGCGTCTCCTCTCGCCCCTCCGCCGGAGAGAATAGCCGCGCCCTCTGCTTGCAGCCGTGGTTTCAATTTCCGAGAAGGCGCTGAGAGTGTTAGGGAAGCTTCTGGTTGCAGGCAGCTCAGGGCGGAGGCTTGCCTTTATTTTATTCATTTCTTTATTGAGCGGGCGGATGCGTTGCTAAGCGGATTCGCCCAAATCGTAGATGAGCCAATGCATAATGTTTTACAGTGTGCGCCATTTTTTTTCCAGCAAGCTGAGGGAAATTCCCCGTTAGCAGAAGTCCGCTGAAGGGTTTTTGGTTATTTTTTTCTTCTTCTCGCGTACCGCTCTTTTCTTTCTTTGAGGGGAATTCCAAGAATATGACAGGCCGCAGACACCACATTCTAAAACTTGGATTTGAAGCGATTTATTGTTATTTAACATCGGTACGACGTTAGCTGGGAATTTCCATCTCTCTAGTCTGGAAACTGCGTTTGAAAACGAATACATATTGAGAGGCACCCCAAAGGGTTTGTGAATGGTAGCAAAAATGGAATGCTACAATTCAGTGCATATTTAAGTGGGAGGGGAAGCCCCCCCGCAATCCACTGAGAGGTAAGTATCCACAATCCAGTGTTGTAGCAGTTTAATGCTGCTTTAAGTGTCATGGCTCCACCCTTTTGTTACCCTGTTTCCCCGGGAGGTCCCAGGAGGGACACCTAGGCAACCAAACAACAACAAGCAGTATTGGGGGAAAATTAGCTGGGGCATTCACTTAAGCGAGCGAGAGGCAGGGTTATGTAGCAGGATCTTGCAACCCAGTGTTTACCGGGTCAGGTCAGCCAAGCAGCCAAATATATATACAGTAATAGAAGTGATGCTTTATTGCAGACAGACAAATATTAAAGACACCACAATCACATAGCTAGCTAAGAAAATAGGGCTTGAGTTAAGGATAGGGCCTTTTGGGAAAAATGGGTGATAGGACACCTGTCTCGTTGTCCTGGACCTTGCGGAGAATCCAGGGGTGCAGAGAAGAAACTCAGCTCCCTTAGCTGAGGGGAGCTCTCCAAGCAAAGCAGGAGCAAGGCTTGATGGAAGTTCAGAGCAATCTGAGGAAGGTTTCGGAATCAGGGCTTTTTATAGGGTGAATTGGGACTGTAGGCTGTGCCTTACCCGGGGACAACAATGAGTTTTGGGTGCGAAACAACGTCTCTGAAAGGTCACAATTTAGCATGATTGAGTTAAGTCCGAATTGACAAAGAGGTAGATTGTATGCAAATGCTCAGTGCTTGGTATTTAAGCTTCTAGCTTGCCAAGTTATGTGCTCAGGGCAGGGAGTCCTTTGTAAACAGAGTGCATTCATAATGAGGGTGTTTGCAGAGAGGTCTCCTAAAGGCAGGATCTGGCTATTTCTGGCCTGCCTGTATTGTCTTGGGATACTGCAGCGTTTGATGGCCGAGCCTAGTTCTTGGCTTGTCCAGGGGCCTCTCAAACATGTGGAGAGGGGTGGTGGGAGAGAGCCAAATTATTGATATCAAAATGATATCTTTATGCTAGCTCCAGGGAGACCTAACCTGCAGTAACACTTTGTAGATTTGTACTTTGCTGATGTACTTAGAATTCACGGCTGGAGTGTCTAGGGCAGTTTCCACACTAGCTTGTTATAGTGCTATGATTCAACTTTCAACATCCTAAGGAATCCTGGGGTTTGCAGTTTAGGGAGGGGCCTCAAAGACTATCCTCAAAGGCCCCTCCCTAAACTGCAAACCCCAAGATTCCATAGGATGTTGAAAGTGGAATAATAGCACTATAACAGTCTAGTGTGGAAATGGCCTAGGCCACTTTCTCATGAACTACAGCTCTCTAGATACCTTGATTTAATTCTCAGCTCCTCTTTTCTCAAGGTACCTTGGGAATAGGAGTTAAAGGAAGTTCATTAGAGCTCTCTAACAGAGAATCCTTCCGCACTACACTGTTAATAGTGCTATTATTCCAGTTTAAACATCCTCTGGAATTCTGGGATTTGCAATGTAGGGAGCGGCATTTAGAATTCTCAGCCAGAAAGCTCTTTGGCCTCAGGAAACTGCAAACCCTAGAACTCCACAGGGTGGTGAAAGTGGAATAATAGCACTATTAGTGCTGTGGTGTAGTGCGGAAATGGCCCAGATCACTTCACCAGACTACTGATCCGAGATTCCACAGGCTGAACATAAAGCAGTTGAAAGTAGTACCATATTGCTATAGCAGTGTAGTGCAGATGTTTATAACCTATATAACCTGTGACTTCAGGTTTACTCTGATTATGGTGACCCGATCATAGAGTTCTCTTGGCAATGTTTGGAGGTTTTTCCATTGCCATCCTCTAAAGCTGAGAGAATGTGACTTGTCTAGGGTCACTCAGTGGGTTTCCCTGGCTAAGCAGAGATTCAAACCCTGGTTGGTGGTTAATCAGAGTCCAGCATTCAAAACACTACACCATGCTGGCTCTGTGTACAACTATGCATACATAGTATTACTGTCAGCCTGGTGTATACTCCCGCCTAAATAACCATCCTTACAGGCAAAGTGCTGTTCCAGAGGAAACTCTTTCCTTCACCTTGAGAGGCTTTTGGCCTCCTCACATCATAGTATGTATACAGATTCCATTTACACCCTTTAGTCATGAGTGCCCAAGAAGAATCTTGAACTAATGAAACGGAGAAGACAATCTTTCCACTTGATAGACAGAACCAATATCACCCCTTTCCTGAAAGATCCCTGTGGCCTGATCTTTAATCATGTCATCAGCTTGTCAGTAGACTACTAAGCACTGCTGAGGTTTTTAAAACTTATTCTCTTGTCATTTTGCAATTTTTAAAGAAAAAGTCTAAAGCACATTGTGTGTCTTGGCAGAAAGCTATTTATAGATGAATGTCCAAAATAAAGACAACAAATGTTTCTGCCTCCTTCTTGTTTTGCCTGTCTCTGTTGCTTGCTCTAGTAGACTGGAATGCTAAATGAAAAAGGTGCAAATAATTTCCTTCTTAAGATTGACTGAGGATGTGTTTGTTTGTGGAATTGTAATGGTAAACGTGATCTGATTTTCCAGCAGGTTTGACAGAGAAAGCCAAAGATAGTTGCAAAACAAACTAACAAGTGGAAGTTTATTAAGACATGGACAATGACAGGTTAACTCTTGAACATTCTGTTATTTCACAGCTCCCCAAACCCCCTTTGTTTCTATCAGCTTTTTCCTATCTGGCCTCTAACAGAGACAAGCCTCTCCCTTTTTTTAACATTTCTTCCTGGCAGGCCCCACCTTCACAGCATTCCCTAAGCTGTGATTGGCTGCCTTTGGCCAGACTTGTCAAGCTCCTCCTTCATAACGAGGCTTTTATTTTTGGTTTTACCAGAAGGGAAATTATGACATCTGTAACAATTTTATTTTCCACAGCGTTCTGCATGTGTAGGATTGACTATCTGACATTTGTCTGTAGCTGGATCTGCATTTCTGAGAGCATATTTAGCTGTATCTGATAACACATGTTCTTGGGTGAAGCAGTTAAAAAAGAACTGCCATCTAAAAAGCTGCTCAGGATCAGCTAGAATCTGGGAGGGCCAAAAGAGATAGCTCTTTAAAGAGTTTACTATTATCAGATTGCACAGGAATTGCAAGAGGCAGCAGATGGCGAATGATTTGAGATGAGAATCTAGATTCACAGTATTTCCTGAGACAGGAAATCGTGAATATTATATGATTGCCATTTCTGTTCAGTGCTGCAGTGTTTGTTTGTTTTTTTAAAAAATTGCTTGTGCACAATGATGCCTGGGTGGAACTTTATATACCACAAGAATATAAATTGATTTCCTGGCCATCTGGTGTGCTGGCACATATATCTAAGTGATGATACTATTTCCTAAGAGAAACCCGGGGCAATATGTTTTCCCATCCTGCTCTCACTTAATGGTACAGACAGTAACCTTGTGTAGGAACAGGGGCTTGACCAGCTCCAATGTTGTCAAAAAATGAATTTGAGATAGAGTAGAAACCGATTTTGGAATACATCAAAAAAGAAGCTATTAATGAATATACTGAAAGGATACTTAAAATATCTAAAGTTTGACAAAATAAAGTATTTTATATACTGAATAACTGATTTGGTTAGATTAACATAAGGAGAACAATTTGTAGGAACAAATAACATTCAATGTAAGTTGTACATCCAAGTGAAAAGCGAAAGACGGAAGATGGATAAAGCGAGGGAGAGGGGGGATAGATAAAGAGAAGGAAGGGTGAATTATTTTATGTATTTTTTAAAATTGGAAACGTTTGTAAAAAAAGGAACTGAATACACATCAATTTAAATTTGGATATGTTTTATTTCAATAATTTTTTTAAAGAAAAACAACCTCCCTCTCAGCCCCTACATAATTTTAGTCTTTGCATAATCCTCCTGCAGGTGTTGTTAAGGCAGGCTGGGCCCAGTATGCCCTGGGGCCCCGTGCAACCATCTCGGGCTGTTGGAACAGACCTCAAACCTGCCAGATTCTCAACATTGCCCATTTCCTGCCCCTCCAAAAATGAATTGAATCTCTTTGAAAGTTTCAGGAGTGTTAATTCTTTTAAATGGTTTTAAATTTTTAAATGGTTTTAAAAAGCCCTCCATGCAGCTTTTAACCTAAAAAAACCTTGCCTGGCATCCTGTTAGGCAGTTACAATGCTGTAAGCTAGACTTAGTACTCTGTAACTCCTTCACATTCATGTTGGCAGTTGTGGCACCATTGCCATGACAGCAGATGTCCTTGGAACCTTCTTTTAGATAAGAAGATGGAGCATAGCTACAATGCCTCTCATGCAGGATCTTGACCGCTGTTTTTAAAATCAAGAACATCCTGGTTTTGTTTTCATTTTTGGCAGGCTATGGAGCTCTTGGACCTACAACAGTAACCCATCTCTGCTTTAGGGAGACTGCTACTCTTATTTTATTCCTATTCCATATTACAGACAGGATCTGATTTTAGAATGGCAGCCAAAATATTCTGCTCTATTTGTGGGCACCATCTTGTTGACAGGCTGGTACACCTACCAAAGCCTTGATAATATCCTGCTCCAGTCTTGCGCATATGGGGCAGTGAGATATTGTTGCCACATGTAAAGTAACATGGAGGCCTGCCAGTGGGCAAGGAGAAACCAATACAACATAGAGGAGTCCTGGGGTCATCACAGTAGCTGGTCATGGGCACAGGATAAATTCCAGCAATGTCACTCTTGAAATAGGCACCACAATGAACGAATATCTTAAGGGTCAACAATCAGGCACTAGGTATGAATGTAGCTTGCAAAAGTGGTGTATATCCCAAGGATAGTCCCCAATATCTCCAAATGTCAATGTGTTCCAGCAAGCATCCTGATAATGAACCGCAAATTCTCCTCTCAAGGATATGCTCTGACAAACATATTTCTTCCTCTCTTTGTATGCTTTATTTAAAGATTGAAAGAGCTAATTTATTTCCTTCGGGATGGCAGACCAGTCCAGTACAACAGCATCAGTATAATGGCCTGAAAAGAAACTTTCTTCCTGCTCAACCAGTTCACTTGCATTTCTGTTTTTTGGCATGGGGGGCTAAAACCTTATAAGAAAGCATGTTCTCTATTGGCTTTATACAGTTGGCCCTCCATATCCGTGGATTCTGCATCCATCGATTCAACCAACCACGGCTTGAAAATATTTTTTTAAAAAATCCAAAAAGCAAACTTTCATTTTGCCATTTCATATAAGGGACACATTTTACAACACCATTGTACATAATGGGACTTGAGCATCCATGAATTTTGGTATCCACATGTGTGTGTGTCCTGCACCCTAGCAGATAACAAGGGCCCACTGTAACAGTGGGGAGTCCATAATAACCCACTAAGTTAGACAAGTCTGCTAATATATGCTACTGCCAAGACTCAAGTGTCCTTTATTTGAATTTTAGGATGTGTGTACATATGTTTGAAGGGAACACTTGTTAGATCTTTGAATCAAAAACGGAATGAAAGTAAGATCTGTAAGTCTTCCAGAAAAAAAAAGTCGAGCATAAGTTTAATTTTGAACTTCATATGAAATTCATTTCCCTTTGGGTCAATCACACAGGTAATTTGGAAGTGTTTTTTAATTCATCAAAATATTCTTCTTAGTAAATGATTTGACTAACTGTTCCCTCACCCGCACCTCATGTTATGGACCATACTGTAACCCAGGCTGTCTTTTCTTAGTCTCATCTAAAGGAAGACAACAGGGTTTCCTCCACAATTAAAATTGCATCCAAGTTACAGAAAAACTTAGATGTGAACTGGTATGTCCTGTGCCAGAAACACAACCAAAACATACAGACATGAACTAAGGCAAGTGTTGTAAAAATTGTAGAGACTTTTGGGGAACAAAATGCACTCATTGTGTTTGGATGATGTTTCCCATCTTAATAAACTGAGAGAAGAATGGGTTCTTTGCTCCAACACACAGCAACTTTGGTCAAGCTGGTATCATGACAAGGGCCAAATAGCATTCTCTCTTTTCCATGCTGCCCCCTCTCCTCCCAAATTGTTTGGGTGGCTGTCGTGATCTCCATCCCAAAATGACTGGGATGTCTGACAGAGGAAAAGCCACCAGGCTTAAAACTGAAAGGCAATTGCCAGACCATGTTGTTAAACAGTAGCCTCAAACAGACCACTTTGTGACAATGTTCTGGTGGTGTGGCTATCTGAAGTGCCAGTGCAGCCTGGAAGCAGGTTGCTAGGCAACCAGAATAGCACCTCAGGAGAGAATCCCAGGCCAGTAGTGTGTGGGAGGGGCTTGTGGCTGAGAGGAAAAGTTATATAAAACCAAGTACACATAGCTACTGGGATTCTTTCAGTGAGAGCCTAGCAAGGAACTATGGAGGAAGGTCCCTCAGTCAGGTAAAGAGTGTAGCTATGTTGGGATTTTTAATTCTCAGTGGAAGCCTAGTGAGAGGCAGAAGAGTAACTGAACCTTAGTAGAATCTGGTCAGAAAGTGTGACCTAGATTGGGGGCTAAGTCTTTGGTGGAAGTTTAGCCAAAGGGCTGTTGTATGATACTTGTGCCTTATATGAAAGTCTAAAGATAGAACTGAACTGTCTAAAAAGTGCACTGAGGAAATACATCAGTGTTGACCTGCATTTGAAATCTGAAGTGCTACTTTATTCTTATAGCTATCTTAATAAATGTTACAGTTAATTTTTATAAATTTCTGACTTGGCTGAGTTGTATACAATATATGAAGTAACACAGAAAACATGTTACCATAAATTTATTAAGGGATTCTAAATAAACATTGAAATCCCTCACCCTTTTACACAAAGGTGGTGTTATAAAGGAGAAAGCAGAGCTGTGCACAGGGCACAATATGGAAGAAAGAAGGGCCTGTTACAGCATCCTTACCCCATTCTAGATTAATTAGCGGCACACCAGTCTATCTTTAATGACTGAGGCATAAGGAAAGGCCATGCATGTTTATTTAACCAAAAGCAGTATGTTATAAACAAGTCTTCAAAGATGACACAATCACTGCTGGAGAATTAAAGGTCAGATGGGTACAGCATGTAAGGTACAAGTGGTTGGTTGAACCACAAGTCCTTTATAGGGAATCTAAATTGTCTTGAATTGGAAGTAGTTGAGATTTACTTTTCTGCACTGACTGTCGGCAGCTGCATAACGTTTGCATCTACTGCCTGAGGTCTTCCAACACTTGATGACTTTTCTTGGTGGTAGTGATTACTATTTAGGTAGCCTTCATTTGACAAACCAGCACAAAAGCCAAAAAAAGTTAAAAACACAGGAATAAAAATGAGACCATGAATAGCCCCAAACAGGATTACCAGTGACATTATCTTAAAAAAAGTTCTAAAGATGTATGTGGTTGACATAGAAAGCACAAGCACTCCCACAAGGGTGGACCCTGCTGCCTGCACGATGGGATAGCCTAGGAGGTATAGAGCATCCACTGCCTTCTCATTCACTTTGGGTTTCTCACTGGAAACAAAGGCATATGAAATATGAGCTGAGTAATCTACAGAAAATCCTATGCAAATAACAAGGTTGATCATAGATATGGAATCAAGATTTACATTCCAATAGGCCATGAAACCAGTCACACCAACAATAACAGAGGCAATAGCAAAGGTTACCCACAAAGAGCAGAGTGGATTGGGAATGAGCAACAAGGAAATAAGTAACATTGCACCGGTAGCAATCAGAACATTTTGAATGGTATTCTGAATTATCACAGCAAACTGATCAAAGTATATAAACGCTGGGTGATAAACTATTAGTGGTATTTTGCAATCTTTAGCAAGGTGTCTCAGTTCATTTAAGAGATTTTTCTCATCCACTGCACTAATAATATTGACTGCCTGTACGAAGAACCGTGAGGCTGATATTTCTGTACCACCATAATTAATGTCCCACTGATAATCTGCACTTGCTGTAAACACGGAAGCTACATTTCTAATGAATATGCTGCGGTCATTTAGATTTAAGGCCCTGAGTTTAGCAATAGTTTGGTAAATTCTCAGCCATGACTCTGACAAATTTTTGTCTATGAAGGATGAGCTTTCTAACGCATCCATGCAGTTCTCAATATCCGCACGAACAGATGGATCCCAGTATGCAACCTTTTCAGTAACAATAACCATAACCCTAGGACCATACCTGGAGAAATACTCCTCTTCCCAGTCGTAATACTGAATGACATAAGAATTATCTACAGCTAAATGTCGCACATTTATACCTTCTTTAACTTGAGTGCACCCATATATGCTGCCAGCCACATACATTGCATACAGGGCTACCACTGCAGCCTTTGTCCAGTTCTGCATAAGAAAGGGTCCATAATGGTCTTTGAAGAATCCATTCATGGGATGTTCAGTCTCTGTTCCAGTGGACTCATCAAAAGACCCTCCTACGCAGCACATATTATACAGATTGCTCTGAGAATCCTGCAGCTCCTGCTTCACTTTCCCAAAGGTAAGCCAATGTCTGTTGCTTTCTTCTCTTCTACCATTTAAAGCAAGGACAGCCCCAAGGAATGTCAGGTTGTATAAGTAGCAGAACACAAAGGCAGTTCCTGTATAGATACAAAATGACTGAACTGATGGGAAGGAACTTCCAATTCCTATGTAGAAGGCTAAAACATCAGTCAGTGTTGTGATAGTAACTGACACAGCTGCTTCTGCATAGGTGTCAGCCATCCGATCTTTGATGCTGCTCTTCACTTTGGTGTGTTGCCAACAGGACACTATGATGAACATGTCATCTACACCGACTCCTGGAGAGTGGAAAAGATACTATGCATCACTTCCCATGTGCCATATAAGAAGGGAAATATAGAAGAGAAACACAATCGTTAGTTTTTAAACAAATAGTAGAGAAATAATTTATTCTTATTTCTCTACTATTTGTTTAAAAATTCATAGTTCCTATTATTTCAAAAGACCTCACAAAACTTAATAGAACAACTGTCAGATTAATGATGTGTAACCTGTACTGTGGACTCGTTGGCAGAAGGAAGGATTATAAATACTCTAAATAAATAAATGAAATATTGGAACAACAGACAACCATAAGTAATATCGTAACTGCATAGCAGCAAACATGTCTTCTACAAAATGTTTCTGTACGAGGTTAATTCCAGTCATTGAAATAAATGGGACTAATGTTGAGGGTCTAAATATCCTAAAGACACCAGATCCTGTCTATCTTAGAAGCTAAGCAGGGCTAGTCCTGGTTACTGCTTGCATGGCATCAATGAATAGGAGGTGTTGTAAGCTATATTTCATAGGAAAGAACTGGCAAAACCACCTTGGAATATTCCTTGCCTAAGAAAACCCTATGAAATTCCTGGGATCACCATAGTTGACAGGTAACTTGAAGGCATGTTGTTGTGTGCCTTCAAGTTATTTCTGACTTACGGTGGCCCCAAGGCAACCCCATCACAGGGTTTTCTGAAGCTAAGAGTGTGAGATGCATCCAGTGTCACCACTGGGTTTCCATGGCTGAGCAGGGAATCGAACCCTGGTCTCCAAAGTTGTAGTCCAGTGTTCAAATCACTACACCATGCTGGCTCTTACACAGACAGGCAATGTTTGGTTTGTCCCAGAATTAAGAAGAACCCCAAAACTTGGTGGAAATTTCCCCACACTCCTTAGAGGGCATTCTGGGGCAAAAACATGTATTTGGAAAATTGCAATTTTTTTTATGACAGGAGGGAAAGGACTTCAAAATATGGTAGAAATACCTTGCATGCCTCCTAGAAGCTCTTTTGGGGCATTCTGAAGCAAAAAAAATAATTTTTTTTTCCAAAATAAAGTAATCGGTTTTGCAATCTTTTGGTCCCCTCCCATGAGCCACAAAGATGGCCACAGGGCCCAAATGCAACATATAAGCCACACTTTGCCCACCCCTGTGTTAAATGGTGTGACAGGATTTCAATGGATACAACTACTCCTGGAAGACTTACGCCATTTCCACACGAGACGGTTATCGTGCTGTTATTCCACTTTCAACATCCTATGGAATCCTGGGGTTAGCAGTTTAAGGGAGGGGCCTTTGAGGATTCCATAGGATGTTGACAGTAGAATAATAGCACTATAACAGTCTAGTGCGGAAATGGCCCTAGGGAATGGTAACTCATGGTGTTCTGTCGGAAGAAGGAAGGTCTGGGACATATGGAGGGCTCCTAAGTCATAAAAACTGCCTTGGCATCCACATGCAGCATAAGGGCATTACTTTGGCCGTATCTGGTATACACAGTTAATTGGGAGGAATCACTATTAAATTCAATGGGATTTACTTTTAAGCAGAAACATAAGCAATAATTCTATAATCAGACTAAATCTGAGAAAAATTGATAGATCAACCCAGAATTCCCTTCACAGTAAAGGAAATGTACAGATGGATGGACAGAAATTCTATTCTGTGCATACTAGCAGATCCATTGAAAATTGACCAGATAAGGAAAATCCAAAAGAAATATATATACTTGCTTTACCTACCAAGTATAAGAAATGGTGAATTTGCAGCTGTGATAACAAATGGCACCCCACAAAACAGCAGTAATCCAAAGCTGCTGCTGATAGATAAGCCTGCTGTCAGCACCCCAAAAGTTGCCACCCACACTTTTGTTCGTACACAGTCCAGCCTGAAAAACACATTAAGAAAAACTTAACTGGATCCAGATTTCATGGTCTATGTGAAACTGTACTGCCTCCCCTCAGCCTTGATAAATACTTGAGTACCACATGCTACTGTTGCATGTGACATTCTCCATGAAAATGTAATTGATTTTTGAAACAGAATCAGGCAGTTTCCCAAATGTACCAACTATTCCTAGGCTTTGAAACACTGCAGTGAATTAAGGGTGGGCCTTCATAGAAGGCCACTTTATGCATTAGGCAATTTAGGCTTAGTGCCTAGGGCCTATGAAAATTTTATGGCCTATGAAAACATTCCTAGTGGTATTTTGAGGCAAAGCGGGGAGTTGAATACAAGAGTGCCTAAGGCTTATGAAAACCTTAATGTGTCCCTGCCTTCACATTTCAGATCAGGACAGAGACCTGTAGGCCTGAATCTTATTGAAGGTTTCAATTAGAGAAAACCCATTAAATTAATGGTATTTCCATACCTTTTGACCTACTATTCAACAATTGACTGGTGGGCCTTTCTAGCTGGAACAACCAACAGGATTCATCCCCTAAATTTCATAAATGTGCGTATTTTTGAATGCTAGCTACAGTCTTGGGAATAAGTGCCACGATGATGTACATCTGAGGTGGTGTACATCTGAACAGACATAAACAGGACTGCATTCAAAATGCATTTTCTCCATTTGTTCTCTATAGTGATTTAATGGTATATTTTGGAACCCCAGGCAGCCATTATGACAGTCTTTTTAGCAATATCCACAGGAGAGTCCAAAAATCCAAGTGGCTTTATGGTTTGTATTCTAGCAGTTTTCATCTTCATCAAGTTGGTCTTTTGTAAAGCTAGTGGATCTTGCTTGGTCAAGTCCAAACCACCTTCAAATACTTTAGGCTACGACAGGGATAGCTCATAATAATGTATTGTTTGGAGGAAAATCCATTTCCCCTCCAGCTACTGTGGGGATTGCAGCTAAATTCAGAGGGAATAGGGAAATTCAAGGAAGAGAGTGGCAGATGATGCCACAGTTTCTGCTAATGAAAAAGTACAGGGGTTTCAATTCTCTGCGTGCTGGTTCTACTACATAGCAAATTTTCTACCAGCAGTAAGAGTCTTCTTGAGGAAGTTTTAAAAAAGTGACAATGGCTAAATCTAATGTTCATCCTGCTTAGTTTGGCCCACTGAATGGGATCTAAGTTATGTTTGACTAGTAAGGCCCATTCTGTTTCAGATAGGACCAATGTTGGATTTAGCCCTAGGTTTTTGCTACCCCAATTTTGTTCTTCTAGCCTTTCTCCTAGCGTGTTCTGCATTAGTTCTTTGACACACTTCTAAGAGAGAGAGACCAGAGGTCCTAGTTAACATACAGTGATTCTGCTCCTTAAGAAAGGTATGGGGAGACAAATTTCACTTCTATCTAGATATATTTGCCTTTTTAAAAAATATGCAGATGTTCATGTCAGGCAGAGAAAAAGATAAAAGAGATACCTAAATGGTCTTTTCAGAAAGTGACAAGGCTGGGAAATAATTTAAATTTTTTGAATCATTTAATTACTTTTTAACTTTTGTATGAAGGGACTTTTAATTATTTTAACCATTGGAAGCCACCTTGAGTCCTGAACTACTACTACTACTACTACTATCATCATCATCATCATTATTTTGAGAGCTTTCCTTGGTTACAAGCCAAAACCATTGTTACAAATTGAGACACGGCTCCCTGTAAGAGCGCTGATGCACAGATCACACTGAAGCTAATGTGAACTGATTTTTTTATATCTGTAAGGAATCATTGGATATTAACATGAATACAAATCTTTGTATGATCAAACATGAGACATATATCAGTATACAGTTATTGACTGACATCCTCTTAGTGGCATATAAATGTGTAAGTGTCCCTTACACATGCAAACGTCCTTCTGGGGCACTGGAGACACTGATATTCCCTTCCTCCACTGAGACTCAGACTTACTCTACAACCTCTGAAGCCCCCCTGCCCCCCCACATTTTGAGCCTCAAAGGAAGCAGGCAGGATCAGAGAAATGTCTAGCTATGTCCCTGTAGCTAAATCCAAAATTATTTCAGCAGCACTCTGGAAGACCCCAGTAGATCTCAGCAATGATGTAATCATTTCATTTCTTTCTAGGAGGATATAACCTCAAGGTCATGCTGAAAATTCCATTTAAATTTCCCCCTCTCAGACACTGTGATTGCAGTCTTTAACATATGGGGAAGATGGCAGGGAGGAAGCTGAGTCTCTTCTATGGGGAAATGCACTTTTTCTCACTTTTATTGCCCTCCACCATGAATCTGTGGCTGCTGTTAATGACAGTTAATGAGAAACAGCCACCTGCACACTCAATCCTTATAAAGTCAGAGTGAAGCTCTTATCAGTAGTGGGAGGGGGAGTCAATGTTTTTACTCACCCCTTCACTGGATCATTATCAGCTGCCTTTTGAGAACCTTCTGGGAGTTAGAAGTACTTCAGTCTGCGGTCACAGAGTGAAAGATCTTCCTCCTCTGGCTGAGTCACCTGTTTTCTCATTTTTCTATGCTCTACCTCTTAGGCCTTGGTATCCCTGAGCCCAGGAGCAGGCAACAGAGGCTCCCCAGAGACCCCAGGACTCTCATCACTATTGCTGGAGTGAGACGTTGGTATCCACCCCCCCCACAACTATCTACTTTCCTCAGGAAAAAAAAGACGGGAAGAAGGAAGATAGAGGAGAGATCTTTTTTAATGGCAACTCCCAAAATATAGAAAATAGATTCAGAGGGAAATACAATTAAATGAGATAATCAATTGAAATCCAGGTTAAAGAAGAAATGAAGAGCAAGAGTAGCTCAGGATTAGCCTGCGGTACTTAGAGCAGAAGCAGGAACTACTAGGCTGAGGGATGGACAGTGGGAGTGCTCCCCCTGCTGGCTGCTTCCTTGAAGTCCACTTCCAGTCTACTAGAGTGATGAAGAGACAGAATGTTTCCCCCTCCACTGCTGGAAAAGTAATCATTTCACATCTTTCTACAAGGATACAGCCAGCTACTTTCTTGATCCCGTGAAGCACAGAATTGCAATATGGGTTGGGGGGAACGTCAGAGGCTGTATAGTAAGTCTCGAGGATAGTATGTGGCTCACCCTACATAGGTCTGCATGCACAACTACTATAGCTGTGCTGACCCATACAGGATTGCACCTATGGACTAATTAGATCCCCAAAACCAAAGCATGAGAAAGTTCTTTTTTTTTGGATGTCACTACTCTCAGAATTCCCAGAAAGCATGTTCACGCTTGCTGAGGGATTCTAGGAGTTGTACCAAAAGAGCAACTTTTCTGAGCCTACTTGAACCATTTCCACTGTAAATGTGTCTTTGCATTTTACAGTGCATTCTCTTCTGGTGCAACCTCCACACACGGGAGTGTGAGGTTGCATGAAGTGTCCATCCCACTATAGTCAAGGAATGCGATGGGTACGCACCTGCACTCCTGCAGGTGCATGCAAGTTGCAATCCACTGACTACAACAGGACATGACACACTCATGGAATGGAACAGAATCCCCACTTATATGGCAGGCAAACTATATTTTCTTGTTCTTAGCCAAATATGTATGAACATTATTTTCATCAAAAGAAATATAGTTAGTTGCAGCCAAATATTTATGCATGTTATTTAATTAAAAATATAATTAGTTATTGTTGGAGTGTGTGGTATGAGTGCAGATTTAATTAACTCATGGGGTCCCCAGATGAAACCTTTCCTGTACAACTGCACTGCTTTTTTCAGGTAAATTTATGGTAGGCCTTAATGAGCTTCAACTTCAGAGCCTTCCACTTTCTCCTTTCTTTTGTTCATCTTTTTTTCTTACCAGAGAAAATCTATTACAGGGAAAAGGACAGAATAGCTACATAGTGCTTTTCAATGTCAATGATAAGAACTCTCTGTTTGGAAGTGTCTACATACAAAAAAACACACAGCCACATGAAAATAAATTTCTCCCTCTTCCCAAGACAATTAAGGGGGACATGTTACCTTGAGCATGATAGAATTGAAAAGAATATTGTTAAAAAGTATGTGACAGAGACCAATGGGATCACATCCTTGGAGAGTTTTTCAAATTCTTTCTGTCTGGACAGTGAGGTAAAATAGGCTACCTATTAGGTTGAGAGTGAAAAGAAAAGGAAGAAGATAAAACTATTAAATAATTTATCTCTCTTAAGGCATGTTTTAATGTTCTCAAGGGTTTAAAAACAGGCTGAAAGTAATCAGGGAGATTACTGTAGGGGAGAGTATGGTGAGTGAGAACGTGCAAAATAAGCAGATTTCTTTCTAGTGAAACCATTGCTACACTATCATTTTAAACACATAGCCTGGCATCATTTCCCCAGATTTTTAATCTGAGAAAACAAACTTTTATTCTCTTTATCAGATGAACCAGTGACCAGACATAAAAGAATGAAAGTAGACTGATCTAAAATTATTAAATGAAGGATTGATTTAAAATAAGATAAATAGAGACCTTGGGCAACCCACAGTTTCTCAGTCTGAGAAGAATGCAAAGGCAATTGCCTTATTTTGGACATATCATGCGAAGGCATGACTCAACAGAAATAAATGCCAATAATGTAAGACAGAGGGCAGTAGAAAAGAGGCAGACCGCATTAGAGAAACATCAAAGAAGCTGAGTCTGCTAGACCTGAGCAGGGCTGCTGATGACAGGGGTGACCTGGAGATCTCTCATTGGTAAAGTC
Organism: Iguana delicatissima; assembly: GCA_948472985.1. Lineage (NCBI taxonomy): Eukaryota > Metazoa > Chordata > Lepidosauria > Squamata > Iguanidae > Iguana > Iguana delicatissima. The sequence goes on from CAOKZL010000483.1 coordinate 481,632, forward strand.
GCCATAAGTCGAAATGCACTTGATGGCAATTTACAACAGTACCTGCTTTTACATGTATTTTTTAAAAATCTATATATACATTAATGCTGTTGTGAGCAGCCTTGCGTGAAGTCCTGGGGAACAGATGGAGTACGCATCAAAGCAATAGTAAGTTTCCATCTGCCCACGTTTCTAACGCGCGTAGCCGGCGTGTGGCAGCCCCCACCTACCCGGACAGAGGTAGGATGCAGGGAGTCCAGCACACCGGGGATGCGCTGGAGGAAGGCCTGCAGCCAGAGCGCGCTGGCCCCGCGCCGCGCCGCGCCGCCCTGCTGCAAGTAGTAGACGAGCCGCAGCGCTCTGGCTGCCCGGACGGGGCGCGCCGGCTCCCTCCCGGGGCCCAGGGCGACGCCCCCCAGGAAGAAGCCCAGGAAAACCCGGCCCTGGAAGAGCGGGAAAGTGAGGTGGGGCAGCAGCGCCTCTATCCGGCCAGGGTCGCCTTGCACGGCGCTGAGGAGCGGGTTGGGGCTGCTGCAGGAACCGTTGTTCCGCGCGCAAAGGTGGGCGAAGGTGAGCTTGGCGTTGCCGGGCCCGGTGGCGCTGAGCCCTCGCACCGCCGCGTCCAGCGCCAGCAGCTCGGCGAAAGCCGCCCGCGTGAGGAGGGAGCCGCTGTCCCCGGCGGCGACGGCGACGAAGGAGGCGAAGGCGCCCTCGGTGCTCAGCCTCTCCGCGGAGAAGCGCCGGGCGTCGTCCGTCGGGAAGCGCGCCTGGACGAAGCGCCGCTCGCTCTTGGCGGGGCCCCCGACCGGCGTGAACTGTTCCTCGATGTCGTTGGCCTCGCGGCTCCGCACGTGCGTGAATCCCGCGCCCAGGGCGGCCGAGAGCGCCAAGGGCAGCAGCAGGAAGGGCCACGGGTGCGCGCCCACCAAGGCGCCGAGGGCCCGGAGCGCGCGGGAGAGGGGCCGCTCTATGCAGTCCGTGTGGCACCCGCGCGGCATCGTCCCGCGCCTTTCCCGCCCTCGGGGCTAACGGGGACTTCTCAGGCGGGGAGCCGGGTGGCGGGATTCGGCCCGGTGGCTGTTACTCTTCCCTCCCCCCGCCGTCGGTTAGGCGCCGCCGTTCTCTGCCTGGCGTGGGCGCGTTCCGTTCCCGCTCCCTGTTCCGCCGGTCCTGGAAGCTCAAGCGCGCGAGATTTAACGGTGGCGTTTCCTGAGATGATAAAGGCAGAGGGGGGCGCTTGAGATCGAAATGCGGGTTGTCATTTGTGACTGTCCTGCCATGGCGAAAACAGACCCAAGCTGAGTATGCCTGCCATAAAAATGCAAAGCGGGATCATTCCGAAAAAGGAATCCTGTGCGCCCTAGCTGTCTTTTCTGGTTTGCTACTTACTGGTAAACACACTCATTCTTCATGCACTTTCTTGGTCTGAATCTTCAGGGCATCGGGTGAAAATAGAAGCTCACTGAGAACTGGTTTTAGTGACAACCCTTACCATCTAACGGGAACAGAAATGCAGAATTCCTTTGACATCACAGTACCATGGTGTGCTGCTGCTGGCAGGGTTATATCGTGGGGCAACATGAAACCTTGAAGGAAGAGTCCCATACAGTCTCAGAGTGGTGTCTCTTCAGAGGAATAACGAACCTGATAAAATGCTGTGAACTCCCAAGGCATTTCAGGCTTGACAAAGCAACAAAGAAACAAAAGTGATCCACCGAGTCCCTTGCTAAACTGGCTGATTTTTGGGACATGTGGACCCTGTCTGTTGAGAAGCTTCAGAAATAGTACATAGCAGGCCCTGCACTTGCCATGTGGCATCATTCCATTCAGGCATATGACCTCATGTATAGTTAAATACAGATTCAAAACTATTCCAAGTTAGCTTTGTTTATATAATCACACTGCATTACTAGTATTAGTATACAATAGGGTCATCCTTGTAGAGTCATAGGCTGTACAGTGTTTACAGATATCTTCTCCCAAAACAAAAGCAGTGCTCAGACTGGTTAAAAGATGAAGTAAAGGCTCTGCAGCTCAAGATAGGTTAAAGGTGGCACAAAAACACTAGGTATCTTAAATGAATTCTGGTCTCCAAGGATCAGATTCAGAAGCAAGCTTAGCTTAGCAAGCTTCGGAAGGGATGAAGAACGTCAGCCTGACATCATTGCCAAGAAAAGTTCTGGAACAGACCATAAATAGTCATAAATAATCTTAGAACAGATTGCTGTGTTTGCTAAGAATGAGTTTGGGTTTCTTAAAAACATGTTATGCCATATTAATTTTGTCTCTTTTTTTTGACAGTGACAAGTTGGGAAAATAAGGGAAATGCAATTGGTTCTGTTTTTTGATTTCAATTAGGTCTCCTTGATATGCTTGTGGACAAATGGATAAAGTGTGAGCTAGATGAGACTACTTTTAGTTGGGTTTCTAGTTGGTGAATAGACCAAAGAGTGATCAATTCATCACCTGAATAAAATGAACTAGTGAAGTGCTACAGGTTTTGGCATTACTTTGTGTTGCTCAGCATTTTTAGAAGTGACTTGGAGGAGGGAATAGAGAGGCTGCTCATCAGATTGCAGATGACACCAAACTGGGAAGGATATTTAATACCTCAAAAGATAGAGGCAGGATGCAGGATGATTGAAGAACAGGTCCAAAACAAACAAAGAACTTCAATGGGTACAAAAGGCGCATTTAGGCAAGAGAATCAGATGCAAGAATACAGGATGGTTGGCACTTGGCTTGACAGCAGCATGTGTGAAAAGAATCTAGGAGTCTTAGTAAACTACACACCAAACTCAAGTTAGCATTGTGCTATGGTGGCAAATTAATTAACTAATTAAATGTAATTAATTTAGACTACACTATTCTACTTTGATCACATCTCACCTAGCGTATTATGTCCAGTTCTCAGCACCACAGATTAAGAGAAATATCAAGAAGCTGGGACATGTCCACAGGAGGGCAACCAAGATGGTAAAAGGCTTGGAAATCAAACCCTATAAGGACCAGTTGAGGGAGATATGTATGTTTACAAAACTGAAAGGTAATATGATAATCATGTCTAAATATCTGAAGGTAAATCTTGTAGAAGATGGAAAAAGCTTGTTCTCTGCTGCTCTTGAGAAGATCCTGAACCAACTGATTTAAACAAGAATATTTTGAGTAAACATTAGGAAGAACTTCCTGCTAGTAAGGGCTACTAAGCAGTAGCTCTCCTTGACTTGAGGTTTTAAACAGGGGTTGGATGGCCATCTCTCAGGGATGTTTTAGCTATGGATTTCTCCACGGACAGCAGGATAGATGATGTGACTTTTGGGGTACCTAGCACTTGCACCACTTGATGATTCTATGAATTGCTTATGGCACTCGCCCACAATATGTTGTGCTGCTGGAGTTGAATTGTGACAGAAGAGAGCAGTTTGGATGCTTTGAATAGTTTTGATTCACACAGGCGTATTAGTCTGAGAGAAAAAAACAGACCACTGAAACAAATCCAATAAATAAATAGATGTCTTTTATTATGCACACACTTGTCCCTTCCTGCCCCCTCTCCCATGACAGCACCTAAAAAAGCTCTCTCTTCAAAAAAATGACTCCAAGCACATATTGCAATTATGATCCTACAGATAAATGTAGCAAATGGCACATACAACAGCAAAATATAATATAGCTGTAGACTTAAAGCTAAGCCCATCTTGAGATGAAATACAAGACAGAACTCTCTTTTTCTGGTCAGTCAAGTTAATGTTCTATAGCGACAACTAGAGATGCTTGTGATTGTGCAGCTAGCATGTCATACTCTTTTCTGAAAGGATAGGATCAAATAAAAACCAAACAAAATGAATGAATAAACTGAGCAAAGGAATTTAATAAAGAACATTGGGATATGAACAGAGCCATCCACTTCATATGAGAATGAGTCCTCTTGACAATGAGTCCTGTTTTTACAAGGACGTGGTTTACTCAAAAATCTTCCCGATTTAAAAATGTAAAGCTATGAACTTTGCTGAAGATTTACATCTGCCCAATCATATTTTGTCTCATCTCTTTCACAGATGGAAAGAAATCAACTGCGGGGGGGGGGGGCACAGAATATGCAGATATCCCCTATTCAGAAAAAGCCTTGTCTCCTTGCAAGATGAGCACACTTCCTTTGACATTTAGACCCAGATTTGATTTGCCTTGTGCTGGATGTGAGACAACACCACTTCCCTCCTTTACCTTTTCTGTATCCCATCTCCTCCCAGATTTGCTTTATGCTTGTCGTGACTTTGACCATGAACAGCATCCAGGACACTGATACAGGAAGATCTCTGAATCACCACAGGACAGGAGGGTCAAGGAATCATCACACTTTGTTGTTAAGCAGAATGGCTTCAAATAGGCACCATTATCCCATTCTGTATTATTTTGAGGGGTCCGCATTATATACAAATTCTTGCTAACATGTCATAATGTACAAACATGTAATGTTTGTTCTAACAAGCCACAAATAATCAATTATAAATAAGCACTGTGTTATGTCCGCTGAAAACAGGTATTCTTTATCAAAGAACACTTCTTGTATTACAGAAGAAAGCAAGGTTAGGTGCCTTCCTTCTGATTAACAAACAACATGATCATAAGGCCCTGAATTTGAGATAGCTGTTGTTTACTTTTCCATATTAACAGCACTAGCCTGTTGTCTAGTGTTTTGATCTTTTTTTAAAAATGGAGCTCCTTCAGTGCTGGAGGGCTTTTGACAGTAGTGGCTATTTTTTTTTATATACCATCTGTTCAATACTCAGCCACAAATGTTAAAAAAAGTTAAGAACACAGGAATAAAAATGAGACCATGAGCAAGCCCAAACATAATCACTAGAAATATTATCTTAAAACAAGTTCTGAAGACAGATGTGGAGGACATTGATAGCACAAAAACTCCCACAAGGGTGGAACATGCTGCCTGCAATATAGGATAACCAAGTCGGTACAGAGCATCCACTGCCTTCTCATCACCACTGAGTTTCTCACTGGAAACAAAAGCATAAGAAATATGAGCTGAGTAATCTACAGAAAACCCGATGCAAATAACAAGGTTGATCATAGATATGGAATCAAGATTAATGCTCCAGTAGGCCATGAAACCAGACACACCAACAATAACAGACACAATAGCAAAAGTTACCCACAAAGAGCAGAGAGGATTGGGAATGAGCAGCAAGGAAATCAGTAACATGGCACCAGTAGCAATCAGAACATTTTGAATGGTGTTCTGAATTATCACAAGAAATTGATCAAAGTATATAAAAGCTGGATGATAAACAATCAGTGGAATCTTGCAGTCTGCAGCAAAGCCTCTCAGTTCATTTAGGAGGTTTTTCTCATCCACTGCAGTAATAATATTGACAGTTTGTATGAAAAACCGTGAAGATGCTATTTCAGTAGCACTAGAATTAACATCCCATTCATACTCTGGTTTTAATGTAAACAGAGCCGCTAGATTTTCCATGAATACACTGCGATTGTTTATATTTAGAGACATGTGTTGAGCAACATTTTGGTAAATTCTCAGCCATGACTCCGACAAATTCTTGTCTATGAAGGATGAGCTTTCTAGTGTTTCCATGCAGTATTCAATATCTGCGCAACAGAAGGATCCCAATAGGCTATGCTTTCAGTAACAACAACCATAACCCTTGGACCATACCTGGAAAAATATTCATCTTCGAAGTCATAATATGGAATGATATATGAATCATCCATAGCCACATGTCTAAGATCTATACCTTCTTCAACTTGAATACACCCATAAATACTACTACCCAAGTAAAGAAGATACAGGATTCCTACAAACACCTTGGCCCATATGTTCATAACGAAAGGACCATAATACTTTTTAAAGAATTTGTTCATGCAGTGTTCAAGCTCTGTTCCTGTGGATTCATCAAAGAATCCTCCTATGCAACATATCTTATAGAGACAGCCTTGAGAATCCTGAAGCTCAACATTCACTTTCCTAAATGTGAGCCAATGTCTGTTGCTTTCTTCTCTTTTGCCATTTAAAGCAAGCACAGCCCCAAGAAAAGTGAGGTTGTATATGAAGCAGAAGAAGAAGGCTGTTCCAGTATAGATGCAAAATGACTGAACTGATGGGAAAGTAGTTGCGATTCCAATGTAGAAGGCCAGAACATCAGTAAGAGTTGTGATGGTAACTGACATGGCTGCTTCTGTGTAAGTGTCAGCCATTCGATCTTTGATGCTGTCCTTCACCTTGGTACGTTGCCAGCAGGACACCAGGATGAACATGTCATCAATCCCAATTCCTGGGTTAGTGGAAGAGGGTTTAGAAATATACTGTATAAGTAGACAGGCCATTTTGAAGAGCAAGAGAAAACATGAACATACTCAGTAATTAATATTTGTTTAAAACCTTTTAATACAAATTACAAAGCTTTGTTAAGTTAGCTTAGTGTTTAGTTAGTGTTTATTTTACCCCTCCACTAAACAAACAGTATTCAGGCTGGCTAACAGATATCACCAGAACAAATAATCAGATGTGGGAATCACATGTTCATCTAGATGTTGTTGGACTGCAAATCCCAGCAGCTATAGCTAGCATAGCCAATAGTGAGAGTTGCCCAGAACTGGAGTCTAACAACTTTTGAAGTGCTACATGATTCTCTGAATCTCTACATCAAATGTTAAGGGCAGAATCTTCCTTGGAGATATAACTGATTACAAAATGCCATTGTTCCCCATTTATATGAATGGGAAACATATATGCATTTTTGGTCATATTATGCAGCAGGAACTTTTGGGTGTGAAAAATATGTGTGGTGAAAAATATGTGCTCTTCCTGCTAGTGTTTCCCACCTGGTTGTACATACCTGAACAGATGAAGTCACCCAAAACCAGTCATAATGTTGATTTCAGCTTGATCTGTGATTGTGAACAGATCAAAGATGCATTTACCTTTAAAATACAAAGGGCCAGGAAATGGGAAAGACTGCAAATTTGCTGGAGGAAAAGGACTCTGTGTGTGTGTGTGTCATTAAAGGGAAAACAGCTGGATTTAATGAGAATCAGCAAGATCTAAAACGTGCATGTGGGAAAATACAAATCTCACTCTGCAACTAACTTCTGTGGTAAGCAAGATAAGGGGCAGAAATAAAAAGGAAGGTCCAGTTCAGAAGCAACATTCATCTCTGGCAGAACAGTAAACTGGATTTGCATTGTACAGCACAATCCTATAAATGTATTCTCGGAGATAAATCCCTTTGAAGTCAGGGAATTATTCCTAGCAGATATGTGAATAAAGAACTGCTGCTTAAGAAGAGCAATTCTGAGAAAAAAATGATAATCTAGAATTTTTGTCATTTAAGAAGAAGATGTCATTTAAGAAGAGTTCTCTCATGCTTACCAGGACATTCACCCAACAATTTATGGACTTGCTCGCTTACCAAGTATCAGAAATGGTGAATTTGCAGCTGTGATAACAAAGGGTACCCCACAAAACAGCAATAATCCAAAGCTGCTGATGACAGATAAGCCTGATGACATCACACCAAAAGCTGCAACCCACACTTTTGTTCGGACATTGTCTAGCCTGCAAAACAGGTTAAGAAGAGTTTAGCCTGTAAAACATAAGGATTTAACAGGATTCCAAGTCATGTACATGATATTCAATCCTATCTTGATGAAAACTCACATACAACCTGCAGCTGCTACATGGAAAATGCAGGGAAACTGAAATGTATTTTTATCAAGTCTTTCTAGGCTTTCTATTTCTGTGAGCTAAGCAGGCTGTCATGCATGGTGAGTCTTTGCAATTCATATCAGAAGAAGGATATATTGACTGCATATTTCTCATAACTGCTTTCCAGCCGCTTCAGCAGGCTGTTGTTTTACCCTGGGACACACTTTCCTACAAGGCTGTAGGAAAAGTCAAGCAGAATAAGTTTGGAAGAGGTAAAACACTCTTAATCTCCTCTGTGCCAAATTGTCATAAACATAAATATTGTGGTAGACAGGTGCATTCATACATCACAATTTCCTAGAAGTAAAACCTCATTCAACTCTACTTCAGTGCAGAGATGGATAGGATTACATTTAATATATATTGTCTCCATACCTGCAACAAAAGGAGAAAGGCAGAGGGGGGGTGAGCAGATGGAAAAAATTCACATCTAGATGTGCACGTATTTTTAAAAAGATGTTGACCAGGGTGGGCAATTGCAGGTGTGTATGTCAGTTTCCAGTCCTGTCATGTTTGGGGGTACATGGGCAGCAGGAGTATAGCTACAATAGGGCCAAAATGAGGATATTACCTCCCAAACGAAAATTGTCCCCTTCCAACAAAGTTTCCTTCAGACCTCACATTTCTAAAATTGTAATCATTTAAAATTTCAGATGAACGTATAAAAATAGAGTTTACACATCCAAATAAAAGGGACAGGCAGAGTTACCAAGAGAATAAGAACACAGCAAATGAGAGATCTAGGTATCATTAGTTTTCCATCTCTAACTTTCTTCCATGCTAGAAATTTGTGGAGTAAAGGAAAAATTCACTGGAGGACAGAGTTCTTGTTTGGAGGTGACTGTCATGCCCTGCTTCCAGAACATGGACTCTTAACTCAGTCTGAAACAGGGGACATGCCAGGACCTGATGCACAGGAGGAGATTACTGTGCCACAAAAAGAAGAGGATGCAGTGCCAGCTCCAGCAGAAAGTCCTGCCCATTGAGAAACAGAAGATTACTTACCTGCACCCACTTTTGCCAAGTACAGACAGCAAAGATAGAATCTGCGCTGACAGCAATTACTTAGGCAGCAGCTGTGTTAAGCTGGTAACATATATAGCTGCTGCCCTTCTCCTCCAGGAGTTGTCAGAGCTTATCTGGCCTTCCTGACTGCTGGATATATTGCTGAACTCTGTGCCTGACCTTGGATTACACTGACTGACTTTCATGTTGCCTTGGAATTCTGATGGACTTTCTTTATGACCTTGTGCTTACTGAATAAAAGTAAATAATGAGCCAGGAGCTATTCAGTTTGTTTGTTTATCAGCTGTGCCATCCTGACTGACATAGGACAGTGACAAGGCTTCCGCCCACTGCCTTCAGAGCTACATCACTGATTGGAAAGGGCATTGTGTCACTTCTGACTACTACTTTGGTTGATATCTGGCTGTTTTAATACTTTGACCAAGGGTTGAGAGCTCTGGGGGAAGTGGGAAACCTCAGCTGCTAGATTTACAGCTGGTTTGGGGACAGTTCTGGTATGAAATTTCCTCCCAAATTGCTGGAAATTTAATATTTTGTGGGCCAAGGGGTCACAAGGGAACTTACAGGGCCCCCAAAATTAGAATCAAAGGGACTGCCCTTTTCCCACCCCAGATAAATAGTGTGGAAGGAAAGTCTTTCCCATTCTTTCCATCTTGTTCACATCCTATATTCATTTATGTCAGTGATTCCCAAACTCTAGTCCTCCAGATATTTTGGACTTCATCTTCCAGAAGTCCCAGATGCCGTGGCCAATGATCAGGGATTCTGGGAGCTGAAGTCCAAAACACCTGAAGTCCAGAGTTTGGGAAACAATGATTTACATGAACAGGGGTACAGCTATTAGTGTACTGCGCACATAACAACCACATCCAGCATGCTACACACAAATACCTACAGTAATAGCATCTGTGAGAACTACCATGGGCACAAATGCTTGCAGAAAGAGGGACATTGTATATCTAAGAACAAGTAATTGAACTCTAGGAAGCTTATTTCTGAGCAGATGGCACTATGACTGCATTGACAATATAAAATTAGTAACTGTTCACATACCTGAACAATTTCCATTGTAATTCTATTCTTTACTCCTTAACAAATAATAATTTTGTTTTTCATATTTTTGATGACAGAAAATTATGTATGTGTATTATTTATAAAGTTATTGTGAACCTTATATGTGTACAGATTTGCTAATGAAGAAGACATACAACCACATGATAAGGAAAACAGATATCCCCACCCTCTCCCAAGAATAATGTGGAAACTTACCTTGAACATGATAATATTGAAAAGAATATGGTTAAAAAATATGCAGCAGACACCAGTGGGACCACATCTGTGGCAAGTTTTTCCAATTCCTGCTGTCTGGAAATTGAGGTGAAATAGGCTACCTGCCAGGTTGAAGATGAGATTTTTAAAAATGTTCTTAAGGGTTTAAAAGACAGTCAAGTATACAATTCAAAGCTATTATTGCTGTGTGTCTTCATGTCATTTCTGACCTATGGTGACCCTTAATGCGACTCTATCATGGGGGTTTCTAGGCAGAATTTGTTCAAAAGGGTTTGCCTTTGCCTTCCCCTGAAGCAGAGAGAGTATGGCTTGCCAAAGATCACCCAGTTGGTTTCCATGGCTGATTAAGGATTAGAACCCTGTTCTCCCAGTGCCCTAGTCTAACACTCAAACCACTATAACAGTGGTTCTCAACCTGTGGGTCCCCAGATGTGCGTGGACTTCAGCTCCCAGAAGCCCTGAGCACTGACCATAGTGGCTGGGGCTTCTGGGAGCTGAAGTCCACGAACATCTGGGGACCCACAGGTTGAGAACCACTGCACTATAACATGCTGACTCTAAAGGCTATTCCAATTGCCTTCAAAGTTTTTCCTGAAGCATTTAAGTAAGAGTGGACAACAGTAGTAGTGAAAAGTAATGCCACTGGTGAGGTGTATTGGACCAAGATTCTGGAAGACCAGGATCTGAATCCTTGCTAACTCATGTAAACCCACTGTGTGACCTTGGGCAAGTCACACTCTCTCAACCTCAAAAGAAGGCAAAGACAAACTGCCTCTGAATAATCTTGTCAAGAAAACCCAATTGCAGATTCTCCATAAGTTAGAATCAACTTGAAGGGACATAACATGAAAACAGGTGGTCTGAAGCATCACTTCTTTTAACATGAATCTGATCAGGTAAGATCAAGAAAACTGATTGTTTGCCTTAAGGTTGCAGGTCAGAAATGCCTTGAAGGTAACAATGGAAAAGGTTAAAAAAAAAAGAGTACAGATTCTCCTTATCAGACAAAAAGGTGGGGGGAGGAGAAAAAAGGGAATGTGGCACTAGTTAGTGTAATATCCTAAAGGCACCAGGTCTAGTCTCATTTTGGGTGCTAAGCAGGGTTAGCCCTGGTTAGCACTTGGATGGGACACAAGCAAGGAATACCAGATGCTGTGGGCTACCTTTCAGAGGAAGGACCTGGCAAAACCACTGAGTTGTCCTTGGCCATTTCTGCTCTAGACTGCTACAGTGCTATTCTACTTTCAACAAGCTGCGGAATCCTGTGGTTTGCCTTTGAGGCTCCTCCCTAAACTGCAGACCCCAAGATTCCATAGGATGCTGAAAAGCGGAATAATAGCACTATAACAATCTAGTGCGGAAATGGCCCTTGGCTACGAAAACCCTATGAAATTAATGGGGTCTCCATAAGACGACAGGTAACTTGAGGGCATACCCACGCACAACGGTACATCAAACAGCCAGGAAGGGTAGGTTTAAAATCGCCAAAGGCATCCATGAAGTAGAAATAATTATTCAAATTAAGACTCCAAATACAAAGTTAGAACAACGCCGTCCGATAAACACTAAGCGCAGCGACGCGTTGCCTGATTCTCCTTACGCGGATGGAGGCGAGGTTCAAAGACTCCAGCAATCCCGGGATGCGCTGGAGGAAGGCCTGCAGCCAGAGCGCGCTGTTCTCCCGCCGCGACGCGTCGTCCTCCTGCAAGAAGTAGACGAGCCGCAGCGCTCTGGCTGCCCGGACGGGGCGCGCCGGCTCCCCCCGGGGCCCAAGGCGACGCCCCCCAGGAAGAAGCCCAAGAAAACCCGGCCCTGGAAGAGCGGGAAAGTGAGGCGGGGCAGCAGCGCCTCTATCCGCTGGGGGTCGCCTCGCAGGGCGCTGAGGAGCGGGTTGGGGGTTCCGCAGGAGCCGTTTTCGCGCGCGCAGAGGTCGGCGAAGGCGAGCCCCTTGGCGCGGAGCCTTCGCACGGCCGCGTCGAGCGCCATCACCTCGGCCAGAGCCGCCCGCGTGAGGAGCGAGTCGCTGTTGGCGGCCGCCACGGCCAGGAGGGTGGCGTAGGTGCCGACGGTGCTCAGCCTCTGGCCGGAGAAGTGGCGGCTGTCGTCGGTCGGGAAGTGAACCTGGACGAAGAGCCGCTCGCCCTTGGCGGGGCCGTCGACGGGCGTGAACTGGCCCTCGAGGTCGTTGGTCTCGCGCTCCGGCACGAAGACGAAGCCGCTGCCCAAGGCGCCGGCCAGCGCCAGGGGCAGCAGCAGGAAGGGCCACGGGTGGGCGCCCACCGAGGCGCCGAGGGCCCGGAGCGCACGGGCGAGGGGCCGCTCTATGCAGTCCGTGTGGCACGCGCGGGAAGGCATCGCCGTCGTGCTTTCCCGCCCCTTTTTCCTCGTCCTCTGGACGAACCGGGAGCTCCCAAACCAGGCGGGATTGGGCCTGGCGACTGTTCTTTCTTCCCCGCCGGGGGAGGGAGCCATCGGTTGCGGCGCCGGCGTTCTCCGCCTGGCGTGGGCGCGTTCGGTTCCAGCTCTCCGTCGCACTGGTCCTGGAAGCTCAAGGCCGACGGACGTAACGGCAGCGCTGCCCGAGGTCGGTGGGTAGATGGGGGCGCCACAAACCGAAATGCGCGGTGCCATTTGTGACTGAACAGCTCTAAGCCATATACAACAGCGCGAGGCCATTTCGGCATTAGACTGTTGGACACCATTGCAGCACTACGCTGTTATAGCGCTATTAGTCCACTTCCAGCATCCTATGGAATCCTGGGGTTTGCAGTTTAGGGAGGGGCATTTAGAAGTCTCAGCCAGAAAGTTCTTTGGCCTCACTAAACTACAAACCCCAGAATTCCATAGGATGTTGAAAATGGAACAGTAGCACTATAACAGTGTAGTGTGGAAATAGCCACAGTGCTATTATTCCACTTTCAACATCCTATGGAATCCTGGGACCACAAGGCCCCTCCCTAAACTGCAAACCCCAGAATTCCATAGGATGTTGAAAGTGGAATAATAGCAGTGTAACAGTCTAGTGCGGAAATGTCCATAGAAACAAAAGCTTGGGCCATTTGGGACAGAAGACCCCCTTGAGCCATGCAAGTTCTCTCTTCTAGTTGGCTACTTGTGTGCGAACACACTCTTCACAGAAGAAAGTGTTTGAAAAAACTGCCTTCCTATATGGGTAACAAATGTTAACAAGTCCTTCTGCAACCTCTAAACTTTGACAACTCATTCTCCTCCAAGTTCAGAACAGTCCTGAAGTTGGAAGTAAATATAATACTGTATGGATATACTTTCTAGCTGAGAATTTCCAGCATTTTGATCAGAGACTAAGGGCCTTTTCACCTTACGCTGTTATAATGCTATTATTCCACTTTCAACATCCTGTGGAATTCTGGGGTTTGCAGTTTACTGAGGCCAAAGAGCTCTCTGGCTGAGAATTCTAAATGCTCCCTAAACTACAAACCCCAGCATTCCATAGGATTTTGAAAGTGGAATGATAGCACCATAACAGGGTAATGTGGAAAGACCTAGGTGAAGGAATGTATTTATAGAAATGTTGTCAGCAGCTGAAGAAGACTGAAGAATTGTGTTAAGTTGAAAAAGGGTGAGCAAAGAGCCAGAGTGGCATAGTGGTTTGAGCATTGGACTATGACCCTCGAGACCAGGGTTCAAGTCTACGCTCAGCCATGGAAACCCACTGGGTTTCCCGTATCCTCCCACATCCTATAATTGAAGACTTGAAGGCCTGCCTGGATAAAAAGGTCTTCATTTGCTGGCAGAAAGAGAGCAGAGGGGGGGCCAACTGGGTTTCCTTTGGGAGAGTGTTCTGCAGTCACGGAGAAGGCAAATGGTTGCATGCAGTACACAAGAAGAGCTGTGTGAGCAACTCACAACATGGGAATATATCAAGTTTTACAAATGCAAGACAGTAAAAGTGACTGTGTTAGGGGAAAAAAATATACAATACAAAAACCAAGGGGGAAAATCCAGCAGGTAAGAACAACCAGCAGCCAGGAGAGCATGACTGGCTCGGCAAAGAATCTTTTTGTGTCAGTAGAATGTCCACAGAGACGTACTAGGAAGAGAGCACCAGACCAGAGCGTTGTCCAAGGTCCTGGATGGATTTTTCTCTTGTATCCCCAATGCTGTGCACTGATATTGGCAGGACTTAGAAAGGAACTGACGCCAAAGATCTTATGAGACAGGGTTGTGTTAACAGAAGTGATTTTTCAGACCAACTGTTCCCAAGCCATGCCATGCTTTAAAACAGTGTTTCTCAGTGTGCCTGATGGGGGAGACCAGCATTTTTTCCCTAATGTGCTGGGCACCAGTGTCCTTTGGCTGCAACTGTTTTTAAAAGTCTTTCCTGGAAAATTACTGCTCTCTGGCAACAGATGGCTCATGAACTGGCATGTTCTAGGAATGACCATTTTGATTATCACTGTCGTAAAGGGCATAACCAGCATTTTTATTTCTGACTGGAATCAAACCTGAAGGCAATTAAGCTTTTAAAACAAAAGAACCCCAGATAACTAGCTCCGGCCAACAGTCTGGCTGGAACATTTTGGAAGAACGAAATGTATTAATATTTCTATCATAGTTTGATATTTTTAGTTTAAAAAAATCAGCAGCAACATTATGAAATATTTGTTTAGGTCTAGTATGGTATTTTCTGGCCTAGACCAATCAATGTTCATAATCTTCTCAAAAAGAAAGCAAAGTCAAAAATAATTATTCATAAGTCATTTAATTTGAAATACCATTGATTATCTTGGATTTATTAAGCCATGGTAACTCCCATTAGACCTGCTTCCCCACTTTCAAACAGCTATTTATTTACCTCTTTAGAATGTGTTCTTTCCACATTTTAGTTAAACATACTTTTGTCACAGACAACATTGACTCTGTGAAATTATGAGATTCATAAGCTATAACACCCAATAAAAATATTTCAGAAATATACAGTAAGATATGGCCAGTTATGAAAGCAATAATATATATATAATTGCTGATATGCATCGCATAAAGTCACTTCCAACACATTTCAGCATGTGCGTATTATCATAGCTCAGCCTTTCCCAGTGTTGGGATATTTCACCAAGAAAACCCAGCCACACATGCTTTGATAGTGCAAACCTTTATTAAGCTTTATTATTCCCTTCATACTCTGAAGGGAAGCGTGCATTGTAGTTCTGATAAAGTGCGGCAAAAACTGTTTGTTTGGAAGTCATGTGGAACCTCCTAGTGGTGACATACTTGCACTGCAACCCATACCCGGTGGGGAAAAATGGGATCCAAACTTTGCATTGCCGAAGCTAACCATAACAACTATTATTCTTGGTATTTACAGTATACCCATCCTTCTCATTTTATGATACTGTCGGGGATAGCTTGCAGTGCAAAATCAATACAATACCTTAAAACACTGATAAGCTAAAACATCATAAAAATATAAATTTCAGCCATTATGTGGAAACCAGAAGTTTGGCTGGGTTGCAAGGTGTGTATGAAAAGCTGTCAGAGAAAGTGTAAAACAGATCTCCTGAGGTATGAAATTTTGGAGACTGGCAACTGCTGCAGAGACGACTGAGAACCAATTATTATGGGACACAATAATTCAGTGGAATGAACTGGAAGATCAGTATAAACAAAGGTATCGTTCAGGTATCCTGATGTTGAACCATTTGTGCCAGGGGAGGGTTCTTAGGCCTAATTTGACCTATAAGTGGTCTCCATCCAGTCTGGGGATGCTGCACCACCCATAGTAGAATGAAGAGGGGTAACTCCTGTGTATCTCAAGATTAAACAACTGTTGGATCCTGGAGGGAAGGATTGGTCCTGCCATCCTGTCTGACACTGCAGTTCCCACTTCTAGCATAAAACTGTGGCTTTTGTGTGTTGCTAGATTGTACAGAAATACTTGTTCTGTTTTTAAATTGATAATCTGCTGTTATAAAACTGACAACCTTCTCACCCTGTTCTGTTGGGAAAGATTCCTTCAGCCCCATTAATCATGTGGGGAAGAAAATGGATTTTTTTAAAAAAAAAACTTTGGGAATCTCATGTCAGCACTCTTAACAGGATTTTTTTTTAAGCCAATGGTTCTTAACTTTTTTTTTAAAATAGTTACAGGACCCTTTGAGAATATGATGAAAGCCATGGAATCCCTCCTCAGGAAAATTTACAATTTTCAAAGTGTCAGTGAGGAAAAAAATGCTATATTTGCGCATCTGGTTCACAGACCCCTTGGAGCCACAGGTTAAGAATGCCAGTTTTAGGCACACTGAGGTGCCTTGGGCAGCATATTTTTGACTGTCAAGAAAGGACAGTTAAGGGTTTGTGATTTAATTTGGTCTTAATGTGTTTTTATTGCCTGGGTTGTGAAGAGGTTGCCTGGTTCAGAGTACAGTGCACCTGATCCTGGGTTCATGAGGAGTACTGTTTGGTGTTCTATGTCAAAACAAAAGAAGCAAAACCTGGCCTTTTCTACCAATAAATAACCATCTTTTGAGCACTTTGCAATGTCTCTCTTGTTTCTTTTGTGGTGTCCACCTCTGAACAGCAAAATGTTTTGGGCCAGCCCTGCTTGAAATAAATCATTGTAAGAGGGCATCTAGGCATGATGGCAGCTGTAAGCAGGTTAGTCCTTCATCCTCAGAAGGCACATAGCCATAGCATAGGGAATGTAGTGGCTAGCGACAACTTTCAGCCCAGGCTCCAAGAACGTCCAGTTGCAATTTACTACATTGGCCAGGCTGACGTAATCACAGGCATGTGTCATATAGGGCTTTATAGGTCTGGACCATCACTTTGAATTATGCCCACAAATAGACAAGTACCCTGTGAAGCTGTTCAGTAATGAAGTTATATGCTGCTTCTAACCAGCCCTGATCAGTGGAAAAGTCTTTGTGTGCTGGTGGAAAGATAACAGGCCAGCTGAACCTCCCTTGGAGGAATTTCATAGCCGTTGCCAAGGCCTTTTCAAAACTGCCATACTTATTTGGTGAACGAATACTGATTTCAATATGTCTTACTTCCAGATAGGTATGGGATCTCATTCTTTTATACTAGGGAAGGTAAAATACAAGGATCATGAGATACCAGAGCAGCTGGCTGTGCTCAAGAAGCCCATGGACCCAGTGTGAGACTAAACCAGAGGGAGTGTTAGCCCTTACAACCGCCCCCAAAAAAGGTGTAAGTGTTTTCCACTCTGGTGTAGGAATAACATCTCTAAAATGCTAGCATAAAATCAAGGCTGCAGCAGTCTTTATGCATTATTTTCCTCTGGGGAAGCCAAAAGAAGAATCAAGGAATTAAGGAAATAAAACGAATAAAAATAAGAGCATGAGAAGTTCCAGACAAGACTACAAAAACATCATAAGAGAGGTTCTAGAGCTCTTACAAATATATGAGAAAATTCAAAGAAAATTTTCAGCTAACACCAAATAAAGCTTTTCAGACCACCATTTGTTGAGGCTGGATAAAGCCCAATAGAGAGCTAGCCAAAAGTAGTTAAACGTGCCCTCATGCTTCTGGTAAGAACTGAAAAGGCAATCCACGTGTCTCCATACCATTTTACAGAGAGAACAGCTTAATAGACAAACCTGAACGAATGTACCACATTCCACATTAATGCTGGGCACACCACCCTACAAGCAAACTTCGTAACAAATTAAGGCCAAGTGGGTGTGATAAGTAAGATAAGTGTGACTTGTGGTTAACATGTCATAAAATGACTAAAGAAGATTTTATAGGGGCAATATAGAACTTCACATCTTTCTGGAATGCAGGTTTCATTAGAGATCTACTGTATTTACAGCACACAAATTTATGATGTTTCTTTCATAAGGGGCTGCGTTTTCACAGCACTGACCATTCTTTTGGAGTGGTCTGTTTATGAGCTTAGCACATAATGTTAAAAACACAGGAATGAAAATGAGACCATGAGCAACTCCAAACAAAATCACCAGAAACATTATCTTAAAAGAGGTTCTGAAGATGTATGTGGCTGACACAGAGAGCACAAACACTCCCACAAAGGTCGAAAGAGCTGCCTGTACAACAGGGTAGCCAAGACGATATAGGGCATCCACTGCCTTCTCATTCACTTTTGTTTCTTCACTGGAAACAAAAGCATAAGAGATATGAGCAGTGAAGTCCACAGAAAACCCTATGCAGATAATAAGGTTGATCATAGATATGGAATCAAGATGGATATCCCAATATACCATGAAGCCAATCACCCCAGCAATAATAGACAGAACAGAAAAAGTTATCCATAAAGAGCAAAGAGGACTGGGAATAAGAAGTAAGGAAATAAGTAACATGGCACCAGTAGCAATCAGAATATTTTGAAAGGTGTTTTGAGCTATTACAAGGAACTGATCAAAATATATGAAGGCTGGATGATAGACCATCAGTGGTATCTTGCAATTATCAGCACAGCCTCTCAGTTCATTTAAGAGATTTTTCATGTCAACTGCAGTAGTGACATTGACTGTCTGTAGGAAAAACCGTGAGGCTGATATTTCTGTGGTACTATAATTGACATCCCATTTAAATTCTGGGTCTGTTGTAAACAGGACAGATAAACTGCCAAGGAAAATCTTACGGTCATCTATATTTATGCTCCTTTGTTTTGCCACAGTTTCATACATTCTCAGCCATGATACTGAGAGCGTTTTGTCTACATACGATAAGTTTTCTAAGGACTCCATGCAAGCATCAAGATCTGCACGAACAGAAGAGTTCCAGTATGCAACCTTTTCAGGAACAATAACCATAACCTTTGGACCATATTCAGAAAAATATCCAAATTCCCAGTTATAATATGGAATGACATAAGAATCATCCAGAGCTAAATGTTGAACATTTATACCTTCTTTGATTTGTGTACACCCGTAAATGCTACTAGCTAGGTACACAAAATACAGGATTACCGCAAACACCTTGGTCCAATTGCACATAAGAAAGGGACCGTAATGTTTTCTAAAGAATTCATTCATAGGATGTTCATATTCTGCTCCAGTAGACTCATCAAAAGATCCTCCTACACAGCACATGTTGTACATATAGCTCTGGCAGGGTTGAGGCTCAACCTTCACTTTCCTAAATGTGAGCCAATGTCTGTTGCTTTCTTCTCTTTTACCATTTAGAGCAAGGACAGCCCCAAGAAAAGTCAGCGTGTATAAGTAGCAGAAGACAAAGGCTGTTCCTGCATAGATGAAAAAGGACTGAACTGATTGGAAGGAAGTTGCAGTTCCAATGTAGAAGGCTAAAACATCGGTAAGAGTTGTGATTGTAACTGACATGGCTGCTTCTGCATAGGTGTCAGCCATCCTGTCTTTGATGCTGTCCTTCACTTTGGTACGTTGCCAGCAGGACACCAAGATGAACATGTCATCAACACCAACTCCTAGAGAGAAGTAAAAATAGCTTATAAGTGCTTGTATATTATAAAAGAAAGAGAGAAAAGGAAGGCATCTCTACATAAAAATACTCAGTGATTGGGGATTAAATCAAATCTGGCAGTAAACAGAGGGCAAGTTTTAGTTTTGTCTGCACAAGTTTATTTTCCAAAATTCCACAGACTCCACAGAATCAGTACTGGAATGTACTGTTAATAAAGCATTGATGTTTCCCATGTCCACTGAGATATGGACATTCAGGCCATCACAATGCTATTGCAATGCCACCTGGAGGAGGATCTTCCTCTTTAATTCACCATCTTAAGCCACTGAATTGTGCTTAAGGTGCTGAGATGGGTAATACCTGGTAGAGCGTTGGGGATTTCATTCCATGTGTTGTTATAGTGTTATGTTTATTGTCTTTGACTCTATATGTTGATGTTCCGCCCACTGGTGGAAAGGGCATTATAAATAAATGTTGTTGTTGCTGTTTGTTGTTTTTAGGGTCCAGTTAGCAGTGGTGTATTTAAGTCTTTTACTCCAAGTCTCAAGTCAAGTCTCAAGTCCTTGAAGATATTTTCAAGTCAAGTCTCAAGTCAAGTCTCAAGTCTGGGAGCCAACTTTATACCCCAACCAAAATTTCAGAATTAATGGACAGTGAAATAAATTCAGTTTTAACAATTTAAGCAGAGTCGGATCTCTACATTTGCAATTTTGCCATCTGTACCTTTGTAAGTGGGGAATAGGATCCTATCTTACTCTCCATTACTGAAGATTCAAAAGCTTTAAAAGGAAGGACCCTTCTTCCTCAAGCCCGTTGCCTAACACATTTGCTGTTCCCATCTGAGAAATGCACCCTTCACTCTGCAGGTGAGTTTTGTCTTTTGCTCTTAGGAAATGTTTTAGAAGGCTCCTCCAATATCTAGTGGGGACAGGCTCCTGAACAGACCTCAAGCCCACTGCCTAACCCTTTTGCTGTTCCCCTTTGAGAAATGCACCCACACTTTCAGCTTGAGAGAGATTGTCATGTGACTAGTAGACAAAAAGAGATGGAGGCATTGTTCAAAGTCATAAAGTTTCTGGATGAATGCATTATGTTAACTGGACCAAGGGCATCAAATCAGTCATTAAAAATATACAAGTCTTGAGTCGAGTCGGTGCATCATTTATGGCCAAGTCGAGTCCGAGTCCAGTCACCGAAGCAACTTAAGTCTCTATCGACTTGAGTCTACATCATTGGCAGTTAGAGGGAGAGCAAATTGTTTCTTTCATCCACTGTCATTAAAGCAGCCATGACTTGGAATACTTTCAGAAGCAAAACTCATTTGTCCAGGAGATCTTACTGAACATGAGCTGAACAAGAGTCAGCAGTGTGATGCGGCAGTCAAGAAGGCCCGATGCAATTCTCGGCTGCATCAATAGGAGTGTGGTGTCTAGATCGAGGGAGGTACTGGTACCACTGTACTCTGCTTTGGTTAGATCTCATCTTGAATACTGTGTCCAGTTCTGGGCACCCCAATTCAAGAAGGACATGGTCAAGCTGGAGCAAGTCCAGAGGAGGGCAACCAAAATGGTGGGGGGCCTGGAAGCCATGCCCTATGAGGATAGACTCAGAGAGCTGGGTATTTTTAGTCTGCAGAAGAGAAGGTTAAGAGGGGACCTGATAGCCATGTTTAAATATTTGAAGGGATGCCATGTAGAGGAGGGAGTGGGCTTGTTTTCTGCTGCTCCAGAGACTAGCACAAGGAGCAATGGATTCAAGCTGCAGGAAAGGAGATTCCACCTGAACCTCCACGAAGAACTTCCTGACAGTCAGGGCTGTCCGGCAGTGGAATACGCTGCCTCGGAGTGTGGTGGAGTCTCCTTCTTTGGAGGTTTTTAAGCAGAGGCTGGATGGCCATCTGTCAGGAGTGCTTTGAGGGTGTTGCTGCATGGCAGGGGGTTGGACTGGATGGCCCGTGTGGTCTCTTCCAACTCTACACTTCCATGATTCTATGATTCTTACTCCCAAGTAATAGTGCACAGGATGGACTGCACAGATGTTTAGTTATTCCCGAGAGGGCTCAATATAATCGCTGCCTTAATATTGTTTGTGCTTGATAATTCAGCGCACTTCTAATTGATACTTTCTGAAGAGGCTCAACTACAGAAGAGTCCTCTGCCAGTTTTATCTGATCTATAGTTTTAGAGGGAGGCCTGAGCCCCCCAACCCCATTCTGGGGTCTGTGCATTACATTCCTCCTGGGATGGTGGTAGGGCTTGATTCCCTAGTTGAGACAAGGACACAGAATTTGCTTTTTCTCACTTCTGCAATCTGATAACAATTTGGTATAATCAAGATTTAAAGAGCTAGTGAGAGGGGAGTCATTCCAAATTCTTATTTAGAAAACCCATCCAAAGTCTAAGGAACAGGTATAGAAATGGTAAAAATTGCTCACTTACCTAGTATAAGAAATGGTGCATTTGCAGCAATAATAACAAATGGTACCCCACAGAGGAGCAATAATCCAAAACTGCTGAGCACAGCTAAGCCTGCTGACAGTACTCCAAATGCTGCGACCCACACTTTTGTTCGCACACAGTCTAGCCTGTAAAACAGGTTTAAAAGACTCGAACTGAACAGTGAGCTTCACTGTAGATGAATTAATTCACATCTAGAATGATGGATGCCAGCATATGCATGCATGTTCAAGGCATTTTCCCCAAGCACAAGGTATAGAATTATAGGCTGCCATCCTGTTAGCTACTAACTGCTTTGTATTCTCATTTGCATTGTGGCACTACTGCTGCAATGGCAAATGACTCTGAAACCCACCTTAAAAACCAGTCAGCCATTCTGAGTGACAGAGGTCTGTGCTGCTGGCAACTGGGATGATATAACCAACTCTCTCTTGCCAGGGAATGATGCTGCAGAGTTGTGATAAGACCCCATCTGGGTCCTTGCTTCTGCCTCTCATGGCATTGCCCACTGGTGGAAGAAAGCTGGGCATGTCATCCTGCAGTGCCCCACTCACCACAGACCTCCATTACTTGGGATGGCTGATTAGCTTTTAAGAAGGGTTTCAGGGGCTGGAGGGGGGCGGATAAAGCATAGCCATGATATCGCAGCTATGTGTTTGAGGTGGGATTTCAGTAAATATCATCTTTTTAGAAATGAATCTGAGTTTCCTGCAAAGACAGAAAATTTCTCTGGGCAACTTCTATGGAGCTGAAAACTACTTTCTGTATTGTTTTGGGTACATCCTTGAAGGCACATGCTACTGGGTACATCTTTTGTATTGTATTGGGTACATCCATATGCCTAAGAATTATAGTCTAAGGGAAAGGGGTAAAACTTAGCTGACTTTTTAATATAGAAAAGCAGAAAAAAATTAACTACGTCTCAATATATATTGGCTGAGAGTCTATCTTAGGAGATTAGGGTGTTAACTTCTGCCCGAAAGGAACTATAGTCAGTCTCTCCTTACTCAAAATCCACCTGTCTCATGACCCATTTCCACACTAGATTGTTATAGTGCTATTATTCCACATTCAACATTCTATGGAATCCTGGGGTTTGCAGGTTAGGGAAGGGCCTTTGAGGAATGGAAATTCAGTTTCATAGGATGGAACCATGGCAGTTAAAATGGAATCATCATGCTATTACTGTGAAGTGTGAAAGGGCTCTTTGTCAATTTTTTTCATGTAGTTAACATACTTGATGTAATGCTAAGGATTTTGATTAATAGAAATGTAGCAGAATTTTTTGGACAAACCTGTTAACTACTCCAAAAAGAACAAACAACTACATAATGAAAGAGGGGGAAAAAAAGATGTGTTCCCTCTCCCAGGAATTAAGGAGAAAACTTACCTTGAACAAGATAAAATTGAAAAGGATATTGTTAAAAAATATGTCACTGAATACAATGGGATCACATCCTTGATGACTTTGTCAAACTCCTCCTGTCTGGACAGTGAAGTAAAATAGGCCACCTGCCAGGAAAGGGGAGGAGAAAATAGTCTTTTACAATAATGCTGACTCTACTGAATGAAGACTTCCAAGTTATCCTGACATCAACAGCCCTGCTTAGGTCTTGCAAATTCTGGGCCATGGCATCCTTGATTGAGTCTATCCATCTGTAATGTAGTACAACAGCCTCAGTTCAGTTGTTTTGATTTCTAGGGAGAGTTCAGATTTGATTTGCTCTCTTACCAATTTATTTGTCTTTTTGACAGTCCATGGTATCTGTAGAGAGCCAGTATGGTATAGTGCTTTGAATGGACCATTACTGTGGAGATCAGGGTTCAAACTCCCACTCAGCCACGGAAACCTACTAGATGACCTTGGCAAGTCACACTCTCTTGGCTGTAGAGGCAGGCAAAGGCCAACCTCCTCTGAATAAACCTTGCCAAGAAAACTCTGTGATAGATTCACCTTGTGATTCACCATAAGATTCACCATATAGATTCACTATAAGTCAGAAATGACTCGAAGGCACACAGCAACAAGGGTATTTGTAGAACTCTCCCCCAGCACCACATTTCAAATGAGTCGATTCTCTTCCTGACAGCTTTCATCATTGTTCAGTTTTCACAACCATGCACAAAAACTGGGAATACTATGACACGGATGATCCTGACTTTGATATACACTGATATACCTTTCCACTTGAGGAATGTATCACACCAAAATGATGAGGAGAAGCCCACAGTTCTATCATCATTAGCTGGAGATTCCTTAATGTTCTTTCCTGATGTTCTCAACTTTAAAAGAGTCCTACTCATGTTCATATAATTAATAGATATTATCTGTCCCCACACAGCTTTCCCCTATTTAATTTAAAGAGAAAGATTACAATCTCTAAGGTATATTAAATTTTCTCTGTAGAAGCCCATGCTTTATGGTCCCAAATTATAGTATCAGATTCCACCTTGGTGATGTGAAAGTTAATATTAACAATGAAGCTTAATGAGCGTATAAGTAATTGGAGTTCAGCAATTGTGGTTGCTCCCCCTCTCATTGTCCAAATCTAGGGTGTTCCAGAAATCGCAATGCCACAGAGCTAACCACATTTCAACGTCTGCTGGCAGTTGCTTCCCCATTTTAGCTGGTTTCGTTCAGTCAGCCTTTTTGCTGTCTTGCAAGCTTTGCCCTGTTGCTCTTCTTTCAGGCTTTTAGTTGCTAGCTAAAACTACTGGTCGATTTCTGGACCCTGGGATCTCACAATAAGGTGCACACATTCTGTGTAGCAATGCTGTCTTTTTCTTTTCTTTTTTTTCCCCTCTAGAATAACAAAAAACTAAGCAGGGAAGTTGTGTAAATTACCTAGTTTAGCTAGCAACTAAAAGCCAGAAAGAAGAGCAACAGGGCAAAGCTTGCAAGACAGCAAAAAGGCTGACTGAACGAAACCAGCTAAAATGGGGAAGCAACTGCCAGCAGACGTTGAAATGTGGTTAGCTCTGTGGCATTGCGATTTCTGGAACACCCTAGATTTGGACAATGAGAGGGGGAGCAACCACAATTGCTGAACTCCAATTACTTATACGTTCATTAAGCTTCATTGTTAATATTAACTTTCACATCCCCAAGGTGGAATCTGATATTATAATTTGGGACCATCTATATGCACAGTGCTTGAATGCTGACATAATAATGTATTCATGATATAATTTTCTGTACATATGGAGTTATCCCCTCCCCAGAGAGGGCCATGTAATCCTTGTCAACTGTATGAGATGTGATTTGGCTTGTGTTTGGGGAATGCTTGATTTGCTGCGTGCCGTGTGTTCCATTCTGCAATCTGAAATAAAACTTTGATCTCTCTCTCAGTGTGGCTTATTGGCTAGTGCACTGGGCACAAACCCTGCCTAGAGATCCTACTCTGGGAGAAATCCAGGTGATATTATGAATCCTTAAAGGCAGGCCCTAGTATGAGGTTAGTTTCTTGACTATGGCAATATGCAACATGGGGTATTTAAAAGGTGTTTTGGAGTGTAGGCGTATTCAAATCTTCTATCTTTATTAATCTGAAAATGTAAGCTGTCTTTTGAATTTTTGTGCAAAGAAGTAGCTTAGAAGTGGTAATAAAAAACCAACGTCAGCCACGTGGCTCTAATGGGAGATTTTATATGAAGAGGAGAACTTTCAAGATCAGGGAAACAAAAAGTCCTGTGTATCTTCAATTTACTGGAGAAAGAGGTTTAGCAGAAGAATTATGGCCAGTTTGGGGGGTGGTGTGGGGTGAGTAGACATTATTTTAAAAATCGTCTGTTGCTTTCCCAAACTGGATCACTGTCTTCACTGGAAAACACCTGCCTGGCTGAGCTGCCTGAGTAGGCTACATACCTGCCTATGAATATGTTCAGTTATCTGATGAGTACTCTATCTAGGCTAAAACATATAGAAGGTGGATTGATTTCAAGTCACCAGGAAGAAACACAGCCTTAAATCAAGTACTAATGCTTACTATAATTAAAAGTAAGGAACCAAACCAAGAACACAGTTTGTTAATATACAAACAGATACACAGAAGCCCCTTCTATTAAATGTGCTCCTTGCAATTTAAGCAGGGGCATGGGCATCTCATGCTAAAGGCAAGTCCATCTGTATAGGTAAGTATAGGGCATGTAACCTACTGATGTCATGCCCTATAACGTTTCACAGACGAAATCTGGGACACCTATGGCCAAACAACACCAGAGTGTGGTCAAGGTGGCATGGTAATGTCACCTGGATTTTTCCCAGACAAAGGACTCTGGACACGGTTCATGCCCAATGCACTAGCCAATAAGTCACAGTGTGAGAGAGAGAGATTGAAGTTCTTTTATTGAAAGTTCTGCAGAATGGAACACAAGGCAGTCAGCAAATTAAGTGTTCCCTGAACACAAGACAAACCACATCTTATATACATGGCCCTCTCTGGGGAAGAGATAACCACATGTACAGGAAACTACATCAGGAATACATTATTATGTCAGCATTCAAGCATTGCGCATGTGCATATAGGTGGTCCCAAATTATAATACCAGATCCCAGCTTGGGGGTGTGAAAGTTAATATTACAATGAAGCTTAGTGAACCTATATGTAACTATAGGCTAGGTTTTGCGGTTGTTTCCTCCTCCCATTGTTCAAGTCTGGAGTGCTCCAGATACTGCAAGCTAACTGCACTCCAATATCTGCTGGCACTTTGTTCCCCATTTTAGCTTGTTTTGCTTAGTTAGTCTCGATATTTAAAACTTTTTGCTGTTTTGCAAGCTCTGCCTTGTTGCTCTTCTTTTAAGCTTTTAGTTGCTAGCCAAAACTACTGGTCAGTTTCTGGACCCTGGAGTCTGACAGTAATGAGAAGAATCCATAAGCTAAAAGAAGCTGCTGCAGTTTGTTTTTGCCTGAGCCTACTGGGAAGAGAGCTGGCATGGTGTAGTGCTTTGAGCATTGGATTACAACTCTGCAGACCAACGTTCAAATCGCTGGTCAGCCATGGAAATCTACTGGGTGAAACTGGGCAAATCACACTCTCTCAGCTCAGTCAAAGGCAAGGGCAAACCCCCTCTGACCAAATCTTGCCAAGAAAACCCTGTGATAGTGGTTTCCGCCTTAGGGTTGCCATAACTCTGAAACGACTTGAAGGCACAAAATAACAAACTGGAAAGGCTCTGCCCTCTCCTCTCTTCCTTCCTGCTGCTAATTTAACAGCACAAACTACTTTTGTGCTTTGGACTCAAGCCATTTCTGCACTAGACTTTCAACATCCTAGTTTGGTGAGGTGATTTGGATTCTCTGCTAGAGAGCTCTAATGAACTCCCTTGAACTCCTGTTCTGAAAGTACGTTGAGAAGAGAACAGCTAAGAATTAAATCAAGGTATCTAGAGAGCTGTAGTTCATGAGGAAGTGGCCTAGGCCTTTTCTGCACTAGACTGTTATAGTGCTACAATTCCACTTTCAACATCCTATGGAATCCTGAGGTCCCTCCCTAAACGGCAGACCCCAGAATTCCATAGGATGTTGAAAGTGGAATTGTAGCCCTATAATAGTCTAGTGCGGAAATGGCCTCAGCTGCCCTAACTGAAGTAAGCCAAAGCCAAAGGGAAAAGTTAGAAGAGAGAAACTGGGACATTCGAAAAGCAGCTGAAGAAGTGGGGAATAGTTGATGAGCCCTTTGCCCCATTGGGACAGCTGGAGGGTGGCCGAGGCGCATCAGACCCGGGGCGCCACCAAGGCAGAGCATACCTGGATGGAGGTGAGGTTCAGAGACTCCAGCACGCCAGGGATGCGCTGCAGGAAATGTTGCAGCCAGAGCGTGCTGGCGTTTCGCTGCGAAGCTTCGTCGTAGCGCAAGAAATAGACCGGGCGCAGGGCTTTGACCGCCCGGACGGGGCGCGCCGGCTCAGCTCCGGGGCCCAGCGTGACGCCCCCGAGAAAGAAGCCCAAGAAAACGCGGCCCTGGAAGAGCGGGAAGGTGAGGCGGGGCAGCAGCGCTTCTGCCTGGCGCGGGTCTTCGAGCAGGGCGCCGAGGAGCGAGCTGGCGCTCCAGCAGGCGCCCCCGGGGCCGCTGCGCGCACAGAGCCCGTCGAAGGAGAGCCCGCCGGCCTCGAGGCCTCGCACCGCCGCGTCCAGCGCCAGCAGCTCGGCGAACGCCGACAGCGTGAGGAGGGAGCCGCTCTCCCCGGCGGCGACGGCGATGAAGGAGGCGAAGGCGCCCTCGGTGGTCATCCTCTCCGGGGAGAAGCGCCGGGCGTCGTCGGTGGGGAACCGCTCCTGGACGAAGCGCCGGTCGCTCTTGGCGCGGCCCCCGACCGGCGTGAACTGGCCCTCAATGTCGTTGGCTCCGCGGTCCCGGAGGAATATGAAGCCGGTGCCCAAAGCGGCCGAGAGGGCCAGGGGCAGCAGCAGGAAGGGCCACGGGTGGGCGCCCACGACGCCCCCGAGGGCCCGGAACACGCGGCAGAGGGGCCGCTCCAGGCAGTCGGTGCGGCAAGAGCCCGGCGGCGTGCTTTCGCTCGCCCTCGTCTCGCCGCCGGCGTCGTCCATGGCAAAGGGAGGAGGAGCAGCGCGGCCCGCACCTGTCTCTGGGCGCCTGCGAGGCCCCGCGCGGGGGCAGGGCGGCTGGCGGCACCTCGCCCGGCGGAGCAGCCGCCGCCTCCCGCCCGTCAGGCAGGCGCTTCGCCCACGCGTTACGGCTTCAGCCCCACTTTGCCGCTTTCTTTCTGTAGGCCGGGAGAAATCGCGTTTTGCTCCGCTGAAGGCAACGCGTCCCTTGCTCTGGAGCCCTTTCGCCCTACAACTGGCCATTTCTGCCCTAGATCGCCCCACGGTGCTATTATTCCGCTTTCAACATCCTGTGGAATTCTGGGGTTTATAGTTTACTGAGGCCAAAGAGCTCTCAGGCTGAGAATTCTAAATATTTCTACCGAAACTGCAAACCCCAGGAGTCCATAGGATGGTGGCAGTGGAAAGTAAGCACCATAATAATCTAGGGCGGAAATGGCCTGAGGGAAAAAACGAAAAAAACGACGGTCCCAGAGTTCATCCTAGTCAATATATATTTGAATAGGGACTTCAGTCTGAATCTCCAAAGTCCTGGTCTAACTGTTTGTCCCCCCCCAAAAGTCTGACCTAATCAGACTGCATAGAAGCCAGCTGAATGACAAATAGATCTTCTAGTTCCGTCTGAGAATTTTAGAATTCAGAGTTTTAGAGAGACACGGAATGCTTCTGTCTCTTTATAGGAAGGCTTACATGAGAAGACAAGTCCTTAGATTGCCAGGATTTCGTTTATTTTCCCTAATTATCATTATACATGAGAATCACAGTCAATCCAGCACCTACATATAGTTGGATCAGCAGTTCAGCTGCATTTGATAGGAGGAATGGAGTTGGGTGCCAGGTACACATTTTCTTCTCTTCTAAAAACTGAAAATCAGCTGGAACTCAGGACAGGGAAATTCTTTAAAACTGGTGCTCGGAGAAGATTGCATAGGATGAATGATGCAAATATAAAGTGAACTGGTATGATAATCTAGACAAAATCAGAAGGTTTCATGATTTTAGAAATTCTGATGATGTCATGATGAAATGTGACAGCTAGTCTCATGTTGGTTAGTCCCAACTAGAAGAAATCCACCAAATAAATTATTGAATGATGAATTTACATGGAAGTAAATCCAACTGATTCAATAGCTCTAGACACCATTAACAACAGGATTTAGGCCAAAATGTTGTTCAGCACTACACTGAATGGCTCTAGAAAGTATTGTGTGCTGTGGCTGGTGCTTTCATAAAATTTAACAGACCCACAAGAATGTTTGTTTATGGAAGGCACATTTATTTGTGATACAAAGAGGTGAAACAAAACTGGGAGCAAGTAAATTGGCAAACCTGTCCACCCTTGCAGTGCTGAATTCAATGGGACTTTTGCTAACTTTTTCCAAAGCCAGCCAACAATTTTTTTAAAAGTAAAAAGAAGTCCCCATTGCATTTTAACCTTTGGACAATCTTTTTCCCAGTGTCACCAGAGACACTGGGCTTGTGCAGTCTTGTCTCATCAAATGGACTGGCCTAATTCCAAAATGCCAGCTGTAATTTAAAAAGGCTGCTAA
The DNA here is from genome assembly GCA_948472985.1 of Iguana delicatissima. Taxonomy (NCBI): domain Eukaryota; kingdom Metazoa; phylum Chordata; class Lepidosauria; order Squamata; family Iguanidae; genus Iguana; species Iguana delicatissima. Next base: position 511,645 of record CAOKZL010000483.1, read on the forward strand.
AAATATTTCATTCTGGCTGCTTGTAAAGCCAACGCCTGCCTGCTTGTTTGCCTGCCTGCCTGCCTGCCTGTGTTTATTTATTTATTTGTGGTATTTATACTCTGCCATTCAGCCCAAAAGGCTCCTCCAGCGGCTTACAAGTTGTTGATTTGACAGTTCCCTGCCTTCAGCCTTACAACCTAAATAAGACACAAAACATAAATGAAAGGGGATTGTGAACAGGATTAAATTCAACAGATACTAGTCTGTCATCTGCAGCTGTTGTGTCTGCCTCTTCCTGCCTCTCTCCAAGACCACAGCAGTGGCAGTTGATATGGAAGGGAGGCTCTTTCATCTGCTGCTGAGGCTGAAGCAAGTCACACTCTCTGAGCCTTAGGGAAAGAAAAAGGCAAACCCCTCTTAAAAAATCTTGCCAAGAAAACCCCACGATAGGTTCACTTTAGGGTTGTCATAAGTCAGAACCAACTTGAAGGGACAACAAAAAGGAACATTTGGAAGGACTTGGAATCCACCAGACTATTATTCTAGTATATAATTTCAGTAATTATGTTTTCCCAAGTTATGGTTCACCAAGACTTGTGTTTGTCTTTTGTGTTTCAGATCTGAAGCAAGGCAATGTTACTTCCTCCACAGTAACAATTTTGTGCAAGTTGCAGAAAACCTTTGATGTGAATTTATGTGCCCCATGCCAGAAAGGCAGCACTTAGTGCAGAAACCAATTGAGACAAGTGTTGTAAAAATTATACAGGCTGGTGGAAAAAGAAAATCAACACATTATGAAAATATTTGAAAGCATGTGCATGACATAAAGTATAGCAGAAATTGCTATGCATTGTACACCAATGACCCTCATATCAAGTGGAGCGATGGATATATGGCTTCAGCTACATAGGATCAACATCTGTAATGAATGGCTTTAATAGAAGACACACACGCACACACACACGAAATCTGCATATGTCAAACATACTGAAATTGCAAATGTGGCATGAAGTGTTTCCATTTTGGTCCCCATTTTAAACTGCTGGTTTTAATTGTTCAGACCTCACTACGTGTAGGACCATCAGCTTCCATAGGATGCTATCCACACCTTAAGATCTTCAGAGAACCTGTTCAAAGTGTTCCTATCTAATGAGGTGAGGCAGCTTACCACCGGAAAGGTAACCTTTTTTGATGGCAGCTTCCCTGTCATGGAACAGTCTGTTTAGACTGGCTCACTTGGAACCATTGTTTCAGTCTTTTCAGCATCATGTGAAGACTTTTTGTTCACCCAGGCCCCTAAAACAACTAGCAGTTCTTCACTTGGATATCATTTTTGAAATCCTTTGTTTTTTAAACTTGTGTTTTTAGTTTTAATAGTTTTTATTAGGGATGGGACAAATCTGGAATTTTCCAAATCTGGATCCAAATCCCTGGAAGGTTCTGGGAATCCATGAATCTCACAAATTCTCAAATCTTTCAAATCCTTTTTTAAAAAGGGGTTTAAAAAGCAAGGGAAAGAAGGATAATCTTGGGCAAGACACACTCTCTCAGCCTTAGCAAAAGCCTAGGCAAAGGCAAACCTCCCTCTGAAGAACTCTGGCCAGGACAATTGTCATAGTTTTGCTTCAGGATCTCCCCAGGTTGAAAATGACATGAAGACCCTTTGTACACAGGTAGGAAAATGTGGATTAATCCCATATTTTCCTGCCTGTATAAACAGGGCCACATGTTACAGTACAGAGATAATCCAAGTCAAAACTGGATTTTCTTTGCATAGCTCGTTATGGCATCCTGGGGTTTGTAGTTTGCCAGCACACTTTGGCAGAGAAGGCTGTGACACCTTGTAAAATTACAAACCCCGGAATTGTGTATGAAACAACTTTTCAAGGGAGCTGTGCAAAGGAATCTTTCAGCTGTCCTTGAAATCTCAAAAAGACTACCTTCTAGAAGGCACTTAAAAAAAAAAGAGAACATCAGCCTCTAGTCCAGTCTCAATTCTGCACCCTGAAGTCCAGTCTCAAGTCCTGCAAGGGACTTTCAAGTCAAGTCTCTACTCCAGTCCCAATCCCTACCCTCCAGTCTCAAGTCAAAAGAATAGAGAAGAATAATTATTACCTTGCAGAGAGAGGCAGCTGCGGGCACAGGCAGACAGCATGGGTGGGCATGGGTGGGCAAGCTCACAGCCCAAGTGTGCGGGTGAGCACACAGCCCAAGCGAGCACAGGCAGCTTCTGGCACGCGTAGCTTTTTGCCACAATTTTCACTCGCCCAGGGGACCGCCAGCCAATCAGGCCTTTGGCGTTTGCCGGAGGTGCCAATTTTGAAAAGCAACGAACAAACTTGGTTGGTGGATTTGAAAGATTTGGTTCGCCATTTGGTGCCAGGATTTGGATTCCTGAATCTCAAATCCTTGCCCAGGATTCGAGGATTTGGTTGGCCCATCCCTAGTTTTTATGGTTTAATACTGAAATGTTATGTCATTTATTTGTGAGTATTCTGTTTTAATTTCTGTTACAGGGCACCTATTTAATCTTCATGAACTCGGATGGGACATTTTAATTCCCCATAGCAGAGGCTCCCAAACTTCCTTTGTTCATGGCACCCCTGGTGTCTCAGGAATTTTTTCACAGCTACCTTAGGCCAAAAGAAATAATAGTTCTCTTTTATTAAGTAGTCAGGGCCAAACCACTTTATAAATATGTATTTATGTCCTAACAACATAGTAGTAATTTGAAAAAATAATACAAGTAAACTGAGAGAAAACATATTTCTTCCTTAAATAACCATAGTTACTTACTGGCAGACCTGGAGAGTTGAGTTATAAAATCTAAGAAATGATGAGGGGTGGCAGCCCAGCTAGGCCATGTGGAGCAAGTGGAAATGAAAGCTCAGCTAGATTGGGTAGAGGAAGTAGAACTGAAGAAGAGGAGACTCAGCCCTTAGTAATGTGTTGCAGCAGCTTCACAGCAGCAACTATAAGGATAAAGGCCACTGCTTTCTCCTCCTCATTCTCCTCCTTTTGGAGTCCAAGCTGAGACGGCAGTGGCTTGGGCCCTTTGGCTACGAGGGCTGCTGCCACTGCCATCACCACCCCACATTCCCTTACCTCCACAGTTGCTCTCCCTGTATGTAACTATCACTGAGCTGAGGATGGCTGTGGTGCTGATACCAGTAGTAACACCACTAGCAGCAAGGTCCCAGGCTGCTCCCATCTCAGCAGGCACCCAGAAGAGAAGGAGGAAGCAGTAGTCTCCATCCTCACAGTGATTCAACCCATAGCAAGAACCCACCTGGTATAGTGGTTTGAGTGTTGGACTATGATCCTGAAGACCAGAGTTCAATTCCCTGCTTGGCCATGGAAACCCACTAGCTGACCTTGGGTGTGTGAAATACTCAGCCCCAGAAAACCCATGATAGGTGTGTCTTAGGGTTGCCATAAGTTGGAAATGACTTGAAGGCACACAACAACAACAAGAACATGTTGTTGCTAATGCCCACCAGGACATAAGGACAGAAGCTAAGGGTTGAGTCATCGCCCTCCTTCTCGGTGCTTAGGCTTCCTCCATCTAGTAGAACTAATCCAGGTGAAACAGCTTGGAGGGCAGATTAAACTATCCCGTGACATCCCTGTGAGTTTCCTGGCATGCACTGAGGTGCCGTGATGCACAGTTTGAGAATGTTTTGTTGCAGAGAAAACTCGACCTGCAGCATAGGAGTACTACAACACTGGCAATTGCACAGTACTAAATGATGCCCCTAAATTTAGGTACTTGCTGTGTACAATATAAAGAAACCAGTGGCAGAGCTTGAAGTGTGTGGAAGGGGGAGCGGGAGGGGCGTGGCTATGAGCTGTGACGCCCCAAACATTGCTACCAGGGGCAAACTTTCCCATTGCTCCTCCAACCCTACTCAACTGAAAGAAACAGAAACTGTCTGGACAAACAGTGTCTAAGTAAGTCTATTGAATTTTGCCAGTGAAAGTTCTTTTACCCTCAGCATGCCATTTTTTTTTCCAGCCAGCGATGAAGTAGTAAAGCAGATGTGGTGCTCTTGTTGTCCTTTGGCTTGTCCTGTTTAGAGGACATCAATATCTCTTTTTTGGGAGGTCAATGGAATTTGCTGGGATCAGAAAATACCTGCAATTCACAAAATGCAAGGTGTTTTTTTTTAAAAATCTGGGACATATGTGCTAAATGAAGTACTTTTTGCCACAAAGAAATGGAAATAAGAAAGAAGTAATTTGTGGAATATGTTAAAAAGAATAGCCTCTGAAGAACAGTTTCGTTTTTTTAAAAAAAATACGTAGCTAAAGATATATTTGGTTAACATTGGGCATCAGTCCAGATGTTACCCATCTGAGCTGATAGAAAATTGCTGCTATGATGTATCATCTATTCTTGCTGCCCATCAAGTATCCTTCATTATGCAATTGTGCAGGAATTTTCATGCATCTATAAACCTGGAAACGTGTCTAATGGGAATGGCACACCTGTATTCACATGCCAGTACACTGAAACTGGGATCTTATTGGGGCACTATGCTTGTATAAACATAATTGCACAAGCAGTTGGAGTCTCTCAGAGGCTGTATAAGTGTAATTTATTTGCAAGCATACAGAAGGGTTCCCAGGCATCTTGTTTTGTATGGATCATTCTGTATTTGGGGTCCTAAATTCTGTCTCCATATTGGAGTGATATAGGATGCTCCAGATCTTCTATTTGAGAACTGGCACCAGTTGAAGTCCCAACAGACTCATTCCGAGTGTTTGACATGTATGCAGCAATCAGGCCTCTCCTAGCAAATGCTGGAGGTCTGCCTGCTGGAATTGTGGCTGTCTTCTTCCTCTGGCTGGCTGATGCTGAGTAGAAGAGTAATAGCTGGCCTGCCATCATGAGATTTGTCTGGGTTTGGGGGTTCCTATGGAATCTCACAGGAACACTGAGATCTCATGAGTGGCCTTCCTCTGGTGAGACTTGAGGTGGCCTTATATAGGCCTGCCCATGTGTCCCACATTGCTCTCTGGCAGTGCTTCTTAACCGGGGGTCCATGGAGCTCTCAGAGGAGGTCCATGAAGACCTGCTGATGCCTTCCACCAGCAGCGGCAGCAACAGGGATGCAGCAGTGGGGGCATGTGGGGGGAGACTCCTGATTTGCAAATGAAGGAACAGTTTGTATGCATGCACGTGGCTGCCATTGTGTCCATCAGTGCCCACACCCGCTGCTGCTGTGTCCCTAGTGAAGGGGACATGGCAGCAGGCATGTGTGCATCATCTAAACCAGGTGTGTCAAACTCAATTTCACCTTGGCCTGCATCAGTATTATGGTTGCTCTCAAAAGGCCGGCTGTATCTGTAAGACTATATAAATGTATCTGTTCTTTTACCATATTAAATAATTGCTTCTGCATTCAATTATTACTGGTTTTTAAATTGCCTTCCCTCTGCATCAACTTTTCTTTTCTTGGACATTTTGGGGCTGTTTGATTGTAGCTTATGGTCCCTATACCTCTGTAAAGTGACATAGAATTGGTCAGTATACCCAAAGTGTGCCACTTTCTGCTCCCCAGATCTTCTCTGAGCTTCTTTCTGCCCCTGGGCTCGCCAGGCAGGGGGAGTGCTGCAGCTGGAGGAGGCCTGGAGGCCTGGATTTGGCCCACGGGCCTTGTGTTTGACACATATGTCTAAACTGTGTCCTTCATTTGCAAATGGAGGAGCAGTTTGAGTGAGCACACACACTTGCTGCAGCATCCAGACCCCCTGCTGCCATGTCTCTGATGAAAAGGACAAGCATGTGTGTGTGCGTGTGTGCCTAAACTGCTCCTGCATTTGCAAACGAGGGAACAGTTTCGGTACCTGCTCACACACCTCCGTGCCATTTCCCTGTCAGAAGAGACACGGTGGCAGACATGCACACACCTAAGCTATGACTCTGGAGACCAGAGTTTGAATTTCCACTCGGCCATGAAAACCCACTGGGTTTCTCTCAACCTCAGACAAAGGCAAAGGCAATAAATCTTCCCCTCAGAGTCACCATACATCAGTTTTCAAAGGGGAGAGACCTGATGGCTAGAAATAACCTTCCCCTGTCAGCAGCAGTTTGTTGTTGTGTGCCTTCAGGTCAGTTCTGGCTTATGACAACCCTAAGCTGAGCCTATCACTGTTTTTTTCTTTTTTGCAAAATTTGTTGAGAGGTGGTTTGCTTTTGTCTTCCTCTGAGGCTGAGAGAATGTGACGTACTCAAGGTCACCTGGTGTCGGAGATGGGATTGAATCCTAAGACATTTCCCACTAGACTGTTATAGCGCTATTATTCCACTTTCAACCTCCTATGGAATCCAGCTGGCCCCTCCTGAAACTGCAAACCCCAGGATTCCATAGGAGGTTGAAAGTGGAATAATAGCGCTATAACAGTCTAGTGCAGAAATGGCCCTAGTCTCGAAAAACCTGTAAGAAACAAACACATATTTGAATATTTAAACTTAGAGTTAAGTCTTGGGGAATCCCTGGGAATAAATTATATTTACAGAGGAGCCCTGGTAAAGAAAAAGTTAAGAACCACCGCTCTGTGGAAAAAACTGACAACACTATCACACCACACATTTCTCTTCCTCACGTGTGACTTTGTGAGCACTATACAATTAGTCACAGAGCTGTGTTCATTATACAATTAGTCGATTATACAATTAGTTACACAGCTGCAGGACCCAGCGTAAGTAGGCGTATACTTATGGTTTGTTAAAAGTATGTAGGATTTTGATTATTAAGAAGCACTGGCCTTCTTGCAAATTAATCATGGGTTTTCAGACAGACTTTCTATAGGCGTCTCATGGAAGTTTGTTAGGAATTATTTCTCACTGAGGAATGCCAATAAACTTCCAAGGAGTTAATAACAACCTCACATACCAAACAACAAACGGAGTTTCGTTTTTCCTGTTTTGTCAGTTTAAATTTTCTTCCACGGTGCCACCTAGTGCTTCTTCTACATAGCTGCTCCTTTCGCGTTCATTTCTGAGAGGGAAAGGTACTCTGGCTCTAAAAAAACAAAACAAAAACCCAAGCGAACAAAAAACACTAAAAGAAGCAAATGAACACAATGAAGATTATAACTTAACAATGAGTAGTATAATATTCTTTCAAGGTCATGGTAGGATTAGTTGAGTTAAAAGGAAGGGTTAACTAAAAAGTAACTACTTATGAAAGTAAAAATATATGGAATAAAATAAAGGAGAAATAAGTAGATTCCTTCCTTTCTCTTTCTTCTTCTTCTTCTTTTTTGGTGGGTTTGCCCTGTCCTCCAGATTAATTTTCGTGAATTAATACTCCTGGATAATCCTTAACTGCTTTCTAAAGTAATTAAAAGTGCTGAAGAGTGCACAAAACGTTCATTTCCTTAACTATATTTGCATTTCTATCTCATTCCCTTTATGTTATGGAGAACCATAGTCAGGAGCAATCAGGACTTAGATCTCTTCTCCTGTGAGATCTCTGAAGTGAAAGAGAAGTCGCTTCCTATGCTGGCTCCTTGCACAGAAGACAACCCTAGGCTTTCAGTATTTCCTGAGTTACTCCCAGAACCACTTCCCTGGAAGATGCTCTTCTCAATGGAGTTTCAGCACTGCCTCTGTTAGAACACTCATGCCAGTTCTGGATCTCATCCCTTCATCACCTCCAGGACTACAGGAATAACACTCACAAAGGGATCAGATCAAAGCACAGGTCTGCTGACACACCACCCAACTAGCAACTTGAACCCTCTTTTCTATCGAGGCTGCTCAGGAAAACAGGTAAACCTCATTTGTACTTTAGATTTTGGCCCTTAGAAACATCCCAGAAAATGGTGGGGCCATCAGACCCCTATAAACACCATCTGTGCTAATGCTTCAGCTTCTTACTTGGCCTGGCTGGTGCAGCAATCCCCTGAAATGGTTGATGGACAAGATTCAAAGAACTTGGGCTCTAATTCAATAATTCAATAGGCCAGCTTCCTTGTGCTAGCCACATGAGAGGTATGGCTACCTGCTTTTTAAATGGAAGGCAAGGAGTTTTCAAAGTAATTGATGTTAGGAAATAGAGTAGCTGTTGCAAGGAGGAAAGATCCATGCTTCTGCAAGGTCATGGTTTGTATCATTAATAGAACTGCTTAGAAATTCAGCATGCCTGCAGTTAGTAGAGATAGACCAGACTCTGGCAATTCCCTCTCCCTTCTCTTGATCAGTAAATGGTATTTTGGGGAGCTCAGATGATTTCAGCTCTAGAGGCGTTAGAAAGGTTGGCAAAGTACACTGGTTTATTGGCCTGCTTTCATTTATTTGTAGATACATATTAGGATCAAAGTATTATCTGAGGTCATCTGTAAGAAATGAAATAAAGCTATTTGTTTTAGGAACTGTTGAATCACAGCTTGGAAATTTACTCTAGAAGCAATCAGTACAAAGATGGACCAGTATAAATGCACAGACTGGGACTCCATCCTGGACTGGGATGAAGAAATTGAGGAGACAGATGCTCAGTTGTGGTTGTCATGGTAATATGGTGGTAGTAACATCTGTAATAAATGGTGGGTACTTTGCAATATATAGTATCAGATCAGTTCATCACAGAATTTGGAAAAGTTACTCTTTGGACTACAACTCCCAGGATCCCTCACCAACATACCATTCTGGATGCACGATTTGGGAAATTTTAGACCAAAAAAGTAATAAAAATTGTTTTCTGTTTCATCGTATGTGCAATCTGTATTTCTATTTAATATATGGAAGTTTATGTATTTGTCAGTTATTAGACACCTCTATTGTTTTAAACACCTCCACTGTTTTAAGCTGAATATGTTTATAATGACCTGTAACTTAGTCTGTGACTTTTGAAAAAAGTATCTTTTACCCTGATATAATCCCTGGCCCCTGGACTATTACAGAATGTGCTTAATTCAGTGACATGTTGACAGTCCTTGCTGTAAAAAGAATGAAGCTGACCACATGATGGCACCAAACACGCAGCTATAAAAAGGACTGGTCATGGTTATTTTGTTTTTCAGTTACTTGGACTTAACCCTTCCGTTTTCTAGAAATGAGTTGAAATCCAAGGCAGGACAAAAATATGACATGGCAAGAAAATACCTTTGTACAGCGTTAATCAATAGCTGATACTCCTATTGTTATATAATTTTTTTCTTCCCAATTCTTAGGAACTCAGAAAGGAAATAAGAGCTTTAGCTAACTATATCATTTCTAGAAAGTTTGGTGATTTGTCTTAAAATATCATTCTTACATAATGTTGTTGTAAAAAAAATTCCATATTCCAGAAAACTATTCTTTGTAAGCTAGAGACATAATTATACTCATGTTGCTTCTGATGGAGTCTCTGATGACATCTAGAAGACAGACAGATGAAGAAACTACCAAATGGAAAATAGCTGGAAACTTGAAAGGTACTCATACAAGTAGCGAAGTACAAAAACCAAATACAAAATGTAGACATTTGCCAGGCTGCACTAGCCAGCACAGACATTAATGAAAGGTGACAGGAGTTGCAGTCCAATCCCATCTGGTGATGGGAGTTGCAGTCCAACCACATCTGGAGTTCAGATTTTGGCATAGGCTTGACTGTTGAAAAGGGAAAAGTGGCCATGTTGCTCTTTCTCAAGAGGTGGTGAAGGGAGGAGGGGAAGTCAAAGTCATTAATTCATTATTGGGGATTGTGCATTTGACAAACTGCACACATTGACACCATGTTTGATTGATTGTCTATTCCTCCTAGAAGTAACCTAGAATATAAAGAAGAGGATAGAAAAAACATTTCTCTTGTCTCACTAATTCCAGGGGGTGAGTTGTTTTTACAATTATTACTAGGGGAGCACTATAAGTGATGTCTCCCATTTGCACACTGAGGTGTACAGCCCATTCTGCTTCTTTGTTCTCAACCTCCTGTGGAATTCTGGGGTTTGTAGTTTACTGAGGCCAAAGAGCTCTCTGGCTGAGAATTCTAAATGCCCCTCCCTGAACTGCACACCCCAGGATTTCATAGGATGTTGAAAAGGGAATAATAGCCCTATAACAGTGTTGCTCCTCAGATTCAGGTCATCTGAAGATTGTAGCATAAGTATTACGAATCACAAATAAAGGAACAAGGAAAAGCATTGTGACTCCACTCATGTCCTTGTGATGGGCTTGTCATAGGCAACAGACTGGTCACTGTGTGAACAGAATGTTGGACTAGATAGGCCTTTGATCTGATCTGACATGGGTCTCGTTATGTTTGTAGGATATATAGGCAGCCCTCCAAATTTGCTGTGATTAGGGACACAGGACCTCCACAAAAGTGAGAAGATTGCAGATATCAAAATGTGTGCGTGTGTGCGTGTGTGTGTCTGTGTGTGTCTGTGGGAGGAGGGCTGAGGCATGATGGGGAGAATAGATACCCAGGGTCCAAACTTGGTCAGAAAAAGGAGAGGGGAAGGGGGTAGGTCAGCGTGGTGGCTCTACACTTCCTCTCTCTCTCCCATCTCCTTCCTTAGGGGTGGGGAGGTTCCAGGAGAGGGTTTGTGGTGCTGAGAAATTGGGCTGTAAGCTGTCCTTTGCTGGCCAGGCAGTAGCCGGTGGAGAAGGAGGAGGACCAGGGAAGAGTTTTTTGCAGGGCTGCATGGCTTGACTGGAGCCACTCAGAGCGAAGTTTCCTCTGGAAAAGCAGCACCTGAAGTGGGGGTGGGCAGGGGTTGGAGAAACTCACAGAAACTCAAATCCATGAAAGGCAAACCCACAAATATGAAGGGCTGACTGTATTGCAGCGGTAATATGGATGTATCCAAACTTTGTATGAAATACTTTCAGGAATGTTTATCTCCCACCCTGAGGGTGGAGTAAGCAGTTTTTAACCCAAAGAAAGTTAACGTCCATGCACCTGACTTATTTATAGCGTAAACCTCTGCTTCATCATTTCCTTCCACCAAAGTGTGCTCAGCTCCTATCAGAAGTTACCCTGGGACTGCAGAATTGAATTGAACCTATCCTCTCTCCATCCATTTGTCAGAATCCTAAGGGCATTGAGAGACTCCCAGGATGAGGGTCACCTCAAGGGGAAACCCACCCTAGTTAGAATGATCAGCAAGAAAGAGCAGTTGGATTACTGCTAGAAAGAACACTTTGTTCCAAAGGCCAGCTATACCAGAAGAGCGGAAGGAAAGCACAGCTGGCTTTAAAAAAATCTGCTTTTTGGATACACATCTCCCAGGACAATACCTCAGCATAGCCACTGGCCATAGTGGCTGAGGAATTCTGGGAACAGTAGTCCAAAAAGTAACTTTTTCAAGGTCTCTTGTAGGGAGATATGTGGCTCATTTTTTCTCTCACTGTCTCAAGCCATCTCCTATTCGCCCTTGCTTCCGATATTACATCAGTTTGTTGCAAGGCACTTTGAAAGGCAAGGGCATACATTGAATTACCGTACTCATTCAGAACAAGCATTTCTGAACTGAGCGGAGCTTGCTCTTATTTGCATCCTTGTGTTCTTTCTTCTGCTCTTGGGTGTCATTAATCTTCTTCAACTGCTTTTCTAGCTTTCCAAATTTATTTCAGCCTGCCAGAATCTCTCTGCTTGTAAGTACAGTAAATTTTGTTTCAAGAAATTTGTACTATGTAGTTCCACAGGGATGCATCGTGCATTGCAAAAGTCACTGACCAGAGAGAAAACAGGGTCATTTAGAGTCATACAGTCCCAAAGAGCCTGTATGTTCAACAAGGAGTAAGCCTCATTAAATACAGTAGGACTTAACATCTAAATGAACAAGCCTGGAATTGTGGGGTAAATTAGATTTGATTGACATTTTGGTGAAAGGGAAGATTTATAAACAAGTCTGTTTTGAGCATCAATTACTAAAGCTACCATTGGGGTATACCAGCAGACTTATGAAATTACTTCCATACTTCCCTGAAAACACCTGCTTTTGGAAGCCGAGCAAATTTTGTCCTGGTTTATAGCGGGATGGGAGACCACCAAATGATCTCAGAAATCTCCAGGCATCATTAGGAAAGAATTTTGCTGAAACTCGGGAAATCCATTGCAAGGCAAAACTTACAATAATGGACTGCTTGGACCAAGGATCTGACTCAGTCTAAGGCAGCTTCAGGACACACATCTGCTGTTCACACACTCTGTGTAGCCATGTTACCAAAGGAACTGTGATTTTTAAAAAGAACTGGATATAAAGCTGTTACCCTAAGCATTCAACCAGTAAGTAAGTCCCACTGAGTCCACCCAAAGGACTTTCTTCTGAATAAACACAGTTAGGACTTGGCAGCATGCATTTAGTTTGCAGTCTCTCTCTGGTATTTGAATGTGGCACAAGGGATGAAGAACTAGGTATGGATGTTCTTCCCTTCACTTGAAAATTGAAAATAGCTTCTCCAGATATTTCCAGAATTCTTGATGTCATCCCCCAAAGTAGGAATGTATACTGCTTTTAATAGCAGCTCAGAGGAGAATTCATAACGTGCTGCTGGAAACCTCCGAATAGAGTTAACTGTTGGAAACATGTTGGGTACCTGAGCAAGGAATCAGGCCATTGTATGATTGTTAAATTAGCAAACTAATGCAAGATACCTTTGAAAGGGTCACTGGAGATGATGGATTGCACCACTTTGCTGTAGCTTGAAGGAGTAGATGTTTAATACTATATTTTATAACATTCCTTTTTATTTCTAATTAGTAACTGGCAGAAGGCCTGAAACAATAAAGAACAATTGTATAGCCAAAATGTATTCACTGAGCAGAAAAATGAAACAAGTTAATATGCTGATTCTATTAGGAAACTATGTTTTCATTTTAAATAATATAAGTTACTTTAAAGAAAAAAAGAATTCTGTTTTCTAAGATCAGTGGTGGGGCGGTTTGCTTGCATAAAACTGCACTGTACATATTCACTTTGATAACATCTCTTAACTATTTCATTAGCGTTTGACAAATCCTGAAATCTTTTCATGTCTCTAGGAGGGAATGTATTTTCTTCTTGGAACTCTGCTTAGCGTTAATGGAAATTGCTTGTGTGTAAGAATGCATTTGGCAGAATATGCCTTGCCTGTTTAAAGTTCAGACAAAGAATTTGAGTGAAAGAAGAACAGCTGAAGAATTATATTCAGAATGAATGAGTGAGTGAAAAATAAGCAACCCACCTTTGAATTCAGGTCCAACTTGTTCATAGGAATTTAATGTCCAATATTTTCACAGGAATACATTCAATGCTTGGAAATGTTATATTTTTGGACCACAGCACTCTCTTTCCAAATTTCCCAGTAGCCATGCTGGCTGGAGGGTTTTGGAAGCTGTAAGTATATACCTTAGGCCGTTTCTGCACTAACCTGTTATAGTGCTATTATTCCACTTTCAACATTCTATGGAATATTGGGGTTTACATAGCTCCACCCTAAACTGCAAACCCCAGGATTCGATAGGATGTTGAAAGTGGAATAATAGCCCTATAACAGGCTAGTGCAGAAGTGGCCCTAGTTACACCCACTTGGAATACTGTAATGCACCCTACTTTGGGTCTCCACCTTTGAAGAGCGTTGGAAGCTTCTGCAGCCAGAGTATTAACTGAGGTAAGTTACAGGGCCCATATATCTCCCCTGATAAAACAGCTCCATTGATTGCTGGTCTGTTTCTTAGGACAATTCAAAGTGCTGGATATGACTTTAGGCTGTGATCTAAAAAGCCCTGTATGGCTTAAGTTCAGGCTATTAAGCAGACCATGTATGAGCCTGCCCGCCTCTGAGACTCTCAGAAGGGGGCTGTCAGTCCCATCACCTTCACAAGCATGTTTTGGTGGGGATGTGAGAGAGGCCCTTTCTAGCGACCCTGTGCTAGAGCCTGTATCTCCATTCCCACGGAGGCCAGAATGGCCTCCTCCTTACTGTCCTTCTGTTGGCAAGCAAAAACTTTTTAAAAAAATTCCAACAGGCTTTTAAAACAGAATGCTTTTAAAGAATAGACTTTTAAGAAGGTGTTGTCTTGTCTTAAACTGAACTGTTTTCTATTCCTTTGTAGCTTTTTAATTGCTTTTTATCTTTTAAAGCTTATGTTTAAAAAGTTTTAATGTGGTGAATAGTTTAACTCCATTTCAGTGTTCACTTTTTGCATGTTTTTAGCTGTATTGTTCTTGTTTAAATTTGTATGCTGCCTTGGGTCCCAAATATGAGGAAAAGGAAATATGATAACAACCATTACCTCATCAAACTGTGAATACAGTATATGATTACTTGTTGTTGTTAACTGCTATGAAGTCAACTTCAACTTATGGAGACCCTATGAATGAGAGATCTCCAAGTCACTATATCAGGTCTTGTAGATTCAGAGACATGTCTTCTTTAATTGAGTCTATCCATCTGTAATGTGGTCTTCCTTTTTTCACCTAGCATTATTGTCGCGAGTCATCTTTTCTCATGATATATCCAAAGCACAACAGCCTCAGTTTAGTCATCTCGGCTTCTAGGGGGAGTCCAGGCTTGATTTGTGGTGGGACCCTTTCAGATGTCTTTTCAGCAGTCTAGAGTATCTGTAGAACTCTTCTTCAGCACCCTATTTTGAATGAGTTGATTTTCTTCCTGTCAGCAGTCTTCACTCTCTTTACTTTGCAGCTTTCACAGCCATACATAGAAATTGGAAATACAATGGCATGGACAATCCTAACTGCCCTTCGAAGTCCTAGCCTTTTTCTAAATTCTTGATTGCAGTCTCCATTCTAATTAATGCCTGAGCCAAGGTATGGAAAATCCTGCTCTATTTCAATGTCTTCATTGTCTGTTTTAAGGTTAAAGTTTTAAGTTTTCGATGATAATTATGTTTCTTGCTGATAATCAAAATTTAAATCTTCATACAGATATTTTTTTTGCTGCAGTGCTGTTTTGCATAGAGCTGCTGCTTACTGCAGAGCTTTCCAAACTTTTCATGTTGGTAACACATTTTTTAGATATGCATCATTTTGCGACACAGTAATTTAGTAAGTGATTCAGTAAGTGGAGGCAGCCCCTCCACCTGAGCCTGGCCCGCTGCCACGCTTGCCAGGGTCTTCCTCAGCCCAGGGTGGTGGTGGTGGGAGAGGCAGCCCCTCCACTGCTGCCCTTGCCAGGGTCTTCCTTGGCCTGGTGGGGATGTGGAGGTGGCCACAGCAGAGACGGCCCCCTCACCTGGGCCTGGCCCACAGTGGCGGCGGGAGAGGTAGCCCCTCCACCTGTTACATTCACATGACACACCTACACACCGCAACCAACACACTAACATGTCATGACACACGTTTGGAAAGCTCTGTCTTACTGGAAATTATGGATTACCTACCACTCTCAGTATATTGGGTCTTCCTAGAAGGACTTGTTGATAGATAGAACAACCTCGAGACCTTTGCACTGAACAGCTGAATTCATAAGGGAAGACAGCCTGAGCAAGTTGACTCTTTCGAAAAGAAAATGCGTAGTGTATGTGAATCAGAATATCATAGTCCCTGATTAGTGAACTGTTTCCAGTCACATTGGAGTATGTATGATGGCAGGCAGAGAGACTATGTGTGTTGTTCTTTGTGCCATTTTCACATTTTTAAAGCATTTTTTTGTTTCTTTCTTCTTGGACCAATAGCTGCTGGCCTAGCAGCAGGGTTTTCTTCTGATGTGGCACAGTGTAAATCTGTTTACTTACTACATTTCACTCTCCCTTTTCTCTAAAGAGCAGGGGACACTATCGTCCCATCCCACCATCATTTTTATTTTTACAACAGCCCTGTGAAATAGCTTTGGTTAAAAGAAAATGGCTGGCCCAAATTCACACCATGAGCTGAATGGTTGTGTTTCTGCCTATTGCTTTTCAAAGATCTTATGAATCCTTACCAGCCACCGGCCCTGATGAGTGGGAAATTCTAGTAGTCTAAAAAGTAACTTTTTCCAAGGCTTGTTTTAACATCAATGTATATTTGATGGCAAATGCAGGCTTGCTATTATATTTGGTACTGTGTAGCCTTGATTCTCTAAGGAGAAGAATTTCAGTGGTTATTGGGCAATCTTGGGGAATGCCTACGTACTCTTAAGATCCAGATTTGACAAACAGGATGTACAATTAAAAGACATTCCTTCTCTCTCTCTCTCTCTCTCCCATTTTTCCAGACAACACAGAAGAGGAGGTGGCTACTTGACTTGTAACTGAAATGGATTTATAGTGGTATGAAGCCATCTGATACTTTTCAGGTGCACTAAGAACAAATTTGATATTCCTGCCAAGGAAGGAGCATTGTGTACAGTTTCATAACCCAAATCAATTTTTATTTTACTTTAGTGGAACAACCTATAGTCATCATTTTCAGTTAGACACTTTTTTGGACGTATGTGCTGTCTACATTGAGCTGTATACTTAACTGTTGATAATCTGAGCCTCATTAACATTATTGTGGACTAGCGTGGGCTTTATTTTATTTTGTTTCTGTTTCCCCCTTTTTTCCTTTCCCTCCTCCCTTCTCCTTCCCCTTTTCCCTTCTTTTACCTCAAAAAAAAAAGGGGGGGGGTAAAAGATGCTAACTTTCCTGTTGAAATATAAGGCCTTGATTTAATTGTTAGTCTCAGCTAGAGTTAACCCATTGAATTAATGGAAATTACATAAGTGTTCACTCACCAAGTTCTCATTAATTCAGTTTGGATCCACTCTAGTTAGGACTAACAACTGGATTTAGGTCTAAGAGGTGTAAATGTTCCCTCCTCATTTAAGTAAAATTTAAGCCTGGAAATCTGGCTATTTATGTTTACCCAGTGAAGAAGCATAGGGTGCAGCCTGAAACTTGGATGGGCCCTAAAATGCTAACACTTAACATTAAAGAATTCACTTCTATCTATCCTTCTAGCCTATACTACTGAGTATAGGGATGTTAAGCTTGCTACCTCTAACATGCTTTTTATACACAAGTTAAAAAAGAAATAGACACCAAAGATGGTATGACAATACACTGCAAATCAGTTCAGTTCAGAAGTATGAACGTATAGCCTTGGTAAAGAACTGTTTTTCATTTCAGTACATTTTCAGTGGCTATATATTGAGAATGTTCAGGCTCTAGGAAGCAAGAACAACAATTACAATATTTAAATAAACTCTTGTAATGCTTTTTCAGCTGCTACCACCCTAGCCTTTTGTTATGCCTTTTGTGCACGATTTCTTCTCATCTACTCATCCAGCAAAAAGGAGAGAATCTTTCAAAGTATGACACTTGGGGCTCTTCCATGTCTTCACAGAATCACCATTTACTTCCTTTTAATGACTCCCACTTCCCTTTAATGCTTGGGAAACTGTAGGGTCCACACCACTCCTGTTAACAGGAGTAGCAGTATCTTCTATATATAGGATATAAGTATGCAGTTTGTGGTAAGGTGTGTGTGACTATGGCTACAAATATCCAAGTGCAAATAAATTCTGTGTTGTTCAGTTTTGCACAGTCCTGCTTGCTGGAGGGAAGTGGGTGAGGGACTCTCCTTTTTTTCAACCCCTCCACCTAGCAGCAGCAGTGGAGATCTTCTTGGTAGCTCCCAGCTGATAACTGTCATTTCTTCTCACTCAGATTGGTTCAGGCATAGCATCAATTCAGGGTCTCTCTGTGAAAATAAAAAATGGCAGCTGACAGTTCCTCATTTCTTGTGCCAGCTGCCGCCCCAGAAAGAGCATTGTTCAAATAAGGGTGTTTTGTGGAAAGTGATAGCTTTCTAACATGCATACCCTTTCAATATTGGCTTTTTTTGTTTATGACACTTTGATCTTGGCCCAGGTAGACAAATGACTCCCCTCTCAGCTGTCTGATAAGAAAAAAGACATAAGTGGTGGCAAAACACAAAGGGGTTACAAATGGAAGAAAATGATGCCTATACCTCACTCTCACCACTCTCATTGCATTCTGGAAATAAAGCACTGCAACTGCATGATAAAAGTCTCTCCAGAAAGTGCAATTAATCCAGACTGAGCTTCAGAACCTGCAGCTTGAAGAAGGTTATCACTGTTCTGTACTTGTGTGGGTACAGGAGGAACCAGTAGGTGGCAGTAAAGAATTGTTAGGCACAGCCTCGCTCCTGGGTTTTGTCAGACTGTCAGTGAAATTTCGTGTGTACTACAAAAAAGTTTCTGGTGTGTCGTTCTTTGCATAATCCCTTTGCAGTTATCATTTTCCACTGGAAACATGCATGGTGCATCTCTTCTCTTGCAAACAATCACATCGGCAATTACTTTAATGGAAAATCAGATGGCTACTCATGGCCTTTGTTTGGGTTGAATCCACAGTGGAAACCATCCAGGAAACTTTATTGGCCACTCTTTCAGCACTGAGTAGTAGTGTTAGTAGATTTAACTCTCTCCAGAGAGGCCTAATTCTAGAGCCAATTCGACAAAGGGCCCTATCTAGGTAAAAGCTTGGAAAAGTTACTTTTGGAAACATACTGCAAATGCTCCAGCCAGGGCATACTGACCAGGAGAATATGACAGCTGTTGTTCAAAAAGGTAACTTCTGCAAGTTCTGATCAAGATTACTCTTGCAGAAGGAGGATGGAAACTAGCAACCCCCCAAGACAATAAAAAGTCACATCAACTCCCTCAGAAATCTGTATTCCTGGTGTGAAAGGTGGGCCTAACAGCACATGAAGTCTATTGGAGGGATGTGGGCCATAAGCAAAACCTCATTCAAAGCAAAATCCATTCCACCTCTGCAGACAAAGGTTTTTCAAGTGCCAAGTCACCTAACAGGTGCACCATATATCGCCAGTGCAGAAAGAAAAATTCAGTCAGACTTATTTTTTTCTGGGACAAAGAAGGGGTTATTAAAGCATAAAATATAGAATAGTTTTGTTTCAAGCCTGTTAGACACGTATTTCAGCATCTGGAACATATTGTGTGCCAGCCTCATGTGTTAAGTGGGGAACCTTAACTGTATATGAGAAAATGGGGTGAGAGATATGCATACACACACACTGTCCATCTGAAAAAAGTAATAAAGGAGAGACTGAAGAAATAATAAATCATCCCTCTCCTCACCCTGTGAATAAAATATTCTTCAAATGAGATCTCTTTCCCTGCAGGATTCTGTTATTGTAGTTGCATGGACTTTGTGTTCCCCTGTTGTGCCTCTGCCCAGGACCATTGACACCACTAGGGAGAAACTGTGAGGTATATTTATACCCTATCTTTCCTTCTGTGAGTTCAAGGTGGCATAAGTGGATCCTCTTCTCCTGATTTTGTCCTCATGGCAACCAAATGAAGTAGGTGAGGCCCAAAGAGGGGATGCGTGGTCCAAGGTCATCCAATGTGCTTTGTGACTCAGGCCCTTTTCATCATAGCCCCTTCTTCTGCTAAAGTAGTGGAGCTTATACCATTGCTATGCTATTGGGAAGAAACTTAACTCGTTTGAAATGTGGTGCTAGAGAAGCAGATACCATCAACTTTTAGAAAGACAAATGTATGGGACTTAGAGCAAATCAAGCCTGAATTCCCACTACAAGTGAGGCTGACTAAACTGAATAAACTGGACATATCATGAGATGATGCATCTCATTGGAAAAAGATTATAATACTTGGTAAAGTTGAAGGCAGTAGGAAAAGAGGGAAACTGCACCACATGGGGATTGAGTCAATCAAGGAAGCCATGGCCCTGAGACTGATTGATTTAGAGTGTGTATATCCTGCTCTTTGGCCAAAAAGGCTCCTAGAGCAGCTGACAAATTGTTAATTTGACGGTTCCCTGCCTGTAGGTTGATAATCTAAATAAGACACAAAACACAACGAAAAGGGGATGGCAGTTCTGGGAGGGGATTAAATCCAGCAGATGCTGGCCGCTGTTCTCTCCCTCTGAGGTTGCAACAGTGGCAGCTGGATTGGAGGGAGGCCTTCTCACCAGCCATCTGACCAACACATGATGGAGCTGTGGCTGCCCGTTCTTCTCTCCTACACAGGCCACAGCAGCGACAGCTGGAGAAATTTGCAGGACCCGAAAGGGTAGTTGATGATTGAGGCTCTTGGTGCTCTCTCACTTATAGAGTCATCATAAGTTGAAGTTGACTAGATAGCAAATAACAAATAACAAGAAAATGCTGTTGAGATTGCAATACTGGCTTTGGCACTTCTGTGTATTGATCCTGTGATTGTAGCAATCATTTGTGCTA
The DNA here is from genome assembly GCA_948472985.1 of Iguana delicatissima. Classification (NCBI taxonomy): domain Eukaryota; kingdom Metazoa; phylum Chordata; class Lepidosauria; order Squamata; family Iguanidae; genus Iguana; species Iguana delicatissima. The sequence continues at coordinate 531,776 of CAOKZL010000483.1, forward strand.
CAGCTTCCCTGCATAGGGTGGCTGTCCACTACCTCCCCCACATATTTCCCTGCCCCACACATATCTGGTTATTTCACCACTTTTGCTCATCCCTGTTCTTTTCATGGTCATAACTGAGCTAGTGCAACATTTCTCCAACCTGCTCCAAAAGGCGCCTTATCTGCTATACTGCCATAGTGGTAGACTGCAATAGATTTTTTTTTCCAGAAGGAAGCATTCAGGAGATTGTAGCTTCCCCCATGCTATTCTTGGTTCTTTCATCTCTCTTGCCAGAAATAAAGGGCCTTTCTGCATTATATTGTTACAGTGCTATTATTCCACTTTCAACATCCTGTGGAATTCTGGGCTTTGTAATTTACTGAGACCAAAATGCTCTCTGGCTGAGAATTCTAAAAGCCCCTCCCTAAACTGCAAGCCCCAGGATTCCACAGGATGTTGAAAGTGGAATAATAGCACTATAACAGTGTAGTGCAGAAGGGTCCAAAGTGAGAATGGAGGGCCTGGGCAAATCTTGGGTGATCACTCCTGCTACATGCCTCAAAATTCCACCTGCCCCCTAAATTGGGATCTTTTGCATCAGTAAAAAATAATCTCAGAATAACACCATGACCTGGGTTGACAAGAACAGAACTGAGCAAAAAGGCCCACCCCCAGCTGTTGATGCTAACCCTCTTCTATTCCAATATAAAAGCCTTGTGTGAAAATGACTTCAAAGCTGAATCTGGATCTCTCATGTCTTGACCCAATACCTTAGCTATGCCACAAGCGCCTTCTTTGATTTTTTTTTTTTAAGATTTCCAGCCTTTTTGCTTGCGGCAATGTAAGGGAGAAGGTTTTGTGGTGGAGGAGAACCATTTTAACAGAGGTATGGGGATTGGCTTAATTGGTGAGTGAAACAAAGCAGAGCTGGCTCCTGGTTTTGTGAGGCACTTGGCAACTTGTCCTCTGGTGGGTCTGCTTCTAAGAGATTACTCCTCTCCTTCTACTGCACAGAGGCAAGCAGCATTCAGTCTTGCAGAAGGAGAATTTAATAAATGTAATTAAGAAAGAAATAAGGGGGAAGGAGAGAAATTCAGCTCATAATTCTACTTTTCCCTCATGACCCTTCAGATGTCCCAGCAGCCACTTAGCAAGAGAGGCATTGCTTGCTCACTCAGAAAACAGAGAGAGCAGACAACCGACCTGAGGGAAAAAACAAGGGACACTTTATTTCAATGGTTTCATTTAAAAAGATTTTAAGAAGAGTCTACAGTGGGTCTGGATGAGTCAGGGGTCCCATCCTGGCTTCCTCCTCAGCCCTTCTTCAGCAAAGCACCCAAGCCCCAAGTGTTAGCTATAATCTTGACTAGCTATCCTGCAAGCCATCTTTAAGGGAGAGCTTCCTAAAGAACCCTCTCCCCAGTTCAGCAACATAAAGGTAGAACGTGTCTGAGCTAGCCCCGGGGGTAATCTCCTCTCCTACCCACATAGGTCTCATAACCCACAGGAACAAGTCTGGAGACTTCTCCTTCACCAGATGGGCACCTTGGCATGCTCACCATTGATATCCTTCCAGTCTCCCCCCCACACCAACCTGCTGGTCAAGTGACTGCTGAGCTAACAAGCCATACCAGTTCCAAACTTTGATATGGCCTCTGAGAACCACTGCAGGGTACACCAAACAGATTAAAATTAAAATAAAATAATAATTAAAAAATTAAAAACATCCTAGCAAAGAAAGAAAAATTCCAACCCAGGCCCGAATGGCAACCCATATAAGGATGCACTGGTATTACAGGTGGATAGATGGGCCAAGCAATTGTCAAAAGAGGACGAGTGAGAAATAGAATTGACTTATGAAGCTTGTACTCTGTTTCTCAAGTCTCCATGCCTCAGAACCCAAACACCAAGATGCAACCTCCTTTCCTCTTACTGTACTCGGTTTCTTTGGGGCCAGCAATGGTGACTCCTTCCCACAGCCAGGCTTTTTGTGCTGAAAGGAGACCCAAGTGTGGTGCAGTGATGAGAGTGTTGGATTTGGACTAGGAAACCCAGATTCTATTAGCCATGAAACTCCAGAGGTGGTCTTGGGCCAGTCAATTTCTTTCAGTTTGATCTACCCCACAGGACCATAAGTAGAAAGGGAGAGAGACATGCTTGCTGCCTTGAGTTCATTAAAGTTTAAAAAAGGATATAAAATAACAGGAGGAAGGCAGAGCTATGGGAAAAAAAGTAGACAACCCCCAGCACAAGGAGTCTTTACCCAGCAGCAGAACCTTTTCTCTTTAAACTGACTCCCCCTCATCTTCCTGCTTTTTATATTACTGGATCCCAAATAGCCTTTAGGACCCTATTAGCCAGACTGTTGGTTATTTGAAAGCCCTCAAGTGGAGTTGCAGCAGTTGGTAGCTCCCACATCAGACAGATGATAAATCTGTTCCCAAGTTTCAACCTGTTCCCAAGTTTCAATCTGAACAATAAAAAAACTATCCAAAGTGCTGCAGTGTCTTCCCAAAAGAGGTTCACCAGCTTATATAGCTCCTTTCAGGCCTGAACTAACCCACCCCCCATCCCCGCGAGTCACCACTGACAGTGAGTTCAGGGTCTGTCACTGAGGTCTGCTGAAGGAGCAAAGAGACCAGCTGTGGAGGAACAAAGAAAATTGGTTTTACTAGAGGAGCACCATTGAACAAATAGGGAAAGTTGCTTATGGTGCCACCCTGAACTACCTGCTAGAGAAACAGCTGATGGGAGGTGGAGTGAAATCATCCCTGTGAGTATCTGTTTAGCTCACCGAGGGGACATGACAATTAAGTGAAAGGGGAAAGTTCAGTTCACCATCTGACACCACCAGTATTGCCTCTTGTAAGCTGACTTTCTTAATTCTTTGTGGAAAGCATTGTTGCATTTTTCTTCAATAGCAGCAATACTGCTAAAGCACGGAGTGGCCTAGGTAAGATTTCTGATTTTTCGTGGCCACCATCCCACAAGATTCTTCCATTCAGAGAAGGAGAGAGGGACAGAGGAGTACCAAGGTGAAGAGGCAGAGCCATTCAGAGGAAACATGGAAACACTTGCCATTTTCAGCTCCCCACCTTTTTAAACTTCTTGTTTTTCTCCAGAATGTGAAGACATACTCACTTACTTTTTGGTAAATTCTTTCTGAATTGAAACAACATTCTCTATTATCAAATTCAAGAAGTACAGCCAGGTTGAATTCACAGATATTCAAGCCTGGACTTTTAAACTAAGCACTCAAAGCTCTGGGTGTGGATGAACAAATTCACTTATTATAAAAGGTCTCTCCAGATTTTTACACATCATGAATATGAAGAAGTCGGATTAAAAAAAATTAACTGAGGTCAGTTGAACTTATCACCCACTCCTGCTCCATTGGTAGAGATCTGTAAGATCAGATAGCTTCTGAGAGTTGTATCTGGCACCTGAGTAATAGGCTTCCATTCCTGGCTTTCTTCCTTAAGCAATAGCTTAGTAGCCATAGGCAAGAAGGAACTGAACACATGTGAGTGAGCAACTTAACAGAGGTGTGGGAAAAAACACCTCATCCCTCTTCAGTGCACTCATTATTAAACAGGCAGATGGTGCCTATTCCGATTGGGAAGGTGGAATGCACATCAGGCAATAGTGCACATGACAAGGAGTTATGAGCAAAACCAGAGGCAAAATATATGTCCATAGGCACATAAACACACACACTCACAGAGTCAAGGAAGCAAGTATTCATACACACAAATATGTGCAGTGACAGGCAGACATTCACTCAACAATGGACTGGCATCTTGTTAATGAATTATGATAGTATTGTTAGTGTGGATAAATTAATCACACCTCCACCGTATCCCCAGTGGAACATGGAGTTGATATGAACCCCCAAACAACAGGTAGGAAGATAGAAAAGGAAAAGGTGGAGCAAAATGACAAATTGACAAGAAAGACACACAGCTTTGGCCAAAGGATCCCTCTAGCAATCACCAACAGTGATGACCCCAGAAGGATGGTTTACTGATCCATGCTTCCCTTCTAATACCATTTTTTATGCTTGCATCAGGAAAAAATCATGCATCAGCAGAGTCACTGCTTGTACAGTGACATGTGAAACTGTACAGCTTGTACAGTGAAATTCCCACCTGCTCATTTCCAAAGACATCATGACGCAATACAGCATTCTTTTTGGGTACATGTTAAGTATAAACAGGAGCCAAGCAGAACAAACAAGTGAAAGGCAAAGGTCATTTGATGAGCTACAATTGTCTAAAATGCCAATTAGTACATCAATTCTATAGCAAATTGTAGAGCCCCACATTTCAAGCTTAATAGTATAAGTCCGACTTATGCTACTGTAACCCACTTTTTTGGACATTGTGAAGTCTGGAATTCTTTACTGATCATGCAATGACCAACATCCTCTCAAACCTACCTTTCAAATGATGCACATTCCTGTTACCAGGCCATACACCCCCAAACTTTGATATGGTTTAATTGGTGAAATATGATATAATTGGCAAATGTATTAATTGGCATAAATGTAAAACATGCCCTGATATGGCTATATGGACAAGCTGGAAAAGAGGAAAAGACTGGCCGAACACGTGCACTGTGAATTGGGTCAGAAAACACCTCTAGGCATAGCCAAGTCATAGTCAGGAAATCACCAGGTAACTGCAGAGATAATAGGCTTTCAGATAGCCTTAATGACTTTGCCTTTTGGACAATAGTGACTGGGAGATTCCCACCACATTGCTGATTGTCTTAACCCCACTTCCCTCTGACCTGCAAACTTCCCTATTATCATCACACCTCTCCAACTTTTACAGATCTATCATGACGGTCATTTGCCCTTTGTCACCTAATGCTAAAACCATTAGCCCTTTCTGGACCTCATTGTCCACTCTACAAACTCCACTGTTCATTCATCCAGAGAGCCACTCATACCCTTGCCCTCCAGGAAGAAATTGGGTATATAAACCCCTAGTTTTGGCCAATCAACTCACAGTACACTGATTGTTGGTTCCTACTCTGCTAGGATTTCCAATTGTGTACTCTCCTTAGACACAAGTCTGAGCCACATCACTGCTTCTTCACTGCTCTTCTAAACCAGTCACTATCACCACTACACCCTGAAACCTCACTATCCAAAACTTTCCTCCCTTTTCTTTCAGTTAGCCTTGTGTGATTGCGTGAATGTTTGGATCTTGTGTGTGTGATTGCAATTCCACCAATAAAACACAATTAAGCTTACATTTGGATCTCTGTCTGGTTCTTCCCTGCAGCAGAACTGGTAAACTTACATGGAAAGATCTCTCTAGGTTACCCTGCTCTCGCAGACCTCCTAATTAGAGCTAATAATTCCCCATCTTTGCATGGAGGTACTGGCATCATGGGTGGACTCCTGAGTCACTCATGTTTTGGGATAACACCCCCCTCCACTGGCATTGCCATTTCCATGTTGTTGGAGAACAGGGAAGTGGGGAGAGAATCAGCAGAGATGCATGTAGTTGGATGTATGGCAAGGATGTAATTTTCAGGGACCTCTTCAGGACTCATAAGAGGTTACTGTGGATGCATTCCTGTGGATTTACAAGAAAACAATTGGACATACCTCTATTGACTGCCAACTCTCAGATGACATGGAAATTCAAGATGCTTGTGATTTAAAGCACCAAATGGCTTAGGACCTTGATACCCAAAAGAGCTATATACATGGCTACCCTATATATACCTGCCTAAGACCTGAGGTCTGCAGGAGAGGCTGTTTTCCATGTCTCACTAGTAGAGGCACAATCTGAAATGGGAAGACTTGGAGAAGGGCCTTCTTTGTTGCGGCACTCTGATTGTGGAGTACTCTCCCCTTGGAAGTCCAATTAATCTGGGTGTGTCTTAAATTTGTTTATATTGCTTGTCATCCTGAGATCCTGTGAACAAAGGGTAGGATAAAAGTGTTTTAATAAATGATACAGTTGGATGACATTAACTCTTTCTTGAGGAAGATGCCCATTCCTTCCTGCATTATCTGGAGTGGAGGTGCAAAATATTTGCATATGCTGGGGTCAAAGGGTCACAGATGGTGCAGTCTTTCCTGCTACATCTGCAGATATTAAACTCTTTTTTGAAAAGTTTATGTCCAACAACTACAGCCAAGAACCTTGCCTTAAATGAAGAACAGAAACTTTAAAATGTCTCAGTATTGTGCAGTAAAAGAAGTTATTATTGACACACACTCATTTTACCTAATAACGACAGTGGATTTCATTCAAGTCATTTAAAAAGCATCTTTATTTCGGCAGAGGAAAGGGAGGAAATCTTCTAAGGTTCTATAATGTAAACATATACTGACATTAATTATTGTAATATTTATCTGCAAAACAGATGGTAATGCTTTCCAAAAATGTGCAAGCAGTGATCAGAATGAATTTATGGAGTCATTACAGTTTCTACCGTGTTCTCCTCTAGGTGTAGCCTTGGACTCCGGTCCATGCAAAGGACTGCTTTTTCAGTGAAGTTCTACCAGACAGATGGAAAACATTATTAACTACTGTTTTCCTTTCTTGTCAGAAATGTTTTGTCTAATCATCACATAATTACACATCCATATTGTAGTAAATCACGCTATATAAACATTTCAAACAGAGTGGAACTATTAAGGTGAAATGCAAAATATTCCAGACTTTAAAACAAAACAAATATGAAGTGAACCGTGCTGAGTAAGAAAACGCTAAAATCAAGGTCAGATGAAAATATAACTCTACCATTTTGGCATTTGGCTTTCACAGGGCTGCATTCTACTAACCCACAGACAGCAATATCCTGGGTGCTTTGAAAGGTTTTTCATTCCATCTCTTGCTTCTGATTATGCCTGGTAAAGAACCTGTGGTTTACAGACACTGCATTCTCCATGAAAGTAAGTAAAAGGATGGATTGAGTCCATTATCCACATGGGCGTCCTCTCCTGGGGTCAGCTTGAGAATGCCCTTTGAGACTGATTTTCTCTCTAAATCATCATTGCTTTCAGCTGACAGTCTAATGCAGGAGTGTCAAACTCAGTTTCATCTTGGGCTGCATCAGCATTATGATTGCCCTCAAAGGGCCAGCTGTATCTGTAAGATTATATAAATATATATCCTCTTTTATCATATTAAATAATTGCCTCTGCATTTGATTACTGCTGGTTCTTGAATTGCCTTCCCTCTGCATCATTTTTCTTTTCTTGGACATTTTGGGGCTATTTGATCACGTGTGTTTCTATACCACTTATCAGCTAAGTGCTCTCTAAGCTGTTTAGCTAATTGCCCCCAACAAGCCGGGTACTCATTTTACCAATCTGCAGAAGGATGGAAAGCTGAGTCAACCTGGAGCTCAGCAGGATCGAACTTACAACCTTGTGGATGCAGTACCAGCATTTAACCACTGCGCCACCAGTGCTTCTCCAATGAGAGACCTCAGAGACCCCTGCCCTGCTTAGGGCTGTAGCTTCCTTGATTGAAACAATCCATCTGTACTGTAATCTTACTCTTTTTTGCGCTTTACCAAACATCACTGTCTTCTCCAATGAGTTACGTCCTTTCGTGATGTCTCCAAACTATGACAGTCTCAATTTAGGCCATTTCTGCACTAAATTGTTATCGTGCTATTATTCCATTTTCAACATCCTGTGGAATTCTGGGGTTTATAGTTTACTGAGGCCAAAGAGCTCTCTGGCTGAGAATTCTAAGTGCCCCTCCCTAAACTGCAAACCCCAGGATTCCATAGGATGTTGAAAGTGGAATAATAGCATTATAACAGTGTAGTGTGGAAATAGCCTTAGTCATCTTTGCTTCTACTGAGAGTTCAGTCTTGATTTGCTTTAACCTATTTATTTGTCTTTTTAGCAGTCCATGGTATTCACAGAACAATTCTCCAGCACCACATTTCATATGAGTTGACTTTCTTCCTGTCAGCTTTTTTACTGTCCAGCTTTCAAAACTATACATTGAAATCAGAAAGACTATGGCCTGGATGATTCTGACTCTGGTATTTAATGATATGCCTTTACACTTGGGGGTCTTATCTAGTTCTTTTATTGTTCTCTTTCCAAGTCTTAGGCACTTTCCTCAGCTTACCTGCTTCCAGCATGGGTGCAGGGGTCACGCGAGCAACCTCTTCCAAGAGGCACTCGCATTCTCTCTGCTCCTGCTCTGCAATAGCTTCCTGCTGGCCGGCAGGCAGTATGAGGGCTCCACATCTTCCTCCTGCAGTGCAGCCCGGTATTTTCCCAGGCTGCACTGGGGGAGGAAGCGCAAGGGCCGCGTCTCCAGAGGCTCTGCATTGATGGTAAGTGCATGTGGGGCCCTGGAGTGACTCGCGATCACACATCATTTTCAGCAAGAAGCCAAAAATGATATATTGTGCGATTGGCACCTGCTGGCCCCAGCAATGTCGCACGATTGTGAGGACATCATGTGGACCAGTCCTTGCAATCACACGAGGCTCTGGAGGCCCTTTCGCATGAGAAATGGCATGCGAAAAGGGCCTCAGTCTTCTTTTGATTTCTTTACTATTGTCTCCATTTCGGTTAATGACTCAGTCAAGGTATAGGAAACCTTTATGTATTTCAATATCTTTGTTACCTACTTTAAAATTATATAAATCACCTGTGATCACTGTCTTCTACCAAATTATATCCATTAACTTTGCAATTGTCAGGAGCTGCTGGGGCTTGAACTGGGAGACTTTGGGTGTGCAGGAAGCTGCTGTACACAATTAGCTGTGGAGCTACCTTGCCTAGGGATAGGCAGCTTTGCATCCTTAGGCATGGACTGACCAACTACCAAAGCTTACTGTTGGATTCTCGTAGATAGGAAGATTGATAAGAGGTCTTCCTATTCCAGTTCAGTTTTGCTTGAGGTTTTCCCAAGTTCTACCATGTTTCAAGCATCCCAGTAAATTGACTGCTGGCTTGTTCCTCAGTCATACTGCCAGGTTGGTATTTTGGGTCTGCCTATTTTATTTTATCTATATCTCATCTTTGTTTTTTGACAACAACAACAACAACAACAGATCTGTCAAGAAAAGGTTGGACCAAACCTGTAGGAAATACTTTGTGATGTAGGTTAAGTGCACCTGTGGAGAGCCATGTGACTTTAGCTGAGTCATGCTGATGAGCAATCAGGGGAGAAAGTTGCATCAGGTGTGGGGAGAATGCAAAGGCTGGCAGGATTGCATCAGCTAGTGTGAGTATAAATGTAGCTGAGAGTTAGCCAACAAGGTGTACATGGTGCTTGACGTGTCTGCCGGAGGCTCTGTCAGAAAGAGCAAGCAGAAGGATGCTGGAATGCCTTCTGGAGATTCTTGTAAATATGTACACATTGTAACTGAAGAATAAATTGCCTGCTTGATGGAAGAAAGCAATTGGCATGGGTGAGTTTTTCCTGGCTACAGTGCATTGCTGCTAAGGTAATCTCTGCTTCTGGGCACGCTTCCAAAGCTGTGGGAGCAGTCTCCGCTATATTTTTGGGCGTGACAAGATCTTCAAGGAGGATAACAATAAGACACAAGGCTTTATCATACCATTCTGTTGTCTTTCAGCAATGGCATTATTTAAGGAAACAAAAACATACTGATATACAAGCAATCACTATCACACCATCACTTCAATAATGCTATGTTTCCAGTTTGGTGATACTCATTCTGCAACAGGTCTTCTGCACCACCCTGCTGATCCCACATCCCTTCCCCTGTCTGTGCTACTTAGTGCATGCACCATACAGTGGAGTGTCAATTTTTATGATTTTAACTTTCATGGGTAGTTGGCTCTGCCTTCCTCCCTCCTCATTCTCCTCCTACTGCTGCTGTTGGTCAGGATGGCAGGCTTGCCCAGCACTGTGGAGAAGTGGAGAATTATGAAAAACTGTCTCAAAAAGTCAATAACTCTGCTAACCAGAAAGTGGGAGGTGGGATGAGAAAGACTGTCCAAAAGGGGGCTTGTCACATAGAAGTCAATAACAGTGTCCTCCATCTTAGATTCAACCTTCTGATAATGGGAGAAAAGTCTTCTCTCTCAGGGTAAGGAAAGTAGACTGTGGTCTAGATTTGCAAATAGTCTGGGTTTGTCAATAACTCTGCTTACCAGAAAGGAGGAAGATGACAAAGGACTGTCCACAAAGAGCTTGTCATTGTCAATAGCAGTGTTCTCCAACTTAGGTTCAACCTTCTGAAAATGGGAGAAATAGTCTTCTCCTCTCTCAGCTTGATGGAAGTAGACTGTGGTCTGGATTTGCAAATGGTCTAGGTCAGAAGCAAAAAGAAAAAAAAGATCAGTCCACCCTCCCCACCCTGCTCAAAATCATCTAAAAAGGCAGTCTACAGCTATACCTATTCAATATGTAGGAAACAATTTATGAACCTATAATGTTCTCATCTTTAGCAGAAAGTGAACTCTGGCTGTCCCGGCAAATCTCTCATTTCACCCACACAAACAGACCTCTTGCTGTGCTTGAAAGACGATGCACTAAACAGAAGGCCCACAGATTTTTTTTTTTTTGAGAAAAGGAGAAAAAGGAGCTGTGGAAATTGTTTAAGCAGAAAGCACCTTGTTTACAAAGGGCAAGTCCCAGAGTATGAGTTAAAAGTGGAATTCATAACATAGAATACAGCTAAGTAGTACTCAAGTGAGTTTTTCATTTTGAATCCACTTTGAAGCCCAAAATAATATAGATTCAGAAGCTGGATATTAAAAACCATATATCTATAGTATGTGTTCTGTTTCCTCTGTTAAAATAGGGAGGGGGAACCTAGTTTTGGAATCCAGATGTTTCTGCTGAAATTTGTATCTAATTCTATAGTCTGGTCATGTTGTCTTTTGTGTGAGAAGTCTGGTTTGGAATCCATGCTTTTGGCAGCATAAAAATATCTTAGCCATAAAATTAATGTCAGTCTAACCAGGAAGTGTGAAGAGCAGAGAGAGAGCCTTTCTAAATCAGATGATAGGTTCATCTAATCCAGTGTTCTGTTGTCCACATGGGAGCAAACTTGATGACCCTGGGAAGTCCATAAGCATAAGAGGAAGGTAATGCCACGATGTGAGGTTAGCCCATTGTTAGTATTCTGAGGTATAATGGTTCTGAGAGAGTCAGTGTGGTCTAATAATCTGTTTGTCTACACCCTGTCTCCCAATATAGGAACCAAGGAAACTTATAGTTTGTTCAGTTTGGATTCTGGGAAAACTGGGATTTGAATCTTTGGTCAGCCATGAAAAGCCGCTAAATATCCATGCAGTTGCGTAGGGACAGAGAGGTGGGGTGATTTGCCACGGGTGGCAACGTTTTTGAGGCATCTCAGCCTGTAGCCGTGCTCCCGCATGCCCTGGCCACGCCCCCACGCACTGCAGCCACACCCCCATGCACATTAGCCATGCCCCTTACATTGTAGCCACATCCCCTCCAACCCCCTCTCCACATACTCCAAGTTCCACCACTGTATCCATGGGCAAGTCACACTCTGTTCAGTCTGAATAGGAAGGTAATAGTGAACCTCTTTACCATAAATCTTGTTAAGAAGAAAGTTGCCATAAGTTGGAGTTGGCCTGAAGATGTGTAACAGCAACAGCAGCAAATGGTCATGAGCTTGGAGGATCCACAGACACGTAATGGCAAGTGGTGTAGTGATAAACTTTGAAGTCTTTGCACTCATCATAACAATTCTCATAGCCGTGCCTCCAAGGAGCATCTTAAATACAGGGAGCTGTAGTATGTACTCATGCACGCGTATGCAACACACATACCTGACAATAAAATAATATTGCTAGAAAGTCTTATTCCACCCACATCGGCATGTTGTGAGGAAACCATGATGTTTTCAGGGTGGGAAGATTATATCATCATCTGTTGTAAATTTCCGAGTAGAGTAATAAGCCCCAGTTAGCAATGGTCATTAGCAATCCAAGGTCAAGAAGGTGAGAGGATCAGACAGAAGACAGAGAAACTCATTAACAAATAGTTTGAATCTATTCTATATCTCATGGGCATCAAGGTCAAGTCTTGGAGCTGGTAAGAACTTCTCCATGACAGAAGAATACTGCTGTTGCTTCGGCACCTGAAGGTTTTTGTGGTTCTCCTTTTCTATGGAGGCTGATTGATCAGCATGGGCAGCTGGGGAGCTGCAATTGACTTGTAGATGTCTTCAGTTTGCTCTCCCAACACTCTCACGCTTAGCTTAGCCATCTCTGTTGTCATATCAGAGGAAGATGTGACATCATCCCTCCCAATTTCCAGGGATTTTCATCCCAAAACCACACAGAAAGTCCTCAGAATATGCAAAAACACTCCCATGCACTCTAGCTCTCCAGAGCTTCTGCTTTCATTGGAATCCTCCCCAAAATGGCAATGGGATGTGATGTAACATCAATACTGGTTGCCAGTTTGAGAGGGATTCTGCAGAAAAATGGTTGCATTCTGTTGGATCAGTAGGATGGATCCCAGAGGGGAGATGGCATTGACTTCTGACTCTGTTCAGTTGTCAGCTCCTGCTGTAAGCTTAGAGTAGATGCATTGGTTAGACTTCTGCTGCTGTACTATACTAGTGGTTGTACGTTTTGCAGGATTGGACAGCAGTGGCAAAGAAGATAGATGAAATCTGCTGGCTCCAAGCAGCTTATTTCTCCAATACCTTGCTTCCTTCATGGGTGCTATACCTCTGGCCTTTTTCTACCTGCTATCACCATCTACACATCAACAAAAATCTGGCCACTGAAATCAAAATGACTTAAATTAATAATAACTAATTGAAATTCCACTGATTTCAAAGTGTTTAATTTAAGTGTAATGGTTAAATTCTCTTTAGAGTTTGGAAAAAGCTTTTTGGATTACAGCTCCCAGAACCCCCCATTCTTCATGGAAAGGGGATTCCAGAAATTGTAGTCCAAAAATAACATTCCAGGTCCAATTCTGACCCTCAATATTTAGAAACAAGGTATCTTAATGTGTACAGAAGCTGATTTAAATATTGTTTGCAACCATGGAGAATACCTGAAACATGGATATATGTAAGAGGTGGAAAAGGAACAATAGATTATTGTGAAGAAAATGAAAGCATCAGTTGTTACAGCATGTGTTATTTTGGTGTTCTAAACACAGCATAGCTGGCCATCTTGTTTCCTTTACTTACTTCAATGGCAGCTGGACATCTGGAAATGGTATGACTTGTGGCAAGTATTAATAAAGATTCAAAAAATGCCATTAAAATAACTGTCTGCCAGAAAAAAAAATTAAGGAAAATTAGCTGAAACTAATCAAAAACACATAGTACTGAAACAGTAGATTGCCAATGGAAAATTCTGGGAACATACTTATTATGATAGAATACGAATATGTATTTACACATTTGTGAATATTAGTCAAGCTGTATTGTATTACCCAGAAGTATATAAGGAAACCATTTGGATGAGAAAGGAGAGAAGATTGTTAAAAAGTTAGAGAAGGCAGGAAATTATTCATAATGCAAAACTATGGAACCTAGAATCACTCCCTATCGGCAAATGCAGGACATATGATATAAAAAAGAGATGATTTAAACATAAAATGTCTTGTTATAGCAATTGCTAATGCTACAGACATGAAATATCTGTAAACATCAGAAATCCATTGAAACTGTGAGATCTGCTAAGATGCTTGGATGGTTCAAGATGTTGCAATACCCAGAGCTATACAGCTCAAATGACAGAAGTTTGACAGTCACAAAAAACAACTGAAATGTAGTTGAATCACACATGTAATGCTCATATTATAGTGGAAATTGTGTGTATTGAGTGTATGCTAGTGAAATCCACAAGTCCCACTGCCTAATTCCCCTCCTGAGTGAGCTGCAAAGTGGCAATTAGGAGTGGGTGGACTACAACTCCCAGCAGCCCTAGTCAACTAGGCAATAGTAAAGGATGATGGGAGTTGCAGCTCAACAACTTCTGGAGGCTCACATATTCTGCACCCCCGTTGTAAGACAAAGTTTTGGTCTCTCTCCTACTATACAATTATGGGACTTCGAGAACATCTTATGGAGTATGAGAATTTGTACTGGTGAAGTACTGGTAAAGCAACTAGAGCTTTCTGGCAGATAAATTGGAATACCTCATCAAACTACAAAATCAAGATTCTGTATGATGGAACCATGGCAGCTGAGGTGGAATCAAAGTGCTATATTTGTGTGATGTGGAGCAGGAGGGAACTTACCCATCTCTCTCTCTATCTCTAGCTTATCTGTGGCTGAGATCTTGCATTTTCAGACACAACTACAATGATGCAGCTGTTGATGTCAGATGTAAAACCACATCTTTTCAGTTTGGTAGCCCTTCAACCAAAGGGTTTCTGACTGACTGTAGATTGAGGCACTAGGAAATACCTTCTGCAGCACTCTCTTGGTCACAGGGACAATAGGTGGCTAGAGAAATCCCTTGGAGTCCTGTCACAGCTGCTTCACTCTAAATCAGGAGAGTGCTGCATTTCCCAGAGCCCTAAGTGCTGCATTTCCAAGTCCCCCAATCTGCAGTGACCAGAAACCCTTCTGTTGGGGTGAGTCAGCCAGAAAAGGTAGTTTTTGGGGTCATGTTTAGTTGTTAATGACTATAAATGGGAATCTCCAACAGTTACAAGATCATAAATCCAGTTTATAATCTTTTGATTACTGAAAAGGACACTAGCCTATTTCTAGATCTATTTGCATTTTTGCTTTGCTGTGGATCATATTAAGTTGGATATATACATAGTAGAGTGGATACGGTTAGGGGTTTGTAATGTTGGCTCTAGTATCCTTCCTCTAAATACATGCTGCAAATTTGTTTTGATGTTCTCTTGTATGTCAAAAATGAATTGCACTTTGGTCTTGAGGAAAGTGTTACTTTGTACACACTGGACTGAGACGACTAATTTTAGCAATCTAGGTTTTGAATGTAAGATATGAGTGATACTCATTTTCTTCTCTCTCTCTCTCTCTCTCTCATTGTGTATGAATTTTTGTTATATTTGTTTCCTGCCATTCCACCAATGAACAGAAGATGGTACACTTGTTTTCTTTCCTCTCTGCTTTACAACAACCCTGTAAGTCGGGCTGAGAGAGTTTTTGGCCCAAGGTAACTCACTGAATTTCATGGTTCAGTGGAGTTTTCTCCAGTCTCAGTCCAAGATTTTATCCATGGGATCATATTGGCTCTCATCTTTATAAGCATCCATACCAAAATGTTGTGATAGAGTTATAGATAATTTCAGGGTGAAATGACTTGGACAATCAACAAACCAGTATATTTGCCTATGCTAAAAAAGTTTCAGTGCAAAGTTTCTTTGTCACCTTTTGCTACTGTTCACGTTTTGCAAACGTAATAAAAAATATATTAAAGAAAAGTTTCAGTGCATGAGGTTAGATCCATCATTCAGTCTCACATAGTTAGACCCATATTTGCCAAGGAATCTGAAGTCAAGTCATGAATGGTACACTTAAGTATGTCTAAAGCCAGAATCAACCCATCATGCAGATTACTGTACTTGTACTTCTCTTATTCTATTGACTTCTGTGTATCCCACCTTGAGAAATGTCGTCTACAAATTGATATAAAGAAATGCTTTAATTTTTTTTTGTTTTACTTGCATTTATACACCACTTTTGCTGCTTCATTGTACAACAGGGGTGGGAAAACTGGATTGTCTCATAAGACCTTCAGCTTTGTTTATGGTTTAAGGGGGATGTGTGGCCCTTGGGAGTGGGACTGCAGATCTCATCATCACTCATCATTGGCCATTTCCGCACTAGACTGTTATAGCGCTATTATTCCACTTGCAACATCCTATGGAATCCTGGAGTTTGCCGTTTCGGGAAACGGCAAACCCTAGGATTCCATAGGATGTTGCAAGTGGAATAATAGCGCTATAACAGTCTAGTGCGGAAATGGCCATTGACTCTACTGACTAGGGCTGATTGGAGTTGTAGTACAACAATCTCATTACCACAAAACCTAAGTCCTTCATCTCCTAAATGCTGTTATTATGGGACCAACAATTATTGGATTAATATTATGATGACATTTATCATATGGCGTTTAAACTATGTCACAATTTTCTGTTCTTATATGTGGCAGGGTCTTTCAAAGATCAAGGGAACCCTTCCTTAAAATGAAAATGAATATTCTTTCATTCCCTCATTCACAGGGTAGATCATTCTATTTTTCTTTCTGATCGCTAGATCCTATGGTACAGAGGGTTTCCAAGTAAAAACAGAGTTATTTCTCCTGTGAGGATTCACTCCATTAGACTCTTTTTGATGTGGTCAAAAACAGCAGCCCCAAGGAACAAACTTTCCTTCTCGGCTCTCTTACTATAGTTAGACATTTTAGGGGCAAAAAAAAAGTGCCAGATGTCATTCATTAGATGTATCAACAAATGAATGATGGAAATCCTCAGATTTTTGACAAAGGTTGCAGTGTGAGAGCTCAGAAATGAAAGCAGATTTTGAAGGGAACCAGAGAATTTGAGAATGATTCTGAGAGCCAGTTCTGTGCCTGATACATGTAGGTGCTATCCCACCCCCATCTGCTTGCTTTTGTATAGGAAGTGTGGGATTACGTCCTGTAGGAGAGGGCATTTTGACAATGTGAAATTAATTATATTTATAGGAACATGCAATTTTCACTTGCTCCCCCCTTGCCACCTAACACTCCCAGACAGTAGCCTTAAAATGTTAAAATACATAGAGATATAATGTGCCAACACCCAACAGTCATTCAATAAATACGCCTCTCTCTTCCCCAGAACTGTTGGAGGTGCTTCCAACAAAACAAAACAAAACAAAACAAAACAAAACAAAACAAAACAAAACAAGCAGAAAGGCTAAAATATGACAGTGAGGAAGGTGAAAGAAAAATATAAAGCTATGCCTTGGGGAACAGAGTCATATTTAAAGATATGTTCATGGTTGAAAAGAGCACTTCCACAACCAATTTATCCAAATTCTTGGCCTGAAATAAGAGCTCTGGCTTCCTTGTCAGCAGGATAGTGAACCCACTGAATGTTTCAGTTTGAACTTTCAAGGACCTCTCCAAGACGTTGAGTCCTGCCACTCCAATAAGTCCAGTATCTTGAATAGCACTTTCAGGCTTCAGCATAAACCCTGAAGAAGGTTCACTGCTCCCTTGACAAGGGAACCACCAGCAATCATTCTCACGTCGGCTGCTTGAATGGCAAATACTTTCTTTGGTTATCATCCTTTTCTAAACTCCTGTTTTATAGTGAATAAATAATTAAGGCATAAATAAATAAAGCATCATATTGCACTGCACTTCTGTGTGCTAAGGAAGTGTTTGGTTTTTTTAAAAAAAAATTGGTCAGACTGAATTTACAAAGCTAGAGGAGAAAAGGTGAATACGCATGGGGTAAAGGTTTGAGCATTGGACTATGATCTGAAGACATGGGTTTGATTCCCAATTGGTCATGGAAACCCATTGGGTGACCTTGGGCACATCACACACTCTCAGCCCCAGGAAAACCCCTTATAGCTTCACCTTAGGATTGTCTTATGACATCTCAAAGGCACATAACAACAATAACAACAAGTGCATAAAAGATGGGCATTCATCACACACTCAACACTTCTCCCCTACACTGTCCTCTATCTTAGTAGGCATATGTGTAAGATGTCCTGTCAGGCATAGCTAAATATTTTTTTTTGACTATGTCATCTCCATTTTGAAATTGCTTCTGTAATATTTGCTACAATTATTTCTTTGAGTGAATAATCTGAATTTGCATATTTAGTCTGTAGATTTATTTTGTTCCTTGGGTACTTTGGTTGAATACTCTGTCTGAATGAATTATTTGGTCACTGGTTAAATTGCTTACTCTGTATTTTTTAATCTCGTGAGACAGCAGGCCATTTCCCCCCTGTACTGTGATAGTGCCATTATTCCACTTTCAACATCCTGTGGAATCCTGGGGTTTGCAGTTTAGGGAGGGGCATTTAGAATTCTCAGCCAGAGAGCTCTTTGGCTCAGTAAACTACAAGCTCCAGCACTCCACAGGATATTGAAAGTGGAATGATAGCACAATAACAGTGTAGTATGGAAATCGCCAGCAGACTCTTGAAAGCTGTTTAAAGCTCTTCTGAATGTCTTGTTTGTCTTCCTGGAAAGTTTGCAGCAAAGCCCAGGATTCCATAGGATGTTGAAAGTGGAATAATAACGCTATAACAGTCGGGTGTGGAAATGGCCATAGTCTTGCACACATGGGTGTGGATCCTATCTTAGGTTACATTTAAAAGTTTGGATTTTAGTTACAGCTAATTGTTTAACTAATTCTGATAGTTGAGAGGCATATTGCATCATGGATACAAGAGAGACTCTTCTTGGTGGCTGCCCCCAGGAATTCCCTTCAGACGGAGGCCAAATCTGGCCTTTCTGTCAATAAGCAGAAGGCAAAGATTTTGTTATTCAGTTAGTGTTGGCAAATGATTGGTTGATGAGAAAGAGGCTTTTAACAAGTGGGTGCTGTACTTGCTTTACTAGTGTGTTCTTAGTTTGCTTTTAATGCATGGTGTGTTTAAATATTATAATTAGTTTGTGTTTTACTATTGTAACTTTTTGGCCCAAATTCTATTGATTAGTTCTAACCAGAGAACTTCTGCTGAATCAATTGTAGATAGATCCAATTGATGCATGCTGGTCATTACTAACAAAAGAATTCAGGCCTTTGTGTTTTTATCTGTAGTATGTCAGTTATTCCTATTGCAAGAAAACTTGAATCCCAGTTTGGAGGAAATTGGGTATAAACAAATCAAGTGAGCAAGCAAGCAAACAAACAAAATGACCCATACATAAGATCTAGGGCTCCTGAATTGAATTCTTTTATACTGTCTTGGTTTTCAGATGGAATCTTGGAAATTTTATCTGCACTGAAAGGCGATAAATGAACTCTTCTTCTTCTGGAGGAAGACTGGAGCTGACTATTGTAAAAGAATGTTTGATAGATGGGAGATTGAGTTACACATGTGGCAAATTTGAAAATAAGAATTCTTTCTGACAGGGGTATAACTATGGGGGTGAGGGGTAGGGACAATGAAGGTTTTGCACACCAAAACAGGAATTCTGCTCCTCAAATGAAATTTTCCTTCAGTTTTCAAATTTCTAGCACTACAGAAGGACACTGAAACTGTTCACACCTATTTGCTGTGCTTTCCTTGATAATATGTCTTGTTCCTTTGCTTTGGGTCCCTAAATTGAATTTCTTAAAACTCAGCTGAAGTTTTAAATTATTGCAATGCTAGAAATTTTGGGACTGAAGAAAAAATTAATGGGGGGGTGGCCTCATTATGCCCTCCCCCAATAGCAACACCCCTGCAATGTCTCAAATGTCTCATGGAATACTTGGTTCTTCTCTGCCTCCTCCCATCTCCTTCCCACTTTGTTCCTCCTTCTGTTATGCTTGACAGATGATACATTTGATCCTGAACAGTTTGTTTGTGTAAGTTTGTGTCGCCTGCACCTTTTTGATCAAATATAGAATATATGATAGTAATGCTGATCTCTCTACTGCTTGATAAAAATGAGACTATTGCAAAGGAAAGCATATCCAGGAAAAGTTGCAGCACTTAGAAAACACCAGAACTGAGGTAAGAAATACATTGCAGTAAGTGTAGTATTTGAATGTTCTAAATATTTTAAGAAAATAAATATTTTTTAAAAAAATTAAAAAGGAATTGTAAGGAGCTTGATGGTATAGTTTACCAAGCATTTTTTCAACCTTGTGGCTATATCTGAATTTGTTAATAAATGGCATTGTAGATGCATAAATTAAATGCATATTTGAAAACTGTTAGGATTAAACAGCCTGAGTAATTAAGATCAGCCATTCTCAACCCAGAACCCAATAGGTGTGTTGGACTACAAATCCCATCATCCCAACCAGCAAGATGACTAGATGGTAGCAGGTTGGGGAAGGTAGTTGTAGACATAAGACTGGGTCTACATTTTGTCATATTACATCATGTAATGGCAGATATACTGAAATATTAAGATTCCATTTAGTCTACATAATGGACCTAAATCTCATTGATTTCAATGGGTCTCTTAGGTATTACTAAATCTGGATCTAATCCATCATTTTATAACAATTGGTTCTTTCATATTTCTAAAGAGGACAAAACATACTTCTGATTATCTAGATTATTGGTATCATATCACATTCAAATCATATTCTGTTAGAGACAGCTTGTGTACGTGTGAGAGGAGACTGAAATTGTGAAAAATATTTTATCTTCTTGTCTAATACAAATCTCATGCATTGCTCAGAGGTGAGCAATACAACAGACTTAATGAACTATGTACTAAATAGGAACCCTGCTTATTTTGGAAGCGGTGCTTATGTGCCTTTAAGTCACTTGTTGACTTTTGGAAACCTCATGAATTTCGTAGGGTTTTCTTAGACAAAGTATACTCAGAGGTGGTTTGCCCTTATGTTTGGGAGCACACAAGGAATAATTAGCACTGGCTTTATCTGCAAGTTGACTCTTAAGTGAAGACTTAATCAGCATTTGCCCATTGCTTTCTATCCTATACTAGCAAATTGACAGATTTTTTTTGGGCTCCATGATGCAGTAAATCAGAAGTGACATGCCAGGAATTGTTTTTAAGGTGAGGGGCTCAAAACTGGCAGGCAGGTTGTTATTAATTTTGCTACCTGCAAGTATTCCCCCCTCCAAAGCAATTAAATCACAGAATGCATTGCATTAAAATAACAACCAACAGCAACCAACTGAAACATAAAACAATCTGGCTACTATGAAAGCAATGGCAAAATAATAAATTAAACATCACAAAATTAAGCTTTTTAAAAATGACAATCATATATCAAGCAAAGGGAAATATACGTAAGACCTATCACATCCCTCCCTCTGTTATATTGCTTAGAAATCAACAGCTGTGCAGAGAGGTAAGCGTACACAGGTTGAGTAATCCCAGTAAGAAAGTAAGATCTATCACATTCCTCTTACCTTGTTTACTGGGGCCCCCGCGAGGGACACCAAAATGTGCTCGACTATAGGTGGGGAAAACTAGCTCAGAGCACTGCTTAGCGTTACGAGAGGCAGGGTAACTTAGCAGGATCCCAGTGTTTATGGGGTCAGGCCAAGGCAAGAAGCAGACTGGTTGGAAAATAAATAAGATTTTTATTAAATACAGACAAACAGTGTATGCAATGCACTCACACAAGCAGCTAAGGAAAATAAAGGTTGGAGTGGTATAGAGGGATTTTAAGAGGGATGGTTGAATTGAGTGATACAACACCTGTCCTGAAGCTTGAGTTCGTTGGTCTGGAGTCTCAGTATGTGGGACTGAGGGGACAGCTCGCCAAACAAAGCAGCAACAAGGCTGGATGGAAGTCTGGAGCGATCCACGGAAGGTCTCGGAATCAGGGGTTTTTATAGGGAGAAGTGTGACTGCAGGCTGTGCCTTACTCGGGGACAACAATGAGTTTTGGGGTGTGAGACAATGTCTCAGAAAGGTCACAGTTTAGCATAATTGAGTTAAGTCCAAATTGACAAAGAGGTAGACTGTATGCAAATGCTCAGTGCTTGGCATTTAAGCTTCTAGCTTGCCAAGTTACCTGCTCGGGGCAGGGAGTCCTTTGTAAACGGCATGCATACATAATGATGGTGTTTGCAGAGAGGTCTCCTAAAGCGGTGATCTGGCTATTTCTGCCTGCCTGTATTGTCTTGGAATATTGCAGCGTTTGATGGCTGAGCCTAGTTCTCTGCTTGTCCAGAGGCCTCACAAACACGTGCAGAGGGGTGGTGGAAGAAAGCCGAATTATTGATATCAAAGTGATATCTAGTGCTATTGTCAGGTAGGCCTAAACTGCAGTAACAATCTGCTAAATCTCTTTTTCTGGAGGAATTATGTCTGTCCTTTACATTGAAAAATAAGATTTACACACGGCCTTTACGCGTCTCCGCTTTGAGCAAATGGACACCAGGATGTTACAGGGATGTTATCAGGGCATTCCTATTCAAGACAGAGTTAGTATATGTGGGGCATCTAATGTTGAAGATCTTGCTCATTACATATTGCATTGTCAGTTATATACACGTTATTTTGACCCATTCCTAGCGCATTTCCGCACTAGACTGCTATAGCGCTATGATTCCACTTTCAACATCCTATGGAATCCTGGGGTTAGCAGTTCTGGGAGGGACTGGCTGGCCCTTCCCAGAACTGCAAATCCCAGGATTCCATAGGATGTTGAAAGTGGAATCATAGCGCTATAACAGTCTAGTGCGGAAATAGCTCTAGTTAGTTGGAGAGAGTGGGACGATGAGTCTCAATTGACTTTCCTGTTGCAGGGGCTGTTGCAGGGGCTCAATCCCTTTGTGACTCTCAGAGTTGCCCTTTTTGCTGTCAAAGCAACGAAACCGAGGAAGCAAGAAGCAGATAAGAGTCCGCCTAGTTGTCTCATGTGATATTTTTACTATTAGAGGGTTTTATTGGTGACTTTGAGGGGCCAGTCTCTTTTTTAATTTGGAAAAATTGTTAGTTTAAATGTATATATTATTTTATATTTT
Organism: Iguana delicatissima; assembly: GCA_948472985.1. NCBI lineage: Eukaryota > Metazoa > Chordata > Lepidosauria > Squamata > Iguanidae > Iguana > Iguana delicatissima. The sequence goes on from CAOKZL010000483.1 coordinate 554,333, forward strand.
ATAATTTTAGCAATTATCAATGTGCCTATCTGCTGCTGTTGTTGTTATTGTTTTTACTCTTACTTTTATCTGTTTGAAATAGTTTGAAGACTTGTTCAATAAAGTTATCTAAGTCTGTATTCTTCTGGTTGATAATGCTTGAGGAAACTTGACTGCGTAGGAGTCTTCGTCATCCAACTTTGTAAGGTCATTTCAGGAGGTGGGGAATCAGCCCCTCACCCCATCCATCCTGGAATCCACACTGATATTCTTTGGTTGTCAATAGGTTGGCACCATCCAGGGGAAACTTGGAATTCTCAGAATTTTTTTTTTTAAAGTATATTATACTTTAGATCTAACCCTAACCTTAAACTTGATCCTAATCTTAATGCTTCATAAACTGGAATATTTACTGGGGGCAGAAAATACTTTCACAACTAATTCATTGGAAATGCCCCCCCTATGCTTTATGTAATAATTTAGTGGAGACTGAGAACTGTATTCCACCTAGTGTCATTAGGGCATTTTGATTAGATTCTTTATTCTTCCTGCATTTCACTAAGTTCCTAACATGAACAAACTTCTTTGAGCTTTGATACTGAATAGCATTGCAGAATTGTTCAGCTGAGATTTCAACAAGGAAAGCCATCTTGCCAAACTGATTTGTCTAAAGACAATACCCGGGCATGGCTCCATGATGTGAGATTATGCAGATGTCTAGTTGTCAACATATGTTTAGCTTTGATCAGTCAGCACCTAGCATTTCAGAGGAGTCTCAGATTTGCAAATTTGACTTTTGATTTTGTCATAAGAACTGATTGGATAAGGGGTTTTGGCATTCTGGTATGGAAAACATGAAGTACCACAGTATAATACGTTAATTTTATTGAGTAGGACTGGTACTATGACTTTCATTGATAGTTTTTTTTTTCAAATTTCTATATTGTATTACAGTAAGTCAAAGATGGGGTATTTATAGCCTCCAGTCATTACTGCCCTATGATTCCCAGTATTTTTCACTATTGGCAATGCTGGCAATGAGGAATGGGAATTATTGTCCAATAGTATCTGAGGGGAAAACTGAGATGGGGAAGTGCTTTGAAAGTTGGACTATGGCACTTTCCGCAGGTTATTGTATCCCGGTGGTGTCCCACGGGGATCCTGGGAAAGCCTCTCCTGGGAGGGGAGTATGACAGGAGCGTTCCCTTCTGCACTGACTGCCTGCGGGAATGGAAGAAGCACGATGACCATGCCTCTTGCTTCCACAGCACAACTAAGCACTGTCCCAGGCTGCACTGGAGCAGGAAGCACGGTCATCGCACTTCCTGACCCTCAGTAGCTCAGATAAGTGTGGGAGAGCCACTCATGATGCTATTGTTAGGGAGGGCTGCACGACTGCCTGTCCTTGACAGGTAAAATCCATCAATAGTTTGCGGCACAATTGCGCTTCCTGGGGATGGGAGAATGACGGGACACAGACAACGTTGTGCATAAGCACCATCCAGGTCCTATCCTTCCCCTGTCCCCAATGCAGGGTGATGATATGACTGGATTTTGAAATTGTTGGATACACTGGAGATGGACAAACTGACAACTCTGATGAGGGAAGATTCCTTGGAAGAGTTTCAGGAACATTTGGAGAAGATTATAAGGTTTATAAATGAAGTAGGGAGGTGAAAATGCAACAATAATAAGGTTATTGTAGAAATACATTTTAATGTAATATTTTTGTAGAAACTTAAGAGGGTACTTAGGAATGAAGTAGGAAGAAGCGTAAACAAATTTTTATAGATAACCATTTTCTAAGGAGTGGGAAGTTGAAGATCTAGTTTTCTTTCTCTTCTTTGTGTCTTTCTTGACATTTGTAGTGCTGTCAATTTAGTTAGTAGTTTAGTTAATAGTTTAGGTAATTATGCTTGTTATTTTTCCTTTTGTAATGTGTATGTGCTTTATAATACGTTTTATAATAGTTAGAAAAGCTTTAATAAAAAATATTTTTAAAAAAGCTCTGCTCAGCCATGGAAACCCACTGGGTGAGCCTGTGCAAGTCACATTCTCTCAGCCTCAGAGGAAAGCAAAAGCAACCCCCTATCTGAACAAATCTTGCCAAGAAACCCCCTAAAGCAATACCTTAAGGTTTCCATAAGTCGGAAATGACTTGAACAATAAAGCATCTTGGAGCACTCCCCTTCCTTGCTGCTTGAAAGGGAAAAGGCAAGGATATTGCAGAAGAAATAAGAAGATGGAAGGCCTATTGTGTTCTCAACCTTGAAATACATGCATTTAACCTTGACTTAACATGGTTTAAATCTTTGTGTTTATCTGGGCATGTTAATTGGTAAATTACTCCCTGTGTTTTGACTTCAATTTACAATGTCTCTAGACTCTGCTAAACCAGACAACTGGCAAGCTGAATTGGAATTATATTGCATAAAGAATGATATAATTAAAAATTAGTGAGAGACAAAGTTGATAAGATACATAAGCTCTAAAAGCACAGATTTCCTGTAGCTTAAAAAACAGTTTCATAACTTGTTATAGGAAAACAGAGAAGTGGGCAGAAACAAGGGTAATGGGTTTTGCCAGGAAACATTCCATGTTTCTAGCAGCTAAGTGCTTGAAAAAGAATGTAGTGGAATGAAATCTTGTGTGGTTCCAGTAGTTCTATATCTAGGTATTAATGGCTGTATATGGGATGCTGAGTGTTAGAATTTTTCAGTAACATTATTGATGCTAGCTAAGTAGATTTACAGACCTAAATTTGAAAAATATATCCATCTCACCACAAGCTGCTTAAGGAGATGTACAGCTTTTAAATCCTCCTCTTTACTCCATGTGGATCATGAAGAAAAGACAACCTTAAAGCATTTTTCTTTCTGATCCTTATAATCCATAAATATAATCCCTATCAGCTCTACTGCTGTGAGATCTCCCCTTATTTCAATGAAGACTGCATGAGATATCTTTGCATATATATCGCTACAATGGTCAAGAAGTATCAGCAATTGTTTTGATTGAAATAGAGTTCACTTTTGTGTTGGTTTCATTTCAAAATGCTCCCACTTAAAGCGATCCTGTACCTCTGCTCTTCCGCTGTTCTAAAGAGAATGTCATTTCAAAGAAGGAAGGTGTTGGACTTTGCTGTGTTTCCTAAAGGGAGCTCTGTTGGTCTAATGACAGAAGATGTGTCACTGGTATCAGGCACTGACTTGCTCCTTTTTTCTCACAAGGCTTCACTCAACAGGTTTTTTTTCTGCAGAAGGCATGACACCAAGCAGGATTATTTAGAAGAAATGCTCCAGGGCTCTTAGTGGTGAGGACTCCTATACTTCTCTTGTTGCTGCGTACATACACACAAATGTTTTTGAGCTATGAAGCTGACGAAACAGAAATAGTCTTGGAAGGGAAAGGCTGTAAATCTCTTTCCTCTCATGTGCTAGTAGAATTTGCCAGCTATCCTGATCCAATTTTGCATCTCTGGGGCAAGTGAAGAGGCAGAGCATGCACTGCTCTCACCACCTTTAAGACGCTGGATCTTGTCTTACCAGCTAAGACTTCTGCTGCAAGGATGCCCAGAGCCACCATTTCCTTAGGCCTAAATGGAGAATTAGCACTTGTGGCCCTGATTTTGGGTGTGCTGAGGCTCTCACCCACCTTAATCCCTTTCATTGTTGCAGCTTGACTTAGTGAACTAGAGAAACTGGATAAATGTTAAGCGTGGATAGAAATTAAATACTAAATTCTTACATTGGATAAAGCATGGTAGACAGGAAGAGGCGAATGCTGAGATCCTCCTGTTCAGTGCTAAGTTTCTGCTGGCATATTTATGCACAAGATAAGAATGATGGAGGCAGTGAGGATGTTCTGGTGTTTCGTTTTGTTTTTGTTGCTCTTCCAGTCCCTCTTGCAATCATTGGTCGGGGTGGTGGTGGAAAAGACTGAGCTGTGCCCAAGTGTCAAACAACCACCCTTTAAGGTTTAGGGGCATTTGAGGAGTATTTTTTCTTAATTTGGGGGAGAATGTGGTGGTCAAGTGCAGCCCCCAGTGTCTCCTGTGTGGCGTGTCCCTCCTATCCTCTGACAGTTGCTTTACACTGATCTGTTACACTGCAGGTAAATGGAGAACTGCTTGCCTGAGGGGATATTGGATACCACCAGACACAAATATTCAAAGAGGATAACGGTTCCCATAACTGGGAGTTACAGTGGCAATATGTCCCAAGAGGATTCTGTTTGAAGCATCCTTTTTATGACTTGTTGGAGAAGGCTTGGGGTCATGTACAGTCATCCCTTCACATTTGCTAGGGTTAGGGGCACAGGACCCTTGTGAAAGTGGAAAAATCATGAATAACTCTAGGCCCTCCCAAACCATACAAACAAAAAACACACAAAAAAGTATGATCACCATATTCAATCCACCATGGATTCCTTTGAGGCATCAGGGTTCCTTCACAAGGCAGAAATGGGTGGCTGATGGGGCTTACTGCCACCTCCACTGCTGCCCCACACCATTGTTAATAGGGACTTGCAAGCCTTGTTTGCAGTTTCTTGGTCTCATGAGGCTTAGGGAGGAAAGAAATGGCACGGGGAGGAAGCAGAGGTAACAGCAAATAATCCGTGAATAATCAAATCCACAAAAAGTGAAACCCACAAATGTGGAGGGCTGACTGTACAGAGATTGGTAGTATCTATCTCATATGGTGTGTTGACCAAAGCAGCAATGGATTAGTGATTCAGCAGATGTTTTTCTCTCTTGGTCTCTATGCATCATTTGGCTTTTGGCCAGGAATTAAAGGTAGCTCTGAAGAAGTGACTAAATAGAAGAGCCCATTCCTTGAGCTGCTTATAATGTATCCCACTTCTGAATTCTTATGTCACTTAGTTATGGGGAAAAACATCAAGGCTTCTTTTTAGCTTATAAACCTTCATCATTATGTTCAAGTCTGTTTCATTTAGTTTGGGAGACTTTGAACAGTGCCATGAAGATACTTGGTGCCCCAATGAAATTAAAGTATTCATAGTATTCATATTAAGACTAAGCACATCCAACTCATTGCTTATGCCTTTCCCTCTTTGAATCTTTCTGTCTTTATCCTTTCCTCTGTTGTTGAATTCTAGATTAAGTCTGTTGGTGTAGGGAATTGCCTTTTTTTCTCTACAAAGTGTTACACGTACTTAAGAAATAAAGCTAGGGATGGGTAAATGCATCCCTCAACGTATTGCTCAACTAAAACTCCTCCCTTTTGGCCAGGCTGACTAGGACTGATGGGAATTCCAGTTCAGGAATTTTGCCCACACCTGAAATAAAGAATTGGAATCTCTTGCTTAACACATGTCCCCTCTCATCCCAAGGGAGATCACTTTCTTGGCTGTGATGCTCTAACTATGGAATACTTCTCATATGGAGGTACAACAAGGTGTTTACATGTTGTTTCAGCATCAACTCAATATCTTTTTGTTGCCCTGGGCATTTGAAAGGGTTGACTTTTTTTTGCTTGCCATTGGTGTTATGATGTGGATTTGGAGTACCTGAAGACTAGCTCTTTTGCATATTTAATTAGATAATAATATCTTCTGTAGATGAGGATTCTGGTAGTTGGAGTTGAAATACATAATGAGTCCAAGCTCTCAAAGGGGCACTCTGGAACCCACAAAAGCTCTTGCAATTATTCTCCCTGTCTTTATCCATGTCAGGTGGCTGTGAAAGGTAAATGTATAATGTAATTATTATTAGTGTAGTCTTTTCAAGAAAATGGAACTCCTTTGATGTGCAGATTAAGGTAGTGTGTCTGAATTTTGCTGCTTAGTTAAATCCTTCAGCATTGTTAAATTTACTGAAGATTTGTAGTTTTTATAGAAAGAGACTGATTTGGCTGAGCAGAGTCCTTTACACTCCTACCTTTGCCTTAACAGAGTTCATCTCAGTCCAGCAGTTTTATTCACATTCTAGATCAGTGGTTCTCAACCTGTGGGTCCCCAGATGTTTGTGGACTTCAGCTCCCAGAAGCCCCAGCCACTATGGTCAATGCTCAGGGCTTCTGGGAGCTGAAGTCCACAAACATCTGGGGACCCACAGGTTGAGAACCACTGTTCTAGATTTTAAAAAGTGTCCAGGTTTTTTTTTTTTGGTTTGTTTTTTTTGACAATGTGTGTATTGGTTAACGTATACCTTTGATGATGTACAACTGTACAATGAACCTGGTACTTTTTCCTCATAACAATAGCATCATGAGTGGCAAATGTGCTCTTAATTTCTTCTTTACTGTCAAGGCAAACATTTAGGATAAATCAAGGACAGGAAACATACATACATAATACATAACAAAAGTGCAAGGAGGAAATAGGTAGCTACGTACTGTGAAACTGTAACACAAGAAATCAGGGTCATTTTGTAGTGCACACTGTGTGATGATTCTGCTTGTCCTCCCAATCTAGTATTGTCTATTCTATTTGTGGTGATAGTGAAATGCAAGACTAATTTTGACCACTGTATTGCCTTGTGGCTAGTATTGTGGCCAATATTGGAAGATCCCAGTATTGCTATCTGCCTTACTCTAAGCAACAAATGAGTAAAGGTAAATTCCCAGGCATTACAGCAACAACAGCTTACTCAAAAAACCTGAAGAAACACAAAAACATTTTGCTCAGGACAGAAGCATCTCAGCAGTCAAGCTGCAGTGTTACCCCAAAAAGTGGGTGACACAGAGGTCCACCCATGATACCAGTGCCTCTGTTAAACAGGGGAGAATTATTACCTCAAAGGGGAGGCCTGCAAGAGAGGGGTAACCTTGCAGGATCTTTTATACCTTATATTGGTACTAATGCAGGGACAGCAGATGGAGATCAAAAGTATGTTTATTTTATTGGGGGAATATCACAATCATGCACAAGATCCAAGCAGTCTCGTAACCACACAAAGTGAACTACTGGAAAGGAAGGAAAAATTTGATAGTGAGAAGTTTACCTATCCTGCAGAGAAGAGATGAAATGACGTGGATCAGACTTAAGGGTCCAAGGGTGGTCCAAGAACAAGAATCAGAGCAGCAGAGTGATGATCTACGTCCAGAGTACTACGAATCGTCTGGCTCAGAGCCAGGGTTTAAATGGCCTGTTTCCACCCTGAGGAGGAAGGTGTTAATGGCCCTCTAGCAGAGTAGACAATGGGGTCTGGAATGAGCTAATGACTTTAGTATTAGGTGACAAAGCACTGATAGGAATCATGATGGCTGGGCAGTAGAGGAAACAAAGGAGAGTCCTGGTGAGAAAAGAAAGCAGGTTGAAGACAATAAGTAGATAGTTTTGGCTCCTTTTGTTTCTTAAGGTTTTGCTGTTGAGGGTACATTTGCAAGCTCGTTAACACTGGAGTTTCCTTGACTATGACCTGGCCATACCCTGAGATCCTACCTGCCCTACTTTTGCATATGTTCAGCCAGTCCTCTTTAGTCAGCATGGCTTTTCAGCCATAGCAGTTTATAGTTTATATTTCAGGCCAATTAAATGATATTTTCCAATTATATCATATCACAGAGTGGGGGTGTAGAGCATGGTAACAGCAGAGGGAAGACCCATATGGTAGAAATGAAGGGTGCTGAATCCTTCCAAAACAGCAGCCCTCAGACTCCCTTCCTCTCTATGGCCCTTTCCACACGGGCATATTGCCCGTGCCAGGGCGACCTCCCAGGAGGTCTTCTACACTGCGACACGCGCGAGGGCGGTTCGCAAATGGGAAGTGCTACACCTCAAACCACCCTCACACGGCTGTGGGGGTGGCGTTGCGAGTCTTATAAAAACCATTTTCCAAGTGGTTTTTATGTGACTCGCGCACGCTACCCTGTCACCGCGCCCCGTTTAGAACTGCAGGGACGCGCTAGCGCGTCTCTGCAGAGCTGCCCGGGGGTGGGCTTCCGGCTGGCGCGCTGCCCTGATTGGCGGAGCACCGCTGGAAGCCAGCAGCCGCCATTTTGGGTGCCGCCGGACGCCACCGAAATTCACCACCGTTTAGAGCGGTGAACGCGCGTTCCCTGCGGGGATGGAGCAACCCGCTTTCAGGTAGGATCCGTCCCTGCGTGCGCCCCCCCCCGTTTACCTGCCCCGTGTGTGGAAAGGGCCTATGAGATGTAGGCAGGTACCTCTGAAAGAGACAGAAGGAAGTTTCCACCAATGCAGCCCAAACAATGAAATGCCTTAAGAAAGAGCAGGGGATTTGTCAAAGGGATTTTACTATTTGGACTGCTGGTAAAGCATCCTCTCATCAGCCCCTTATTGAAGCTGGCTGATGTTCAATCTAGAGGAACAATGTGAGGATAAAAGCAGGATGAATTGCCAAGACTAAGCAGTCAACAGCTTCTAAACATTGATTTATATGTATAAAAGAACAAGAGTTATGATAAGCCTAACACAAAAATCCCAAAATTACCTATTTGAAATATTGGGGGGGGGATTATTTCCCTGTTGTATATCTACTGTGACACCACATTTTACGTGGATGCATGAACAGAAAATTTCAGGATGTTTTGCTTTTCCAGTACAAGTCAAGAGGAGAGGACTGGTGATCTGGATTCCCAAATGTGGATTTGGAACTGAGGTCATGAACAGAACAGATTGTATCCAGACTGAGAGGGGCTAACATCTGAATCACCAGATCAGGCTCTGAACCAAATTAGAACCACATACGCTACTGTAGGCATCATTTATTGCAAAGATAGGAACATGTGGCCCTTGGGATATCATCCGACTATAATTCCCATCCTGCCCCATTTACTATGCTGGCTAGAACTGATGGGAATTGAAAGTCAACAGCTGAAGGCCTGCATGTTCCATGAATTCCTAGCGAGGAACAATACTTTAGGCCCAAAAAAGCTAGTTGTTGCCCTGCCAGATTAAGAAAATGTACTAGATACTATCCCAGAGGTTTTGTTTTGCTAGGGATGGAAAGAAATATTCAAAAATTGTTGAAAAAAAACCCCTTGTTTTTGGAGTGTTGAGAAATCCTGATGAAAAGAATCCTGACTGACAAGAATCTTTACCATTAATGACTTCTTCTGCACAAAATTAACATGTGGTTGTTTTCCACAGAAAACAACCTATTCTATGCAGAAAATAATACTTCTGCACAGTAAAAATGTTGTTTCCTGTTCAGAAGAGGCTGTTTTGTGCACAGTCCCAAATTGTGAATAAGCTTCAAAAAGTGTGTGGCTTTATCACAGCAGGAAAAAAAATTGCTAAAATAACTCATTTTTTCCCTCAAAAAGAAAATTACTTCCCTATGTTTTGCTCTTGAAAGGAATTCCATGGCAAAAACTGTTACATAAGAAGACTCGTTCCTGAAGGTGAAAGACTGAAAACTCTAAGCTAATGGATTTTGATATCCTGAGAGAGAGAGAGAGAGAGAGAGAGGGATTGAGAGAGAGAGAGGGATTGAGAGAGAGAGAGAGGGTATGTGCGCCGGTCCTAGACAGCTGCAAGACACTCAAAATAAGCTCAAGTTTTCTGCCTGTCCGCTTTTTCTGAACGTTTGAGTTTAGAACTTACAATGCATCCAAAGTTACTGTAACCAGCTTCTTTCAGTTAGAATAGAAATCGCTGATCAACATAAAAAAAAATACATTAGGGGAAAACACAACTCAACACCGTGTAGAGATGCATTAAGAGAAATAAAAAACAAAAACTCTTGAGTAGCTAATTTCTCTGGCAGATGTGGAATTGAATAACTAGATTTTTTTTTCTTGAAAAACAAAATTACATCCAAGGGAAATGTCACTTTATGTTAAAGAGTAATCTGGAGAGGCCTACCATTTACTATGTGCTGTTTTTATCTTTTCATCTGACAGGAAAACTTGCCCTCCTAATTTGACCAATTTTTACCTCTCCAGATTTTAGCCCTGTCAACACCCTATACTTGAAACCATACTAGAATGGTTGCTAAAAATATATTATTGGCCACATGTAAGTAATTAGCATTAGTGCAATTTTTGAGCTTGGTCGGTGAAAGGTTCCATATCTAACTTGAAATGGTAGTAAAAAGTTATTAAGAATGGGAATTATCTGGATGATCTGGACCCACCTCATCTTGCCAACGGGAGACACATGCAATCGCTGGTGCTGCGTGTAATCTTGCCAAGAGCTCTGCATAATCTTGCCAAAAACTTGATCAGTTCACTCCATTGCACAACATTATTTATATCAACACATAGGAATAGCAACATAAGGAGCTTATACCATAGGAAACCTTATACCATGCCAGACCCTTGGCGTAACTGGTCCACTAGTTTCTACATCGGGGCTGGGGAGCATTTGGCCCTCCACGTGTTCTATTGTAACTTTCACCATCTCCCACTTCTGTCAATGCCAGCTACGCCCAATGGGAGCTGCAGCCCAATAACATCTGGAGAGCGGCATGTTTCCTACCATGGTCTGCACATATTATCTACCAGAAGGTCTCCAGAGTTTCAGACCAAGTACTTCCTGGAGATTCTGTAGACTGTATCTGAGACCTCTTGCATGCAAAGATACCATGGAGCTCTAACACTTTCAAAGGAAGGAACGAGCTAGAATTGTAATGACCCAAGAGGCTAATTTGGACCCTTTCCTCAGGATGTTGTCATCCCACCATGGGGATGGGAGAAGGATGGAACCGTGATGATGGTTACGCATGACATCATTGCAGTCCCATTCTTCTCCTGTCCCCAGGTGGTACAATCACAGAGTAAATGATTGGTGGGTTTTCCCCATCAATGACCCATGATCACACCACCATTGCAGACTTACCTGGTCTGCAGAGGGTCTTGAAGTGCAATGGTTGTACTTCCTGCCCCAGCACAGCCTGGGAAAGTACCTGGCTGCACTGTGGAAGGAAGAGGCGAGGTCATCATGCTTCCTTGATCGCAGAGGCAGCCAATGCAGAGGGGAGTGCTCCTGTCACACTCTCCTCCTGGTGGAGGTGCTGCTGGAATCCCTACAGGAGGGTGTTGGAAGAAGGTAGGGTGCAGAAAGAGCCTTGGAATGGAATGGAAGAATATTCTCTGTGATTCACTTCACAGTTGAAGAATGGGTTTCCTTCCCCATGGGGAAGAATAATAGAGCAGTAAGATTTTTCTGCAATTTTCTCTCAGTATTTGAATATTCTGAAGTGTTCTGGATGATTTTTTTTGTGCAGAAGATGTATTTTTGCCCTTCCCCCCAAAACATGTGTCTTTCTGTACAGAAAAGTCCTTTAGAACACTTTGGGATACTTGAATACGGGGTGTATGAGGTAATGGTTTGAGCACTGGACTGTGAACCTGAAGACCAGAGTTTGATTCTCCACTCAGCCATGGAAACCTACTGGGTGACCTTGGCCACATCCTAGAAAACCCCAAGATAGGTTCGCCTTCTGACCGTAAGTCAGAAATGACTGGAAGGCAGACAGCAACAACTGTGCAGAAAAGTTCATATCTCCTACAGCAGAGAGAAAGCTACAGCAATTCTTTGTCCATATATGCAAATAGTCAGGGATTTCCATTCCTCTTGGAGACTACACGAGACAGGACTTTCTCTGTAGTGGCACCTTTGCTGTGGAATTCCCACCTAAGGGACGTTATACTGACTCCATTCTTGTTGAACTTCCAATGGGCAGCTAAGATTGTATTGTTTTATACAGCCTTTGGCCCTTCAAACAAAGGCATGTTTTCTGGTTATTTGAACTGTGTATGTTTTTGAAATCTGTTTTATGTTTTAGTCTGCTTTAAAGAATGTTTTGTCTTGGTTTGTCTCTTTTATACCTTGCCTTGAGAGCCCTGGTGAGCTGAGAGGTGATAAACAAATACTGAACAGCTAAATAATGAAATAACTGTAGAAACTGTCAGATGCTACGTGTGTCAAGTAAAATGACCCATATCCGGGGTTTATTTTGATAGTCTTCTCAGTGCCTTGCATAACTATACTGTTTTGCCACTGCATTACTTTCTGTCTGTATTGCTATGTGCTGAGGGTTTTGTATATGCAGATGGCACCTGCAGAACTCTGTAAGATTGCACTACCTGTCATTCAACTGAAGGACTTCAAAAGTTAATCATGCAGCAATATGCAAGAGAGAAGTTCCACAGTTCAGCAAATAGGGTTTCTAGGTTACCATTAAGAGACAAGAGGTAACTGCAGTGCTACCCATAGTATAATTCCATTGGCCCTTTCTCCTTTCTTCCGGTTGGCAATGCAATATGTAGAGAGAGAGTCAATGGTGGAGGAGGGAGACCCAACAAGAAAAATCTCATCCCAGCCTTTGCAGAACCATTGGCAGCCCTACTTCTCTGATGCTGATGCTCTTGACTCCAGAGAGGAGAAAGGAGGCAGTCCCACGGTATGCTGGGAGAGGCTTTGGATCCTGTAAATCCAAAGGCTCTCTCAGTATGCTCAGGGATGTCCCTCCCAGTCTGTAGTTCAAAGTTTGAATAGGTTATCTTTTTGACTTCCCTGAGCTCTGCCCCAGATATGTCCTCAGTAGAAAAAGAAATATGAGCTGGTATAAAGGATTTCTATCTTTCTGCTTGCAACAGGAAGGGAAAGTTTTTAAAAAAATCGCCTCCCCCACCATTGTTTCTACTTCTTTTTTGCCCTTCTGCTCTCATAGAAGTAAGGTTTAGAAATGGATATATGAGAGGCACCAACACTGGAGTCCAAACTGGCTTTATAGGATCACCCAGTTAATGTTGTTTGTCAAAATGCCATCTAAGGCAGGGTGAATTAGATCAAAAAGTGTGGTTTAATTTGGCCTGACTTGGCCTGTCTTAGGCTTTGGCTAGTATCCTCTTGGTCCCTGTTTACATCTGTATATGTATTCTTGTGACATCATAAAAGGAGGTATCACGTACCTTCTTCCTCCACACTCTTTATCACTGCGTATTTGTGGGCTCCACTTTGTCCTCTCAGCCACCAATCAGCTATGGGAAGACAGCAGGGCACACTCTGGCTGCCCTGTGGGCTGCTGCTGTGCACCCAGGAAGAAGTGGGAAAGAGAGACCAGCCTCCATGCTCCTCAGATAATGGTGGAAGTACATGTTGGGAAATATGAGAGACAGGGAATCTCTCAAGGACAGCGATCAAATTAGTGAGACAAAAGCTGAACAACAACCAATCCCATGCCTCCCACAAGGTCTAGCAAACAAAAGAAATAAGTTTAGTCTTCTTTTGTAAAACATATAAAAGTAGCTTTACTTACAAACATTTATCACACCAAGTACATGATCTAATAGATAAGAAAGAGAGAACAAAAAAATGGCTGCAAGTTAGGCCCTTACCACACTATGCCCCAATAATGCATCTTCCTGGTGGGATTGCAGCATTGCCATTGCCATGATGGAATCAAGGCCTGAACGATCTCTATTGTACCCTGTCGGTTTCCACGGATGGGTGCATCAGGCACACTTTTCTTCCTTCCGTGGTACAGTGTCAACGGTGAGTCTCTTTCCCTGCCTTTTCCCTGCTCCACAACTCATGACTGGTTGGTTCTTGCGTCGTTCTGCGGAAGGAAGCACTACAAAAGCTTTGGCCCTTACCACACACCTGTAGCTGACGGGCTTATGACAGGGATGGGGGCCATCACCAGATTTTTTCCGGTAATGAAAAGGGTGGGTTTTCCACAGATGCAACAGCAACTGGACCGCAATGACAGTGTGCAAAAGCACAGGTCTTGGACTGGGAGCAATGCATTGCTTCACTGGGATAACAGCTTCATGCAGTAAGGGCCTTAGAGTTATGCTGGACAAGAGTGGATGTAGAAAAGCAAACAAACAGGAACTCACCATAATGCAAACTAACCAACAAGTTTGCTTAGTGAAGCTCAACCTTAGATTGCTGCATTCAGTTCTTCATGGGCTAAAACTTAGCTCAGACATTGAGGAGAGCCAAGCAGGACTGGTGTTTTATAGGCCTCTGCAATTATTCATGGGCATTTACACATTATAGACAAACTTATTCATGTTCTAGCGCTTAAAGTAGCTCTGGGAGGGCTGTGTTTGCATATGCTTTACTCTTTGTAGCTCAGTGCCTCAGGATACTTTCATCCAGGCTTAGTGAAGACCACTGAAGCTTGGAGCAGCCTTTGCCTGTTTTCACGCTTTTATCTTTAAAAAAGAACAAATGAAAACATACCCCTGTGCCTGTGTCTCACTGATTTTTTTTTTTAAACAAAGTCCTGTCAAATCTCTTAATCCCATTTTGGTGCTCTGGAGCAATTTATTTTGCCCCAAATCTCTCTTTTCACATCTGCCAAACAAAACACCGGGCACTGTGGAGCCCATTTCAAAATGAAGTTGCCATTCAGAGGAGTCTGCTAGCAGTAAAGTTAAAAAGGACAAAGTCAACCTGGTTTTCATATCTTAAAGAAAAGAAAAGAACAACCCTGTATTGTTAATGCCCTGATTACAAAGCCTAGGTGGAGCCTGAGACTGAAATTGGTTTCCTTTCTGAAACGTTATACTGCCTTTTAAATACAGACCCTGGCATTCACTGAAATTCTTTTTCTTCAAAAAAAAAAAAAAAAAAAAAATCAATATTGAACACTGTTGTAAAATGCTAGTGCGCATGAATACACTGTAAAGCACATACATGGCTTGTGAGAGGGTAGCACAGGATCTGTCCTCTTAAAAGATTCAAGGGAGCTCCTTCCGCAACTTAAGAGAGGACATCTGGTGCAAAATTTGTGGAAGAAAATGACTGAGAATCGAGACGGGGGACTGTGACATAGGTGGTTTGCCTACCAGTGTTCTAAAAAACCCCAAAGAGGTAAAGTTTGACACTTGGATCTCCTTTAAAATCTCCAAAGAGGTAAAGTTTGACATTTGGGTCTCTATTATGGCCAGCTGGGATCATCCATGCTGGAGAGGACTGATGTGTCTACCATGATGTTATCTGCCTTATAAAGATGCCATCTCCCCAAAACTCTTCCTGCTTAACACCTGAACAAGGCAGAGTATCCCTGTCTGGTTTTGAATCTCATAGCCATTATTTTTCTTTCAAAAAGTACAAATCATCAAAAGTATTAAAAGTCTTAAACCTCCACTGTAAGAAAACTTAAAAAAAATCCATAATTTTCTGTCCCCTGAATCCACATTGGATATTGCTGCTGGTATGACTATTGCAATTATTCTAGCTGTTGTGTAGCAATATCAGAATTATCCATACAGCTGAGCAGTTTTTGAAAAGAGTGTTTTTCAGATGCTCTTCCATAAGATGGCAGCAATTCTTTAAGTGAATTCATGAGACAGATGTATGAAGATGACATAGAGATGGTTACCAGTAGTCATTTTAAAAAAAATGCCAAAAAAGAGGCGTTTCATTTTCATGGACTTTACTTTCATTTGCTTTGTGACTTTCCTGCCATCAATCCATCAGATATCTGACTACTTTTATTATTATTTCATCTCTTTCCAATTACACTCCTTGCCCCATGCTGCAAAAGATTCAGACTCTTGTAATGTAACTGTTTTTATCATCTCTTCTTGACATTGATTTATTGCTTATGGGAACAATCAATAGGGCAGAATAATTTGATATATTTAATTGTTTTGTAGTTAAATTTCTGCAAAGGGAACACTGGCTTGTATAAATGCAATCTAAAAATAACAACCTCTTCTCTGTGCCCCTGCTTCCCAACAAATATATGGTCAAAATAAAATGATCTTCAGTCATGATTTATGTTCATAGTTAAGGATATTTTTTTAGTACTGTTCAGGAAATGCAACCTTATTTTACAGCCACAATTTGGAAATTTCTTTTAGTATATCTTTTCCACTCTCACCCCAGAAAACTCTGGTGATTAGATCATTTTAGGGTTGCCACAAGTTGGAATGACTTGATAATGCACAACAACAATCTTCCCTGAAACAGCATCAATAGTTTAATATTTTTTTTAGACACCTGTGGCTTCATAAAATTTTTCTTATTGTCTGAGTTAGATACTTCCAGGAGAAAAAGATATTGGGGTAAAGTGCTCTTTTTAAATTCATAAAGTATGTTTGACAGTCATCATATGGAAGGTGCTACATAATTACCGAGGATAAAGGATGCATTAATTTAAGATAAACACTTCTGAGCATTTGCTTGAGAATAAATCCCAATGTTTGAATGGGAATGACAGTGAACTTAGCCCTTAAGCATGAAAAAAGTCAAAAAACTCTATTAGTAATCTTGGTGATATTCACTGTTTTTTTAAAATTGGGTTTTAAGTTTATCATGAACAAATTAGCAAATACAGACAGCCCTCCACATTTGTGGGTTTCACTTTTGTGGATTTGATTATCCACAGATTATTTGCTGTCACTTCTGCTGCCTCCGTATGCCATTTTTAATAAGGACGGCAAGCCTTGTGAGACTGAGAAACTGTGAACGAGGCTTTTAAGTCCGTATTAAAAATGGCATGGGGCAGCAGTGGAAGTGGCAATCAGCCTCACCAGCCACCCACTTCTGCCTTGTGAAGGAACTCTGATGCTTCAAAGGGATCAATGGTGGGTTGAATATGGTAATCATACTTTTTTGTGTGTTAAATATGGTTTAGGAGGGCCTAGAGTTATTCACAGATTTTCACTTTCATGGGGGTCCTGTGTCCCTAATCCTAGCAAATGTGGAAGGTTTATTGTACACAGAAATCATTTTCTGAAGCTAGTTATAAAGTGATGGGGATTGCAATTAAAGTGCTTTTCAGATTAGAGCCAGAATGGTGCAGTGATTTGAATGTTGGACTGAGCCACTGGAGACCAGAGTTCAATTCCCCACTCAGCCATAGAAACCCAGTGGGTGGCCTTGGGTGCATCACACACACTCAGCCCCAGAAAACCCCATGATAGGCAATGACTTGAAGGCACACAACAACAATTTTGAGAGCCAGTGTGGGGTAGTGGTTTGAACATTGGACTATAACCCTCTTGGCCATAGAAAGCCACTGGGTGACTCTGGATGCACTGCGCACTCCCAACTTCCCCAAATCCCATGATACATTCACCTTAGCATTGTCATAAGTTCAAAACTACTTGAAGGCACATACCAACAACAACAACAACAACAACAACAATAATTATAGATGAAGGCACGGAAATTTATTTTTAAAGCCAATATTCACTTTAATATCAATATTCATGTGATTAATTACCTATATTAATATTGATATTGTTGCTACAGCTAGTAGTGCTTCTACTAGATTATTGCATCAGTCTTAGAAAGGCAACCATACCTTGTACTAATGAGAACCATTCAGAAATAATAGTTTTGTGTAAATTGTATTACAAGGCCTTGACTGCAGACAAAAAAGACTGGGAAAAGGATGAGGAAGCTATTGTAAAAATACATACATACATACATACCTAAAAATTCTATGTATATATATGTATAAACAGTACTGCCTGCCTGCAATAGAAGTCCAACAGTGAACCGGACTGTGTGACTCTCTCAGCCCAGGCAGTAATATGGCGTAAGAGCAAAGGATTGGATAGCAGAGTTGTTGTAAGCTTTTAGCATCATCCCTGGATCTAACCTGCAAGGTAAACTGGGGTTGAGAATCACAAAGTCCTCCAAATGCTGTTGGACAGCAAAACCCAACAGTCCTAGTTAGAATAACCACTGGTGAGGAATGCTGGGAATTGCAATTCTACAAGATCTGGATGGCCACATGATTCCTACACCTCTTGTAAACCATCCACAATCTGACCTAGAGGGCTGTCATAAGCTGTTGCAGGAAAAAAAACCTTTCTTCTCCAACCTCCAGTTTGGGGACATTGCCTTTGGAACTTGCACTTGCTTTGGAATTTGTATTAATTTTTAAAAAGCGTTTCACACTAAATAAAAACTGGGTTAGAGGAGCAACCCTGCTCTTTGCTGCTGTCTTTTGGGATGGAGGTGGAGGGTGTTGACACATTACTTTAAAAAAAAAAACTTTCTCCATTGATGTCTTTGGGCAGCTCTCCCTTCTGTCCTCAAGGACATTTAAAAATAGCTTCTCAGCATGAACCAGGAAATGACTTATCCAGAATGAAATGGTTCTTTCTAGTTTTTATATATATCTATGCAGTGCTGTCCTGCTGTTCCAGACACTCCATTCTGCTCTCCCCCTTCTATCAATGTGTCTGCCTCCCCCTTCAGTCAGCCAACATTCTATACCGCTGACTTATTATAGGGCAGTTTGGGGGCCTTACCAGGGTGTGTGTGTGTATGTTGCATATCCTCAAACCCTAGAGTTACCTAAAGTCCTTTGATACCCTTCAGTTCTGTATGAATGGTATAGTTTTGGCTCTAGATCTATGAGCAGGAGATTTGAATTAGTATTAGTGTATTTATTGGAATTTCTTGATCTAAAGCTGAGATCTTACATCAGAGGCCATGATATGTGAGTTTATGATGTTGGAGCTGTGTTGCTGACATGATATGCAACCATGCTAGTGATCTGTGACGATGTACAACATGGCACCATGTAAGAGGTCTCCTTGCACAACACAGTCTCCCAAAGTGCAATGAGATATGTGATCCTCAGGACATGTTGTGCATCAGGACACACTGTGCACTGGACTGTTGCTTGCTCTGCTTCCACGGTGGTCCCAATGGCATAGCTACATCTCCACTCTTCTCCCAAGAATACAACTGTTGTACAAGGATGCAATTCAACTTCATAGGACCACAAGTTGGTTTCTGATGACATAACTTCCCCACAGGATGTCATACATGTTTCTTATTACACTGCTTTCATAAGAAGGCTCATGGGAATCTATGGCCGTTTCTGCACTGGGCTGTTATAGCGCTATGATTCCACTTGCAACATCCTATGGAATCCTGGGGTTTGCAGTTTCGGGAGGGGCCAGCTGGATTCCATAGGATGTTGCAAGTGGAATCATAGCGCTATAACAGTCCAGTGCGGAAATGACCTATGAGAATCTAAAACACATGGAAAGGCAGTTACAGTTTCAAAGTCTGGGACGCAATCGTGTTAGCTGGCATAACTACACAAGCACAGGGACAGTGGTGGAATGGGTGGCAGTGTGCCAGCAGGGGTAAAATTGTTGCAGGTGTTATGATGATGAGGGTAAAAATGACATGAAACCGTCTGTGCCAACAAAGAAGCTTGCAGGACAGCATTCCCTGACAACAGAGTTGACTTTTTGTGTCTTCACGTCACTGCTGCTATGCACCACTCAGAATATAGTCAGACCTTCACTTTAGTAGGTTTAACATTCATGGAGGTGATTATTTGCATGTGTCTCTAGTGTCTCTGCTGTCCCATCTCAAGCATCTCTTTCCAGGGGAACCTTTTCACTCATTAGCTCTGATCAGGTTGCCCAACTCTTTAAAAACACACTTCTGATTCCCCTCCACCTCCTCCTTCTCCAGCTACTGTCTGGCCAGCTGTGTACAACTTGCATCCTGATTTCCCAGGACCACAAACCCTCTCCCAATGCCTCTCCCTACCTACACCCAATGAAGGAGATGTGTGAGAGAGAAGTATAGTGTGATAACTGAAGCCCCTGTCAGAGCTGCTGATGACGAGCAGCAGCTGTTGGTCCCTGTCGCTCAGGGTGGAGATGACGAGCAGCAGCTGTTGGTCCCTGTGGCTCTGGCTGGAGATGAGTCCTGCAGCTCAAGAGCTCCCCCTGCTGCCATGGACCAAGCAGGCCTGGACGTTCCTCTGCCTGCTCCTTTAGGGAAACAGGGATCCGATTCTGAAGATGCCTTGGAGCCTGCGTCAATCAGCCCACAAACAAGGTGGAGACTCAAGAGACCTGAGCAAAGGGAGGCTTCCTTGATTAAGTTAAAGAAGCGGTGACTGGCCACACCTGTGCCTGAGCTATATAACTGCCTGCCTGGAAGCCTTCTTTTGCTTGTGGCAAACTTTCTACAAGTCCTGTCCTTGCCTCCTGTACCTGGCTCTTGATGCCTTGGATTGATCTCATGGCTTCAGACCCCTGGATTCTGGACTCTGACTATGGCTTTTGCTTGTTGCTTGTTGCTTGTTGCTCTGGCTTAGGTAAATGGACTGCCTATGAGCAATTGCTTGCTTTGACTCCTCTTGGTGGGACTGTGCTATCTCTCCCACTCTCTTCTCTGGGCTGGCTTGCTGCTTGGGTCTTTGACCTTGACATATAGGGCCACCATGCCAACCCACTCCTTTCCCTCTCCTTTCCTTGGCCTGTTTTGGATCTGAGTGTCCACTCTCCCCACTGTGCCTCAGCCTCTCTCCCACAGACACACATATGCATTTTGGTATTTGCGTTTTTCCACTCTTGTGGTGTTCCTGAGCAACTAACCATAGCAAATTCAGAGAGCCAACTGTACTTTCTTAAATTGTCCCCTAATGAAATAAGCAAGGAGGAAAAGAGCTTGGTTTATACTCAATATTTGTTGTGCACTATAAGCCCTTATTTCTTGGGTTACTGATGCCATCTTCCTTGTCATTTGAATTTCCAGCTTTAAGGAATTCTCCTAATGATACAAGTTACCACAAGTTACCACAATTGTAATAACATTTTACCAACACTCCCTCCTCTTCAGTTCATGATCTATTTCATGTGCCAATAGAAGCAGCCTAAATAGCAGATGATATCTTATTCACTCATGTAAGAATAGAAAAGAATATTATAGTCCATAAGCAGGCTGTGGTCTCCTTTCCATAACTGCTGGAGGTGGGGCTGCCCTACCATTAAGCAGGCTCAGACAGCTGATTTGAGATGTTAAGAACTGGCACAGTTGTTGTTTTTTTTTGTCATTGTATTTGTAGTCATAGAGAAGAGGTCAGAAGGCATTGACTAGTTTGCCTTGGGCAAGAAAATGTCTTGGGCCAGCCCTAGTTGGCTGGCATTTTGTTCCAGTACTTCCACTGTGGTGCTGTATAGTGTAAGAAAAACTGTCTCAGCAATCCCACTTTTTGAGGATGACTCTCTTTTCAAGAAACGGGAGAATTTGATTTAAGATGCCACCTAAAGAACTTGATTGAAATGTAAGGGAACCACACGAAACTAATAGAAATCAAGGCAGAAATGTATGGGTTTGCCAACAGTAAGCCCTGATATCCTAAGTATAATATAAGAAATGATGGTGACTTTAATGAGCTAGCATTATATTTTCCAAAAATGGAATAAAACAGGCTACCAGGGCAAAACATTTAGATCATATTCTAAAACTAATTAAGAAATAATCTGTAAATGTGAATCACCCAGAGATTCTTAAGTTCTTAAACGCACATAAGAAACAGAGTATAAAAGCATTAAGCAGACCAGTGTGGGAAATACATGTCCCCCCAGCCGCGGAACTGCAACTCCTATAATTCTTCACCATTAGCTAGTCTGGCTAGGGCTTAATGAAGTTGCAGTCCAACAATATCTGGTGGGCCATGTTTCCCAGCCCTGATGTTGATATTCTGACGATGGGTTCAAAGATCCATGATTTCAAGAAGTAGCAGGGAGAGATGATTTCTACATATCAAATGGTCCTTACAGATCTAATACTGAGAGTAATCTCTTCAAGTCACGTGAAATCACTTTAGACAGAATACAATGCCCCTCAAAGGAAGGAGTTATCACATTAGGGATGAGTTATTGAACGATGTGAATGTTTGTGTGAATCAGAAATTGTATGGCATAACAAATATTAAGCACTTACTCACCTAATTCTATGTCTGTGTCATGGTGAAAAAACCTGTAGTACAATCATGAATTTGGAGAAATTGACTGAAACCCAGTGGCGGAGCTTGGAGTGTGTGGAGAGAGGGGCATGGCGTGAGGCGTGTGGCTGTAGTGCATGAGGATGTGGCCGCGGTGTGTGGGGGCATGGCCAGGGCGCGCAGGGGCTTGGCTACAGGCCGGGATGCCCCAAAAACATTCCTGCCTGGGGCAAATCAACCTCATCGCCCCCATCCCTACGCGACTGCTGAAACCACTAACACATTAAAGAATCAGCAAAGTAAATTGACATACTCTGCATTTGAAAGGTTAACAGTTTTCTTTCCTAGATGAAGGCATGTCACTTCTACAAAACATTTGTACACGCATAGTTAATAACCATAATTTTGTACTGTGAGCCATTTTAGTAGAAAAAGGGAACTTAAGCAGACTGTTATTCTACATTACCACAAGTTATGACAAACATGATGGTGGGGGTTAAGCCACAAGAGGAGATCAGGGTCATTTGGAGATTTGATAAGGTCTCACAATTTACTGTTGACGACAAGAGCTAGAAGACAAAGTTGCTTTTAACAGCACATATATATGTTTTGGGGGTAGATTTTATTCCTAACCCAAAGCAGTGAATGGAACCAAAAGCTTGAATGTCATCCTGAAAGAATGCATACACAGAGCTTAAAAAAGAAAAGCAGGCCATGGAAATAATTTGTAATTTAATGTGATCATAAATGTAGAGCCTCATTATGTGATGCCGCAACAACCCTCCACTGTCTCCTGCAAACCCTTTTTATAGGGGAAATTCAGACTTCTTACTACAACACACTAGCAGTATGTATCTTTTAACAGCAGTGTGGGTTTGACTGATGTGATATTATTTTCATGAAAAAGAAACAGTAGACATGGAGAAGGGATGTCAGTACAAAGTCAGATTTCTTCAGTATGCGATTTGCACCAAGAAATGCAAACCACAAAGCGTTTTGCTCTTCTTTGCTTTTTCTGGTTGAGATTTGGAGATGCAAGGAGGAGGAAACTTGAGTCACTACTTATAAGGTCTTTCTTAGGGATGAATCTATTTACATGCATCATTCACCTGCTGTGTTTTTTGGTATGAAAAATAACATATATGTATCAGTGGCAATATGTTAGTTTCCCTGACTGAAAGAAAAGGTGTGCAGTGACTGCACAATGCTGTGTATGTTTACTCTGATGTTGGCATGACTGGGCTCAAAAGGGCTTACTCCTAGATAAGTGTGCACAAAACCAAAATACGAATTTGCTCGCATTCCTCTGTTGTTACCCTTGCTCCTCACCCTGCTCACTTGGCTGCCTCTCTCTTGTGGCTTGATGTGGACTGTATGTTCTTACATCAGCGATCTGTCTTGCTTCTGTGCTGAACATTTTGAACATATGGGGCTGAATCCTAGCAGATGGTGCTTTTCCTCCCTGCTGCAGTCCAGTATGCTCCTTAAAAGCCACATCTAGAAATCTAAAAGAATGAGGAGTCAAAAAATAGTCCAGTTTCTTGTACCCTACATATACTTTGTCACAACAGAATTGTTTTCCACTGATGTTAATGTGCCATTGATTCTACTCTGGAATATAAAATGATATAATCTTAAATCATTGGAACAGACCAACAAACAGCACACTCTTGCAATTGTCTTAATATGATCTGAATCAATTGCTCATTTCACTTCTTTTTTACACAATTGCTTTCCTTCACATACCTCGTTCAAAATAATTGTATTTGCTGTGTTTGGGGTATAATATTTGCCTTTCAATAAGGGTGGAAATACATTTGAAAGTAATGTGGATCTCTTAATCCTGGTTGGATTCTCATCTTTAGTAGTGAAGCTGTTTGTAACACATTGTCATTAGAGCATATCTAATTATCTCTGCAGAATATATTACTGATTTTTAAACAAGAACAATAGCTATGTGTGTGTTGTTTTGTTCATTTATTTGTATACAAACTAATTATAGTCCTCTTCTTCACTGGACGTAACCATATAATGCACAGCTCAACTTTTCACAACAACCTTACAATTAAAAAAAAAGCATCATGTCTGAGTCATTTGTGGACAGATACAATGGTGATAATTTTTAGATATGGAGGTTTGTTATATAATGTACTGGTACATTCATGTGCAGCTGACTGAACATGGTGTAAAACGCAGTAACTCTTATAAATGACTGCACACTTCTTCATAAAGGCATGGCCTATGCACCAATTGCATTTCCAGACACTGAGGCACATGGTATGGAAACAGCCTGTTCATGAGTGGCCAATGAAAAGAGTGTTTCTATTTGTATATGATATAACACAATATAGAGGTGACTCTGTATCTATCAGTTCACCCTGCATTAGATAATAATACAGGCTTTGCCTACTTAGCTGTAAGGTTAGGAACTGCAGCACTGTCAGAAGACAGAAATGGTTGAAAAGCCGATCCTATATACTGTACTGTAGGGAGTATGAAGGACTTACAAAGGCTCACTTGGTACCAACTGCATGCAAGCTGCTTCTGAAGTCTCAGGTGACTTAGCACCATTCCCCCCCTTCTCAGCTCACTTTGCAAGCAGCACACACATGCAAATGGTTCCCAGCAAGCCTCTATAGGCAAGAAGAACTGATGAAAGAGCAGAACCCCTGTCGAATTAATGGACCTTGTCCTTAATTTGGAAGCATCAAAAGAGTGTGTCATTGGATAATGAGGCATTAAAAGGCGGGGGCTTCCTGTAATAACAACAACAACAACAACAACAACAACAACAACAACGATGTAGTAATAGCGTTGGCAATTGAAATAGTATTTCTGTTTGTATATGATATAAAACAATATAGAGGTGGCTCTATATCTATTAATCTGCCATTTGTATATCTATAAAAGTCAACATAATATTGCTTTTGGGAGAATCTCCTACTCACTTGTCCTTGAAATGTCAGCAGTGGCAGAGCTTGGAGTGTGGGGTGTGAGGGGGCGTGGCTACAGTGTGAGGGCGTGGCCACTGTGTGGGGGTGTGGCGGCAGTGGGGGTGTGGCCAGGGCATGTGGGGGTGTGGCTACAGGCTGGGACACCCCAAAAACCTTCCAGCCCGAGGCGAACCGCCCTCCCGTCCCGACACGACTGAATGTCAGCTCTGAGAGAAAGCATTTTTCTTGCTTAAAAGGTTAAATTCCTCCTCCTGCATGCCTCTTCTAGCTCCATTAATTATCAGTTTTTGTCTCTGATTTGCTGCAAAGATGCAATCAATGTCAGGCCTAGTTTGCTCACAAGACAGAACTACTTGACTCTTGATCTGGTTCATATACGCCATTATGACTAGAATACTGTTTCTAACTAAATGAGTTACATTTTATTGGAGAGTGTAAAATTAAACCATCTAGTTGCAAGTTCAGGATTAATTAAATTTAACTGGTTCATATTAAATGCCAGAAGTCCTACTGCCAAAATCCATACTAGATTTAGCCATTCAGATCATTATTATATCAATTTTTTTAAAAAAAACCCCCAGCATCATTGACTATATTTTTCCTCCCGGGTTCACTTCAAGGTGCTGATTTGAACTTCTAAAGTCCTAAATGGCTTCTGGCAAGAATATTTCTAGAATCACTTCCCTCCATATGACCCAACCTCACAATTTTTTAAATTCCTATCTGAGGCCCTACTTCAGTGTCCTCCATTGAAATGGTGGGTGGGTTCTAATAACAGGACCTTTCCAATTGGGGCACCCAAGGAAATTGCAAAACATCCTCCCAAGAGAGAGACCAGGTGGTCCATCACTGTTTGGTTTTAACCAGATAGCAAAACAATTTGTATTTCAGTGAGAGAGAGGGAGGGAGGGAGGGAGCAGATTTTTAACCTATTGATTGTTTTGCATTTCTTCTGCTATATTTCTACTTTTTATAGAGTGGACTCCTAGAGATAAATCCCATTTAGTTTCAGTTGTACTTAATCCCAGTTTGATATGTACAGAATTGAAACCTTTGACTGCAATCCTGTATTCTCTTACCTATTAGTGAGCGACATTGAACTCAGGGAGTAGATATGCAAAAGATTAGTTTTGTTTTTTTAAAAAAATAGGCAACCTTTGGTTTGAGTTTTCAAAAGGATTGTGTCTTGTGGTGTTTTGATTGAGATTCACCCTGAATATTTGTTACAAAGGGAGATATAAATGAAAATAATTATTAGGTTTCTGTAATAAATTATTTGTGCACTTTTTAAATAGTATGGCTTTGACTGATACAACACATTTGACCCTCTGAAAAATAATGTACACAATCTGTATAGTGCTTTCCTTGTATTATTTAATGGATAAGAATTGTGAAAATGCATGGATTTGCATGTACAAACAATACAATTATGCCTATTGCTATACAACCTAGACAATATTTTCAGTCTAGTGTCTGAACAGAGTTCACAAATGAAACATAAACAGGAATATATGAGCTTTTGTGTTGGCACAAAGTAGTTCTTTGTTACTGAAGATGGGAGCACCTTAAGGAGTCCACACAAAGCAATAAAAATCCAACTCATGTAGCAGAAATAACTACATATGTTGCATAATTAGAATACCTGCAGGAGCCCGTGAAAAGAATCTCCACCAAGCGTGCTTTCAATCTAGCATCGTCTCTTCAGATTGTGAAGTGAAATGTAGTTCTCTGCGCTGGGTTATGAGAACCATCTGGAGAGGCTGGCAGACTGCTTAGCCTGAATTTAAGAATACTGCTGGGTGTATATTGTGTACCTTTCCCTGATACTTTAATCCATGATAAAGACAGATGGCTCACTTCTGCAGAATTAAAACCATATTTATTAGCGATAACCTCTCTGAAGGAGCAGGAGGGGGCAACCGAAGAGAAAATCGGAACCAGAGGAAGCCGTTCAAGTTTATTTCCTTTGGAAGAACTGATATCAATAGAGTTCACTTAACTGCACATGGGTAAGATAAGCTCATTCAGCTACCTAATAAATTTGCTGGACAGCACATCTATTCCAGAACTGATGTGTTCAAATAGTGGGGTAATTTATTGACCTAGTGGGAATCTTGCTTCAGCTTCCCAATATCTGATTAAGATTTAACATCCATAGATGCTTATAACTGTGAGCTACAGGGGAAGAAAATGTTTTGCTTTAAAAGAACAAATTCAGCTGTCTCCTTAAGATTAGCATTTCCTAAATTAGCAGAATCAATTCTAATGCAGTCAGAGAGATGGGATTTGGAAACTATCCCCGAAGGGTGGAGAGACTGCACAGTGATTCTAATACCTTGCTTGTTAGACAAGAGATTGACTGTATATACCAGAAAAGCTGTAACAGTTGTAACTGTGTTAGGAAATTTTTATATCTCATAATTTTTCTTTAGTCTTAGAAAGAGAACAATCAGGTATGAACAAAAGTAAGAAACCAGAAACTTAATAAAGCTGCAATTGGCAATAATTATTAGAGATCATTTGTAAGCTATTATTTGAAACCTTTATTTTTCTAGTTCAGAACGTTCAAAATAATCTTTCAATGTCTTTTGATGTTTTGTATGTGTGAGGCAGGATTTTTAAAAAGTAAATAAATAGCCTTTATTATTTTGGGACAATACTTCAAATACATTTTAAAAAGTATTGCATTCTTCATTTGATCACATATGATTTCTATAAAGCTACAAACTAACTTTCAGAGTAGATTATCAGATACTAAACCGTATCAGGTGAAATGGGGAACATAAAAACTGTTTCTAATTAACACCAAAGGAGTCTTTTCTCCAATGACGTTGAGGTGATTTATTTATTCAAAATCTGCAGAATTTTTCCAGGCTGCCAATGAAGTCTAACAAAGAGAAAAATCAAGCACTAAACTGTCAAGAATAGAAATGTTGCTTGCAGTTTTTGAAAAATGCAAGTACTGGAAAGGTCTTGCATCAAGGGATTTTGAATTTGTTTGATATCTGAAAGGTACCCATTGTATATGGAGCAGGCAGAGATTAGAAAGAATTTTTTTCTTTTCTACTTGGAATATATTTTTAAAATCACATTTTGGAATATTTCTTTTGACATTTGAAAGAAGAAAGACAAAAGGCAGCACAACAAAAAAAATTTTTTTTGGTAGTGATTTCTTTATCTGGAACTTTTCTTCTGTGTTAGAAACACAGATCTTATCAATGAAGCAACTGCATTGGCTGTCTTTTGCTTCAGGGGCCAGTTCAAGGGATTCATTTCTTCCTAAAAGCCCTCATCACCTGAACTCTACATGCCTCAGAATTTGCTGATTCCTACACAACTTGTTTGTGTCTATTTGTAGTTGGATTTCCGTGTGGACGCCCAGCTCAAGGGTCCTGATAGTGATGAAAATATTGAGATACAGGAGCAGCCTTTTAATTATGGTCAGCCCTCCACATTTGTGGGTTTCACTTTCACAGATTTGATTATTTGTGAGTTTCTCCAATGTGTGACCTCCCAAGTGCTTATTTTCCAGGTGAACCTTCCCTCTTGGCAGCTCCTATTAGGCCACACAGCTCTTTAAAAACCCACCTCTGGTCCTCAGCCATTTCCACACTAGCCTGTTATAGTGCTATGATTCCACCTGCAAACCACAGGATTCCATAGGATGTTGCAAGTGGAATCATAGTGCTATAACAGGCTAGTGTGGAAATAGTCCTCCTCCTCCACCAGCCACTGCCTGGCCAGCTAAGCAGGCTCACAGCCCAATTTCTCACCACCAAAAACCCACTCCTGATGCCCCCTATAAACTCAAAGAAGGAGATGAGCAAGGTTAGGTATACCATACTGACCCGCCACTTTTCCCTCTTCTTTCTCTGACCTGGTTTGGACCCTGAGTGCCTGCTCTTCCCACCATTCCTCAACCCCCTTTCCACAGATACACAAACACACACATTTTGATATCTGCAGTTTTTTTCACTTTTGTGGACAGCCAAATATATAAAGGACCTAAGTATCTGGAATTTGTTGCTTGTTTCCACCAGCATTTTTCTAGCTTTGCCATTATCCATCTAGACCTTCTCTTGATTATGATGGTGTACAAGTTTCCAAAAGAGAGAGTGAGAGAGAAAAAAAGAAAGAGAGAGAAAATTTGGGTGTTCATTTCATAGTGTGTCTCAGTTGTTAAGGTACTTTCCTTAGAGACAGAAAACTGGAACTTGGTACATATGTGATCCCTATTCAGGTGTTTTTGCCAGGGTTGATCATGAGTGTGTTAGCAATGGGAGCTCGACCCCGTTGTCTCTGTTCTTCATATATGGAGAGGGACAGTCTGAAAAAGGGAGCAGTCAGAAACATTGGAAAATATCTTCTTTAGGATTTTTAGTTGCATAGGGAACTTGCCCACAAAGCCAAACTAAAGTCAACCCTCCACATTTGTGGGTTTTATGTTTACAGATTCATGGATTATTTGCTGTCACCTCTGCTGCTGCCCTATGCCATTTTTAATAGGGACTGCAAGCCTCGTGAGACTGAGGAACTGCAAACGAGGCTTGTAAATCCTTATTAAAAATTATGTGGGACAGCAGTGGAGGTGGCAGTAAGCCCCACCAGCCAGCCACTTCTGCCTTATGAAGGAATCCTTATTCCTCAAAGGAATCCACAGTGGGCTGAATATGGTGATCTTCCTTTTTTTCTGTGTTAAATATGCCTTGGGAGGGCCTGGAGTTATTCACAGTTTTTTCACTTTCAAGGGGGGGGTCCTGTGCCCCTAACCCTAGTGAATGTGGAAGGTTGACTCTATCACTCTTCAGGTGAATAGAATAACAATGAAAGGGATGGCAGCTAGCTTGCTCCTTCTGCTCATGGGTTCAAGATGAATCTGCCCTAAATGGCTGAATAGTGGTATGGTTGAAACTAACAATATTATTTCAGCACAAGGCCAACTCCCTTGTTTTGTTTGAAATGTAAGACATGAAATAATCTACATCATAATAAATGTTCCTTCAACTTAAACCAAACAAGCCACAACACTCATGTAATTTCGTATCAAATAACAGAATGGGAGCTCTATTTTTATACCAGTAGACTAACATCTAGAAATGTATCCCTAGTCACTTAGTGCAAACTTTATTTATTCTGTTCACTCACACTGGGCATTCTTGCTAAATGTAGTGCATTTAAAACTGTATATTTTTAACAAATTAGTCCTCTTTCATTGATATTTTATTAGAACATATTTTTTAAAAATGCCTATATAAAGCAATGTACTTAATCCAATGATTACTTCATTGGTGGTTTAACCTATAGAAAGCTCCCTTCAGGTGGAAGAGCATCCCGTGCTGAAAATTATATTTGAAATAATTTTTTTTCCCAATGAGAGCAAACTTTGCAATAGGTTTCAGGGCTGGTGAAGGAAGAAACATCTAGTACTACACAACAAGTTATTACCTCTTTTGTTTCAAGTTTTAAAAAGTTAGTAAAGTTGTATTTTGCCTGTGGCCAAAGAGCAATCTGGTTGAGAATTCTAAATGCCCCTCCCTAAACTGCAAACCCCAGGATTCCATAGGAGTTGAAAGTGGAATAATAGTACTATAACAGTGTACTGCAGATATGGCCTGTATCTCTCCCATATTTAAAATGAATGTCAGAGGCACCACATTGTGAATCTAAATAAGTGGACCCTGCTGTTGTACTTGTTTTGTCAGAAAATGTTGATGACTCAAGAGCTGGAAAGAAAGCAAAGCCAAAAAACCAAAACAAATCAAAACTAGCTTGACCTTAATTGACAAAAAAAATTTATTTATATAGGGTATCCAAAAATCACCTTTACAATTTCAATTTTATACAAAATTGAATTTGTAAAAATAATTTTAGAACATTCTGTGTATGGTATGATTTTTTTTTCCAATTTGAGGTGAAAAGTCATTTTTAAGTTTTGCTGCTTTTCCAAGTAGCATATTGGAAGATTCAATTTTGATATTTATTATCTTGCCTGTTCTTAAAATTGTTGTATATTTTTCCACTTAGAAAGAGTTTAAAGATAAAACACATTTTGGTCATTGGAATTGTATGTATCTGTGTATATAGCCCAGTCACTAGATCACACTGTCTAATTTAAGTGTAAAATTGTTTAATATGCTTAAATCCTGAATGATTTAAATGTTCAAATTCTTTTAAATCTATTTTACTTGTATGCCATCCTGAGATCTTGTGATATAGGCTGAGATGACTAAATAAATAAATAAACTCAGTGAATTTATGAATGTCAGTAACTGTTAAATCATCATTGTTTCAGCCCAGATATTGTTGTACATGTCAAAACAATTTGTATATTGCTATATACACTTTTCAATAATGTCTTTGGTTTTCTTATTTGCAGCTTGTTATCTCAACCAAAGATGAAATGATAGTAGCAGCAGGATTCACCCAGGACATTTTGCTGCCTGAGGCAAAGGGCAAGATGGTGCCTCCTTCTTCTCCAGTTTCATGTGCCAGTGTTGACTGGATAGATGATTGACTCTATTTTCAAGATGGCTGACAACAAAGCAGCCTCCACAGAGGAGGACTAGCTTAGAGGATGCAACATGTTGCTTTACACACATAACTTTACACCCCATTGCATTACTAATATTTTCTGTCTCCCAGAATCTACGACCTGAAGCCATCTCCTCACCCTGACAAATGGCAGGATTGGTCTCAAGCAGCAGTACTGAAGAGAGGATAAGGTGTCTGGAACATAAATAGCATTTTGAGCATGTGAGGAGGAAGAAAATGATAGATTGCCAGGATATGTGAATGGCAAAGAGAGATGTTTACTTTTGTCATGTATATCCATTTCTTTGGTTCCCTTATGGCTTTGGCTAAAAATAATATCACCAGAGCTTTCTATACACTATGCAACATTTCAATTTAGTTGTTGATGATTATTGTATCCAGCATGTCTGAGGTTTCAGAGCGTGACTCTGTATTTCAATTAAATGATGCTGTTCCATTGATTTGTTAAAAACCTGTCAGCTGTTGTGGATTATATAAGATAAATAGATATTAGATAGCTGGAAAGATCCTTTGACAATGTACTGGTCTCGAAACATAACCCTTCCCTGGTCCCCGTGGTTATGAATATGGAGGAAATGCTTAGCCTGTGGTACTGAATGAACTTATTCAGAAGTGCCAGTGTCTTTGATGGGACTTCCAAAGAAATAGAAGTCTTCAGGATCATGGAATAAATTATTTTATTCATGTGGTTGTCCCAGGACATAAGATCCAAGCTTTGGTGCATGATCACTGAGTTTTGGAGTTCTTGAATAACATACGCTCTAGTTCTGCATCATGCACACCAATAATAAATCTCATGGCAGTGCGCATTGCTACTCTGGCCCTTTATGAGACTAAATCTGACTAAGGCATAAACGAATCCTCTAAAGTTTAGTGCTACTGAATTTCTCTGCTTGTTTTGTTATCTGGTACTTTATCAATCAAGATAGTTTCCAGTTTGTCCCTTTGTGAAAAACAGTAGCTGTCTTCTGAGTTCCATCTCACAAAAAGTGTTCTAGGTTGACTTCTAAAGTACCCCCCCCCCAATGAATTTTTGTTCAGGTCAGTGGTCATTTCTGTAGAATTTGTTAGGAAAGGGATACATGTTTGTAATGTGAACCGTAGATAGATATCCACTGGTAAGCAGTCTCAGCTTAAAGAGATGGAAGAAGGAAACAGTGCTCTTGACAATCAAAATGTTACTATCACCAACCTGTAGTTTAGGGGAGATGATTTTCTGGCTAACTTTAAAACCAGGACCTGAGTCTCTGTGTGACTAGGTATATATAACATTTGAGGCTGCCTGCCAAGGTTTTGATATGCTTATCATCATGGCAAAAAGTCTAGGGATCAAACTAGGCAATACATTTATATTTTTTGCAGGGCTGTATTCTCCTTTTCCTTCCTCTGGGAGCCCAGAGTAGCCATATCATCATGATCTGAATTGCTTTCTCTTCCTGCTGGTAAGCAGCAGCAACAGTGCTGCCACCCCCTGCCCTTCCCAAGGCTGGACAGCTGTCTAGAGTGGAAATTTGGGGACAGACCACAAGGGCAGAAACAGCCCCTTGAATTCCTTCCAAAAAAGGGACATATATGGATGTGAGTCTCATTTACATGTGCTCATGTCACTACCAGGATGCCTTCCATAAAGGTCCATGCCCAATCTCTGACATCTCTGGGGGCATCCTAAACTGAGAGTAGACCTGCAGTTCACTTGTCCAACAACCGATGAAAAATAATGCTACACTTGCAGTCTTAACTGACACTTTAACTACTTTTTGGACTTCAAAAGCATGTTTGTCATATACAAGGATACTTGTCTGCCAAAGACAGAGGATGCTTATTAAGAGAACACAAGGAGATAGGAGTGAGTTTCTCATAGGTATGGATTTGGGTTGTTGTAGGGGTGGTTTTCTTGAAGCCCCATCAGCATTTGCTGTAAACAGTGATGACTGAAGCCCAACCAGTGAAGAAAGCTGATAGGAAGAAAATCAACTAATTGGAAATGTGGTGGAGGAGAGTTCTGCAGATACCATGGACTGCCAAAAAGACAAAGAAATGGGTCCTAGAGCAAGACAAATATGAATTCTCTCTAGAAACCAAGATGACTATGCTGAGACTGTTGTATTGAAGATAATAATGCTTGGTAAGGTAGAAGGCAGTAGAAGGCACCATATTACTGATGGAGGTACTCAATCAAGGAAGTCATGACCCTGAATTTGCAAGACCTGAGCAGGGCTGTTGATAACAGGATCTCTCATGCACTGAAGTCTCTCATTCATGGGGTCGCTATAAGTCAAAGTTAATTTGATGGCAATTAACAAACGGCAAACAGGGACAATAGTGCAGATGTGGGAAGAGTACAACCTTTCAGATGTTGGTGGACTGGAACTCCCATAACCTCTAACTGAGATAGCCATTGGTGAGTCATGCTGGGAATTGCAGTTCAACAGCATGAAGAGAGCTACACTTTGGCTGCCCCCACCCAATAGTGGGATGAGTGGGCAGGCAGAGGATACCACCTGACACTCTCCAAAAAACATTGCCTCATTTCCATCTTTTAGAGTCATCAGTGAATAAACAGCTTTTAACACTTTTACTTTTACATTAAAAATTTCACTCCTCTGGGATGCAGGCAGAATTCCAGCATTCTCACTCACCACAAACATGAGTGTCAATGCTCCTCACCCATAACAGCTGGCCGCCACATTAGATAGAGAGATTAGAGGTTTTGCACTTGTAGCTTACTCTCATGTATACAAAGCCTAAATTTCTCCTAGAAACACTAGTTGTTTCAGTAACCAGCAGATAAACATAGAATCTTCCAGGAGCTGGCAAGCCTTTCTGCAAAGCTTGTTACTTTCTTTGTCTCTCCAGCTCAACCTGTAATTGAAGACAACTGCCTGGGCAGACATTTTCAGCATCTGTGAGATGAAGTTCTACAAAGTGGTGAGTGAATGCTTCCAGACATGGCACCTAGTTGCCAATTTTATTCTGGTCTCTTTCTTTAGCCTTGTATTGGCTAGAGACCCAGGGGGGTGTATCTATGAAACAGCTTTGAAAGAGAGATTGGAAAAGTTACTTTTTTGAGTTCAGAATCCAGAATCCCCTTGTGGCCATGGTGGCTGGAGAATGCTGGGATCTTAACCTCCTCCTCCCAAAGGTGCTGTTTCAAAGTTTGTGGATTCTTTGTTGTTTGTCACTTATATGGTATTGCTGCATTTTGGGATCTTTTAACCAAAAATTTGTTTATATACCCAAAAGTTTTATGCGGAAAAACTGTATATTGTATGCACTGTTTTCTACACAAAATGTTTTTACAGACACAAAAAATGGTTTCCAAAGAAAATTTTGCAAAAAAAAAAAAAAAGGCCCAAAGTACAAAAACTAATTGAAAAATGTACAGAAACTCTCATGATTTCACCCCATGGGCAAAAATGTTTTAAATTATTTCTTATTCAGTGTAAAAAAAGAAGTAAAACGCTATATGCTTAGCCAAGGTAGACTTCTCATATCTTAAATTCCTCTCTCCTCGTTTGGGAGCGCGTGTCCTTTCTTTTTGCTCTTCTCCTTTTCTTCATCGCAATATTGTATTTTTGGGGAGAGATGCTTGCAGGATTTTCATCAAGTTACCTTGCTTGGCTTTGGGAACCAAACGTTAATTGACTTTGGCCCTTTTTGCATGGCATTTCTCATGTGAAAGGGCCTCTGGAGCGTCACGCGATTGCGAGGAGTGTTTCAGATGACTTCTTCGCGATTGCGCAATGCTGCCAGGGCCGGCAGGCACCAATCGTGCACTATATCATTTTCAGCTTTTAGCTGAAAATGATGTGTGATCGTGCATCGCTCCGGGGCCCCATGCGCACTTACCATCCGTGCAGAGCTTTGGAGCTGTGGCCCTCACACTTCCCCCCCTAGCACAGCCTGGGAAAACACCCGGCTGTGCTGTGGAAGGAAGAGGTGGAGCCCTCATGTTGCCTGCTGGCTGGCTGGCAATTCCTGCAGAGCCGAAGTAGCAGGCACACGAGAACCTCACAGAAGAGGCTGCTCGCATGATCCCTGCATGACCTTGTCGGACAGAGGTAAGGTGCGAAAAGGGCCTTTGAGAATGGAGGCTACCAGTTGCTGGTCTACTTCAGGCAGAAAAATGTCCTGGGCCAAGCCAGCTAACTTGCTCTTCAACAGGCCTTAGCCTGACTAACTTTCTTTGGACTGAGGTCCCACAAGTTAATTTCTGGAGAAATGTACCATCCATCACATAGATGGATTGTTGCTGGCTGCATTTCCAACATGAACATAGAGGAAATTCCCATGTTGCGATGGTACAGTCTTGCTATGCCAAGAAACATCTGAGCCCCTTTGCTTGTTTTTATCAAGCGAGCAACATAGTCAAAGTGTTTGTTTCTTCCCAGACCTCAGTCCTTGGCAATTGTGAGAATTTGCTAGGAGCTGGAATAGATACCAGAGTCTCCACATAGAGATGAACAGCTCACACATCCTGTCTTTGTTCTGAATCCGTGTGTAGTTTCATCCAGACGTGGGATGGTTTTTATTTGAGCAGGGTTGGACCTCCATGTTGATATTTTCAAGATTAAAAAGACTGATTTTTCAAATGGCTTTGGGATGCCACAGAAAAATCTGCAGATGGTTAATAACAAAATGGCAATCACTTATCCAAAGAAAGCAAAGAAAAAAACAAAACCAAAAACAAAACAACAAAACAAAACAAAACAAAAAGCCAGGCCTGATCAGCTGGGCATGAAAGTAATACTGGGTGAAATCATGTGGGCTACCAAATGTTGTTGAACTACAGTTGAACCTCACACACCCCTCCCTAAACTGCTAACCCCAGGATTCCATAAGATGTTGAAAGTGGAATAATAACACTTTAACAGTCAAGTATGGAAGTGGCCATAGTCAAACAAAATCTGTAGGATACTGAATGATCACTTCTGGTGTTTTGGGACTGAAGTGTAGATAGTCAATTAGATTACACATATGCCGTTTTTTCCCCTTTATATCAAGATTTTTGCAAAAGATGTTTGCATTTTTGCTCGGAAAAGTTATTTTTGTTGGACTACAATTCCTAGAATCCCCCACCACTCAGCAGACTCTGGAAGTAACCTTTCCAAGCTCTGAAAATAACATACAAAAATGCAAACCCAGATATACCCAGAGATTCTAACATTTGTGGGTCAAAATAGGCTGTAAAACCTGATCCATACAATGAAAACAGCTAACTTTACAGGGAAGTTCAGATCCAGGGCCCTTTCACATCATGCACTTATAGCACTCTTTAAACCAGTTTTAACTGTCATGGAATTTGTAGTTTGATGAGTCACTTGAACTTTCTTGCAGGGTATTCTAAATATTCCTTGCTAAATTGCCAATCACAGGATTCCATAATGGAACCACGCAGTTAAAATGGAATTGTAGTGCTGTAAGCGTGTGATGTGAAAGGTCCCCTTGTGTAAAGATTTGTGCCAGGTGTGCACTACAAGCAGCTGAAGGGACTATACAGCACTTTGTGGATGATCACTCTGGTGAGGTCAGTTACTCAGAAACGTTGGTCCTTAGCTCGGAAATCCATCTTCTGGTCCCCAGGGAAGGA
The DNA here is from genome assembly GCA_948472985.1 of Iguana delicatissima. NCBI lineage: Eukaryota > Metazoa > Chordata > Lepidosauria > Squamata > Iguanidae > Iguana > Iguana delicatissima. Next base: position 591,018 of record CAOKZL010000483.1, read on the forward strand.
ATATCCAGTATCCCACCCTCCATCTGTCCCAATTTGGCAGAGACAGTCCGAATTAATCCTCTGTTGTCCCACTTTTTTAGCTGCTTTTAAAATGTGCCCATTTCTCTTTCCTTCTCTCACTTTTCCCCTTTGTCCTCAGCTTACTTCAATTACTGCAAACTGAGTTCAAAGTCCAAAACAATTAATGCATATGGGAGGGGAGGAAAGTAGGGGATGGAGTCCTACCCTTCGCAATAGGCCCAGGCAAAAGCAAACTGCTGTAGCCTCTCCTAGCTTGTCTGTTCTCCATTATTAATAAATTTTGCCCTCTTGACCACACTCTGATGTTGCTTGGCCACATGAATCCCAGTTTTCATCCCAGTTGTGGAGGGTATGTGAGCCCTGGAGGTGAAAGTAACTCCTTGGCTAACTGTACAGAAAGAAGAAACTGGAGTAGATACAGAATTGCAGAAGCCAAGTTTGAAAGACTAAGAAACAGAGGAAGAAATGGATGGTCCTCTGTACTCCTGTTACTTTCACATTTTATCACTGAGTTTTGTGTGACCCCAAAATATGGGTGACGCAGGGGTCCACGCACAATGCTGGTGCCTCCATGAAATGATGGGGAATATTAGATCAAAGAGGAGGCCTGCAAGACGAGGGTAACTTTGCACAATCTTTTGCACCTATGTATACCACTAATAGTGCAGGGAAAAACCAGCCAGAGATTCAAAGGTAAGCTTGTTTGTTTTATTGGGGGAATTAACAGTCACACACACACAAGATCCAAGCAGCCTCGCAATCATCCAAGGCTATTGAAGAAAAAGGGAGGAAAAGGTTGGATAGCAAGAGTTTAGGCTGTCATGGGTAATTTTTACCAATCCAGCAGAGAGGAAGCGAAGCGATGTGGATTAGACTAGAAGTCCAAGGGTAGTACAGCTCAGGAACCAGAGTGGCAGAGTGACAGTCAGTATGCCAGAAGTACAAGTTATCTGGCTCAAAGCCAGGATTTAAATACCCCTTTTCTGCGCTGAGGAGGAAAGTGTTAATGACTTTCTGGCAAAGTAGACAGTGGAATCCACAGAATGGACAACGGGGTTTGGAATGAACTAATGGCCTTAGCATTAGGTGACAAAGGGACTGATGGGAATTGTGATAGCTCCTTAATAGTAGGACAGGTGAGGGGAGAAAAGGAGAGTTTCGATGGGCGAAGAAAAAAGTTGAAGACAATCAATTGTGCTGTGGAAGCAGTTTCTGGCACTATTGTTTCTAAAGGTTGAGTTGTTGAGAGACATCTGCCAGTCCATTCTCTCCAGAATTTCCCTGACTATGACCTAGCTGTGCCCTGAGGTCTTGATCTGACCTAGTTTTGCAATGCAGACGTGCACCCAGTTTGTCTTTGCCAGCAAGCTCCCGGACATAGCAGGGTATAATTTATATTTCATACCAATTAAACCATATCAAGGAGTAGGGGTGTGCGTCCTGGTAACACCTGTAATGCAGAATTATCTTTGCCCCATCTCTGCCAAGCACTGAGGCATCTCTTGACCTTAGTACAGTTTAGAGAGCCGTCTGTCAAGATACTTCCATCTGCCACTGGCAGCCACTGCTGTATTTATAGAGTGCTGCTTCACTACTGTCAGCAATTCAAAGATCATTATTGTCTGTTTTGGAACAACAGCAGCAGCAATAGCAGAAAAGCTCTTGTCTCTCTCTTTTTTTTTCAAATCTGTTTTTATTTATGTACATATTTGTGCACTTACTAATTATTCCGCCTTCTGGTTTATGCTGTTTTGTCAACATGGCCTGATTTGCTGTTGAGAAAGGCGTGTATCATTAGCTACTAAACACACAGCTGGAGGCCTGTCCACAGCATGCAACAGTTCTAGACATACTTTATTGTTTTCAAGTAATCAGGGTTTTTTTTTTCCAGACTGGAGGATAAAGTGGAAATCTATCTATATATCTAAATCCAAAGCAATATTTGTAAACATCTGTTTAGAAGATGAAGCATGCAATATCAGTGCTTGTTTTAGTGACATTTAGGAAACAGTAAATGCTCTACTGCATTTTCCAAAGCATTTCTTGCTCAGTAAAGAATTTTTAAAATTAGATCACCATTGTTTGCAATATCACCACAGAACCAAAAATGTGTGATTTGATGACTGATCTAATTACATGTTGGCATTCCCCCCCAACCAAAAAAAGACAAGAAAAAGTGAAAAATTGCATCCTTCAATCAAGTACAATTAATAATATTTATTAAAATTATTACTAATTACTAGCAGTGCTGTAAATGACTAATGGATGATGATCATGATGATGATTGGCCAAGAACCTACATCACAATCTATGTTTTGTAACTTTTATGAATCCAAAACTACGTTGCAGAAATGCAATGAACCCTTGTTAGTGAATTGTAAAGAGGTGCACCCAGGCATGTACAAGAGTGTTAAAATATACACCAGGCACTTCTGATGAGCATTGGGTACTTCTGATATGCATTGGGCACTTCGGGATGTGCATTGGGAGCTCCTGTTGTGCTCCGGCACTTCCTACATAAGGTTCAGATCCATATTGGTGAATGCCTTGATGTGCACCAGTGCCTGTTGTTCATTGGGCAACAGCACATCAGTCACTCCACTGGCTACCATTCTGCAGTGGTTGCCCATATGTGGTAATCCCTGTCAGCCCCTAAGTGGACAGGAAAGTAATAGTGCCACTGTATTCTGCTTTAATCAGACCCCACCTGGAACACTGTGTCCGGTTCTGGGCATTACATTTTAAGAAGGATATTGACAACCTGGAACATATCCAGAGGTGGGAAACAAAAATATTAAAAAGCCTTGAAACCAAGCCTGATGAGGAGCAGCTTAGGAAGCTGGGTATGTTTAAAGAGATGACATGACAGCCATGTTTAAATAGCTGAAGAGCTGGCATGTGGAGGATGGATCAAGCTTGTTTTCTGCTGCTCCAGAGACTAGGACGTGAAGCAATTGTTTCAAACTAGAGAAAAAGAAATTTGATCTAAACATTAGGAAGAATTTCCTGACAATAAGAGCAGTTCAGCAGTGAGATATGCTGCCTCAGAGTGTGGTGGAGTCTCCTCCTTGGAGGTTCTTAAATTGAGGTTGAAGGGCCACCTCTCAGGAGTGCTTTGATGGCGTCTTCTTGCAGGGGCTTGGACTGGATGGTCCTTGTGGCCTCTTCCAAATCTATGATTTTATGGTTATTTATTCTGTGGCATATTATTTATCATCACTACCTATGCAAGACCATAGCTCTCTCATTCTCTGTGCTAATTCTTCTAGTTTGCAGACTTACAGAGAAGGGGACTGAGATAAGCCCTTTTCCAATACAGGAATGTGCTCTTTAGATCAACAGCTCTCTATTTCACAGTACCTATAATCTATAAACTACTAGTGCTCCAATAGAATCAATTGAGCAGATTGGTTGCTGCTTACTCAAACCACTTTGATTTCAGTGGCATATGAACATCACTGTGTCCACTTGGACTGGAGCTAGTAAGTCTGGAGAAATCCTTAATGGGTACTTTGTTGTTGTTTTTTAAAAACTTCTGGTAATCTGAATATTTGGGGTGTCCTCCAGCCACATGAGATAAATAAGGTTCTCCAGTGTTTTTCTCTGGATCAGAAACTGCTGTTATGTGACACAGTGTTATCATTCCTCTCACATACATAGACAAAAGCTCTCTGACTAGCTAAAACTGGGTGAATATGATCCTTTTGTGGACAGCAACTTAAAACAATGTCAAGTTTTCATCATGAAGAAGCAAAGAGACAGAAAAAGCTGCAGTGTGGCTTTTCCAATGACATCTTGATCCTGTAATTCTGCAATATTGTCTTTGTTCCATTAATGAATCCCTTACTGCAGAGATGGCCTTGAAGTAGAAAATGGAAGGGAGAAGCAGCTGTATCTGTGATTCCTTGGCTCTGTGGTATTCATTATGCTCACTTTTTATGTTTGCTTTCCAGGATATTATTGTGGTGCAGTTAATCATGCTGCTTGTAGATCAGAGAGGATAGGTTCAGCATCCCTATGCTGTCTTTTTAAAAACGTTCCAGCTATGGCATAGGAATATCTCAGAAGGAGCATAAAAAGACCTCAGAAATAAATGCAAAGGTTTTCCCTGTGTATACGGCAATGCATGTGGATAAAGCACTCTGCGGTGAATGTACAACTTGGAAATGCTGAATGATTTGGAAGAGACTACAGAGAGCCACTTACCAAAATTAGAATGGATTCCAGGGCTAATCTAATGAAAGCAACCAGTTGCTGTGTCTGCTGACCAATTAATCTGGAGATTGTGAGCCTCACTGACAAGGCAATTCTAGGCAGGTCTACTCAGAAGTAAGCCTTGTTGATTCTACTAAAGTTTATTCCTGGGATGGCCAACTTTAAAAAATGAAAAATGATATTATGTCTTAAATAAATACATTAGATGGATAGTATCCCAAACTAGACATGTTATTTTGCAGAAATCCATCTCTCCCTATCCAGGGGCACTACAGATACAATAGGCTGAATTAAATGAGGTGGGACTAAAAAGTTTCAGGCCTTTCCACACTACACTATTAGAGTGCTATTATTCCACTTTTAGCATCCTATGGAATCCTGGGTTTGCAGTTTACAGAGGGGCATTTAGAATTCTCAGCCAGAGAGCTCTTCGGCCTTAGTAAACTACAAACCCCAGAATTCCATAGGATTTTGAAAGTGGAATAGTAGCACCATAACAGTCTAGTGCGGAAATGGCCTAACACGGCTACCTTTGAAAACCTCAGGGAGAAAAGATTAACAGCTACTATTTTTAGTGACTTCAGAAAGTGTAGGTCCTTGTACGATTGGTGGTTTTTGGTCTGGTGTAGGACTGGTTCATTTTACAGATGAGTGCACTGATTGGATGGTGGGGGGCGGTACTTTGGCCAGTTTGGCAGTGAAAAGAATCAGGTTGATCACTTGGAAAAATGCTAGTGACTGACATATGAAAGTAGATGAGAAATGTGCAGTGCAAACAAATGGCTGCAATCCTCCACCAAGGAGACGCTGTGTAACTTTATGTCTATGGAGGTACACATTGATTGTGCTACACCAGCTGGTTACAGAAATGAGATGCTGAACAACTCAATGCACATTCTAGAGTGATATACAATGTACAACCCTGCCATACACAGCTATGCAGCAATACACAAGCATGTGCCCGGACCAACAACGTGAAATGGCACTATCTGTGCAACTCTACTTTTATATCCTTTAGACATTACATATTAGCCCATAAAGTTTAGCCACATGCACAAGGAAATGTACACATGTATAAGACACCAACAGGATGCCAGTCAAATATCTTGGAGAATATAAGGGCTGGAATCCTGTATCATCTTATACTTAACTAAGGCCTTTTCTGCACCTTACCTTTTTCTGCTGCTGGGGTGCCGGGATCGTGTAAGCAGCCTCTGGCGAGAGGCTCTCATGTCCCTGCTGCTTCAGCTCAACATGAGCTGCCTGCTCGCGCAAGAGCTCCGCCTTTTCCTTCTGCAGTGCAGCCTGGGAATTTCGCAGGCTGCGCTGGGGCAGGAAGCACAACTGGCGCGGCTCCAGAGGCTCCACACACCAGGTAAGTGCACGCGGGGCCTGGGAGCAATGCGCGATCATGCACCATTTTTGGCTTCCAGCCAAAAATGAAAAGGTGCGCAATCAGTGCCTGCTGGCCCTTGGAGTGTTGCGCAATTGTGAGTGCGTTGTGCAGATCGTTCCTCACAATCGCGTGACGGTCCAGGCGCCCTTTCGCATGGCAAATGCCATATGGAAAGGGCCTAAGTACTTAACTAAATAACTCCTCCTGGCCCAGCCTTCCCCCGTCCATGATGGAAACATCATTCAACCATGCTCAGAATGGGCCCCCTTCTCCCCATGCAGCTGATGCCTAGTAAAGTAGGTGGGGGGGGCATCGAGTTATGACCGTCGCAATAGTGTCACAGTTGTGACTAAGTAGTGATGATAAATATAAAACAGTAAGGCTGAACAAATGATGCAGGAAACAAAAATCTTTATCTTAATATTGCTAACAGATTAGTTTTAAATGGTTTTAATTCTAGGGGTAATTCAAGTGTATTTTAACAACAAATTTTTTAAATATTTTTATTTATCAGTTTGTTAGTATTTTAACTGTCATGGACTGTCATGGAAACACTCTATGGAATCCTGGGAATTGCAATTTAGGGTGGGTATTTAGATTTCTCACTGAGGGAGGTCTAGTGCCTGTCTGAACTGCAAACCTCAAACTTGTGCATCATGTTGTCTTGACAGTTGAAGTGGAATCATAATGCTATAATTGTGTAGTGTGAATGGTCCTGAACTTTTTTTCTTTAAATTAACCCTCTTCTTGTGATTTTAACGGCAGATCTATCCACAATTCCATTTTTCTTAAACAAGGGGAAGTTTTTCCTAGCACATAAATAAGTGGCAGGAAAAGCTTCATCTGCTAAATGTAGACATACTAAGCTGCTGTTAAAGGCACTGCAGTGCATCCAGTACAAAAAGTGCTTAACCTGCTCCTGTTCCCAGGCACAGAATGGTATAGGAGCACCCGTAGGCTAAGCCAGCAGAATCAGCAGTATAAAATAGTAATTGGAACTGGGAAAAAAGTATTGGGATATCTCATTAGAAGAGGACAGAATGATCCTTAAGAAGAGTGGCAAGACTTCATCAGAAACATTTCCAGCACAGAGTATCACATTTCAGGAACAGTAACAGCCAAATCAGTGCCCATCTGTGATTTTCTTTTTTGCTTCTCCAGTATATGCTAATCTCTGAAAAACCTGTGGCACATTTGCAGCTCAGACTGTATTACTGCACATTAAGGTAAGAGTGTTTATTTATGCAACCTCACTTCCAATAAAAGCTGAACTTTGCGGAGCATTATACAGGGTGCACTGTGGATGCTGTGTATTGCAAGGTCACACCATAGATCAGACCTGAGCTGCCAAACACCCAGCAAGGAACTTTGATGTAAACTGTAGTAAGAGGTTGAGAAGAAAAACGGAGCCAGAAACAATACAGGTTAGAAAAATGTTTATTTTAGTTAGCCAAAGAAGAAAGAGTTGGACTTATTAGATGTATTTTTCCTACTGTATTAATTCTGGGTTCTGTTCCTGGAAATAATGACTGGCTCAGGCCTTCCTGGAGTTGACCCAGGTCTGTCCTCAGATCACGGCATGCCATTAAAATGGGGGAGTGGTTGGGTCAGGGGGTCCACTATGAACTCCCTGGTCTCCTGCTTAGCACAGAGACACAGACACATTGAACAGGAGTGATAAATGATCTCTTCTTTGGGCGTGAAGTTTGCTTAAAAGTGGAAGCTTTTGCCAGTTCACTACACCAAGATATTTCAATGTGACTTTCATAAGAAGTGAGGCAGAGAGATGGGAGCATGTTAACGGGAGAGAAATCATTTAAATCAGCCCCGGCTATGGTGTACATTTTGCCCTCAAGTTGGGAGTATGCTTGGGAACTGGGAAGGCTTTGGCTTCTGTAGCTTCTAAGGCCCTTTCCACAGCTTACTGGATCCTGGTGGTGTCCATGGGGATCTCAGTAGAGCCTCTCTCAGGAGGACAGCATGACAGGAGTGCTCCCCTCCATGCTGGCTGCCTACGGGAATGCAGGAGGCACAATGCACAATGGCCATGCCTCTTGCTTCTGCAGCGCAGCTGGGTACTGTCTAGGCTGCACAGGGCAGGAAGTGCAGTCATTGCACTTCCTGACCCTCCGCACATCAGGTAAGTGCGGGAGGGCAGTGGGAAGGCTGAGCAATCACCAGTCATTGATCAGGAAGAACCCGTCAATGATTTATGGTGCAGTTGCGCCGCCTGGGGATGGAAGAATGATGGGACCCAGAGGACGTCATGCAGAACCACCATCCCGGTCCCGTTCTTCTCCCATCTCTAATGCAGGACGATGACATTCTGTGGAAGGGGACAAAGTCTCTCTTGGTCCACTCACACCATACCACAAGCTCATTTTATCTCCCTCAATGTAGGCCATTTCCGCATTGGCCTGTTATAGCATGATGATTCCACTTTCAACATCCTCTGGATTCCTGGGGTTTGCAGTTTCGGGAGGGGCTGGCCGGCCCCTCCCGAAACTGCAAACCCCAGGATTCCAGAGGATGTTGAAAGTGGAATCATCGCGCTATAACAGGCTAGCGCAGAAATGGCTGTAGAGAACCTAATGCTGGAAAGAGTAATTGAAACAGAACTTCTTTATGGGGCTGGAAGAAGGAATATAATGTTGGATCTCCTATTTCAAAGGAGTGGGGAAGGGGGAGGATCCAGCATAATCTAATCTAATTTAATCTAATCTATTTTGGAGGAGGATTCCCATACAGGTATCTCTCAATTAAAGACGTAGATGTATTACTCAGCATTACTTTTCTTTTAACAGAAAATTTGGTTCCAGATGCAGAAATAACATGGAAGTAATAGGGATAGGTCTCTGCATCAGAAAAAAGAAAGACAATTCAGTATTTTTCAGCAGACCTTTTACTCAATACTAACAATTCACAGGTCTGAATTGAAGAAGAACCAGGTCGGGTAAACCTTGGATAAACAAACAAAAACATTTTTAACCTTCTGGAAGCCACTTGAAAGCTTCTGTCATAATACATCCAGGGATTTTTTTTTCTTTTGCCAGCCTCCAGTTTTGTTATTTTCATTTGGATTTCATGCAGAGAACAGCTGATAAAGCAGAGTTATTAGCTTTCTCTATACATCTGTCTGTCCCCTTCCCCTCTCTCGTTCTTTTGGAGGTAGCTACAGTTTACTTCCCTGTTGCGGATAGGCACACCCAGTTGGACTGGCTAGAGTAGAATCCCTTTCTTTCCTAGCTGAAGCTTTATTGCATTGTTTACTGCAGACACACTGCTGAAACATGATCCCAAAGGTTATGTTTCTCCAAGCCCTCCTTCCTTATCCTTCTAGTGTGGATGCTGCTGAAAATACTTCCAGCAAGACAGAGGCCAAGCAAGGAGAGCGGGGCTGGGCAAGCATAAAAAGACTTTGTAAAAAGAGCTTCTTTCTCAGAAGCTTTGTTAACTGGTGTATGCCTATATGGTTTATGTCCATGTGATTTACAGCCTCAAATCCAATTGTTCAGGTATTACATTTGGAACGCAGAATGTCAGGTCCTGATCATTATTTCCCTCTGCAAAAAATGTGTACCTTCCAACAATACCACCAGCATTTCTTCGCTAACAGTCAATACCACTGATCTCTTTATAGTCAGCTCTCCGTCTACTAACTGGATATTGTTCCATTAATCAAGTAAGGCTGCAATTCAATTTACACTTACCTGGGAGTGAGTCCCTTTGAATTCTGTGGGACTTACCTCTGAGTAAATGCATACATGGATTCAAGTGGGGCTGTCTGCTTTAGTCTGTAAAGGCCAAGTCACGTGGTCCAAATGAACAATCTGTGGTGAACTCATGAGAAATGAATGTAAGTGACATCTGAATATGTGGCCAAGGGGTCTCTTGATCATTTTGTCCCTCATGCAGATTACTTTTCCATATGTAATAAAGTGACTTCATTTTTCCACTTGCCTCATTATGTGCTGAACACTGATCTTAGTAGGAAAGGGAGCAATCAGTGGCGAAAAGTGACAGGAATATACAGGTACAGAATACTGGCAAGACATCATAGAGTTCTGGCAAAACATTCACAACTTGAGTGTCTGGTACAGCCTTACGGGAGTTCCAGAAAACTGTAATTGATCTAATCCACTTTTGTCATTAATGATCAGTTGCCACACACTTTGCTGTAATGTACACTTGCTTCTTCTAAATTTGCTATATGACGACAGCCACATTTTGCTGTCTTCCACAGGCCTTGGGTCAGATAGTTTTCATGTAATAAGTCCTCATTAGTTCCACCAGACAGGAACAAAAATGCTAGCCTAGTATCAGGGATTACATTTTAACAAGCAACTGCTGAAGCATCCATATGTACCTTCCTTTCTTCTCTCTTCTACTTTGCAGGTCCATCACATACGGCAGAAGGAGCCTTTTGTTTTGTAGCTGTTCCAGCCTTCTGGATCTATTCATTCCTTAATGTGGCAGCACTTAATTAAGAGGGATGATACACCATCTCTGTAGGATTCTGAGGGAGTTTTATCTGTATATGGCCATATCCACACTAGACTGTTACAGTGCTGTTTCTCCACTTTCAACATCCTATGGAATCGTGGGGTTTGCAGTTTAGGGAGGGGTCTCAACTGTCTAGTGTGGAAATGGCCTATGAATACTCTCATCTGAAGGGCTTTTTCTGTCACATTACTGTCTATGTTTCCAGTTGTATCCCTAACCTCTCCAACACCAGGTAAAGCAACTTGATTCAGCCCCTAGTTGATAGACTTCACCTGTTCCATCACCTAAAGTTATTGATATACCTGAGGATATACTTTTCCATGAGATTAAGTGCATTTATCCATTACAGTGGCTGTTGGCTTCAAACTGGGTTGCTAACACATTTTGGGGGAAGTGGGTACTTTGCAACTTGAAATGGAAAAGCTAAGCTTTATTGTTTTGTTCCCATAGAGGAGGTTGCTTTTAATCTACACATACTTCCTATACCACCCAAAGCAGAATGGAGACATGGGGACCAAAATGCTATCTCCTAGATATATCTCTGCCTGATGACAGAGCCCAAGAAGCTTTAAAGCTAGTGTAATGTATTTCATGCCTTTTTGCTGTTCAAATAAATATATTACCACAGGATAGGTTTTGAGTCTTAAAAAAACAAAAGCATCTCACATGGCTGTCTCTACAAAGTCCCACCATAAGAAATACTTCTGTGCTTTTTGAGGAAAAATGAGGATTTAATTTCAGTTTGTTTCAATAAAATTGACCAAAATTCACAAAAATCAAATCTAAGAGAAAGCAAAATGGATAGATTTGCCCTTCCCTTACAGATGCGTGAAATTTTTGTTCTAGTTGAGATTTTTTTTTTTTAAACATAATTCACACAAAAAAAAGAAACCAAATGTTGTAGAAAAAGAGACAGGTAGCTGTGCCTACCCTTATTGGATAGAATGAAACAGTACAATTGTCACAAAGATCAGTTTTTTTGCCTCTGGGTTTTAGTCAATGGGACATTTTAGACACACATATGGTGACCTCATTGGAAGTGAATGTGAGTTAGAACTGAGTAAGTGACAAGTGATTCTTTTGATCCTTTTGTCACTCGTGTAAATCACCTCCAATATATACTTAGGAAGTAGAACTCATTTTCCAAGCTATCTATAGATTTATAGCACCAAGAGCTTATGGGACAGAGCACTGGATAAAAGATTGACTCACTAGGTCAGTGGTTCTCAACGTGTGGGTCCCCAGATGTTCGTGGACTTCAGCTCCCAGAAGCCCCAGCCACTATGGTCAATGCTCAGGGCTTCTGGGAGTTGAAGTCCACAAACATCTGGGGACCCACAGGTTGAGAACCACTGCACTAGGTTCATCTGGCTAAATGAAGGGCAGGAATTGCAAACCCCTCCAGATGTGTTGGTGCTGTAACTCCCAGCATTCCTCAATGTTTGGTATGTTGAGAGCTGCAGTAGAGCACCATCTGGAAGGCTGCATGAGTCCCACCTCTGGAACAAAGGAAAAACTTATCTGGAATGTTTATTCCCTATGATGTGCCTTTATTTATTAGTATCCAAATGAACAGAACTCCAGTCTGAAGCCACCAACTTCTCATGTCCTGTTGTGGAAAGAGAAAGGCCATTTCTGCATTATACTGTTATAGTTTATTCCATTTTCAACATCCTGTGGAATTGTGGGGTTTGTGGTTTACGGAGGCCAAAGAGCTCTTTGGCTGAACTTCTAAATGCCCCTCTCTAAACTGCAAACCCCAGGATTCCATAGGATGTTGAAAATGGAATAATTCCATTGTAATAGTATAGTGTGGAAATGGCCATAGTTTGATAAAGTCTGCTGTTGTGTAATCTTGCAGTTACCTTTGTATGTCTTTTGCCAGTCATAGTAGCCAGATCATCTCATTGTAGGACAACTTTTTGAGATATCTAGTGTTTTGTTTTGTTTGTTTTGGTCAAAACAAAGTGGAAAGATAGAGCATTGCTCTAGGGAACTCTTGGAAAATTATATATCATAATCTTCTATTCTAGGCAATGGCAGTGGGTGTCTTCCATTTCAGTGGGACTGCAAATCCATTCTGGGTTTTAGCCCACACTTTAAATGAGCTATTCAAGATGCTGAACCTATTTTAGGATGCGTTCAGCACCTTAGAGAGTAGCTTTGAATTCTGCTTGTAAGTGGTGCAGGTCACAGCTTGATTTCTGTTCACCCCTAGCATTCATTTTCTATATGCTGGGCCTAAATTTACTCTTGCTTAAAGCAGACTTCATAAAAACAATATAGCATTCTGCATTGCAGTTCTGGATTCATAAATATGAGTTTTCTTACAGAAAAAAATATGTCTATGCCCCTCCCAGCCCACCTTAACAGGCAGCAGCCACTTTGGGTGAAGGAGGTCTCTTCAGCTGCTGATTAAGCCACAAAGAGGATGACTTTCCAGCCCTCTTCTACCAGTAAGTGAAGCTGGAATTGTGACTGGGGTCTTGCTTCTGATGGCTGCAGTCTCTCTCATTAGTGGGAGGAGGCTGAAAATATCATCCTTCTTGTGCCCTGACTGGCAGCTGAATGGACTTCATTTACCCAATGTGGCTGCTGGCTGATAAGGTGGGCTTGGGAGGTTGGGCCAGGAGGCATTACTTAATTACACATATGTAACTAAATAGCTTGTGCAGAAATTTTTGGAATTTAACATTTAAATTAGTCATGACTGAAGTAAATCTCATTCATGGTATATTTCATCAATATAACTGGGTCTACTTTGGGCATGACTAGATCCACCCTTGTACCAACCAGGCAGGATGCCCAGACATAGTGATGATATTGCCTCTGAGTAAGTACTTTGGTAATTACAGTCTACATTCCACAGCATTGAGAAGCAGATGTTCCAGTATAAATAGCATGGCTTATTGCTTGGCTTATTGGTTATATTGATTATTAATGATAGATTGGTGGCCATTGTTAATTATTTCTCTCTCTGCTACTATATTGTTTTTGGCCTTGCATTGCTTTCTTAGTCTGTGATTTCACATGATGATATATTAGCTTTGTTTTTACATTTTTCTGTAAGCACTCTTCTGAGTTTATAAAGAAAGGTGGGGTGCAAAATGTTATAACAAGCAAAATAAAATGAAGTATCTTCCATTTATTTATTTATTTATTTAAAAAATTCTACTAAAAACCTAAAAGAAAACCATTTATCTTATGAATGAAAATTTAACAACTATATCAGAGCTTGGGATTACAACTACCAGCATTCTCCACCTACCATGGCCAGTGGCAAATATTTGGGGAATTATGGGCAGTGTAGTCCAAAAAGGTATTTCACCCCCCCAAGTCTGCTAGGAACTGAGATAACAACAGGAAAACAAATCTGCTATTTGAGAAGCAGGCCAAACAATCTATTTTCAGTCTGTGTCAATTCTCAAGTATTCAATTATAAATCAGTTCTCTCCCATCAGGAAATTTTTCTTTTTAAAATCTATACAGAAATCCATATTTAAATGCATCTGTTCAATATACTTTCCTTTGACATATTTTAATCTTATATATAGATGTTAATAACTGTTTTGATATACTCTTTGAATCAAGCATGGCTTCTCAAAGGCTGAAAAAAAGATGAACTTGCATCCATGGTGGTAACAAGCTGCTCCGACGCCTGAGGGATACACGTGGCAGATGCCCCATGTTTCTACCCACTATAGTTGCTCTGCACCTGTCACCATTGCTGCCACCCATTCAGCTGCCCTGGAGTCTTTCCTGACACTATGGTAGGGGTGTCTGGGACAATCACCTGTGTTACATTTACCACAGAAGCAGAGCACATCCTTTGGTGCTGCTTCACTCTAATTTGCCACCTCCACTGCCTGAGATAGAGGATTTAGCCCACCTTATGGGAGGGTCAGTCCTAGTTCCAATCCAAACATTAGTCCAAGAGGTACAAGGAAAGTCATTTTGCTTTGAGATGTTGAACAAATTCTCACACATCCTCATGCTGTACAGACAGAGATCTTTTTTCTCATCTAATGCCTTTGAACACTTTAAAGGCAAAAACTGTATTTCACACTTCCATCCAGTCTGTTGTTACTCCAAAATGTGGGTGACTCAGGAATCTACCTGCAATGCCAGTACCTCCATGAACTAGCGGGGAATTATTAGCTCCAAGACGAGGCCTGTGAGAGGGTGGTAACCTAACGAGATTTTTTACACCTATGTTTACCAATATGTCTGCAGGGAAGAGCCAGCCAGAGATCCAAAAGCAAGCTTAATTGTGTTTTATTGGGGGAATTAAAATCATACACACTAAATCAAAGCAGTCATACAATTACACAAGACTAACTGAAGGGAAGAGGAGGAAAGTTTTGGATAGCAAGATTTCAGGGTGAAGTGGATGATATTGTCAAGGTCAGAGACCTGGGCGGCAAGCTAGCCCAGAGAAGAAAGTGGGAGAGCCAGCAAAGTCCAGCCAGGAGGAGACAAGCAAGCACTTTTACTCAAGGAAGTTCATTTACCAGAGCGCCAAGCAAAGCCATAGTCAGAGTTCCAAAGCCAAGGGTCAAGAGTCCAGAGATTAATTCAAGGGATCAGGAACCAGGTGCTGGGAGCAAGGTACAGGCAAGAGGAGGGCTTGTAAAAAGTTTGCCACAAGCAAAGGGAAGCTTCCAGGCAGGCAGTTATATAGCCCCAGGCACAAGTGTGTCCAGTTACAGCTTCTTAAACTTAGCCAAAGAAGCCTCCCTTTGTACAGCCCTCTTCACCTTGACTGGGGGCTTATTGAACCAGGCTCCAGAGCCTCTTCAGAATCGGATCCCTGTTGCTCTAAAGGAGCAGGCAGAGGAACGTCTGCGCCTGCTTGGTCCATGGCAGCAGGGGGAGCTCTTGAGCTGCAGGACTCATCTCCAGCCAGAGCCACAGGGACCAACAGCTGCTGCTGCTCGTCATCTCCACCCTGAGCAACAGGGACCACGTCATCAGCAGCTCTAACAAGGGCTTCAGTTATCACAGATATTTACCAAACCAGAAGAGCAGTGAGGAAGCAGTGATGTGGCTTAGACACAAGTCTAAGGACGGTACACAATTGGTAATCAGACTAGCAAAGTGGCAATCAGCAATCAATGTACTGAGAGTTGACTGGCTAAAGCCAGGGGTTTAAATACCTAATTTCTGCTAATTTACTCAGCTCTCCAGGCAAGTAAACAATGGAGTTTGCAGAATGGACAGTGAGGTGTGGAATCGGCTAATGGTCTTAGTGTTAATGGTTAATGGTTGTCCTGATAGCTCAGTACTTGTCAGACAGGTTTGAGGACAAAGGAGAGGTTTGCTTGGTCAGAGAAAGAAGACTTAGAAAATCAGCCATCTTGTGAGAATCTCCCAGATGCTGTTGTTTAAAAGAATGAGTTGTTAAGGCTAACTGCAAGCCCATTATCTCAGGAGTTTCGTGGTGATTTCCTGACTATGAACTGGCTATGCCTGGAGGTGTTTTCTGATCTAATTCACAATGCACATGTTCGGCCAGACTTTTCCTCTTATCCAGCTTGGCCGTTCAGCCATAACAGGGTATGTTTTATATCAATGCCAATTAATGTATTTTGCCAATTAAACCGTATCAACACGTGGGAGTATCCAGCCTGGTAACGCTGTTCTCCTCTGATCTAGCTAGCTGAAGAACTGTATCTCATAATCTCTCTTGGGTTGAATTCTCAGAGCTCAGGCAAGAGAGAGAAAGCTCACCCAGTTGTCTGGTGGTGGATTTTGTGACTTTTGTGATTTTGTTCCTTTTGTATTCTTGACGTTCACATTGTTGACTTTCTCATTTTTATCACATATGATGCATGGAAGAATATGTGTCCATGTGATCTTGATGGCTATGCCACAGTGGTTCGTGAAAGCATTTCTTCTTCAGTGCTGGCATTAGATGTAAAGATGTGCATGTCAACAAAATGGAATAGAATACATTTGGGAATCAATGTTGTGATTTAATCTCATACCAGTTTCATAAAGCTTTGGAGTGCTTTTCATTAAGATGCTGCACATTAAAGAACCAAACATAAAATGTTTGTTCAATTCTTGAAGCATAATGTCATGAAGAAAGAGAAATTCTTTCCATAACACAGCTTTTGATGACCTTTTCACTCTCGCACGTGTCAGGAAATACCATAGTGGTAGGCCATTGGAGCACTAATACTGTACTAACTATAAGTAGCTGCTAAGAAGGGAAAATATTACAAGAACTTGGCTGAAACAGGAAAAAATTTGGGGGTGTCTTGACTTCTTGAGCCTTAAGGGATTGGTTTTCAGGATCCTGGAGTTGTTGGTATCAACAACTGCTGTGGTAGCTTGCAACGCTTTGTCCTTGCCAACAAATTCAGACTCTGGCCTGGTTAGGAAACTATATGTTTACTTATGCTGCTCCTGTGGGTTTTTAAAAGCAGCTGAGAACAGCGATAGTTCCCAACCCAAAATATGAGCATCAGTTGCTAATCTATAACATGAGGAAAATCCATCCTTCAGTTTCAAATATTTAGTAACATGCAACTGAGAGATATGTTAAGAAAGAGATACAGTCCAATTGGCTCAAGCAACTCAACAATAAGAAATAGTGAAGGGCTAGAGTGGGCACATATTGGGGGCCATGGAAGCCATTTTTTGCTCCTCTGGACACTTAGTGGGTTGCACTGATGCACACAGTGGCAAGTGGAAGCGATGTTTTAGGTCAGTGGTTCTCAAGCTGTGGGTCCCCAGATGTTTGTGGACTTCAGCTCCCAGAAGC
This sequence comes from Iguana delicatissima, assembly GCA_948472985.1. Taxonomy (NCBI): domain Eukaryota; kingdom Metazoa; phylum Chordata; class Lepidosauria; order Squamata; family Iguanidae; genus Iguana; species Iguana delicatissima. The sequence continues at coordinate 607,922 of CAOKZL010000483.1, forward strand.
CCCAGCCACTATGGTCAATGCTCAGGGCTTCTGGGAGCTGAAGTCCACAAACATCTGGGGACCCACAGGTTGAGAACCACTGTTTTAGGTGACTATTAGATCAGTTTCGTTGCTCTTTCAAGGCAGGGCTCTTTGAATTTACAGGCAAAAATGGGACCTCCGGAGACTATTTTTAGCTGAGAAAATGGTTGTTTTACTTTTTTCAAAAATGATTTGGGGCTCTTGGAGGAGCAAGGGCCACATGGAATCTGCATTGGCTGTATGCAGCCCATGGCCAACACCTTTCCCACCATAGGAATTCAAGAAGCAAAACCAGAGTGCTATGGGAAGAACATCTCTCTCACTAGATAATGGATCCCTGAGCTGGGCTTGGCATCAGATGGAGGCAACTGCCTCAGGCAGCAGATGCAAGGAGGAAACAACAGTGGCAATTCTTCCTTCTGAACTTCTGACTGTCATAAAACCTGCTACAAGCCCTCTAGAGTGGGCTGCTGCCTCAGGTGTAGTGGAGGGCACTGTCCCCTTGCCAGTGTTGTCATAAGCTTCTAAACATGGACCAGGGAGTAGTCCCTGTTGCGTCCTTTACTTGAGGCTGCAAAATGTCAGGGCTGCCCCCAGCTAAGTGCTCTGATGTGCTCCCATATCTCAGAGGGCTTTCTCTTCTCACCTCCTATGGAAACTGAGAACAACAGAGTGCTAAATAATCTGGCAGGACCAATATCTGCTTCTGAGAAACGTCTACGCCTTTCTGCTCCTTTCCCACAAATTCCCATTATCTGTGCAACTTGTGGCAGATATGCTGGAGGTTGGCTACCTGTGAGTTACACTATGGCTAAAATCCAGATGAGCACTTTATACAGGCCAACCAACATAACATAAGAAAAATCTGTCTATATATTTATGTGACAAATATGTCTTCCAAGTTGCCCCCACACTTCTTAAAGGTCTAAATCTAAATGGGCTAAATCTAGTTGCTAGTCCCAAAGAGTTTAACCTACTGAATCAATGGAAGTTACATAAGTGTTGATTTTGTTGTTCTGTGCCTTCGACATATATGACTTACAGTGACCCAAAGGCAACTTACCATTCAGCAATTATACCCAAAGTATACACAAAATGGGTATAATCTATTTGGAAACTAGCAACTGGATTTAGCCTTTATCATTCCGATGACACCCTTCATATGCTTTAAATTGTTGTCACAGTTTAATTGTCTTCGTTTGGTTGTAAAATTTTGTTTTTGGAACAAAGCAGTTTGGTCTTAATTGTCAGGTGTTAGTTATTACTTGAATAGTTTGGAAAGACTGTGAAACCTGGCTCTTCATGCGGATTTCTCTCTCCACCACCTCATCCCCTGCTTTTCTGGTTATGATCAACGTTTATTTTCATATGAGTTACTCCAAATAATAGTTTTAAAAGCTTACATTGTGTCATTTTTTATCTAAATTTATGAACACAGTAGATCTATTTACACGTGAGTATGTGTCTAGGATATGTATATGACAATCAGATTGTCCTAGTAAAGTTCTCAGTTTGCATCAATTTGCATGATACAACAGCATCGCTCCATTACAGCTTCCAGATGTGCAAAAACAATAAAATCACACGTCATGTAAATGTATTTAGTTTCAATTTGCAAGCTGCTCAAATGCCAGCCATGATTCTCAAGGAAAACACAAGCCTTGAAACAACCAAAAATAAATAAATCCATCTTATTCATTTCCCATTTCCTCCTTTCTGTATTTCATTACCACTACTGTTGCCCACCATCACCTCTGAATTTTAGACAAAGAAAATGTGTCATCATCAAATCTTTTCTCAGATATTCTCTGCTAACTAGTAAGAACCAAACTCAGGCCATTTCCGCACTAGACTGTTATACCGCTGTTATTCCACTTTCAACATCCTATGGAATCCTGGGGTTTGCCGTTTGGCTGGCCCCTCCCGAAATGGCAAACCCTGGGGCCCTTTTCGCATCTTACCCGTTTGCGCGATGGGGGAGGGCAGCTCGCGCGAGAAGCCTCATTCGAAACGCTGCCGCTTCCCCACTCCTTCATACCGCAGGTCGCTTCCTGGTAGCGCGACCGTCGCTCTCATGGCCTGCCCCTTCCTTTTGCAGCGCAGGCTGGGAGCTGTAGGCTGCGCTGGGGAAGGAAGCATGACCCTCTCGCCTGGGACGACGCACCGTACGCAGGTAAGTGCGCGAGGCCGCTGCGAGCATTGCGTGAGAGCGCATTATTTTCAGCTTAGAGCCAAAAATAAAAAAATGCACGCTCGCCCCGCTTGAGCCTCATGAGCATCGCGCGAGTGGGAGTGCATCGTACGGAGCGATGCTCCCTCTCACGCGAGGCTCAAGGGGCTCTCGCGCAAAAAAAAAGGCATGCAAAAAGGGCCCAGGATTCCATAGGATGTTGAAAGTGGAATAATAGCGCTATAACAGTCTAGTGCGGAAATGGTGCTAGTCTTAAATTTGATAACAACTAGGGGGAAAGACAGAGCCAGCATAGTGTAGTGGTTTGAGGATTGGATTACAACTCTGGAAACCAGGGTTCAAATCCCTGCTCAGCCGCAGAAATCAACTGAGTGACTTTAGACAAGTCACACCCTCTCAGCCTCAGAGGAAAGCAAAGGCAAATTCCCTCTAAATAAATCTTTCCAAGAAACCCCATGATAGTTTCACCTGAGGATTGCATGAGTCAGAAACAACTTCAAGGCACACAACAACAAAAGGAAAAGAGTTTCTGATCCATCCAGAATGCCAGATTTTATGGTGTTTGCTTTTCAAGTAATAGATAACAACTGGTTATTGACTGTCAAGCTGATCATATCTCTTATAGCTTCTCAGTGACTGACTAATTTGTACTGCACTGTGCAAACATTTATGGTCTGGATATATGTTGACATTGGTTGTATTTACAAAGAACACTAGCATGTTTGGTTTGATTTACACAAATAATATTGCATGACATTTTTATTTAAAATATTTTTATCAGAATTTTTATTAGAATTTTATTAAAATCTTTTTAATTCTTAATTGGTGTCAAGTCAACATCAACTTATGGCATCTCGCTCTTCTGGTTGCATGGAGCGTGCGAGTGGCAGCTCAGAGCGAAGCTGCGCAATGGCACGGCTCCGAGCTGCCACCCGCTGGATTCCAGCCACTTTTTTTTTAACACCAGAAGTGGCTAGACTCCGGTAAAAGGGGTGTGGAAGAGGTCCGAAGAGGACCCCAAAACTGGTGTCTGACTCTACCCGACTGGGGGAGCGGAAAGCACCGGGGGGTCAAAGGACCACGACGGAACCAGCAGGATCGTCGCGAGAGCGGCACACCGCCGACTCTTAAACAAGAAACTTCTTAAAAAGAAAGTAAGAAAACATGTAACCTGACCAGGTCTTTGATTTCGACAATATCACATCTGAAATTGACTTGCAACGGTGCGCAGAAGTGGAGGAATGGAAGGACCCAGAGGAGATGTGAGTGTGTTATGGCTGAGAGTTTGTCTTAAAGGGGCAGCTGATTTTTAAAGAGACTGCAAAGTGGCTTTTCTGCTTTTCTACTGAGGATTGAAGTCTTTAATGGATAAATGATTTCTGACTTGCAATTTGAGACAGAGATTTACAGTTTGATAATGCTAGATAATTAAATGGACAGAACTGGACTAAGGATTAAGATTGGATTTTACAAGATCTAATAAACTCCATTTGGACATTGAACTTTCTTTATTTCCACATTTTACTATTCTGGTCAACCTGAGAGTATTGGTATTTTGGCTTTTTGACTCAGGATTTCTGATTTTAGAAGACTACTTTGGGAGGCAACAGTTATTGAGCAGTGTTTTTTTTTCTTGGCTCCTGCTGTTTGAGACTTGTTTCCTATCTTTTTTTGAGTCTAGATTGTTGAGACTGGCGAGCCTGTGCTGGAAGGTCACTTAAGCAAAACATCTTCACTCCCATGGACTTTAAGCGGCTATTGAGAATATAGAAGAATCTTCAAACAGCAAAGTTTCAGACGGGAGGGGGGATGTGAGGTGGATTAAGGCACAGGGCTCTGAATTAGACAAAGTGATTTTGTACTTGAACAATATTAGAATGAATTTAAACAATTAAGCTTACATATTTGATTGATATATTGTCATTAATATAAGCATTTTGATATTGTTAAAGGGTTGGTGGGGGCTGAATAGGACATAAGTATAGAAGTGGGAAACAAGACATTTTTAACGGAAAGGAACCCAGGTCAAGAAGATGAGTAATAACAGCTCAGACTGCCAGATATACATTAACAGTACTCTAGAAATTTTAAGAGTTTATGTTGTAAATGATGGTGGACTTAAAAAGTATAAGAGAAGATACCAGGAGATCTAAAAGAGGCAAGAAAAGAAATCAGAACAGATTGAAATCAGACGATTAGTGAAAAGCAGAATGGCCAGTTGAAATGGGTGATAGCTGGGAACTGTCAAGTGAAAATGACTGTATTATGATTGTGGAAATGACAGTGGGATAACAGCAACATAACATGGAATGGGAGAGGGAAATGCATGATCAAACATTTGAGATAAACATTGTATTGTGATACATAAATGTAATAAGTGGAATGAATTTCGAGAAATGAAGACTAGATCAGAGTGGAAGATCAGAATTATTTCATGTAAAATTACAGGTCAAAGAATTTTTTTTTAATCTGTGAAACTTAATAAAAAATTATAATACAAAAAACAAACAAACATCAATTTATGGCATCTCTATGAGTGAAACAGATATTCAGTCTCTCTTGAGAGTTATTGAAGGTTATTGCAAGATTCACCTCCCATCTTTTAATCACTATCATTGGCAATGTCTAGCAGTAGAAGTAATAATACTGGTAGTAATGACAACCTTTTAACAGTGACAGACAGATAGACATGCATACATATCTTTCTGCTCAGCCCTTATTGGATTAAAGCCTGCCAAAAATGGACATTTAGTCTGTCTTATCAATTTAAATATGGTTTTCAACTAACAATTCATACATAATTTTAACCATCACGGGACCTTTTTAGTCTTACAGCCACATTTTGTTGCACAATTCACTCAGAACTAGACACAGGCTGGCATTCTATCAGTGTCATACACAAGCAAGTCCAATGTATAGCTGCATATATCTTTTTTGTTTGTCGTCAAGGATGCTTTTCTCTCTGCAATGACCAAAGCATCCCCAAGACTCATTGTTTTGCTTTGATAGCCCCCCTTTATTGGCATTCAGTGGATGATGAAATGTTGAGAGGATTGGAGATCTGTCTGTTTGTGTCCCCATAATTGGATGCAGAATGATTACATCATCTGTCAAGAGTCTAGAGGATCTTGATTAAAGATGTCATCAGTCTGCATTCTCATCATGGGAACATACTAACTGGTTCTCTGATTCTCCCAGTTTTCCACCAGCCACTGAATAGTTGTTGGAGGGGAACTGCACCAACTAAATGGGGGTTGAGAGAAGAGACATTGCATAGTTCTGTCTGTAAAACTTTTCTGCTATGCTCTGTTACGCAATATTCTGCACAGTCTACAGTGTAGGCATTCTTTATCATTGTTACCTGAAGATCTGAGAAAGGCATCTCTAAGTTTCAGCCACTTGTGTACAAGGATGGAGATTATTTTTTTAACAGACCCACACACACAACAAGCCAGTGGCAAAAATTGTCCCAAACAAATCTATTGCTTGTTGTCATCGGCCATTTCTGCCCTACACTGTTATAGTGCTATTATTCTACTTTCAACATCTTGTGGAATTCTGGGGTTTATAGTTTACTCAGACCAAAGAGCTCTCTGCCTGAGAATTCTAATTGCCCGTCCTTAAACTGCAAATCCCAGAATTCCATAAGATGTTGAAAGTGGAATATTAGCACTATAACAGTATAGGGTGGAAATGGCTATTGGGTATTTTTGTAGTTGTTGTTCCAGTCAGTGTGTAACATATCAGGACAAAATATGTCCCATGCCGTTTTGACGGGCGAACAATTATGTCCTGAAGCAAAAAGACATACTTTTACATAATCAGGTTGAGTGCCATATTTCAAAGTATCAAGAGTTTCTAATTCTCTTTGTTTTGACTGTACATGAGCTTTCACCAGTTTTCCTGACCATACACCCAGCCCTTTATAAAATATCTCAGGCTTCCTTAATTCCCTCTTTCCCTGCCTTCTGCCCCTCCTATTCCCTTCCCATGGATCACAGATCACATCCTGTCTCATGCAACATTTCAGAAAATGATTTTCATCAACTTCTACTGAACCTTTTAAAAAAAATTCTTAAACGTTTAACATCATAGTGCTGAAGTACTTTAGCAATATTACACTAGTTGAATATTAAGATTACCTTGTTTTAATGCTAATATGCTTCTTTTCTTGCTCAATCTCTGTTGAATCTGCATCCTGGAAACAACAGCTATGTTTACATGGCTATCCTTACTGGTTCCTAAGTCAACAGAAACACACAGAGAAGTAAACAATCCATTTTAGATCAGAATGTACCGGGTTAAAAATAAACCTGGAAAGTCTTTGTAGTACCTGGAGTTCACTGGAAATACATCAGGATGAGCAAAATGTTATGTGGATATCAAAAAAATTGGTTTATACTGGTAAAAATCCCTGCATTTCCTGAGACTTTTGCTTAATTTGGAGGTTCTCTTAGTCTTGTTAACAGTAGGTCGGCCTCATTCAGGTGGACAGTGGACTTCTATCACCACTCCATTCTGCATTGGTTAGACCTCATTTGGAATACTGTGTTCAGTTCTGGGCACCTCAGTTCAAGAAGGATATCAATAAGCTGGAACCTGTCCAGAGGAGGGTGACCAAAATGGTGAAGGGTCTGGAAGCCATGCCCTATGAGGAGGAGCAGCTTAGGGAGCTGGGTATGTTTAGTCTGCAGAAGAGAAGGTTAAGAGGGGACATGATAGCCATGTTTAAATATTTGAAGGGATGCCATGTAGAGGAGGGAGTGGGCTTGTTTTCTGCTGCTCCAGAGACTAGCACAAGGAGCAACGGATTCAAGCTGCAGCAAAGGAGATTCCACCTGAACCTCAGGAAAAACTTGCTGATGGTCAGAGCTGTTTGGCAGTGGAATATGCTGCCTCGGAGTGTGGTGGAGTCTTCTTCTTTGGAGGTTTCTAAGCAGAGGCTGGATGGCCATCTGTTGGGAATGCTTTGATGTGTTCCTGCATAGCAGGGGGTTGGACTGGAGGGCCCCTGGGGTCTCTTCCAACTCTATGATTCTATGATTCTCAGTGGGTTCAGGAAATACAAGAAGTGTTGATCAAATTCTAGCACTCTCACCCTACCTACAACATGAACCCCACTGCTAATTCTCTGTACATGGGAATTCCAATGAGTTTAGCAAATGCCCGACAACTCAGGGCAGGTTTTGCTTCACTCCACATTTTGTGAAGGATTGGCTTGAAATGAAAAAAAGATAAACCAAACAGAGTTGTCTCAAATGCTTTCCTCATTGAGAACAAAGCGTAAAATATTCCATGTCTGCAGATGATGATAGGTTAAAAGGCCAAAAGGTCAGTTCTTTATGCCAGGCTAAACATGGATATTCCCTGATTCAGAAGTAACTGGCTCCCACAGCAATGTTTATATCTCCCCTAACCTCAGATTACTCAGTCACAGTCATTGCCAATCACAACATCTCAGCCTCCTCTTTCCTAAATCATGAGCTGCCACTCAATTCTTTATTCTTAAACATATCCTTGCTCAACGGGATTTTCATTTGAGTAAGTGTATTTAATACCTAGTACACAATCATCCTGTTCATGGCAGTTGCTTCCTGATCATGGTCAGTGGTTCTGTTCTTTTTGAACAAGCTCCTTCTCTTGCAAAGCTCTCCTGAGATACAATGAGAGCTAAGCTATGCTTTCTTCTCATGGCAAATAACTCAGATGTCATGTTGACTAAACATAAAACGGCAGTAGCTGTGAGTATTGAAAATTATTAAGGCAGCTACATTTTCTTTCACTGCCTCAAACAGTGTTTCCAAGAACTGGCCATGACCTATATCGACAGAAGCTATGATAGATTAGAACTTATAAAAGTCACTTTTTAGATTACAACTCTCAGGTTTCCCCAGCCAGGATTGCTAGCATAGACTCTGTATCAAAATGGGTTTCAAGTAGGACAGTATCACACAAGGCTAGTAAATTACCATTGTTGTTGTGTGCCTTCAAATCATTTCCAACTTATGGAGACCCTAAGGTGAACCTATCACAAGGTTTCCAGGGGCTCAGGGTGTGTGATGTGCCCAAGATCTCCCAGTGAGTTTCCATAGCCAAGCAAGGAATCAATCCTGGTCTCCAGGATCATAGTCCAACACTCACATCACGGTATCATGCTGGCTCTCAAATCACATCTTCACCCAGAGTTTGGGTGCTCCTTCATCCCCCAGTGCTTTAGAACAGCCCAAATGTGTTCAGGTACACTCTTGTCCCTGATCAGTGGCTGGGGAGAAGATGGGCTGGTAAGCCCCTTTGGCTATTTTTTGCACCCATAAGGGAGGATGTTGAAGGTGGTGGTACTGAGTATCTCCTCCTGCAACCTTGAAAACTGTGCATATGTTGGTGTAACTAGGGGTTACCCTGGTCCTAGGTCTTAGGCCTGAATTCTATTGATAATCCCAGCTAAAGTGGACCCATTGAAATCAATTGTTGGATAGTGAGTCAACACATGCAAACCAGATTGATCCAATAGGTCAATTATACTTGAGACTATGAATGGGATTGAGGCCATTGTCTGAAATCTATCTTCTCCTCTGAAAGCAACGTGCATGCCCTGGTCCTACAGGAGGCATTAGACAGGAGGCCAGAAATAGACTAGTCAATAAGTGTTCTAATAGGTGCCTGTGCTGTGAATTTTTTTAAAAAAACTGTCATAATTATTAGGATTTCACTTCTTAGTATTTGTTGAAAATGTACTAAAGACTAGCTGCAGTTCTCAGTTGTCAATCAGCAATATCGTATTTATTTTTCATGGTCATTCTGTGTTTCTGTGAAATATATCCAAGGCCAGAAAAGTATTTTCCAACATTAATAAATAGCTTATGTACAATAGCATATATTCTCCCTCTTGGAGAACGTGCAAGGGAATAATCAGGTTTGGTACTTTGAAATGAACAGTTTAGGCAATGCAGTCCTTTTGCTGAAAACAATACAGTCCTCGTTATTACATTACAGACAAAAATTACTTACACAAGGTCAAAATCAGCGCCAGATTGGCCAAGTGCAGAATCACTTTAAAGATAGATTTGTGCCATGTGGCAATTACATGTCACAATGGTGATCAGGACTGAGAGAGAAAGAAAGAGAGAGCTGCATTATGTTCAGATTTTTTGTAAAGTGATTGCCTGGATCCTTCCACCATTCAATTACCATTCAGGCTAATTTTCTGCACATGTGATGCGTATATATAATATGAACTGGAATCCAGTTTGATCTTCCTTATTACTGCACCAGGGCAAATGTTGTATATTGTCATCTAAGAAATCTGCAGAGGTTTATTTGCTTACCTGATTAATGCAATGTGGACATTGTTGTCCAAAGAGGGTTGGACTGAATCCTCTGATGGAAACTATTCAGAGATCTGCAAAAAATTACAATGCTAGGCTATTCACATCCTCATTCCTTCCAAAAGTGAGCTCAGGTGGTTGAGTATATATCACAGTTGACGTGAAACTGAGCCATCCCCAAAGAAATGTAAAGGCTTTCTACATACAGCTGCCTTGGTTCTTGAAAATATATATGTTATCACAATCTTTCCTAATCTATCACCCTCTAGATCAGAGGGGGGCAACTGTGTGGGAAGCCAGAGGTCTATTCCCCCAATCTCATCCTGTACCCCCAAGAAAACATGGAAATAAAGAACCTCCATTATTCCTCTGCAGTCTTTCTCAAAATGGTGATAGGAAGTAATGTCATCTCACTTCCTATCATCATTATAAGAGGGACTGAAGAAGGAAATGGAAGCATTTGGAGATAGTACACAATTCTGGGGTGTTTTGGTGGGATTGTTTTCATGTATTTGAGGGCATGTTTTTAGGGCAAAAAGTACCTGAGAATTATGCCAATTATTTTTTTAAAATAGCAGTTAGGTGGCTTTGGGGACAGGTAAGGGCTTCAATTCATTTATTATTCATTGAATAGTATATTTTTGATTGTCCATGCCATCATATTTCCAATTTCTGTATATGGTTGTGAAAGCTGGGACAGTGAAGAAAACTGACAGGAAGAAAATAAACTCGTTTGAAATATGGTGCTGCAGAAGAGGTCTACAGATACCCTGGACTGCTAAAAAGACAAATAAATGGGTCCTAGAGCAAATTAAGATTGAACTCTCCAGAGAAGCTGAGATGACTAAATTGAATCTGTCATACTTGGGACATATCATCAGATGGCATGATTCACTAGAAAAGACAATAATGCTTGGTAAGGTAGAAGGCAGTAGATAAAGAGGAAGATCTCATTACAAATGGATAGCCATGGCCCTGAGTCTGCACGACCTGAGCAAGGCTTCTGATGATAGGGTGACCTGGAGGTTTCGCATTCATAGGGTCATCGTAAGTCAACATCAATGGCAGTTAACAACAATGAAAGCCACATCCATGGAAGCTTCTAGCTAACACAGTGCACTTCTTTCTCTCACTTTCCTATGCTTAACCATTCTTTGCTGAGCTTTGATACTATTATCAGAGATTTAGGATTTCAGGGTAATTCTTGTTTCATTTGAGCCGGTTCTCAGCACCCCACACATTTCAAGGTGGTTTTATAATCAGATGTTCCAGTACTCTCTCAGTCTGAGAGAGTGAGGTAACGAATGAAAACACTGGGAAGTCACCAGTGATCACTGATAAGCAGTTGATCAAAAAGTGTGGGAGAAATGTTGAGTGGTGTCTTTGAGCAGCTCTCTGGTGAAAGATGCCTTTCAAATTTCAAGATGTTGCTAATGCGCCCCAGTCTGACCACTTTCCAAAGAGATTCCATTCCAAATATGGAGCGAAATTATTTCATTTCAGTCTGGTATGGTTTCAAATAACTTGGATATCAAAAATCCTCTTAATCCTTCCTTGGAAGAACCCAAGCAACCAAGTAGCCAAACTGGTAGTCACAGTATTGTGATGGCGTACAGGCTCATGGAATTCTTGTGCCTTTCCCTTCTTGGATCTGCAGCGGTCTAAGTCATTTTGTATTAGCTCAGCAAAGCACAGAAAATCATAACAATAAAAACGTTAAATGTACTTTGGAATTTCATTCTGCTTCTATAATGAGCTTAGCAAACCCCCTAAAGCAGAAAATACATAATCTTAACCAGATTTTTAAAAGCATTTTTTTTGCCTGTTTTCTTGGAAGAAGAGCAAGCCAAGTTGACCAGACTTTTTTCTTCAGAAGCAAAAGTAGCAGCTTTATTGGTCTGATGCAACAAGGCCCTGAGCGGCCTTGAATCCCATTAAAGGTATGGGCAGTCAACACCGTGTGCAACTATGTCCAAAGAGAGTAAAAGTTAACAAACTGCATGTGTGGTATTTGCTGTTAGATATAGTGTAATGGTCTGGGTTTGGGTGGCAACAAATGGAACTCTTGGTGCTCATACATGGAGACAGAGAACTAGACTTTTTAATAGCACCAAGTCCTTTCTTTTATTGCAGGACCGTGATGCACAGCCCAGCAATAACTCTTAAGTTCAATAATGTCTCTCCACGAAGTTTCCCTTGGTGCTCTTTAGAAAACGTCTCTCGCTTCCCAGCTTGGATGGAGGTGTCTCTTCAACGCATTCTCCAAGATGTTCTTTTAGAGAGCTGAGGGTGGTGTGACCAAATCACTGCTCTTTCTACTATGTATTGTACACTCATTTTATCCAAGAGGAGGAACTGAGAAGGTAGAATTTTCAACAAGGAACAACAGTTGAAATGAAAGTTGAAGAAACTGCCCGGCCAGGAGCTCTGAGACACAGCATGGATACGCCAAGTAGTAAAATATGAAATGGCAAAATCGAAGTTGCTTTTTGGATTTTTTAAAAAATATTTTCAAGCCATGCTTGGTTGAATCCATGGATACAGAATCCATAGAGATGGAGGGCTGACTGTATACACAAACTGCAAGACAGCACAGCATACCATTAAAAGCCCCTCCCAGTCAGTTTCTAAAAGCCTGTTGGCATAAGAATGCTTTGACTTTCTGGCAGAAGGAGAACAAGAAGGGGGCTATCCTAGCCTCTCTAGTGAGGGAGTTCTAAAATCTGGGAGCAGTCACCAAGAAGGCCTTCTTCCTTGTCCTCACCATAAGAGCCTGAGAAGGTGGTTTGATACAGAGAAGGGCTTCTCCTGAAAATCTTAGAGCTCTAATTATAGACTCACATAAGCAGAGAGTTGGAAACTTACAAAAGGAAGTATAGTGCTTCAAATAGCTTGGACCCATACAGAAGCTGATTGGATGGGCAGCTGAACCTTTTCTCCACACTGACTAACAGTCTTCCCCTAAACCTGAGGGCATATGGTGAATACAAGACACACATAGCCCTCACATTTCTGCCCTCCAACACCTTGCTTTTGCCTTACCAAACCTGCTCTGCCTAATAATAGAGCTGATTTTCATTGAACCATCTCTAAACACTGAATAGTGCCCAATGAAAAGTCTGAATATTACCCAGAAACAAGTGGTTCTGCTTGTGTATCCTGTCTACAGTTGCCTTAATCCCACAGTACTCAGTCAGACATTTGACTGTATCAACAAAAGCTCACTGTAGTTCCTTTTAGGGCAAAATTACACATACAGGAATGAAGCACATTGCAAAAGGCCCAGAATTATATACAGGAAGCCCCTACTTTTTGATGCCCTGTTATCTGACAGCTCGCTCCTTTGACACTTCTAAATTAAGGACAATTTCTAATAATTCAACAGGAGTTCTGCTCTTTCATCAGTTCTTCTTGCCTGCGGAGGCTCATCTGGAACCTCTTGCATGTGCACCCTGCTTGCAAAGTAAGCTGAGAGAGGAAAAGAAAGTGTTAAGCCAACTGAGAGACTTTGCAAGCAGCACATGTGCAGTTCATCCCAAGGGAGCCTCTATAAATCCTTTCTGCTCCCTATAGTACAGAAAAGGGGTCTACTTTTCAACCAATTCTGTTTTCTGATAATGCTCTCGTCCCCAACCTGTTGGATAATTGGGAGAAACCTGTATAGTGAGCTCCATTACCAGGAAGAGCAATCCCATTTCTACAAACCTCAACAGTATTAGTGAAAAACAGTTGTCCTACACATTATGCATCTATGCCTTTTGGAAAGATAACACATTATCTCTCCCTCAGTAGAGATACATTTATCTGTGAAACCACAAACCTGTTGCAGTATGCCACATCCATAAAGCTATCTGTGCTACAGAGCAGGCAAAATCAGAAGCGCAATTGTAAATTTCAAAATTCTCCACTCAGTCTCCCATATGCACAAATTATTAACACTATGATGCCAAAGATGCAGACTGAAAGAAAGCAATCTACCTCTGAAGCAGCAAAGAAAGACCTACCTTGCTCATAAATTGTTATTCTTTCTCAGTGCAAAGTAAGCATTCCTACAGGAATTTCTGAAATACTGCAGAGAGGAGATTTTGTTCCCTTCCGCCAGCAAACTGGAAGAATTCACTTTGGATTAACATCATATGGCTGAATGTATCAAAGTGCATATTGATTTTATTTCTTTGCCTGCCATCGTAATGTTGCCATCTGTCAATGCGAATGGGGGGTTGAGGAGTAAGCCTGACTGGCAAAATGAGAATAAGGTAAGAATGAGTTGGAATCTTTTGAGAAACTTTGCTAAGCATAAGCAAAGAGGAGGCAGAAGGATGAATGGAAGAATGGAGGAAGGCAAAAATTGGCATCTGTGCAACAAAGAAGAAAAACTTAGTATGTTTTTTGAAGAAGCATTCTTGCAAGTGGCTAAAGATGTCTGTTTGACTTTTTTTATCAACATATCTTACATTTGTTGTGAGTGATATGTGCATTCAAGTAGTTTCTGACGTATGGTGACCGTAAGGTGAAACTATTACCAAGTTTTCTGAGAATGTGTGATGCACTCAAGGTCGGTGGGTTCCCATAGCTGAGCAGGGAATCAAACCCTGGTCTCCAGGGTTTTAGTCAAACGCTCAGACCACTACACTGTGGGGAACATTATTTGATTTAGATTTGGAGCTTCCTCACTAGATATACCTGACTTTCTGGCAGGACACTGTTTGTTTTGACCCTAGTCCTTTCCTGAGGCTTTGCTTCTGCAATATCCTTGATCAGTCTGTCTGTTGGCCGCAGAAGGCTTTATTTGCATTGATTGTTAATCCTGCTACAAAGATCTACCTATCATATAAACAGGACACTTTTTTCGTAATGTGTAAGTGGGCTTCCTAGAAGAGGTAGAAGCAGAGGATACTTATTTTATTGATATTTAAACAAACAAACAAATGTTTAATTTGCCCATCCACAATTAGCACCTAGACCATCAGACTGAGTAGGCAGGAATACTGGCCATTTGGTCACCATTTTCCTTATGCTGGTAAAATGTATGTGTATCTAAATTATAGCCAATCTTCCTAAAGTGCATCTAAATATTATGCCAACCCATCCCCTTTCCTTTTCAGTACTGTTTAAGTTGTCATCTTGTTCTGGCCAGCTTTGTATGTGCTGGTAGGAATGGTACATATATACAGCTACTGGAAACTTTCTGGAATTTGCAGTTCTTCTTATATCAAACCTTCCAGTTTCCATAATGGAAAATTTGTTCCAGATCTTTGTGATTCTGCAGGTGGAAATAGCCCAAGTATATTTGGATAGCTGACCGTCCAACCAAGCTGAGGTGAACTGCCGATGCACTACTTAATTACTTCTATTATCGTCCCCACCACTGCTGATGAACAAGAGATGCAAATCCACCACCACTTTTGTATAGCAGAAAAGTATCGAAGCACTACTCTTTGTGGCTGAACAGGCGATTTCAATTAAGTCACTATGGGCGGCCAGCGCAATGTGATTCCCCTTGTTCCTTTTCATCAGTCTTCAGTCTATTTGTCTTGCTTATCTTGCTCTGATTAGTCATTCTGAAACTCAAAAATGTGTGAGCTCCTACTGAGCCTCCCTGCTCTCTGAAAACAGAAGGAGATACAACAGAAACAAGTCACTTCTTTCTCTCTCTCTCTGTTTTAAATACAAAGGATCAAGCTGCGAATGGAGCAAATGGAGTGCTCGAAACCAATAGTCTGTTTCATGCGAAAAACTCTTGCCTGAGGAAAACCTTTCTACAACCGCTGTTCTGTACAAAGATGACAGATTAATCTCCTTTCCTCCTTTTCACCTTTTACAGTGATGCTGTGCAAATGGCACCAGGCTGACGGATAAAGTTATAAATAATGCTGGGCTGTAACATCAGTGCATTAATCATCTAAATTTAGTAGTTTTAAGATGATAGAATGCTTTCCATTAAGGGCAATAGCTGACAGTTTGTAAAATACCTTGAGGGCATGTCTCATCGTTCCTCTTTCTCAGGCCATCTCTTACTTTTCTCAGCAGAAACATCTGGTCATCCCAAAGCCATAATTTGCAAACACTTCTGCTCAGGATGGAATGTCAAAAAGCTGTTCTGAAAAATGTAGCTCTACTTTTGTGCCAAGCCAGTTGGCCTAGAAGAAGGAGCAACTGTTCTTATAAATCTGCCTGTTGTATTTCCAAAACGTTCTGCAAATGAGGAAATCAATCACTCTTCCACACAGCAATGTTTCAGACTGTCACAGGGTTCCATCTACTGCAAAAGAGACAAGAATCACAACAACGCCTAGCTGGACATGCAGAACAAAAACTGGATGGAGACCATGTGAACAAAACAAGTTTTGGGACAAAAGGAATGAAGGAAGGACAGGCAGAGCAGCCTTTTGGTAGAGCTCCATAAACAACACAGAAGCTGGCTTTCAGGTTAGGAGAATGGCCAGTACTCCTTGCAGAGATGTCATTTACTGACTGAAAGAGAAATGGCTCTTCAATAAGGCAAAAGTCCTTACAAAGAGCAGGGAACAACCAGAGCTTGCAAAGTTAGTTTTGAAAAATAATTCATTTGTGTTAATGCTGGAGAATAAGAATTTAATTTGTGGACATTCACATTAATAATTGGATTCATTTAGTTCGTTGAACTGGCACTGATAAATTTGTTACTTTTTTGTTGTTTTAAAGTGGTCATTCTTCAACTTGGCACTTTTCCTCCAAAGAGAATACAAAGCCCATAACACAATTGTTGCTGGGGATAAAGGAAGTCCAGCATGTGCGAAATTGTCAGGTTAGGAAAAGCTGTCCTAAGCCATGGAATCTCATCTTGCAACTGTTCAATTAAGATTTGTCTACATCTCTCTTCACTTTTTTCCATGCCCTCCACCAACATGTATATTATTCAGTCACCATTCAAAAACACTGTTTGATATAAGGAGTGATGTTGAAGGTTAGCAATGAATGTTATGTTTATTTCAGTGACAGCGTGTTAATCTACTGCGGATGCAACAACAAATGGCTGTTGTGTTTTAAACTGAGTATAATTTCTTTTTATGAAACATGATTTTAAATTACCTTGACTAAGTCCAAACTGGGCCAAAAATAGAGCATAAATTTGGGCCTGGGACAAGTGGAATATGCATACCCTCCAATTGTCCTGATTTGGCAAGGACAGTCCGTTACCCTAAAAATCTGGGGGTCCCAGAGGGACACCTCAAGATGCTCCAAGTGGTGAGCTCAATGGAGCACAGGCAACAGCAGTGCGAGATCTTTTACCCAATTTTTACGGGGTCAGTTTCAGTCAGAAATCACACAAAAAGGTCCAATGAATGACTTTATTGAACAGTAATAGCTCGCACTAACGCAAACACGCACACACACATCCAAGAGCTAAAAGAAATAAAAATGGAAATAAGATAGAGGGATTCATAGTCTGGGTGATACTGCACCTCTTCCTGAAGTCCTTGGTCTGGGAAGCAGCGATCGAACAGCAGCTCAGCAAAGAGATGCTGAGGAGATCACGCAGCTATTGGGAGGGGGGACCGGTCAGTTGGTAAGACCGGGAGGCATCATACTTCTTCCTCCTCTTCTTCCCTCTCTGCTTTTCTCTCGCCTAACTAGCCCAAAAACAGGGACTATTTGTAGGAAAAATTTACTTTGAAGGCAAATCCTCTCCTGGGGAAAACAAACAGGGACAGAAAAAAACAACAACTCTGCACCACTCCACACCTGGCATTTTATTTGATATTGGAAGATAACAGGGTGTCATCTAAATAACAGGATCTTCCTCCGCTTTGGGGCTGTGGTGTGAGTTTCTGGAGATCGATTTCATAAGATTTTATTGCTTCCAGTGCCCAACTTTCCGGGAACGCTTTTACTCCCTTCAAGTGGACTCCTTAAAGGTTGATGACCTTTTGTCCACCATGGGTTATCACAACATGAGGTCTCCTGTGGCTACATGACTGAGGAGTTTACTGGTCTGACCTGGTGCGTTCGATCGTACGACCGTTATTGCCTACATGCGCATCCGGGTGACCTCTCTGGTGGGTTAGATTAATTTTATATCAAAGTTGTAGACCCCGGGACAGGGCTTACCAAGGGGGCAACAAGTCCCTGATGATCCTCTGTTGTTCCACTTTTTTCAGCTCCTTTAAAATGTCCCATTTTCTTTGTCCATATCTTACTCCAGTGGCAGTAAACTGAGTTCAAAGTACAATAATAGTCTGCATTCAGTTAACTCAGTAAGGGGAAGGGAGAAGAAAAGTGAGTGGAATATTGCCCTTTACTGTAGACTCAGGCAAAAGCAAACTGCTACAGCCTCTCCTAGCTTATGTGTTCTTTCTCATTAATAAGTTTTGCCATCTTACCCACATGTTGCTTGGCTACATGTGTCCCAGTTTTTATCTGTGAAATGTTGGACAGTCTGAATTTGTTGATTGCATTTAGAGAATTTTGGGGGGGGGGTGCATTTTTTAAAACTCTGCATTTATGGCTATTTCTCCCTTTTAAAATGAATGCACTCTGCTACTGCCTTGGAATTAGGGTTCCAAGTCTTCATTCCAATGGATAAATATAGCTTTCAGAGCCAAGATATATCTCTCCACTCCCCCCACACACAAACTGACTGCCGTACAAAAAGACTGCATGTGTTGCTCAACTTGAGAAATGAGCAAACTGAATTTTTGACTGTCTTAAAAGTAGGCTGCTTTATTTCACTAACAGAAAAGATACTCTGGCATTCTCCCCAGTCATTTTCAGGGCAAAACTTTATTAATCCACTCTGTGCAGACGCTTGTGTCATCCTATGAGCAAATCGCAGATATTTCACCTTTTTGAACATGCCCTGGTGTTCTGTCATTTCTACTAACTGGCCCCAAGAAAGGCAACAGATTTGTCATGGAATGTCACAGCAAGAAGGGAAAGGGTGGGGAAGACTATTAAACAGATGGGTTGACATAGGTATGACAGCAGTAACACAATGTCAGCTTTTACCCAGCATGCAGCTGCACAGATAACCCAAGCAGACATCTTAAACTGGGGCTAAAAGCTTTGTTTTTGTTATGTTCTTTAAAGTCAAGTCAAGTCTGATTTATGGCAACCCTATCATAGGGCTTTCTTGGCACGGTTTGTTCAGAGGAGGCTTTTCTTTGCCTCAGCCTTAGATCTAGACTCTGTCTCCTGGGCCATTTCTGCACTACACTGTTATAGTGCTATTATTCCACTTTCAACATCCTGTGGAATTCTGGGGTTTGTAGTTTACTGAGGCCAAAGAGCTCTCTCCCAGTTTTAGAGGAGGGCTGTAGCTTACTTGAAGAGTATGATAGGTAGAGTAGGGAAATTATTTCTCTTTGAAATCCTTTAAAGCTTCTAACAGTTAATGGAGACAATACTTATCAAGACAGAACAACGTTCTGAGTTATCATAAAACCAGTTTTGATATCCCAGAAGGCCAGAGACAAGAGATCTGAGAGATCATGTTCACACAGTAACACTGCAAAGTAACACTGCACTATAGTCTTACAAGTCCAGCAACACACAACCTCCCAATGTAAGGTCAGAATTTGGTGTTTGCTTGCTAATTAACCTGATAAGCTAGTAATTCATAGAACTTCCTGGCAATTTTCTCCAACTCATTAGTTTCTCTGCTTAACACTGATTTGCAAATATGCTTTATTGAGTTAGGTTGTTAGAATTCATTAGAGTGGATGCCTCCCCTTCTGTCATATTCAGGAAAACAGGAAGGCCTGCTGGACCAGGAGAAGAAATAATAGAACCGGAGAGAACTGGGGTGGGGTGGAGGCCTGTTTTTCTTCTCTCATACCGGGGATGGCAGCTCCCTTCCAAGCCTGCTATAGCACCCTGCCACCCTCCTTGTACAACCCTTTCTTTCCCCTTTTAAAATCCACCACCTAAGGGGTAAAGCCTCTCTCGGCTTATTCAGAAAGATTCAATAATCTGTGGTAGTGTGTTTCTACAAAATGAAAACTCATGGAAAAGTACTCTGCTAAGTCAGAAATAATAAAAACAGAATGTGATCTTTATTAAAATAACAAATAGGGAAAAGGCATTGGGTGATACAAGTATAATCAGGCAAAATAGAACTTCCAAAAGTATTTAACCAGTTTCTTCAGCTTGACATAGTATTCAGGTTCAAGGCTTTCCTACACATCCAGGCCTTTGGCTTTCTTTTCTGCTCAAAGGCTAAATTCCCAAGTTTAGGTCACCCCTTCTGATCAAACTCAAAATAGATTGGTTTCTTCTCTGTGTCTCACTAGACCCCTGAGAAGATAATTCCACTTAATCAAACAACATCCCTTGGTAGACTGAAAAGCTCTCTCTCTGGAAATCTCTCTGGAGGAAGTTCCAAAAATGCAAGTCACTGTGCTTTATATAGAGCTCCTCCTCAGAAAGCTCAGCCCCTTCCATGTACGAATGGGCTTGGTTTCTCTTTGACCCAGAGCCACTTGGGTTACTCGGCAACCTGTTGCTAGGGCTGCCCTATCCCTCAGGCTAGCCACACCCCTGGGCTCTGTCACAATGCCTCACATGGCTTTATGGTTAGGTAGGTTAACTTGTGTGATTTCTTTGTGAAAACAGCAGGGAGGAGGTAGGGAAAGAAACAGAACTTTCTGGAATCCATGTTAAAGGAGAAGGACTGGGTTTATGGGGTAGAAACAGAGCTGGGTTTATGGGGAAAAGAAAAACAGAATAGAAAGAATGAAGAAAAAAGTGATAATTGTAAAGGAATGTGGTGATGGTGGTGGTAATTTGTTTGCTTAGTGGAACACCAAGGCCTTTAAGCAATTAGGTCCTTTATTGAATATCCAGACTTTTAGGCCTAAAAGGCAAGTATCCTCAACCACCATCATGGGTATGTATGGAAGAAAAGTGTTTGAAGCTTTTCTGAGAATTAGCAGTGCATTGTGACTCTCCTCAGTAACTTCTCCTCCTCTGCTGAATATATTCTGTATTGATTTCTGTTTATATTATGGTGTCATATACAGTTTTATATAATACTGGCGTATTTACTCAGCGTTGCCGGGGTTTTTATTTTCCTCTTAAGAACTTACCAAACTGTCTTCTACATTTCCTGTAACTTTGCTCCATATTTCTCAATGCAATCTGTATTCAGAGTTATTTACATACACAGTTTGGGTTCCTGAGGGAGTACACTGTCCTCCTCCTTGCTGCTAGGCCTCGTATCCATAGCAACCAGCTTATTACGGTACCTGTAACTTTCCCCCATAGTCCCCAATCCAATCTGTGTTGTCTGATGACACTGATGTATTTTTTCCCCCTTTCTGTTGAATTTGTGCAATGGCTTTACGTTTTTCTTGAAGTGTTTTTTGTTTTGAATTTCAGCTTTAAGATTCTTCATGTATGGAACCCATACAATCTACTGTTTGAGGTGAGAAGACCTTGTAACTATGTTGTGTATGTCACTTTAATTTTTCTCACATACGCCTCCAAAAAGTTTTCTGGCACCCTTATTGATGGTAGGCCTCATCTCCATAGCAACTGGCCTGAGTCCCAAGAGCTCTCTGGCTGAGAATGCTAAAGGCCCCTCCCTAAACTGCCAACCCCAGGATTCCACAGAATCTTCACAGCCAGCCAATCATATTGAGGTCTTCTCACCTCACTCAGCCAATCGTATGAGGTCGTTGTCTTCCTGATGCAGACAAACATTGACTTTTATATAGTAGATTATCTGGAATGAGCTGCAAAGAATCACTTTGCAATCTTGCTCACACAATGCTATGAACTCCAATAAATACATGAACAGTTTCCCTCAAACCCATCCCCCCCCGCCATTACTTTCTCTCCTATCTCTCTTTCCCTATACCCTTTCCACTCTGTTTTATAGCTGTCTCCTGCTGCTTCTACCCTCCTTCTCCACCTCCTTTTAATTACATAATTAATGTAAGATGGGTGTAGGGAGGAGTGGGCTTGTTAAATGTCACAGACTGAATTTGGGATCTCTTTGCTGCACTCAAAACCTGGAGTCTCCACTGCTATTTGGAGACCACATTTCTTGTTTAGAGGTGGTAAGGTAGAAGGTGTTTAGTTGTGCAGAAAAATATTCTGCATATGCTTAAAATTTAAGATTAAAAATTCCCCACTCTTTATTCACTGACTAACCTTTGTATCTATCCATGTATTGCTGAACTTGCAGTGGACCAGTGCCCAAGAACAAAAATAAACTGTTTCTTTTTAATCTTTAAGAAAAACAAGTCATTTGAAGAGTAAGTGGGTTGTACGGGTTGGTTGGAATAGAATGAAATGGCGTCACAGTCCCACATTGGGAACATGATGGCAGTGGTCTGTGGGTCAAGCTTTTGCATGATGTCTCAGTCCCACTGCCATTGCATCTCCATGTGTCACAATTGCGGGATGTTCACTTAATGGGAAAAAAAGTTAAGCACCTGCAATCGTGTGACACTCCCATCCTTCCTGGCCATGCAGAAGGACAGGAAGTGTAATGGAAGCACTTCTTTTCCCAGTGCAACATGGGAAAGAGCCTGGCTGAACTGCAAAAAGCAGGTGTGTGTTGTTCATGCACCCTTCTGCAGGAAGCTGGCTGGGTGCGGAGGAGAGTGTTCCCATCACACTCCCTTCCCAGTACAGGCACTACCGGGATTGCAACAGGATGATGTGGCAGAGCATCATTGCATAGAAATGGTGAGAGAGATTCACATGAGTTGCAAGCCGAACTGAAGAAGCTTTGAGATGTTTAGAGTAACTCCTCCCAATCTGACCGTCTCCAGACCTGTTAGACTTCCCCCATTCCCAGGCAACAATCCTAAAATGAGCTTTTTAATCCAAGTGGGGAAGAATTGCATTGGAGGAAGGTAACTTTAAAAGGGCAAAAAGAGCCCTTTTGAAGGGGCAGTAATAAAATGTGTTTCCCTGAAGTCAGCCATGACAGCTTCCATGTCATTCTCTGTAAATCCCAGTCTGCCTCAGCACTAAGGCCTTTTTCGTACGGCATTTGCCATGCAAAAGGGCCCCTGGAGCGCCACGCGATTGTGAGGCGCAGTCCACATGATGCACTCGCAATCGTGCAACGCTCCAGGGGCTGGCAGGCGCTGATCGCACAATATTTCATTTTTAGCCTTGAGCCAAAAATGGTGCATGATTGCACATCGCTCTGGGACCCCATGCGCATTCACCATGCTTGCGGAGCTCCAGAGCCGCAGCGCTCATGCTTCCTGCCCCAGCACAGCCTGGGAAAATCCCAGGGTGCACTGCGGAAGGAAGAGGAGGGGTTCTCATGCTACCTGCAGCAGCTGCGGAGCTAAAGCAACGGGGATGTGAGAGCCTCTCGCAAGAGGCTGCTCGCGCGATTCCCACACCCCAGCTCCACAAAAAGGTAAACTGCAGAAAGGGCCTAACATCCTAAACAATTAATTAAACTATCTGAATTACAAGTGTTTATAGTAGTGAACTAATTTTCCAGTTCCTAACATTTTGATGTTATCAGATTAATTTTCAAACCTGACTTTCCATGCTCTGTGTAAAATTGCAAGGAGAAGGCAGAAGGAAAGTGAATCAAAAGATGTCAAAAAAAGATAGGATCAGGTGTGTGTGAGTATGGATGAATGTATTCTAGATTTGCCACTTTTATAAGTGCTTCCCCCCTAGACCTGTTTGCAGCAGCCTGGCACTTAGAAGCTAAGTGTTCAGAGTCCCCTCCACCAATTGTTAATATCAGGGAAAGCTTCACTTAAATTCCACCTAAACCTCAGGAAGAACTTCCTGACGGTCAGAGCTGTTCAGCAGTGGAATATGCTGCCTCGGATTGTGGTGGAGTCTCCTTCTTTGGAGTTTTTTAAGCAGAGGCTGGATGGCCATCTGTTGGGAGTAATCTGCTATGGGTTCCTGCACAGCAGGGGGTTGGACTGGATGGCCCCTGGGGTCTCTTCCAACTCTATGATTCTTTCACTTGCTGTATTTCTGGCTGCTGCTAAAAGATCTGGTTAAAATGTGGCAACAGTCACTTGCAGACTAAATTGAAAATTAGCAAGATAAATAAAGGCCATCCACCAATCAAGGAAAGGTAAAATGAAGGAAACCTCCCTTATTGGCTTGCCTTCAGCAGCCCGTATGGTTCAGTAGCTGCCATGGCTATTACTCCCTCCCACACACTGCCCCCCACCCCCCCAGCACCCTCGTGACATCTATAAAAAGCCATATTTTAAAAATTTGCTGTACCTTGTGCAGACTTGTGGATAGGAAGCACAAGTGCAAACAGATGTGGCCAGGCAGGCGAGTGGAGAACCAGATGTGTGGATTTCTTTCAAACAAGGGGAAAATTCACCCACCCATAAATTTTCACACAATCATTGAAAACAGAAAGAAGTAAAAAGTATCAGGTGCATTCCATGTTGTTTCAGACATACACTTAAGCCCTCGGTTAGGTTTACTGGGGCTTATTTTCTCATTTTAGTGCTTAAAAAGTAGAATGCAGCTTATATTGTACAGAGGAGTGTGGAATGAAATCCCGCAACACACATAGGCAGGTCAGATCAGAAGGGAAGACGCCACCTGTCTGAAAAAAAAATGCATTCGAAATGCCAAGGCAAGGAATACTTCTAGCCAAACAAAGCAGCCTGAAATGCAGAGCAAACTTTCCTCAATCTCCACCACTTTGGTAATCATATACCTTGGGTCACATCCAGCATGCTTTAATGAAGTGAGTGAGCCAATGTAAAGTTTTCTCCAATGTGCTACTAATGGTAGTCTGACACATGTCAAATGCAACCGAAGAATGACAATATCAGAGGAGAAGGAGACAGCAGCGTGATGATGATGTTTCCAAAACACAATTTTTTAAAAAAGAGCATTGAGCCCAGATTTTCTTTCTATGTGTAGCTGTGTCATGGATGGCTTCACAGGTTCCCCTCATCTTGATAGCGCTACATGCTATATAATCCGGCAGCAGCTCTGTTTCTGAGCACAGTTCAAAGTGATGATCATGCTCTATAAACTTCTATATGGCTTAACTCCTGCCTATCTGACGGACTGTATCTGCCCATAAGAACTGTCCCAGGCATTGAGATCCTCAGGAGAGGTCTGTGATGTATAGGCTAACTTGAAGTTCCAGTATTTAGGCTTAGAGGTTTCCAAAAAGCGTTATTCAGGAACAGTGAAGTAACAACAACACACCTTGGCCATTGCTAAGACTAAAGAAACGTTGAATTGGTAGCACTATGTAAGGCATTACCTTTCAAGTTAGTACACACTATGATCTCATTTGTTAACAAAGCAAAACAACTCCTTTCCTGGGCTTTTCTGCCCCACTCCCAGTTTCTCACCCAGTCTGCCAACTGACTGACCTTGCAGTCGTGCCTGGCTGTTCTTTTCACCACCGATGCCATAGCATTCCTGAAGTTCTCAGTTCATCCATCATCCCTACCCTGATCCACCAGCGAAGCATCTTAAAAACAAAACTACTGCCTGAATCATGGCACGGAAAGTGTAAGTGACCTGATGAGGCCCTTCTTTCAGTCCCACTACCTTAACAGGTAAGGTTGATGGGGACACAAGACAGGGTCTTCTCAATGCCTGCCCCTAAGGTGTGGAACTCCCTCCCTTGGAAAACTAGAATGATCCCCTTCTTGCTGTTCTTCTTTGGCAGCCACAGACCATTTTATTCCCAGAGGCATTTAGAAAGGAAGGTTTCTAAAGAAAAGGCTTTTAAGAGGGTACTGTACTTTTTTTCCAAACTGTGCTGCTTTTAATTGCTTTTTATCCTTCTAGACTGCGTGCTTTAGATTATTTTGATAGTTAATGTTAAATTCTAGTTTTATAACTTACTTTTTATTATTTTAATTATATGGTAATCATTTAATTTGTAAGCCATCTCAAGTGCCAATTTCAGGAAAAAGGTGGGTTAAAAATAAAGTGAATAATAATAATTATGATAAATAATAAAACACAGGGACCGCAAAAGACATTCTGTTGTCAAAGAGAAAGGAGTGGTCCCTGTTTCCATTTCCCATACAAATGTTGGTGCAACTCACAACTGAATACTGACAATGGACTAAAGTTGTCTGCCACATCTGAGGACAGCAGCTCCATTTAGGAAAACAGAACATGCTGTGAGGCACAAACAGCCCTCTCCTTCAACAGAGGAGAGAGGGTCAAAAGGAATAGCCAAGAACCAGCACTTGCTGATTCTCACTGTCACCTGGAGTAATGGCCTCCATCTGCCTAATGGTAGGGCTGGCTGTGTCATGCACTGTATTTATATGCAGACAAAACAGCAGGTGAAGCATGCTCATGGCCCTGGTGAGCTAAAGGTTTTATCTTGGTTTGTTTGTTTGTATGTATGTGAAAACAGCTTATGCAAAAAGGAGGGGATGCTTGCCCAATCACGGGACCTGTGACTCAGTCACAGATGTTACAAGCTTGGTAGATGAAGTGAATGCTGCAGACATAGCATCTCTTGATTTCAGTAAGGCCTTTGACAAGGTCCCCCATGATATTCCTGCAAAGAAGCTAGTAAAATGTGGGCTAGACAATGCTACTATTAGGTGGATTTGTAATTTGTTGACCAACTGAACCCAGAGAGTGCTCACTAGTGGCTCCTCTTCATGTTGGAGTGGGTTGCCACAGGGTTCTATGCTTGGTCCCCAGGGCTATTTGACATCTTTGTAAATGACTTGGATGGTGGAAAGGAGGGCCTGCTTATCAAATTTGTGAATGACCTCAAATTAAGAAGTATAGCTAATACCCCAGAGGACAGGATTGGAATTCCAAATGACCCTAATAGATTAGAGAGCTGGGCCAAAACTAACAAAATGAATTTCAGTAGGAAGAAATGTAAGGTAGAAAGACAGAAAAAAAATGAAATGCACAGATATAGGATGGGTCATACCTGGCTTGACCACAGTACATGGGGAAGAGATCTGGGAGTTTTAGTAGACCACAAGCTGATCGTGTAGACCACAAGCTGAACATGAATCAACAATATGATAAGGCAGCTAAAAAAGCCAACATGAGTCTAGGCTCCATCAATAGAAATAAAGTGTCTAAATCAAGGGAAGTAATAGTACCATTCTATTCTGCTTTGGTCAGATGTCACCTAGAATAGTGCTTCTGGTTCTGGACACCATAATTCAAGAAGGATACTGACAAGCTGGAACATGTCTGGAAGAGGGTGATCAAAACGGTAGGAGGCCTGGAAACCATGATATGCGAGGAGCAGCTTAGGGAGCTGGACATGTTTAGCCTGGAGAAAAGAAAGCTAAGAGGTGACATGGTAACTATGTTTAAATACTTGAAGGGATGTCATATGGAAGATGGAGCAAGCTTGTTTTTTGCTGCTCCAGAGACTAGGACACAGATCAATGGATTCAAACTACAGGAAAAGGGATTCTCTCTAAAGAGTAGGAAGAACTTCCTGATGGTAACAGCAGTTTGACAGTGGGATACACTGCCTCAGATTGTGGTGGAGTCTCCTTCGGATTTTTTTTTAAAAAGGCTGGATGGCCATCTGTTGGGAATGCTTTGATTGTGTATTTCTCCATGGCAGGGGATTGGACTGCATGGCCCTTGTGGCCTCTTCCAGCTCTGATTCTATGATTCTAGGATGATGTGGTTTGAGTCCAACCTGAGATAGAAAATGAAGATAATGTGGCCTTTTCCACCTTTCACGTAACCTGCACTAGGATCTTCATGTGAAGGAGGTCTTCTGACAGATTCAGTTCCCCTTGAGGAACCTAAGCGTGCTTTCAAATGGGGGGCAGTTACTGCTATTGGTCAAAAGACATTGTGCAGCTATTCCATTTCTACCTCCTTAATTGATTTTCCATGGTAAGAAAAAAGATGGAAGATGTGGGAAAGCACAGGAGCATTACAAATGGGAAACAATGCTTTTCTGGACCACGTTCTAAAATTCTGTGAACGAAACAGAGCAATTTCAGAATGAAAGCTTTGCCTGGAAGCCTCCTAAGACTACTTGTTTTTTCTGGATGGCCTTCAGGTTTGGCAAGCGTTCAGATAATTAGAAGTCTGGGGAAACCCCTTGGTATCCTTTCAGTTGGCAGTGATTAGTCCTGTGTCAGTCCAAGAGAGGAGTCAATTTGGTATTGTGTTTAAATTCACTATAAAACCTGCAAGGTTTTAAGCTTACCTTAGGACTGAAGATTTAAACTGTTTTACATCATACCTTCTTACCATCTTTTTTCCATTTATGTGAGTTTTACGAAATGGCCATGATATGGAGCTTACCCAGTCCACAGCTATGTTGCTTATAGAACTAATTATTTTGCAAGGGCCACAGGAGCATGGAGAAATGTAGAAGGGCAAGACAGAGGGCCTTTCCGCACTACATAAGTATTGCACTGTGATTTCACTTTAATTGCCATGGTTCTGTTCTGTGGAATCATGGGATTTGCAGTTTAGGGAAGGATATTTAGAATTCTCACCTGGAGAGCTCCAGTGCCTCCCAAGATTACAAACCCCTGGAATCCTTAGAAGGCAACCACGGTAGTTAAAGTGGAATCATAGTGCAATACTTATGTAGTACAGAAAGGCCCAGAGAAATTTCTAAATAATGCAGAGTCCAGGGGCCCTTTCACACAATGCAATTACTGTATATGCTTATGTATAAGTTAACCTGGTTTTGGAGCCAAAATTAAGGTTTTTGATATGACCCATGGATAAGTCAAGAGTCATTCTGAGGAGAAGGGAAAGCACTAGCACTGCCCTAGAGGGCCAGCTGCCCCTGACCACTGCTGTCACCATTTTCTCACCCAGGCATTCAAAAAGGCCAGAAGCAACAGAGAGAGGCAGCAGAGGTGACAGCAAATAATCCATGAATAATCAAATCCCCAAAAATGAAACCCGCGAACGTGGAGAGCTGATTGTTGTTTCCTTGATTGTTGTTTTAACTGTTTCTGTAAAGTTTTAATCCATGAAACTTTTTAGTGCTATGAGCTACCTTGAGTGCCATTGAGGTGAAAGGTGGGATCTAAATTAAATAAATAAATAAGTAATTATTGACAATCTGGGAAATAATCAGAAAAATGGCTGGGTCAATGAGTAAGGTTCCAGCTGGCAGTAAGAACACCCAGCACTGGGCTCATGGCTAATACTGGTAGGGAGATCATTCCATGTGATCAATGCCACTGCACTGAAGGTCCTTAATATTTTGCTACACAAGCTGAAACAAATTCACATAAAAGTGGGTGAACTAAGTAGGCAGGAACAGCTGGAGACCAAGGTTAAAACTCTCAATCAGCTCCAAGAATTAGGTCAATGAAATGGCCTTGGATGAATTACTGCATCTCATCCATCATCCTAATATAACTTTATTGTTTTACATTTTAATTATTCTGTGTATTTTTATTTTTATTACCTCAGTAAACCACTTTGAAAACAAATAAATGAAATGCTGGATTAAAAATATTGACAGCACCAACAATAGTCATCATAATATTTTTATTTATTTATTTATTTAATTTATACTCCATCTTTCTCCCAGTGTGGCATCCAAGCTGATGTACAACATTTTCAAAACACAATACAGTTTAAAAGCTGTTAATACACAAACTAAATTTCTATTTAAAAAATACCAGTTAAAAAAAGCATTAAAAACAAGTTTAACATAACATTAAAAGTTACCTTAAAACATAATGAAATAAAACCACTACATGCCCCGTTAAAAGCTTTATCTGCCGCATGAACTAAAAATCCAAAGTTTCCTTAAATAAAAATGCCTTCTCCTGCTGGTGAAAAGAACGCAGGAAAAGGGCCAACCAGATTTCCTAGGGAAGGGAATTCCACAACATTCATGAGATAAAATGCGGAAAATTGTTTATTATTCTGAGTATTCTGCATTATTCAAAATTGATTTTGGTATTTTATTCTATAGATTTTTCTAATATTGGATTTTTTTAAAAAAATATAAACGTGAAAGCGGGAGAAAGAAAAAAGGAGAGAAAGGATAAAAAAAGGAATAGAAATATAGAGGATATAACTGTGGGCTAGCAATATGTATTAATATAAGCTGACCACATGTCCAAAAATACTATAACAGTCTAGTGCAGAAATGGCCTTGGAGCTGACATCTGTTCATGCTTGGCCAAAGCACTAAGATCTTCTGACTGTTGAACAATGGACAGTGAATGTTTGCCTTTCCAACTCTGGAGTATGAGATTTTTAGCTACAACAAAAGCATGCAGGATCTAAGCACGGCGACCATCACTTGAAGTCCACATCTCAGAAATATAATTTATAAAAGTACATACACATCTACAGATATCAAAGATTTTTCTAATACAAAATTAATACATTGCAATAAACTCAGAAAGGAGTGACCACCGAGGACGCCCACATCACACGCCAAAAGGAAGTATGATCTGCTCTACACGCCCAACATTTAGCTGAAGTAGGCATTTTCTTTTTAAAAAGACATAGCGGTGTCCAATATACTCAAGCCATTAATTTTTTGCTGAACCAAATGGAGTTTTAAATCTAAAGAGGTTTTACATGTTGAAGTTAAGACAATTTTCCATTGATTGATTTGCACAGGACAATCTCTGTATTCCACTCCATTTTAACTTTATTGACATCAAGTCTAGTGCTTTCCAATAGACATTTATAAATTAAACTTGCTGGTTTCACTTTCCATGGCTATTAGTGGTAAAAAAAAAAATCAACCCTTTCCAGACTTTTCCAATAATTTGAATATTGTGACCTATGTCGATACCAAATTCAGCTTTCTAACTAGTTTGACTAGTGGTGGATTTATGGACTTGCTAAATAAGCTTTAAGATGTCTCTTTCACATAAGTCTGAGCAGCTCTTAATCCAGCTTTGGATGTGGTAATCATTCTGCTGTGAACGTCAAATTTCTCATTTCAAGGACATTAAATACAACTGTCTCTCTTTCTGTCTTCTGGCAATTAGGGTGCCAAAAACCTGTTGCAGAACATTGCAGCCTTCCTGGACATACAGTAAGGGATTTACAGTTTCGGTCCTTGAACAAGGAAATTACAAAGGAAGACTAGAAAAAGAAACAGTTGAACTGAATTCTGTTCACAGATTCCAATCCATTAGCTATGAACAACAATGGCTTTATGGCACAATACATATGCTAATACAAGAGTCCTTGCTATTGTGCATATGACAAAATCTTCTCAGAGCAGTGGTATATCTAGCATAAACATTGCCTAGGGAAAGTTGTGCCCCTACCTTCTTACTCCCAACCCCACCCCACCCCCACCTACATGCGCAGCCCTTTTGTGCCCTCCTGGCATTGGCACTTGAGGCACGTACCCTACTTGCCCCACCTTAGATAGTCT